>JAVANC010000018.1:6385000-7585000 GCA_033319125.1 Parnassius glacialis
AATAATGCACTCGAGACATTCTTAGTTTGTACTTAACTGGTGATCATAACCTGGTGAAGGATGGTAGTTTTAAAAATTCTAAATTCATCGTAATAGTACTGTGAGGATGTTGCATATGCTCACAAATCCGTGTGCCAAACACTAAATAAAGAAATCCATGGAATAATGATTTCTTACTCGTATATTTACGCGAATACTACTCATCAAATGAAATTAGTTTGATGGATTTTAATTCGCATTTAATTTAAAATTTTAATTCCCGACGTTTTGAGTGCTTTACAGAACCCATGGTCACAGGGTGGACTGAGGTGTTTAATGTCCTGACGTCATAGTTAGCTTGGTTACCTTCAACTTTTGAATATTAATTTTTGGTCCGATCTACGCAGAACGAGCTTACAGTATCTTGAAGTCATGCAGTGTTAAACATAAAACTGCATGACTTCTGCATTTGGATTAAATTTTATTAATTATAGAATCACAAGCAGATGGCAGCACCCATTAATTTTCTCTATTGAAATTAGGATGTTTTTTTTAATAGGCTCGCGAACCATCCTTGCTAATAATCGGTGTTATTTTGCGAGGATTTGTGGTCTTTCCACATTTTAAACACTTTTATTTCCGACATTTTAAATCTTTAATTTTAAACTGAATCTAGTTGTATATCATAACCATGAAATTGGGACGTCGAACACCTCGGTCCTTCTGTGGGTGTTGTAAAGTAGGGGGTAAGTAGGTTTATTAAACGTCGGGATTATCAAAATAAGTTGATAAACGCAATAAAATCCGTAAAAATTATTTTCAGTCCAAACTGGATTTAACGGTTGTGTTTTAATTAATAATAGTTGTAGATGTCATAAATGATTGCACATTAAATTAAAATGTTAATTGTGGTTTTGTGTAGTGGCAACGTATGTTAATCCACTGCCGCGTACCATCTTGTGACCCTAATGATTCACGACTTTTTCTGCCGTGTAATATTTGACAAATTTCATATAGGAGTTAACTTGTTCGGAAAATGTACAGGTTAAGTTTTGTTTCTGTACTATTATTTATATTTCGTATTAATTTGATTAAAAATAAATGACACAATTAATTGTGGAACAAATAACCTCAGTGTGAACTGGCGACATCTGGTGAGCGGAAGATTATAAGCCCTCAATGATGGCGGTATAATTACTATCTCATTTACCAGTATATGTTATATACCATGAAATAAAGTTTATTTCAAGTAAAAGTATGTATAAAGTTAATTATATGTAAAAGTAAAAAGATGTCGCATTTAACTAGTTTAATTATCCTTTCAGTTTATATCAGTACATATTATATGCCATTAACTGAAGTTTATTTAAAGTAAAAGAAAAATATGTGTATAAGTTAAAGTAAAACATGTCTAAAATAGAAATATGTAAAAGTAAAAATATGTCGCAACCAACCAGTTAAATTTGCCTTTCAGTTTCTATCAGTACATATCATACACCATAAAATGAAGCTTATTTAAAAACTGAGTTTTTAATAATCAGATAAAAGTTATTCACAGGATAAAATACAACATAAATTAGTAAAATATATATATTACTTCAATTGTTTCACTATCCTATTCAGTCTGTTTGTAATTTAGTTGACGGAAAATAATAAAAATAAAGACAGTGGAAAACTGAAACAGGAGATCAGCGGCAGCTTCTTCAGAATAATAACTCAAAATTATAAAAAATGTCTACGGTGACCAACCGGCTTGGCAAGCGTGGCAACTATGGCAAAATAATCATTATTATAAGGCAATCTATCGGGAAGGCATGTGTTCAACAGTGGACTTTTATATGCTGTAATGGATTGATGGATAGAACATTGAGAGAAACAAAGAAAATGCATTAAACTTTTGTAATTGCTATGCCCTAGAAAATTAATAAATTGTACAGAACCCAACTAACATCGAATTACCCACACTTGACCACATTTTCATTAATTTTTCGAAATAAAAAATCAGCAACCTGATTGAAATGGCACGAGTCAAGAATAATTGATTTTTTCGCTCAATCAGGTTGCATCCAGCAAAAAAGTGATTGCGTTTTGCCCCTCGACTGTTTAGGTTATCCACTTTTTTTGCAATTAGACCATACGGTCCGTCGGTCATGTGCTGAGTCCCAATCGTTTTCTCGGTAAATTAACCGTGATTGGATGATGTCAGTCAAGATGAGAAATAGGTTAGTATATAATTGACAGGTTTTTAGATTTGCATTTGTTTCTTTTTCTTATAAAGGCCAAGCAAGGTCGAATGACGTCAATTTTAGGCAAGAGAGATGATTAATTCCAACGTGCTGAGTTATTTTTTTTATAGAATATGGGTGACAAACGAGCACACAGTCCACCTGATGGTAAGTTGTTGCTGCGGCCCATAGACATCTACATCTATCCTCGTTTGCGAATCAAAATGCAGATGCGTTGTCACCCGTGAGGACTAAGATGGATTGCCTCATTTCCAGTAAAAAAGGGCCTCCGGCCACCTGCTTTCAACAAGCGAAACGCAGAGGTAAATCTCTTCTTCACGCTGGTTTACTGTGAGGTCGTGGTACCACCCCGGTTCGAGCCGGCCCATCCGTGCGACAGCAAAAGCTGCTGCGTGGCTCTACCACTGTTAAAATTAGTTAGATTACTTTAATCCTAAAAAGTATGAAAAATCGCAATTGGCCGGCCATATAGCTCGAAGAACCGACAACCGATGGGGAAGAAATGTTCCCAAGTGGCAGCCTCGTACCGGTAGGCAAAGTGTAGGGCGGCCCTTCACTAGATGGAGTGACGACCTGGTAAGACATGCAGGAAGTTTATGGTTGTAGGTGGCTCAGGACTGCGCTTTGTGGCATTCCTTGGAGGAGCCCTCCGTTCAGCAGTGGAGTTGTGAAAGGCTGTGATGAAAAAAAAGTCCTAAATTATACGTTCCTAATATTTGGAGATGGAAAATTAAAAGCTATCCAGACCCGTCGTAAAAAAAAACAGATGTGGGCGTGATTCCATCTGGTCATTCAATCGGCTTGTTTTTATAAACTAAATAATCGATTATAATGGAAAGTTAATCAGGTATTCGTTATGCAGTTAAACGTCGAATAAAATTGGTATATAGACAATTTCATGGTATCTCCTTAAAATATGTTAGTTAAAAAATACAATAATGTATCAATTTCACACACATACACTTTTTTAATGTAGATCCATTTATGAGAAACGCTGAAGTGGAAATAGTCCTCTTATTCTCATATAATATCCTCATTCGTGGTAGAGCCACGCTGCAACTATATTATGATTGTAGCTCGAATGATTCATCTCGATCAAAGTAGGATCATGTTCTCACAGAATACCAGAGTAAAATAGCAGCTTAATTCTGCTGTGTTTCGTATGGTGGGTGTAAAGAACTGGAGACCCTTTTTACTGGAAAGGAAGCATTCCATCTTAGTCCTCAGGGGTGACATCTGCATTTTGATTCTTAAGTGAGGATAATTGTAGATGTCTATTGGTCACAGTATCCACTTACCATCAGGTGGACTGTGTGCTCGTTTGTCAACCTTATTCTATAGGAAAAAAATCTCGATGAAAAGCTCGACGCGGTGTAGTGCGATCCGTGATTATGGTCAAATGTCCTTAAATCATGCATACAATATTATAAGTACTACCTAGACACTTTTTTTATAATTTTACATAGATAATTACTATTTAAATAACTAGATTATGATATGACTTTTTTCTGCTTAGAAGTACATCTACGAAGACACCAGTCTTTTAAGTATCGTCACTGCTGTGCTGCAGTATGTATATTAAAAGAACAAGTATGATTACGTCTTTAAGTCATTCCATTTAAGTTCTCAGTGATGACAACGCTGCTATAGTTTTCTTTGCTCGAAGTCGTTACACATCAACTTATCATTAAGTAGACCGTTAGATAGTTTGTCACTTCAATATAAAAAAATATTTCAAAGTTATTAAGGCACTTCTTATAACCGATCTTTCTATTCAGTAGAATCCTAATACACCAAAATAGCTTCACACGGGAAATCTATAGTGTTAACCACATTAATGACAGATACAACTCGTGTTAGCACTGTTTATTGACCAGTGATCTTAGCCCATCTATCTCAAAAACTTGAAAGTAGAGGCCGTTTAAATAAAAATGCGTATACATTTCTAGAGGTCAAGTTTAAGTGGTGTATATTTATGTGGGTTGAGGAAAGCCTGCTGTAAAGTCTTTAGCGTACGGAGAACCGTGGGAAGAATGATATTGTACATTAATTTGATTAAGTCGTCTCTTACTTCTAAAATATTTGATTCATTGTTACTGTCGACATTTTTTTGTTGCTGCATTATGTAATAACGCAACAATCTTATTAGGCCGATATTCGTAGACAGTGTCGACTTCAAAACTCAAACTTTATACGTACCACGTATAAAGAACCATGTTGCAGGTACATTATTGTTGCAGCACGAATGGATCGGCTAAACCGGTAAAGGACTACTGGAGACCCCTTTAACTAGAAAGAGTGATTTGATCCTAGTTCTCAGGGGTGACATTGATTACCAATCGGGGATGGATGGTAGATTATATTAAGGTAGTAGCAGGTATGGATCGGCTCGGCCGGAGTGAGACCACGCTCTCACAGAATACCAGTGCAAAATAGCAGCTTAATGCTGCTGTGTTTCGTATTGTGAATGTATGTGAATGTAGAAAACCGGAGACACTTTTTACTGGAAACGAGGCACTCTATCTTAGTCCTCAGCGGTGACGACGCATCTGCATTTTGATTTTTAATCGAGGAAAATGTAGATGTCTATGGGCCACAGCATCTACCTACTTACTAACTGTGTGCTCGTTTGTCACCGTTATTCTATAAAAATAAAGATGTCCACCAAAAAAACTACACTATTTCAATATTTGTGTAACATAATTTGGTCTAAGCTCAAATTTTGACATTTCGAAGTCTAAATTTTATTATGATATTGACTTTGAGTATATATAATAGTATGTAACTTTTAGGGGGTCACTGCAGAAGCGTGCTCGTCGCGACCCCTGCCAGCCCTTTTCAGGGCTGCAATTCTACTTAGCTGCGCACCCATGCCAACGAGGGTTAGGGCGTCCCCCCAAGGCGATGCACACCAGCTCGTCCCCGTTGGTGTGGAATGCAGCGCGCAAAGCGGTGATAGGGACCGCCACCCGTCACGCACAGCCCGACATGGCGGAAGGTGGAGGACAGAGTGCAGAGTTGGCACGTGGAATGTTAGAGGAGGCATGAGAGATAAGACGAATGAGTTGATCGAAATAATGAAAGAAAGAGAATTAGATGTCGTGTGTATGTCGGAGACCAAACGGAAGGGCAGTGGTACTGAAGAGCTCCCTGGCGGGGCGTTAGCTCTATGGTCCGGAGTCCCGGAGAGCGAGAACGCCTGCCAGGGAGTGGGGGTGCTGCTGTCGTCTCGGTTGGTCGATGTTATGACTGAATATAAGGTTGTGAACTCAAGACTTCTCTGGGTTCGCTTTAAATTGGGACTGACGAAGTTATTCCTTTTGGCTGTTTATGCGCCGGTAGCTTCGTCGTCCAGGGCTGAGCTGGAGGAGTTTTGGGAGAATGTAAGAGAAGTTCTAGATTTGGCAAGGGGAAACGAAAGAATTGTTGTATGTGGTGATTTGAATGGATGGGTTGGTACCGCTCGACCAGGGTACGAGTCGGTGCTTGGAAAGTTTGGGGATAAAAGGGTTAATGATGCTGGCAAGCATATACTAGCGGTCTGCAAGGAAAAGGGTCTTCTTGTGACAAACACTATGTTTAATCACAAGAAAATCCATATGTATACTAGAGAAAGAAAGAATGAGAGAAGTATGATCGATTTGATCCTGGTGGATGACCGACTGCGAAAACAGGTGATAGATACGCGAGTGTTCAGGGGTGCTGACCTGGAAACGGATCACTATCTAGTGATTACTAGATTTAGGGGTCTGTTCGCGGGTTGGCGCTACCGGACGGCAGTAACAGAAACACAGTCGGTCTGTGGCATCCGAAGCTGGAAGCTCCAGGAAGCGGATACTAGGGACAAATATCATGCGAGGGTAGCCGAAAAGCTTGACACCATCGATGGCAGAAAAGAATGTGTTCAAAGAACATGGCAGAACCTTAGGGATGGAATGGTAAGTGCAGCGGAAGAAGTGTGTGGAACGATTAAAAGAGGCCGTAGTAAAAGAAGAGATGCATGGTGGAATGATGAAGTGAAAGAAGCTGTAAAGAAGAAGAAGAAAGCATGGTTAGACTACTTGGCCTCTAGTAATGATAAGGATATGAGAGAGAAGATTAAAGAAAGATATAAGCTGCAGAAAGTTCACACGAAAGCATTGATTGAGGAAGTGCGTGAAAGGTGTAGAATGGAAGCGGACGAAAGGTTGTCGCACAACTTTAAAGAGAACTCCAAACTCTTCTGGAAAGAGGTTGGAAGGACCCGAAGTGGTGCGATGGCCTTAAGAATGAACAAAGTGCTTTCGAGAACTAATGACGTCCTCTCAGTAAAATCGGACGTCATGCAGCGATGGATCGAATTTTATAGAGAAATATATGCGTGTGATGATCTTAGTGAGGGATCCGGGGATGACGCCGAGACTGGTACGCCAGACCCGGACCTCGATAACACTGAGGTCATCAGTATGAAAGAGATTAAACGTGCGATTCAAAGTTTGAAATGTGGTAAGGCTGCGGGACTAGACAGAGTTACTGCTGAAATGGTCAAGTATGGTAGGCCTCGCGTCTGGGACAGCTTTCATCTGCTGTGCAATTTATGCTGGCGGACGGGGGATGTCCCGGATGATTGGCGATCCGCAGTCATTGTGCCTTTATATAAAGGTAAAGGTTCACATTTTGACTGCGGGTGTTATCGGGCGATCAGCTTGAACAGTTTAGCAAGTAAAGTTTACTCGAAGGTTTTGACACGTAGGATGCAAGAGAAATCGGAAAGATTTCTATGGGAGGCACAATGCGGATTTAGACCTGGAAGAGGATACACGGATCAAATGTTTTCTCTCCGCATGATCACGGAAAAGCTTCTGGCTGCTAACCAGAAGATTTTCTGTGCTTTTGTAGATCTTGAGAAAGCATTTGATAAGTGTGTAAGGAAGAAAATGTGGGAACTGTTGCCGGGGTATGGTGTGGATGGTCTATTGCTAAGGGCTGTGCAGTCACTTTACTGTGACTGTAAAGCCTGTGTGCGGGTAGGGCATGACCTGTCACCCATGTTTAACGTCCAAACGGGCGTAAAACAGGGTTGTGTCATGTTTTCTTTTAGTGACATCCTAAATAAAATTACTGTTACTAAATTTTGCCCAAATAGTATAATAATAATTATTGTTGGTAGAAGAGGCAGTGTCAACAACAAACAGTTATTAAGATATATTGAACAACTTAATAACTTAAATGTACACAAAATTGTCTTGTTTACACTGCCTTATATACAGGGATTGCCACAGGAAAATAATTTAAGACATAATTTAAATATACAAATGCATAATTTAATATTTAATAATAATTTAAATTTGACATATAATTGTAATGATAATAATCATAAATTTCATGTTATTGACATAAATAATTTAAAAAAAAAAGTTTTGGACAAAAGATAGGTATTACCTATCCAAATATAATTTAAGACTGATAGCAAATGTGCTATCTTATTATTTACTTTTTAACTCAGCCAAGTTTTTGGCTACCAAGACTGCTTTTATTGAGCATAATCATTTGACATTTAATTTGGAATCAGTTCCAACTAATTTAAATTAGTGAATGAGACAATAGAGGCAATCTCTAGCAATAATAAGAGTTTAATTAATTTTGAATACAGCCCACAAATAAGTAATAAAAATTGTTTACACCTGGTGCATCAAAATATACAAGGCATTTTGGGCAAAGAATTGGAAGTTGAACTGTTTTTAAATAGTAACAATATACACATCCTTTGTATTACTGAACATTGGCTAAAAGATTATAATTTCATGTTTAATTTCAGAAATCACCAGGTGGTCAGTTCCTTCAATAGAGAAAAAAGTTTACGTGGTGGCTCCTTAATATTAGCAGATAAGTCATTATTATATAAAGAACGTAAGGATATTGTGAGCCACTCTGTTGAACGAACTGTAGAAATGGCTTGTGTCGAGCTCGAGCACCTAATTGTTGTAGGTGTTTACCATGTGCTAGTTATGACCATTTTGAAAGGATTGTGGAAGAAGTTTTACTCAAACTTAGTAAACAGAATAAGTCTGTTGTAATATGTGGAGACTTTAATATCAATCTCCTTGAAACTTCTTCCATTAGTATTAAGTTTTGTTCATTGCTTAAATCGTATAATCTTGTAAATGTATTCTTAGAACCAACACGTATTGCTGGGCCTAGTGCGACCTGTATAGATAACATTTTTACAGATGTTAAGCCCTTGCATAAATCAATAATTCAAAATTTAAGTTCAGATCACTGTGGACAGTTAGTATCACTACCTCACATACACAAAGAACAGAAAAATAAGAAAGTTGTGTTTGTTCCAATAAATGAACATCGCTTGGAGAGGTTTAGAAGTAATATAATAAAAAGACTTCCATCACTTTCGTTTAAAAATAGTGCTACATTATTTAAAATTATAAGTTGTGAATTTAGTAGAATATTTACTTCTAAAATTTTCTCTTTTAACAGTCGCAAATCATTTAATGAATGGGCGACAGTAGGAATTTATAAAAGTAAGCGAAGGTTATACGAGCTTTATGATGAAAGATCATATAATAGTAGTGTTATATTTAGAGATTATGTAAAAACATATTCTAAAATATTTAAAAAAGTGTGCTCCACTGCTAAGGCTTTACATTTAAGCAACAAAATTAAAACTGCATCCGACAAAATTAAAATGACCTGGAGAATAATAAATAGTGAAACGGGCAAGGTCAAACCGCGCAACTCGGATTTTCAATTGAATATTAACAATAATTTAACGCGATCTGATCAAGAAGTTGCTATGGCTTTTGAGAAACATTTTACTGATGTTCCTTTTTTGACAACAAAATCATTAAATTCTTCTCCTACTGTCGCCGAATCATTGCTCAAACAAAATGTAAAGGCTTGTTCTAATATTTTTAAATTCCATAGAGTACTGCCAAAAGATATCGTTAAATATTTTAAAGCTATTGATGTTAAGAAAACGGCAGATTTATGGGGGATTTCCGTTAAAGTTATTTTATCTATAATAGACATATTAGCACCTTATCTAGCCACTATATTTAATATAAGCGTCGAATCTGGTGTGTTTCCTGATTTAATGAAACATAGTAAAGTCATACCTATATTTAAATCTGGTAGTACAATAGACCCCGCCAATTTTAGACCAATTTCTGTACTACCAACATTAAGTAAAATTTTTGAAAAAATTATTTTAGATCAGATGTTAAGTTTCTTTAATATTAATAAATTGTTACATCAAAATCAATTCGGTTTTACAAGGGGTCGCTCGACAACTGACGCTGGAGTTGAGCTTATTAAACATATTTTTTGTGCATGGGAGAATTCAGAGGATGCTTTGGGTATATTTTGTGACCTTTCCAAGGCCTTCGACTGTGTTCACCATGAGACATTAATCAGGAAGCTACAGTACTATGGTGTCAAGAATACAGCTTTTAAACTTATTATTTCATATTTAAGTAATAGAAAGCAGAAGGTTATTATCAATGGTAAAAGTTCTTCCGGGTCACCTGTACTAATGGGTGTTCCTCAGGGCTCGATTCTTTGCCCATTCCTGTTTCTGGTGTATATTAATGACTTACCTTCTCTTGTAGGGGATAGTCATGTTATAGTATTATTTGCTGATGATACTTCCTTGATTTTTAAACTTAAACGTCAATCATTTAAATGTGACGAAGTGAATAATGCTATATCAAAATTAGTGCATTGGTTTAACGTTAATAATCTGCATTTGAACGGAAATAAAACTAATTGTGTTAAATTTACAACAACGAATGTTAAAAATCTGAATACCAATGTGTTTTTAAATGGGGAGGAATTGAGCCCTGTTGTATCCACGGCCAGTCTAGTGGTCACGTTTGGGTCTGACATATTCATAGTTAATAAAACATACAATATTACATATATAAACAGGTAACGAAGGGAATAGTGCATTGTTTTAACGTTAATAATCTACATTTAAACGAAAATAAAACTAAATTTATTTAACTTACAACATCGAATGTTAAAAATCTGAACACCAATATGTTTTAAATGGCAAAAAACTGAGTCCTGTTGAATCCGTTGTTTTTCTTGACATCACTCCTGACGCAAAGCTTCAGTGGGGCCCCCATATATCCAAACTAGCAAGCAGACTAAGTTCTGCAGCCTATGCTGTAAAAAAGATTAGAGGTCTCACTAGCGTCGAGACAGCTAGATTAGTTTATTTTAGTTATTTCCATAGCATAATGTCTTATGGGATTTTGCTATGGGGAAATGCGGCTGATTCAGAAAATATTTTTGTTTTACAGAAGAGGGCCATTAGAGCTATTTACAATCTAAAACCGAGAGAGTCTCTTAGAGATAAATTTAAAGAAATTAATATATTAACTTTCGCCTCTCAGTATATTTACGAAAATTTAATGTATGTTCACAAAAACAAAGATAGTTTTAGTAAAAAAAGTGATATACATTCTGTAAACACTAGGAACAAACACAAGCTAGTGATGCCAGTTTCTCGACTCCACAGAGTCAGTAATTCATTCTTGGGGCAATGTATACGCTATTACAACAAGGTCCCGGAAAGTGTACAGGTTCTCTCTATTACCAAGTTTAAATGTTTTATTAAGCTGAAACTGTATAAAAAGGGTTATTATAGTATAAATGAATACATGGTTGATAATAACCCCTGGGAATGAGGTGGTCGCTTCCAAGCAGTTTCTAAAATAAATTTTGTAAATAGTTCGTAATCATTTATATTATAAAATTTATTTAAAAAAACATGTCCCGCTGGGTTTCTTGCTGGTTCTTCCCAGGACAGAGGGTATTTTTTCGAACCAGTGGTAAAGTAAAAAATGACTTTCAATAAGAATTACACATGTAATGTATATTGAATAAAAAATATTCTATTCTATTCTATTCTTTCTATTCTATTCTATTCTATTCTATTCTATTCTATTCTATTCTATTCTTTTCTATTCTATTCTATTCTTCCTGGCTGTTCATACTGTATCTCGACAGCTGTTTACAGAAGCTGGAAGATAGCTGTTTGGGTGTGAAATTGGGTGACATTAAAGTAAATTGTCTGCTGTATGCTGATGATGCAGTGCTTATTGCACCATCAGAGGCAGAACTGCAGGCATTAGTCACGTGTATGAAAGAGGAATGTGAAATTAAAGGTCTCCGCTTGAATGCTAATAAAACTAAGGTTCTGGTATTTGAAAGGGACGAAGAGAGAACAAAGTGTGAAATATGGGTAAATCAGGAATGTCTAGAATAGGTAAATGAAATTGTATACTTTTTTTTTTTTTTTTGCGGATGGAAAATCATCTAATGACGCCTTTCGCTGTGGGTGGAGCGGAAGGGAGTGTCAGACTTTTACTGACTAAAAACCATCCGTGTTCCTTCAGTGCCCTTACGTTCCGGAGCCGCGGTATCTCTTTCGAACAGCCCGCAGCCCCGGCAGGCGTCGGCCCTTGCGGGCCCCTTCACGCTGCTGACAGCTCTTTGAGGCGCGCGTGGAACAAAACGCGCCGTCGACACGGCCTGTCGTCGTTAGACGGACGGACGGCGAGCTACCCATTGCTCGCCGTCCACAGGCCCGCGCCTACGGTGGCCGGGGGCCACGACGTAGCCCCCGACGCCCGGGGCGTCTCCCGCGGCGGCCGGGAAGGAAAGCTGTTGCTCTTTCCTTCTCCCGCTCCGCCACCTCCTTCGCTAGCATCACTGCTTCGCAGAAGGTGGTGACGGCATCCCATTCCGTCTCGCTCCGGACCATGGCTTCGACCAGGGCCGGACGCGAGAGGTCGCCGCCGCCTATCGCCGCTACGAGGACACGGCGGTGCTCCGCCCAAGCAGGGCACACCTCCACGGTGTGCTCCACCGTGTCCTCCGGTCGATCCTCGCAGTGGGAGCACCCGGGCGTTTCCTCCCGCCCGATTCGGTGCAGAAACCTCCCGAACACACCGTGTCCGGTGAGGACCTGCGTCAGGCGGAAGGTGAGGACGCCGTGGCGTCTCTCAAGCCACTCCTCAAAGAGGGGTCTTATCGCCGCTATAGTGGCGTGCCCATGAAATTGTATACTTGGGGAGTGCTTTTAGCCGCGATGGAAGATGTGATTTAGATGTGGACAGGCGTGTCGCTGCCGGGAACAAAGTCAATGGTGCCCTGACGGCGTTAGTCAAAAGGCAAGGCGTAGTGAAGAGTGCACGCCTTGCAATACATAACGCAGTGTTGGTACCGACTTTGTTATATGGCAGCAAAACCTGGGTATGCCAGAAGAAGCATAAAAGCAAGTTGAATGCAGTGGAGATGCGATCTCTTCGTAAAATGTGCGGCGTCACCATGGCCGACCGAAAGCGAAACGAAGAGATTTGCAATATGGCAGGTTTGAAAGATGACCTTATCACAAAAATTGATAAGGGCGTGCTTTGATGGTTTGGGCACGTTGACAGAATGAGTGAAGACCGAATGGTGAAGAAAATATATAGCGCGAAAGTTAATATTAAAAGGTGTCGAGGTAGACCGAGACTAACTTTCGAAGACCATGTGAGCAAATTGCTCGAAGAGGGGAGGGTCAAGAGTACTCGGATACCTAGACGTGCATGTATGAAGAAGATAATGAATCTGAAAGAAGCGAGAGAGGTATGTAAGGAGTATGACACTTGGCGATCTGTTCTCTCTGGCTACCCCGTCAGGGATTGTGCGTTACGATAAGTAAGTAAGTAAGTATGTAACTTTTGATGCATTTTGATTATTTGATTGTTGACTGCTTTGTTGGTGTAGTGATCGCAAGCACCGATTATGTGGTCCAGAGTTCAATTCCGGGTCAGGCCAAAATATTTTATTAGGTTTTCCTATCTGAAATTCTCAGTAGCAGTTCGGAGTCAGGAAATTAGCGCTATTTCATCCACGGCTTCCTCGGAAGGTACGTAAAGCCGTTAGTCCGGCTCCTGTGCTCTTTCCGCTCATGTTGGATTGTCATCTCATCGGACTATGACAGTAATACTATCATGTACAGATGGCAACTCTCCGTTGACATTGACCAATGACAATCGAACTGCGGTCTGGATGCCTTTATGTTATTATGACTTTTTGTTTAGATCCAAATCTATCAAAAACAAAAGAAATTAATTATTAACCATAAATGCACAAAACATCACAGGAAGTTAAAATTATGTTTCATTTTTCAGAACTGTGTATAAAATACAAACTGACCGTATAATATAACTCATTCACAAATATAATCCTTTACTATACAAATAAACCGTTCTAGTTCCAAAATTGCTTACTACAATCTTGTGTTGTTGGAATAAGATTGATTTTCGAGTACTTTCCAAGGAGTGTTCCAGGTATTAATCTCATGAGACATCTCAATGACAAGTATAAGCCACTCATTCTTATGACAGATTACGGGATATTTATGACTCATTATGTTTCTTTTTCTAGATCAGCATGGGGCGCGGGTGCAAAGCGTCTGGGACTTCAATTTGAATAAATACGACGAATATACAGCATGATTTCTTTTAATGGTAAAATTATTTTATGATATACCAAGTGACGAAAAAGTTATCACATAAAATGCAAAGACGTATGCTACATAAATTTCTTTAAACATACACAACTAAAAAAAATATAACAATTAATACATTAGTCGCGGTAGCATTTTTTTCGTTTAAATATTAGATAACATCATGTAAATGCATACAGATATCACCTGATGAATTCTAGAAGGTCAAAGACCCATGCCATTTGAAGGCGAAGATAGGTAGTTTAAAGGTCAATCCGAACTAATCAAATAAAGAAAAAATTAAACAAAAACTGTACTTAAGGCTGACAATTTAAGGCATAATTTTATGCGCGAAATTAAAAACAAAGGGCCGCGCGCTGCGGGTATGTGAAAACAAATTCAAGCGAAAAATTTACTTAAAATAATGAGGTTAAGGTATAATTCTCTATGCGCGAAGTGACAAGAAATGGGATCGGGTGTCGAAATTATTATTTTCTGGCGCGTGCGACGTTTCGTAAGTCGCTTCAGGTCAGTAACCTATATATTATCAAGGTTGATTTATTTCTTGTCAATTTTTTACGCTATTTATTTTATTTGAAAAATGCATTTTTTATTTTCTTTTATTATTGTTTATTTTATTATTTTAACAGACATATATCAACTTGTATTAACTGCTGTGCTATTTAACGTGATAACCTATTCGTCACCCAGTATAGTAACGCCAAGTATATAAAAATAAACTACAAATATTAATTAAACTTAACATTATGTAACATTTTTCTCAAAATTTTATTTGTGCGTTTTGAAAATACATATTTTTTATTATCATAGAATTGGCGGCGCAAAGAATCTCGTCAGAATCTCGTAACACAGATGCAAACAAGAACAGGAGATTGGCGGCAGTATATTTCTGATAAAAACTGAAAATAATAAATATCTGCAGTTACAAACCCACCTGCCAAGCGTGGCAAATATGGCAAATGTCGCTCCTGTGAAGCAATCTATACGTTATAATAATTCTGTAATGAGACTGTAATGATTATGATGATAATTTATCCGAAATAAAACGTGTCTATTAAACATCTTATTTGATTTGATCAGTATCTTATTATGTTAAATATGAAATTCTGCTTAAAAGGCATTACATTTTTTTTAAATATAATAATAAATACATTACTGACATAGAATTAAACAACCTAACTGTAGGAATTGAACAAATATGTGTATGTCATGTACATATTTATTCCAAATATGTTCATTCATGCCTTACATACGATTATCATACACGATACATTTTACTCGTACTTATTATTTTTTATATCGCATGTTTTTGATAGTTTGTCACATCAAATTTATGTAGACGTCATTTGTCTGAGTTATCTGTACATTTATATCAAATAGTTGGAGATATCATTTGGTAAAATTTGACGATTAAATTAGATGTTACAGGTCGACATACTTTAAGTATTATCTTAGGTTTGGAAACAGTTATTTCAGGCTTAAAAAAATTATAACGCGTTAGGAATTTTTATTAACACTCTGTATATATGGAACGGATTTTAAAAATTAAAAATTCGCCAGAGACAATACCCGTTGAGCTTCTTAGAAACAAAATGTTTTGACTTCACAGACCACAATTTTTTCTTCTCCATTCTTGTCTCTAGCCGGTTCTTATCCTTTGTTCCGGTGATTATGACTGCGTACAGAACTGCGGGGTGCGTGATGGTTTGGCTTTTGTTTGTATTATTTTTGTTTGTTCTGGTGTGAAATATGAATTGATGAGTTTTTTGGAATACATTTGCATTATTTGGTTATCATGTTTAGTTCAAACAACTCTGGAAACGAATCAGGAGATGGACAGCAGCGTCTTCCTAATAACGACTAAAAATTATCAGAAAACTGCGGTTGCCAACCCGCTTGCCAAGGGTTGCAACTATGGAAAATATGAGGCAATCTATGAGGGAGGCCTATCCCAAGTAGCACAGATAGCTGTATAACTACTCACTTTTAGACCAATTTGAAACTCTACGCATATTAAGACTCTTTTAAGAGTACACTGGTGATCCTGCAGTTGCATAATAGCTGGCAGTGATATTTAAACAGCTTAGGCTGATTAAGAGCTGCATTTAGGTTGATTAAGACCAACAAAACTACCATTAATACGCTAAGAGTTCTATAATGGTATATTTTCAACGACTTTATTCAGCTTTTAACATTTTTTAATGCCTTAACCGTAGTAAGGGCTGTTTAGTGCATGAAATTACGCCAAATACTGTTTAAGAAGGAATTTGTGAACTCTTATTACACTGACTTATTAAAGGGGCACGTGTGAATTTATATGAAGTTAATAGATGTATAATGAATGATTTGTGGCCCATATTACAGCTTAATGCTGAATATTTCTACCGTTAATCAGCCTTTATACTGCTATTGATAGTGTCTACATAGCGGCTGTTTAAACATTCACTAGATGCCTCGCAGCTGCTTATAGACTCACCCGCGTATCGAATTAACGGCTTCTAATTTATAGTGGTTCACATAAGTACCTTTAATCACACTTTATCTGAATAAAAGTATCATATGTGGTATTGTAATCAGTCAGTGTAACTAGTTGATGGCCATATTACCGACGTATATATTTTATTGCTTTATAAATATGAATTCGAGTACTTCGTGGAAAATGAAAGTTAGAACAGGGGGAATTAGAAGAAAATTATTGAAAGAGTACCAAAGAATTATGAAGAAAGAAGAAATAAAACCTTCAAGTCGGGAAGTAACGCAAAGCGTGACAAAAAGTTTGAAACAGGATGGTTCCGTACAAAATATTAACTGCAATAGTGTTGCACATTCGACAAATTTGTGTGTGTGTCCAAGTTCTTCTTCCAGTTACCTCGGTGATAAATTTAATTGCTCAATTTTAAACTCCGGAAATTATAACTCAGAAAAAATATCGAGTTCTGAAGATGATGACGACGGAAACTACAGCGATGATATAAAGCACTTACTGTTTAGGGATAAAATTAGAACATGGGCTGTAGAAAAGAGTATTCATCATGTAGCTTTAAAAGATCTGGCGGCAATTATCAACGACTTGATTCCGCAAATATTACCAACTGATCCAAGAACAATTTTAGCAACTCCTCGAAATGTCAACATAAAAGAAATCGAAGGTGGCGAATACTGGCACAACGGAATAGCCAATTCTTTGATTAAAATATTGAATAGTTGGCATGAAGCTCCAGACGAAATTTCATTAAATATTAATTTTGATGGATTGCCAATATTTAAAAGTTCTAAACATGAATTTTGGCCAATTTTGTGCAACATCTACGGGTATACTGACATAAAGCCATTTATTATTGGTATTTACTTTGGAGTTGGTAAGCCAAAAAACTTGGACAGTTACTTGGAAGATTTTATTAAAGACATGAAAAATATTTTGGATGAAGGTATTCATAATTTCGAAAAGACTATTACAGTAAGGATTCGATGCTTTATATGCGACTCGCCAGCTAGAGCTTACATAAAAGGTAATCATGTTTAAATTATTGTAATGCCAATTTAAATACCCGAATGAAGGAAGATGTTGATTTTAATTTATTTATATTGTATTTTTCAGGTGTTTGCAACTTTAATGGTAAACACGGTTGTTTGAAGTGTGTTACCATTGGAGAGTATTCACACAATTCCCACACAGTTACTTTCTCTGATATTGACTGTGCAGAGAGAACAAATGAAGGATTTCGGAACAAGCTTTATGGACCCCATCACAAGATTGATTCCCCATTACTTGGTCTACCTATAGACATGGTAAAAGATTTCCCTGTTGGCGATTCACTACACCTACTGGACTTTGGTATAATGAAACGTTTATTAGTCGGTTGGCGTGACGGAAATTTTGGTAAATATATCACAAAATGGCGTGCCAGTGACATTGAAATGGTATCAATTTTTTTAAGAAGATGTAAGTTACCATCAGAAATTCATAGAGCGGTACGAGCCCTGGATACTCTGGCTTACTGGAAGGCATCCGAATTCCGATCATTCTTTTATTATTTGAGTGTCATTATTTTGCCTGAAGTGCTAAAATCAAATGCATATTCACATTTCTTAACGCTCTATTGTGGTATTGTAATTTGTTCAAGCGAAGCTTACCAGAATATGTTGCCACTTGCAGACAAGCTTTTGAAACATTTTGTAAGACATTATAAAGACTTTTATGGAGCCGATTACGTCACAAGCAACGTGCATAATTTGATTCATGTGACTGCTGAAGTAACGATGTATGGGCCACTGCATAGTTTCAATGCGTATCCCTTCGAAAACCAGTTGTACATGATCAAAAAAATGTTAAGAGTTGGCCGAAACCCACTATCACAGGTGGCCAAAAGATTAGCCGAACTGAATTTGATTGATGTGAATAAGAATATTGCACAAAACAACTCTAAGTATCCATTTGTAAAGACAAGTAAAAACGGTCGGAAAATTCTATATATAAAAGAATATAAGCTATCTTCAAAAGCATGTGACAGGTATATTTTAAGCACTAATAATGATATTATTGAAATTAAGTTTATAATCGATGAATCGGATGTTTTGGTACATGGTACTAAAATACAAAATAAAAATGACATCTTCACGTACCCGGTGAAGTCATCACGCTTTGGCATATACAAAGCTACAAGTTCGGATGAATGTGCTAACGCTGCCGTCATTTTAGATCTTCGGGAAATAAAATGCAAATTAGTACGTATTAAACATAAAGAATGCCATTATTTTATTCCATTATTACATACTTTGTAAATAAAACAAAATAAATCATTGAACTTATACATATTTATTTATTGATTCATTTAACTCACATCAATTGGTACTCTATCAATGTAGGTATCATCTGTCACAGAAAATTAAAAGGTAACAGCAACAACAAAAACATTGATATCCTTATGGCATCATATTTTTACCTACACTTTCATGCAACTAATAAAACCTGCATCATAGTAAATCACTTATTAATAAAGTATTTGAAATCTGAACATAAAACAACATTAGGTACCGTTAATAAAGATATAACAAAACGACGAAAATTGAAACGTACATAATCATAAGAGTCTAGAATCACATTAGCTTTTAATTATAATATAGTCACTCGCAATAACATAATTTGAGCTTACTTAATCATAATATGTAACAACAGCAAAATTTACAAAATAAATAAAATTCTTTTGTATCATATTTTACCTACACTTTCAGGCAACTAATAAAACCTACTTCACGTGAAGAAGATATAACTTATTAATAAAGTATTTGAAATCTGAACATAAAACAACATTAGATACCGTTAATAAAGATATAACAAAACGACGAAAACTGAAACCTACTTCACTTACTTAACATAGTCTAGCTAGAATCATATTAGCATTTTGTCATAATAATAGTCACCCGCAAAAATATAATAAGATAGAACGAATCTGCAACAGATTGTCAATCTTCATGATTTATTCGTCTACAAAACTACCAAAATTAGCACAATGAGCGCACATCGTTCTGATCATTTTCTGGTGAACTGTTATTACTTATAATATTCTCTATGACTCCATCTCTAACTTCTTGTTTGTCCTCCGTCTCTAATGTGTTTTGTTCTCGTTGTGTATTATTTTCGGCTTGTTTTGTAGTAGAGTCATAATTTTTTTTTTGCAGGGTTTTTATTTTTTTGACGTTTCGACACCGACGCTCTTAGATCTCTCATCAATTTTCTCTTTCCTGAATTTTTTAAAACAGTCTTTAAAAAAGTTTCCGAAGCTTCTAATGTAAATGCAGCATCCCACGAATGAACCATGTCAAAAAAAAACTTTCTTAATAATTTGTAGTTTTTTAAAGCAATTTTAGATTTTTCTCCTCGGCTTCCACCAGACCACGAACACAAACAGATAAATTCCCGAGAAAGCAATGTGTCAAGTAATCGATAACCAAATGTTTTACCATCTCCAGTGGAAGGTGAGCATAAAAATGACAAAAGTTTCTTAAGTTTCTTGTATTCGGATTTATCTGCTAATTTGACTTCTAAGGCATCCAACTGACGTTGGTCTTCAATTATATTAAAGCAAAAGCTCTCGGTTTCATCTTGACGGACATCTTTCAATAAAGTCACTTGTACAGGTTGTTCGTTTCTTGGCTGGTTCAGTTTTTCTGATATGTCTTCTAATTGAACAGACATAATGCAGATTTTGTTCACCATATTTTCAATAATTTTATTTTGATTATGAATCAAATTAACCATTGTATCGATTTTGTGCGAAAGCATATTATGGTCTTCAAAAACTTGTAAAATTACTTCTCCAGTATTAGGCGTATGATTAATGGATGTATTTGTTATGTTTCCGGGTATGGAGTTGGTGTTCGTCTGAAAAAAAAAACATTAATGAAATATATCCTCACACTACTGTTAGCAGACGACACGTGGCTCTTGTAGGTTAAAAAAAGCTCGACGAAGTGGGTAAATGCAAAATGATTTTACCACCCCAAAAAAGGGGCGAAAAGGTGTGAAAACCTTTTGAATGTAAAATCTTATTTCTTGGATTTATAAACTTGAAACGTAGCACGAATACGAACACAAGTAAATAAAAAAGATTGGCATTATTAGTTTTTTTTTAAACTACTCTACATTGGTAATGTAGACGGTTTTGAAGTCGTCATTGTTGGTAACAAAAAACCCCACAGCTTAAACTGATATATATATATATATATATATATATATATATATATATATATATTACATAGAAACTTGAAGATTGGACAGTAGTTGCAGTTTATTACGTAGTAGAATACTATTTGGCTGTGGCGTGATGTAGCGGCTTTTAATATTATAATTTTCTGTGGAAGTATATTTATATATGTATTATATGCACATACTTAGCACGCTGTGCGTGGTCGACGATTTTAACCAATCTGCATATTTCCGAACATTGATAATTTCACAGACACCATAATTATTTTTTAGTTAGAGATAATTAAGTGACTTACCAAAGTATCTGCATAAGCGTCGAAATCCATTGTATCTATTGGATCCACTATTTGACTTTGAATATTATGTGGAGTGGGATCAGCGGTTCCTTGACATTGCGGCTCATTGACATCGGTGTCGCTATATCGCTCCATACTTTCTAATTCAATTTCTGCCTGTGCGTACGAAAACAAATTTTGCCTTTTTAGATCACAATTCATTTTCTTCCAATCAGGACTCGGCTTCGAACGTTCTTCCTTGATCAGCTTCAAAATGTTTTTATTCTTTGGAGGCCAACTTAATATTCCATTATACTCCCAAAGTGACGGTACTATGCTCAATCGATCACCGTCTGGTTCTGAAGTACTAACGATCTTAAAAGGCATTATTCTGTAATAAAGAAATGAAACAATCACTTAGTTATAAGTAATAAATACATAACTTGTACAAAGTAGGTAGTATTATTTGCATAAGCGTTTTACAGTTTGTAGGTACCTGCTTGTTTATGTCAATCCGCAATCGGAAACGTTATTGCGAATTGAGTTATAAACACAAAACTAGGTATAGGTACATTAAAAGAGTACGAAACGTTCCTTCCGACCATGCAGGCAACGACGACGAGCAACTGGCGACCGTGCGTACCAACTACCGAGAGCCGACTCACACTTACAGAGTACCTTTGTATAACGGCGGCTCTATACGTTGGCCAACACACTGGCGAATGTGTTGGCAGAGATATTGGCCAAGAAATTGTGATCGCGTCCACACGTTGGAAGGTCCTTCAGCAGTGGCGTAGCGTGCCTTCGAGGGGCCCTGTATCAAAATTTGTTGGGGGGCCCCAATGAAGAGTAAAGATTTCATAAAAGGAACAAAAACGCTTGCATTGAATTCAAATTATTATATATTGATTTTAAGTTATTCATCATCATCGTTACAGCCCTTCATAAGTCCAAGGAATGAAAAAACGAATAAAGGAATAAAAAACATATACATAAAAATGGTCTTCAGTTCTCTATGTACACATAAATTATCGTCAATTATCACGACAACGGCAAAAGAGTACTTTTGCCGAACTAGTGGAATTAGTAAATTCCACTAGTTCATCATCATCATCATCATCATAACAGCCCTTCATAAGTCCATTAAAGAGCATAGGCCTCACCCAAGGAATGCCACAAAGCACGGTCCTGAACCACCTGCATCCATCGACTTCCTGCATGTCTTACCAGGTCGTCACTCCATATAGTGGGGGGACGCCCTACACTTCATCCGCCGGTACGAGGCCGCCACTCGAGAACCTTTTTCCCTATCGGTTGCCGGTTCTTCGAGCTATATGTCCGGCCCATGGCCACTTCAGCTTACTAATTCGTTGGGCCATGTCGGTGACTCTGGTTCTACTGCGCATATCCTCATTTCTAAGTTTATCACGCAGAGAAACTCCGAGCATAGCCCTCTCCATAGCTCGCTGAGCAACCTTGAGCTTCCTCATCCGGCCAGCAGTGAAGGACCACGTCTCAGTTCCGTATGTCATCACTGGCAACACGCACTGGTTGCACAATTTCGTTTTCAAGTTTTGAGGTATACCTGACTAGAAGATGTGCCGTTATTTCCCGAACGCTACCCAGTCGAGTCGAATCCCTCGATTGACCTCTCGGTCGAAGTTGGACTTACTTAGTCGGACTATTTGTCCCAGGTAAACATAAACGTCAACAACTTCGAGCTTAGAGCTACCAACAACTACCGACATAGGTGTGACATGGACATTAAACATGATCTTTGTTTTGTCCATGTTCATCTTAAGACCTATCCGTTGGGAAAAACTATTGAGGTCATTAAGCATAGTGCTTAGGTCCTCCAGCGATTCTGCCATAAGGACTATATCGTCGGCAAATCGAAGGTGAGTGATGTACTCGCCATTGATGTTAACACCGTATCCTTACCAGTCCAGAAGCTTGAAAACGTCTTCCAATGCAGCGGTGAAGAGTATCGGGGATATAACGTCACCCTGTCTTGCACCTCTCTGCAATTGGATAGGTTTCGTACTCTGGTTCTGTACTCGGATAGCCATCGTAGCCCTACTGTACAAGCACTTCAGCACTTCGATATACCGACAGTCAACTTGGCATCGCTGAAGGGACTGCAGCACCGCCCGAATTTCGACGTAATTTTGATTGAAAGTCTTTGGGCTTTCTCATAGTCCACATACGCCAGAAATAGTGGTAAATTGTACTCCTCGGACTTCTGTACAATTTGCCGAAGGGTATGTATGTGGTATATGGTGCTAAAGCCTTTTTGGAAACCGGCTTGTTCGGGAGTAATGACTCTCGAAAACAGCATGTAGACGCGGCTCAAAAGGGAACTCGGTCTGTAGTTCTTCAAGAGAGCGTTGTCACCTTTCCGGAGTAGTGCCACCATGGAGGACGGAATTAAAGAGCTTCTGAAGGACATCAAGTATCGGTTTTCCACCCGCTTTCAGAAGCTCCACTGTAATTCCATCCAGCCTGGGATCTTGCCGTTTTTAAGATGCTGGAGAGCCATTCTAATCTCGCTCAGACTGACGTCCGAGATATCATCGGAATAGTGTCGGATAAGACTCGCTCTTGGATCGTTACTCACACTTACGTGTGGCTCCAACGATGATGTGTACAGCTGCCAATAGAACCTCTCAATCTCACTCAAAACCTCAGGTGTCCCGGAAACGACGCTGCCATACTCGGTCTTCAGCTTCGACAGTTGGCTCTTTCTGGCAGACAGATCTCTTGCAAAGACTTGGGAGCCCTGGTTCTGCTCGATCTTTTCTTTAATACGAGCAGAATTAAAGTTGCACAAGTCCCGCCGCATGCATTTGGAGATCTGTATGTTCAGTTGCCTGTACGCTGTCAAATCTACTGAAGACTGCAGCTATATACCCCGTCTAAAAGCCATTGAGATTAGAGTGTGATCGGAGACTTTTTGTTTCTTCTGCGGCGGGTCTTGCAAAACTTAGCTCAGACCGCATGGACAGTTTCCACGAGCTTGTCATTCATATCGTCCATTGTATTGCAATCTTCTAGGCACTGAAAACGGTTTCGTAGCTCGAGCTGAAAGGTTTCTGGACTTTGGATTAGAGCACGAGAAGGACGGAGCGTTGACTTCATTAGACGTGACTTCTCCAACTTAACGTTTAGGTTCAGTGTGCCTCTCACCATTCGGTGATCGCTGCCGGTTTTCACCCTCGCGATCACTGAGACATCACTGAATAGTTGTCGTCTGGTCGTCATAATAAAGTTAATCTCATTTTTTGTCGAACCGTCGTGGCTCGACCAGGTCCACTTCCTGTGGGGCCGCTTCTGGAAGAAAGAGTTCATCATAAAGAGTCCTTCTTTCTCCATGAAGTTCGCCAGCTGCTGGCCCTTTGGGTTCCGTTGCCCTATTCCGAATTTCCCTACTTTCAGCTCACCGTTCTCTCTTGTGCCTAGTTTTGCGTTGAAGTCTCCCATTAACACCGTATAGTGGGTTTTGGAGGAATGCATTGTTCTAGAGATATCCTCATACATTTCTTCCACCTCCTCATCGGCGTGTACCGAGGTTGATGCGTAAACCTGTATAACCTTCAGCGATTACCGTTCGGTGATTCTGAGTATAAGGTCCGCAACCCTCGTCGACACACTCCCAATCTTTACAACGTTGTTAACGAGAGACTTGTGGACGATAAATCCGACAACTCCTTGGGACAGATGGTCGCCCTCCTGGTGATAGAACAAATTGCCGGATTCGAGGATTACCGTGACCTCCCCCTCTCTTCAGACTTCGGATAATCCTATGACATTCCAGTGCAACTTGTCTATCTCTTCTTCTAGCTCCAGGACCTTCTCGTCAGTCCTCAGGGTGCGTGCGTTATAAGTTGCCATGTCGAGTCGTCGTAGGTGGCAACAGAACCTCCACCGGAGACTCTTAGCACCCCCTGCCTCGCTGTTACCATGGTCGCCACCTTAGCCAGGAATAGCGGGGCTGCCGGGGACTGGGGGCCATCTCTTCGTTACTTTCATGGGGGTATATTGCCATAGTTGCCACGCTTGGCGAGCGGGTTGGCAAGCGCAGTTTTTTTATTGTTGTTTTGCTGTTATCAGAAAGATGCTGCTGCCCATCCTCTGCCTCAGTTTCCGTCTGTCGCCTTTTACGACACCCACGGGAAGATATGGGGTTGTGAGTATTCTTACCCGCCACTACACGGGCTTATGAGTTATTACTTACAATAAATACTCCTAGGAACTAAGCTAGCCAAACAATTTAATTTTCGTGCCTTTTGTTCGGCGAACATAGCTGAAGACGATTTCAGTTTTACTAAATTCTTTACTTCTTTAGAGAATAGTGATAGCCTTTCCTGTCCCATTAGAAGTCCTTGGAGTTTTTGCTTACACACGTTGGGGGCCCCTGTAGCCCGGGGGCCCCGTATCATTGATACGGCTGATACGGCGGTAGCTACGCCCCTGTCCTTCAGTTTGCTTCGGTTCAGGCCAATGTGCGGACGAATTTATTAAAATGATTATTGAAGCGCTAACGGCTGCTGCGGTTTATTTTTTCACAGCATACCACTATTTTTTTATTTAATTTTCACTATTTTTAATATTTAATATTTTTAATATAAATTTTTAATATTTCTTTATTATACACTAACGTTATACAGATAAGTAAAGTATATAAACATTAACACACCTAGGCATAGGTATAATTAACACTTTTACAACTAAGGCCTGGAAAATATTCGAAGCCTGTCTATAAAACTGTTGTAAAATTTTATTAAACAAAGCCTTTTTAAAAAGGGTTATTCTTATTATATAATTATAGAATAAAACTAAATAATAATAATAATAAATATTTATTTTGTCAAACATTAAAGTTACATTATACGATCAGATCAGTACGAGGTCACCTAGTAAGCAAAATAATGCCTGTAACAGGTGGCTTCGCTCTTCCATAGCTAAAAATTAAAGTATTATTAACGAAATAAAGAAACTAATAGGGAATAATAAAGACAGTAAAAACATGATTTTAGTATCCTACTTTTTAATTTGATTTTAGTATGCTACCTATAATATAGCATTAATACATCAATAAATAAATGAATACATCAATCACTACAACGTGAATGTGTATAAGATAAGGGTGATCAAAAAGAAATGGAAAAAATAAATTTTATTTCTTGACGGCTCCGTGGCGTAGTGGCTTAGCAATGAGTTGCTGCCCTGGGGGCCGCGGGTTCAAATCCCGCACGGAACAAGTATTTGTATAGCCTGCACATAATTTCTCCGGGTCTGAATGTTTGTCCTTATGCAATTTATGTTTCTAAACTGCCTCCACGATACAGGAGAAAATCCTGTGTATAATAACATTTTTTTTTAAAAAAGACTTGTGTTTTACAAACAATTTTCAGCTTGGTAGGGCTCTATAAAGCGAAAACTTTATTCATTGGTCATTGTTACTGCCGTTATGTAGACACTAGTTACGATGCGTGCATATAAAATTTAAGCGTGCGTGCGTGCGATCACTCTGAGAGCTCGTAGCAAACTAAACGTGCGCCCAACGTGTGGACGCGGCGGCCAATACTCTGCCACAACCCTTTGATCTTTTGTAAAAAACCGACACCAGACGGATCTCGCGCCAACTTGTGGGCCATCGTCCCAATACGTACCAACGTAGCTTAAACACCCGCTCCACACGATGGCCATCGTTGTTGGCCAACACATTCGCCAGCGTGTTGGCCAACGTGTAGAGGCGGCATAAACCGAAATTTATGACACGACTGAGCATTATAAAACAGACGCATCTAGCGCGCTAACGATAGATAAAGATGGCCGCATATAGGCACAACAGGCTAGGTGACAACTGACAACACAGTTTTATAAACGAAAGCCGCGCGAACTGCGCAGCAGATACATTATGAGAATCAAATGTCTCTAAGGGCCAATTTCATAAATACAATAAAAAGTCAAAAATGAGCGTCCTAAATTCAATTGCAATCAAACGCAAGGACAGATCGTTTTATTAAACGAAAATTAAGCGTGACGTCACGTTTAAGTAATGGCCTACTTAGAGAATGTAAAAACAAGGAAATTATAATATGTTGAAGATGAAATATTGCGTTTATGTTTTGTCGCTGTACAATCTATTTTACAATAAAAAATAATATATATATTTATATCTTTCTACCCGATTTGGAGAGTTCGCGCGCGCGTAAAATGGTGTGCTAAATAATATCGCTTTGACAATTTTGAACTAGTTACCCATGCGGTGGTTTTAGATATAATACTACGGATCCCTAAAGACTATGTATAACAACTGTTTAATTGCACACATTATGGCTAACGGTGGAGCTTGTGAACCATTAAAAGTACAGAAAACAACTTATAGCTGCATACAATTCAAATGTGTAATCTTATTAAATTTTTTGCTGATTAACAGTACAATAGTGAACTATTAGACTGCCTTTTGCAGAATATAAGAGTTTTAACTATTCACGTCGCTGTTTAACATAAATCCACCATTTTATAGTACAACCTATAAATATACTGATTCATTTTTCAACTTTTATAATGCATTGTGTATGAATTAGGAATGTATTGCATTACATTTTACTTCCCGATATCATAATAATAACTTTTTATGTTATAATTCTTTTCAAAGCACTAAAATATTTTTATTTCCCTTTTAATCACGGCTTATTTATATCACAAAACTAATTAAAAACAGAATATTTTCGTGGCGCACTAAAATTTTCTTAGATAATATATATGTATAATGTCAGTAAAATTACATTCCCAATCATTTTTCTTATATTAATATGTAAAACAATGTACTTACCAGGGAATATGAATATTATCCACGTATAATTCACTCCACGAAACAAGTGTTCAATTGGCAGCTAAGGGTTATATTTGCTTCTATATGTTTGCTACTTCAAATATGTTCACTTTTAAATACAGGGCAGCAAGCAGCCTTTCCCGGTTTAAAACATGTATTAAGAGCGTACATATGACATATTTACTGAATAAAGAGTAACTTGTGATCTCATAATCAGACGATATTCAGCGCATAGTACTGTCGTTACCCTTTATAACACTGTTAAATTGCTGCTACACAGTTCCTAAGCAGCGATGTGAACTTAAGGCTAAATAATTTGTGCCCATTTAAGAGTAATAAGGGCTGTATAAGGCCCTATACAGCGCTTGTGCAGCTTTTTTATTCAGCTTTAAGCGTGATGGGAATCCGTTATTCGGCTGATAAGCAGCCTTGTGTGCTACTTGGGATGTTAAACTAAAATGAATTGTAAAAGTATATTTAGTCCAATAGTTAGACCGCCTAGTTTTATAAGACTGGCAGAAGTTCCTTTATAATTTAAAACGTAACCCCCACACTAGGATTTTCTCTTATACCGTGGAGGCAGTTTACAACAACTTGCTCAAGGTCCAACAATAAGGGTTGGAACAATTATTTGTTGGCCATACAAATACTTGTTCCGTGTGGAATTACAACCCACGAGCGTTAGCGCCGCAACTCAATAACAATCCATTGCGCCATAGAGTCGTTAAAGAATTCATTAGTAGCATATGTAGAACAAAGAAATAGTTTTACCAAAATTTATAAAAAAAATAGTTATTATTTTTATCAGCCATTGAATTATATAACCACGACCTACTAGGTATCAAACAAACTTCTTCACTTCTTCTTCAGTCCTTAAAATCCACTGCTTAACGTCAGCCGCTTTGGATTTGCCTTAATCTCGCACCTTTGATGCACTAAACGCTAACTAAGAAAGATATTTAATAATTTATTACAGCTCCTCACACGTCCACTGATAAACATAGGCCTCCCCCAAAGAATGCCGCAAAGTACGGTCCTGACCCATCTGCATCCATTAACTTCTTCTTCTGTCTTACCACGTCGTCACTCCATCTAATGGGGGCCACTTCGGCTTACTAATCTGTTGGGCTTTGTCGGTTAATCTGTTTTTTTTATAGAAGAAGGGTGACAAGCGAGCACACAATCCACCTGATGATAAGTGGTTGCTGTGGCCCATAGACATCTATATCTATCTTCAATTACAAATCAAAATGCAGATGCGTTGTCCCCAGTGAGGACTACGATGGAATGCTTCGTTTCCAATAAAAAGGATCTCCGGTTCTCTGCACTCACCATATGAAACACAGCAGCGTTAAGCTGCTATTTTACACAGGTATTCTGTGCGAACGTGGTGCTTTCCTGGTCGAGCCGATCCATGCGTGTTACAAACGTAACATAGCTGCAGCATGACTCTACCACGTATAAAATGCGGTTATCCTCATTTCTAAGTTTATCACCCATTCCATACCTTGTATAGATATAGATTTGGGTTGTATTGGAATAGATTACCAGGCCAATATTCAGCACTGGAATGTTGATAGGATGTAGTGGTAAAAACTGTCGAAGCACTATTTTAAATAAGATTTTGATGACTGCATTCTTGACATCATTAGCAAAGGTATATCTGTGAAGTATTGCACGTACTGTAAAAGAGTACCTGAAAATTTTAGTATTGTCCATTATTATTATTCCATACAGATATTTATTTTAGAAACTCTTATTTTCATGGTAATTAATAATTTTATTACTTATTCTAGATTAGGTATAATGTATCTTCAGTTAGATGTACACAGATCATTAGACAAACATAGAGTTAGATTTAAGTATAAATTAATCGTACATTAAAACGTGAGAAGTGTGCTAAATTGGGTATCATTTAACTTTTATCATCGGTCTCTAATGAGCATCGAATCGATTACAGAAAGGAGCAGAGGTCGCGTAAGTCAAACGCGGTGAGATGTACACACGAGCGATCATTGCGGAGAACATCTTGAAGTCTGTGACGTATCCGCAAACGTAACTCCAATAAATAGTTTTCAAATATTTAGCATAATGAAAGTAAGGTTTAAGTGCGACAGTTGAAAATATAAAACACTTTGTCAATACAGATTTACTGAAAAGGTCGTAATTCTTATCACCACAGTGTGTTGAGATGTTGTTTAAAATCAGAACATCGTAAACTCTCACATTTACTATTTTTTCAATGAAATTAATAAATTAAGTAATTTTAAAATCCAAGTGAACATAGCTTAGTAAGATGTGTTCATAAGGATGATATTAATATAGCATAATAAGATCTTTTGCATATATCAGATTTGATACATAGGGCAGTATGATAAAAGAAAAGACTGACTTGACATTGGCAGAATTCTTTTAAGAGAAGCCAAAAAGTAAAGAAGAAGAAGAAGAAGAAGATAAAAGAAAAGCATTAATAGTAAATAAATCACATATAACTTCAGGTTCACATTGAACATTCAGATTGTCTTCAAAATTCGCATGGCTAAATTATTTATTTATTCTTTATTGCATTCCTTAAAACAAAAAAATACAAAGGGCGGACTAAATGCCCTGGGGCATTCCCAAATTAATACATTTTGAAATAGCATATTATATTTTTTTCTCAACGATATTTTTAAAGTTTGTTCGTGTACTTAGTCTAAAAGTAACTAGAAATATAATATAGCGAATTTCTGCAAAGCATTAATGTATTGAATCATAAACATGTTTTCAAATTATCGCTTTGCAATCCAAACCGTGATTAATCCGTGTAATTGACTTGAAAACGATATTAGTTAAAGAAAGAAAAATAGTTACAATGATGATGCGAAAAAAGTTACATTAAGGAGATTTATTATAAAATTTTCATATCTATATTTATAAGTATTTCCTTTTCTTCTTCTTCTACAGTCTTTAAAGACCACTGAAAATATGCATTTGTTGAAAGAAGTGCCCATATTTATTAACAGTGGTAGAGCCACGCGGCAGCTTTTGCTGTCGCACGGATGGGCCAGCTTGAACCGGGGTGGTACCACGACCTCACAGAAAACCAGCGTGAAGTAGAGGTTTACCTCTGCGTTTCGCTTGGTGAGTGCAGGTGCCGGAGGCTCTTTTTACTGTAAATGAGGCATTCCATCTTAGTCCTCACGGGTGACAACGCATCTACATTTTGATTTGTAATAGAGGATAGATGTAGATGTCTATGGGCCGCAGGAACTACTTACCATCAGGTAGACTGTGTGCTCGTTTGTCACCATTATCTTATAAAAAAAAAATTACCACGGTGTTTAGGCGGTTTTAAGCGTTGAGCCGATACCCTCATAACGGTAATGACCCAATCATTGGTCCATGAAAAGGATCTTTGTAACGAAAAAGAATAACAGGCGATCTGGAAATTACTAAAGATTTTTAACTTTCCGCTATGAAAAATAATATGTGTGTGTGTGCGTAATTTTTCTTCGAATCACTTCTCTCTGTCGCCTCATACAACACCCACAGGGTAATATGGGGTAATGGATATTCTTTCGCCGCCACTACACGGCGATCATATAATATACGTGTATTTTTTATTGTATCATTTATTATTCATATACATGTTATAACATACATTTAATCCAGTTTGAAGTACCGAATCATAATCCCTCTGAAGCATCCGGACACGACCTACTAACAAAATAGACTCGTTATATGGTACGTCAATCATGTACAAGTCTCTGTAATGTTCAATTGGATTAATATAAACGTTACAAATAGTAATCAAATGTGCTCTATGTTACATCGCCAATCGATTTTTTTAGATTGACCTTATGTACTTTGATTATGGAAGAGCGGCAATTGTACTAGACATGTCACTCCGAATTTGAAAACTTGAAATTTATGTTATATAATTTAAAATTTTAAATTTTGTACAAGCGACTTCAATATAAATTATTAGGAATAACTCAAAAACTATTGATTAGATCTTGATCAAATTTATACGGGTCTACATGAGAAGTACCAGTTATTAAATAAAAAAATTATCATCTAAATCGGTTCACCCAGAAAAAAGTTTTGAGGTAACACACTCATAACAGTCAAATTGAGTGCCGTCTCCTTTTTGAAGGCGGTAGAAAAGGGTTATGAATTTAAATTCCTTGATAGCGTTCATACAAGCGAAATTGTTTGTATTCATAAAGAAACGAAAGAGCGAGGTTTTTATAATAGAAGAAAATTCATGTGTAAAATGCAAAATAAGGTTACCTTTTTAATTAAATTTGTTTGGGTCATCTAATTGTAATTTTTTAAAGCCTACCGTTAAAACATTTGAGATGTATAGGGAATGTCTAGTCTCGGTGATTCCGATCAAAAATATAGTATATTCGTGTATCCGAGATATTCAACTTTAAATATGTAAAAAAGAATGTAGTTTTAAGTTCATAAATACCATAATAATAATTTCCTCCAGACGGAATTTCGGTCACGGCCGCCGGTCTCAACGGAGACTAGTCATGTGCGCAGGACAGGGTTATAGGTAGGTAGGCCCGAGTATTTGCGCAAGCAAAAGTGCACTCTCTATTCCTCAGTACATAGTACAGTGGGACGGTAACCGAAACGAGCGGAGAGTCAAGCTAACATTTTTTTTATAGGATAAGGGTGAAAAACGAGCACACAGTCCACCTGATGGTAAGTGGTTGCTGCGGCCCATAGACATCTACATCTATCCTCTATTACAAATCAAAATGCAGATGCGTTTTCACCCGTGAGGACTAGGATGGAATGCCTTATTTCCAGTAAATAGGGCCTCCGGCCACCTGCACTCACCAAGCGAAACGCAGAGGTAAACCTTTACTTCACGCTGGTATTCTGTGAGGTCGTGGTACCACCCCGGTTCGAGCCGGCCCATCCGTGCGACAGCAAGAGCTGCCGCATGGATCTACCACTGTTGGAAACATGCTTTAAGAGGTACGGGGATAAAACACCGCCAGCTTCCTGACTCCTGGCTATTACTGAGAATTTTTTGACAGAAAAACCCAAATAACTGAATTTGGTCCCATCTGGGATTTGATTATCAACCGTATTTACGACCATTACACCAAACTGTCAATACAGATAATAAATGATATTAAATACGATATCGACATCATCATTACAGCCCTTCACAAGTCCACTGCTGAACATAGGTCTCCCCCAAGAAATGCCACAAAGGACGATCCTGAGCCACCTGAATCCATCGACGATTTCCTGCATATCTTACCTGGTCGTCACTAAAAGTTCAGAACACACAAAACTATTCTGCTTTTAGATATATTCGTGTTTTAGATATACCTATTTGCTAATAAACGCAATTTAATTTGCTTATTTATATATCTATATTACAAAATATGTAGATTTCAAATACACATGTATTTTAACTTATATTGTCCAGCGATTATGTAGTCTATGGTATCAAAACACTGTCCGCCTGTCAATATTCAAAGCATGGGTGATGTATGGAATATTTGGCATTTTTTCGACGGGGGCCCGATCATTGATCATTATTAGAGTGATGTGAGCGCGCGCCAACGATCCAACTAGCACGATTATAATCGCTTGATTCACGTTAATGTCAGTGAGAATAGATACTTATTTATTTGTCTTGTTTTTTTTTTCATTTAACATTTTTTTAATGTTACTCCTTACTATTTTTATAGAATAAGGATGACAAACGAACAAATAGTTTACCTGATGGTAAATGGACACTGTGACCCATAGACACCTACATTTGTCCTTTATTAAGTTTCAAAATGTAGATACGTTGTCACTCCTTAGGACTAAGATTAAATGTCTTGTATCCGGTATTAAAGGGTCTCCGGTTCCCTACACTCACCATACGAAACACAGCTGCATCAAGCTGCTATTTTACGCTGGTATTCTGTGAGAGCACGGTCCTTCCTCGGTCGGGCCGACTTATTATGGCTACAACCATACTATAGCTGCAGCATGGCTCTATCACCTTCTAAATTAAGGATAGATATTATAACTTCTTTATAAGCTAAACTATTCACAAGCGGTACCCGACTAATTGGACGAGGTTTTGGCGGCCGGCTAGTGACGAATCATTCATTCAAAAACGCAAAATTTTCATACACAAACAAGCAAATTAAATTATAAAACTATAAGGACAATGAGGCTTCCTATAAGAAGAAAACTTCCTGCTACCTAGAAGAAGGAAATAAAAATGGGGAAAACTTTGAAAAGACTGCACTATAAATGGTACTATGGTCTAAAATATGTGCTTTAACGACCACATACTAAAAAGGCAGACCAGTGATGATAAAACAAAAGGAAAAGATGAATAAAGAGGGAGAAATTAGAGGGAAAGATCACCATAATCATTACAGCCTATCACGAGCCCATTGCTAAACAGAGGCCTCCCCCAAGGAATGGCACTGGGCCACCTGCATGGATAGACTTCCTACTCCTCTCACCATGTCGTCACTCCATCTAGTGGTTGGTTTGCATTTTGCTAAACAAACAAATTAAGTTTATTTGCCAGTTCAATCCATGTAGTGGCGGTTTAAGAATATCCATTACCCCATTTCATTCCGTGGGTCTGGTAAGAGGCGACAGAGGGAAACAAATCAGGATATGGGCAGCAGCGTCTTCCTAATATCGACTAAAAATAATAAATTGCGGCTGCCAACCCGTTTGCCAATCATGGCAACTAAGGCAAATATCTTCACCATGTGGAAATCTATGGAGCAGGTCTATGTTCAGCAGTGGACTTTAATAGGCTCTAATGGTAAATGTTGACAAATTCTATAAAAGACCTATCTCGAGTAGTGGATTTAGAAAGACTGACATAGAAGAAGAAGGTACAGAATAACAGTTTCCCGGTTAGTGGTCAAATTCGTGGTCTGATACGTAGTGATTCTGACTAACCTAGCATAATAGCTTTTATTTATAAAACTGAAGTGACAAACGAACTCCTCAGAAAAGTGCACCTGCCAATTTAATAAAGCCACTGACTGAGTACTAAGATGGAATGCCTCACAGACTTTGATTATACTGGCTCTCGGTAACCTTCAGACCGAAACACGGCAGTACAAGTACTGCCGTTTGACAGCAGAAATAGGAAAGACGACCAGATAAGAAGACCAAATAAGGTTGCCATCTCCTAAAATGAAAAAGCCGGACTCGGCGCTCCAAAAAGTCGGACTTTTGGCCCTAAAAGCCGGACAGTAATTTTTAGAAAACCAAACATACCTTTCTGAGGCCATGCAGCCAAAAACTCAACAACTCCAACCCCCCGAGAAAAAAAACTAAAATACTCCGTTACGTACGTTAATTGTTTATTAATCAATCACAGCACAGTTACAAGTGTATACGTTACTTATTTATTTATTCTGCAAGCGATGCGTGCAACGCGTTACACTAACAAAAAAGCCTAACAAAAGCCGGACAGGCCGGACACATTAAAATTTGGCCAGACACAACCCGAAAAAGCCAAACATGTCCGGCTAAAGCCGGACATATGGCAACCCTGTATCCACACCCACTCCTAGACATATATGAGTCTCACCACCAAGTAATAATTAAGATTGTGTTAGACAGATGGAAAATAGTTTTACCAAATTTTTTATCTTTTCCATAAAAACAAATTACACGCATACTACGACTTTCTCTCATATTAATATAATAACAGTCTCCAGACCAAATTAAGTCACGGCGATGAATCTCAACGGAGACTACTCTATCTGCCCAGGACGTGATTATAGTGACCAAGTGTATGCGCAAGCACAGGTGCAATCTCTATTCCCTCACTCTCATAGCCGATGGGATGGTAATCTGACACGAACGAAGAGGTATCAGCCGCAGGACCAACGGCTTTATGTGCTTTAGGTACAGGGTGAAAAACCGCCAACTTCCTTACTCTGGGCTGCTACAGTGAATTTCCTGACAGAAAATTCCAATAACTGATTTTGACCCAACCCAGGATTCAAATTGAGGCACTTATGATCAGCAATTACTTTTACGGCCACTATACCATAAAGACAGTCAAGTTATTTTGTTCTATCGATGCGTTTACAACAATAAATTGTAGTTAAACAAACATCAAGGCTGGGGTCAATTATTTTTTAGCCATACAAATAAAAGACACGAACTCGCGGCTAGTAGCGCTGCTGTCTGATGTTTAGCGACTTCTCTAAGAGCCGATAACCTTAACTTGTTTTAATAATGTTCACACCCAAAAACATAAGTACAAGTACATTATACATACGTAAAGTACAAATAATAGAATCATGGCCTTATAACGCTGTCATATTGAAATATAATTCTTAGCGAAACTCAACATGTTGCTACATACAAGCGAGAGAGTAACAGATAGCGTTGAGACATCTAAATAATTATCGAAGATTCACTTGTCAGGCGAGACGACTGTCTCTTTACATTCCTATGTTAAAGTTCACATAGTCAAGAATAGAAAGTGTTCTAGAAAGAAGATATAATGCTTATAATAATTTATGTTCTTATATTTATTGGTATCTCGCTTAAGATTATTTGCCTCTTTATTTGAAATGTAATAACTTGTTTTTAGGTTCTTTCTCTTGTAGATTGAGAACAACCACTACAAGTCTTGATAGCCAGATAAAGCGTAATAAAGACTATGAAAAATGCCAGCAAATTTGTACGGCTTCCAAAGGATGGCGCCTAAGCATTTTTTAATTTTTAGATCAAAGGTGAGAAACGTTCACACAGTCCACCTGATGGTAAGTGGATGCCATGGCCTATAGACATCTACATTTGCCTTCCATTGAGAATAATATACAGATGCGTTGTCACTGTACCTGAAGTCAAAGATGCCTCGAATCCGGTATTAAAGAGTCTCCGCATCAATGGACCAAAGCATCCACTTACCTATCACGTGGACTGTGTGTACGTTTGTCACCCTTATTCTATTAAAAAAATCAAGACTTAAAATTAATTTATAAGCTACTAAATAAAGGATTATAAGTACCGTTAGAAATGATTTTAAAACATTCCAAGTATTTTAATAGGCTGGTTGAAATGCGAGATCCGACGACAGATGACTGGCTCACGCATGCCGTTGCGCACGGAAGCCCGACGGAAGACAAGCGCGCAGGCAAATCGACACGCCTCTCATTAGAAGCGTTACGTGTTCAATACGTCTTACTTCTTACTTTGTAACTTACAGTGCATACAGTACTACGGAGATATTGAGAAACTTATACAGAAAATAAATAAGAAAATGATATACAATAGAAATATTTCATATCTATTTTAACATAAACAAAACTAAATAAACTGAGAAAATAAATCAGTGTACGTATGTGCGACGTATATTTAGGCAACCTTTCAGGCGAGATGATAACAGCAAATTTAACTTTCTATCGTGATAAATCTACGCTGCAACTATTGTTGTAGACTCGGACTACGCTATCACAGAATATCAGTGTAAAATAGCAGCTTAAGGCTGCTCTGTTTTGTATGGTGAGTATGGAGAATTGGAGCCCCATTTCACTGGAAACGAGGTATTCCATCTTAATCCTGAGGCGTGGCAATGCATCTGCGTTATGATTCTTAATTCAGGATAAATCTCAATTTCTATAGGGCCACCGCATTCGCTTACCATCACCACCACATATGAACTGTGTGCCCGTTTGCTACTTTTATTCAACATAGAAAAGACCGATGTTTGCCAATTTAATCCGACTATTAGAAGTTGATATATTGATGAACACTAAGTATATTAATAAATTCTGTCTTTCACTACTGGTAGTATTAAAAAGACGTCTAATTCGCTCAGCGAAAAGAGGACGCAGCCTATATCTGCATGATAGCATCCGTAACGTATAATTCCATTTTATATATCACTGTATACAATGTTACACAAAGCAAAAAAAAAATAATTGAATTTATTATTTTTTCAAATTATTATTTGTATTATACAATATTCGATACAACACTCAAATATACTTTGACCTCTTGCTGTTTGCTTATTTCTGTATGCAACAATCGAAGCTTTGCTTAATGATCATTAAGTTCCTACGAGCAGTACAATATTTTGTATCTTCAGATAAAATCTTTGTTTAGGTAACATTCAAACGTTTAATAAACGGGTCACAATAAATCAGTAATCTAGACACATCTGGCGTCTATTTCCTAACAAAATTTATACTGAATTCATCATTAGGTCGTCGAATGTAGGCAGAGCTACATTGTACTTTTGATATTCTGTGTATATATTGGTTTCCCTTTGACTGACAATTAGCATGAAGATGTAACATTTATATCAACATGTTATATGTTTGCAATAACGTTAAATGCGCAACGCTGTGAGGTTTGCGTAAATAATATTCTTTTGAGGATTCTTATTGCTATGAAATCCAGTGTAGTGGCGCTGCAGGAATATCCACTACTCCATATCATCCCGTGGGTGTAATAAAAGGTGATGGGCGGCAGCATCTTTTTAATAACAATGCAAAATTAATAAAAATGCGGTTAAAAATCCGCCTGCTAAACGTGGCGACTATTACAAAATATTATGCCTACCACTCGAGAAAATTTCGTCCACATTGTTACTCGTATCAATTTATCGAGCCAGATGACCGGCCCATTAGCACTTTAGCTTAATATTTGACGCGTCAGTGAATGCAGGTGGCTCAGCAATGTGTTTCGTGGTGTTCCATTGGGAAGGTTTTTTCAGTGGAGAATTTCTAGCGATGCTGATATGATAGTGTCAAGATTGAGTTCTAGGCTATAGGCTATACAAACCTTATTCATCCATTAAAACGTTATCCGACAAAGTTATACGACATCCATTATACGTGGTAGAGCCATGCTGCAGCTATATTAGTAGTATAGTTGTAGCACGAATGGGTCGGCTCGACCGGGGAAGGACCACGCTCTCACAGAATACCAGCGTCAAATACACTGCTGTGTTTCGTATGGTGACTGTAGAGAACCGGAGACCCTTTTTACTGAAAACGAGGCATTCTATCTTAGTCCTCACGGGTGACAACGCATCTGCGTTTTGATTCGCAAACGAGAATAAATGTAGATGTCTATAGGTCAAAGCAGTCAGTTACCATCAGATGGACTGTGTGCTCGTTTGTCACCCTATAATATTAAAAAAAACCTATAAAAGTCCACTTCTGAACATAGGCCTCCCCCATAGATAGCCACGCATGGCTGGCGGGTTGGCAACTGCAGTTTTTTTAATTTTTTTTGTTGCTTAGGAAATTCTGCTGCCTATCTCATGTTTGTTTACCTCTGTCGCCTCTCACAACACCCATGGGACGATATGGGGTAGTGAATATTCTCACACCACCAATACACGGTGACCTATACTGTAATCTAATGAAGTACCTATATACGTGGTAGAGCCATGCTGCAGCTATATTAGTAGTAAAATTGAAGCACGAATGGGTCGGCTCGACCGGGGAAGGACCACGCTCTCACGGAATACCAGCGTCAAATAGCAGCTTAATACAGCTGTGTATCATATGGTGAGTGTAGAGTACCGGAGACCCTTTTTACTGGAAAAGAGGCATTCCATCTTAGTCCTCACGGGTGACAACGCATCTGCATTTTGATTCGCATACAAGGATAAATGTAGATGTCTATGGGCCGCAGCAACCATTTAACATCAGGTGGACTGTGTGCTCGTTTGTCACCCTATGTTTTAAAAAAGTACCCCTATCATAATCATAATATTTTATTAATGTTTTTATACACACAATTATCGCGATCGATAAATTGATGCGAATCGTAACCAAAAAATATAACCTAACATTTGTAAAATTACAAGTTAAATAACAATATTTGCGACCTCGACACATTTTTGCATGTGATGATCTACGAATGTAAAGCGTGTTTAAAAATCGGAAATTTGTACATATTTTATGCGCCGCGAAATCGATAATTTATACCTCAGAGAAATAAAATTGTTTAAAGATCACATACTCATATCGTTAGATTTTATCGGTATTTATTTCATTATCATAGTTTATTTAATGTGTTTATTGTGTTATTTAATAATGATTTCTTATATTGTGATGTGTTATTTAATATTAGAAACCTGGTATGATGCATGCTGCCAGCATTTTTTTACATACATTTTTTGTACTAAATTTACCAAACTATATTTGTATATTATATTATATACGTGGTGGTCATGCTGAAGCTATATTTTATATGTAGCACGAATCGGTCGGCTCGACTGGGGCAGAATTCAATCTCACAGAAAACCAGCGCAAAATAGCAGCTTAGTGCTGATGTGTTTCGTATGGTGAGTGTAGACAACCGGAGACCCTTTTTAATGGAAACGAAGCAATGCATCTTAGTCTTCAGGGTTGATAACGCATCTGCATTTTGATTCTTAATTGAGGATAGATGTAGATGTCTATGGGCCACAGTATCCACTTACCAGCAGGTGGACTATGTGCCCGTTTGTCACGCTTATTCTCAAAAAAAAAAAATAAGTTTTTGATACTACAGAACGGCTCCAATGGAAGACCAGCGCAGGTTGGTTACAAACAGCATAATATGCCGAGTTAGGAAGATTTAAAGTAATCACATTGTATGTCTTTGGTGTAAATATTGTCGTCATATATAACAACATTTTCTTACTTTCTTCCTTTCCATCTTTCTTTCTAACCTAAATATCTACTATAATACCTCTCATAGAATACCAGCGTAAATACCAACTTAATGCTGCTGCGTTTCGTATTGTGAGTGTAGATAACCTGAGACCCTTTTAACTGGAAACGAGGCATTTCATATTAATCCTGAGGGATGACAGCACATCTGCATTTCGATACTCAATTGAAGGTAGATATAGATGTCTTTGGGTCATAGTATCCACTTACCATCAGGCATCTGTGGGCTTATCTGTCACTCTTTTTCCATAAAAAGCTGACTAATAGGCTAGCTACAACCTATGTATTTCATTGTAAAATGCTACCATGAAGAAATAAACTTCCACTGGTTTCTTTTTTCAGATTCTTCCCAGGACAAAAGATTTACGATATTTTCTGAACTAGCGGTAAAAATAAAAGAGTGTTACTAGTATTTTAAATAAAAATTGACAAAATTTATTCCATTCAATTGTGAAATGGACAAACTTTGAGATATAAATGAAGCCACCACTGTCTAGTAAAAAAATTATACTTTTATTGACTACAACTTTTATTCTTTCTGTATTCCGTGAGAGCGTGGTCCTTTACGTTCAAGCCGTTCCATTCGTGTTACAACCGTCTCCATGGGTTGCCGCAAAGACAGGCCCTGAGCCACATTGATGACCTGCTAGTTTCATCACTTCGTCATTTCACAGTTACTTTGATTTCTTTACTTTTGATTGTGTTAACTTCATACTTAACTATACTCAACCCTAACGATACCTATCGATTAATATGTGTATTTATCCATTCATCCATTACAGCCTATAAAAATTAACATATGAACATAGGCTTCCCCCATAGATTGAATCATAGGGGGGGTTTTGACATAGTTGGCAGACGGGATTGCAAACGCAGGTTTTTATTATTTTGAGTTGTTACCAGTAAGATGCTGCTATCCCAATCTCTTGTCTCAATTTCCGTCTTGCACCTCTTACAACACCCACGGTACGATATGGGTAGTGGATATCCTTACAACGCCACTACACGGTGACACTACAATGTGTGTATCATAATTCATATCACAGCAACTTTATACTATATATTACTAGCTGGCCAGGCAGACGTTATTCTGCACTCTCTGACGACCCTTTGTCCTATAAAAATATCCTTAAATTCGTAATAAAAAATATAGAGGATCATTTATCGGGATAATAGCTATCCTAACTCCCAAGTTGGACCAAATTGCACACAGTGTGCAAAATTTCATTAAAATCAGTTCAGTAGTTTAGGAGTTCATCGCGGACAAACAATGTGACATGTAATTTTTATATATAAAGATAATAAATAAAACTTTGTAAATATATTCGCTTGTTTATTACTCCCTCACACATAAACAGCTTAAGTAATTATGACTAAATGTGGCACACACATAGACGACGATAGAATTGTTCTGAAATTACACATGAGATTATATTATCACAACGAAAATAAAAGATACTACTAATACTCTACTATAATTTTTTTATAAAATTTCTGTTTCTACGTAGGCGAAACCGTAGGCAGAAGCTAGTTCAATAAATTTATTAATTTAAAGAATTAATTTAGTAATTTGCAATGCGTTTTAATTATAAAAAAATTCTTTTAGACTGATACTAAGCTATCCTTGATATTAAAATAACTATCAATCAAGGAACTCGACTTCTACTTCAGCTTAAATATGCATTAATTTCAAAACATCGTTAATTTATATTTTTAATTACAAAGCGTTGCACTTTATGACTATTTTTATCATGATTTTACCCTTGATATTAAAAGAATTTGCCAGTTCCAATCACGAATCTCTGCCACAATTAATATTTACTTCTTTAACAAATTGCAATCATGATTTCCTCTAAAAGTGAATCATACTTTACAAAGCGCATCGCAATCATCTCACCCGTCAAACAAACTAAAGAAATACTTTGATATCTCAATTCGTCACACATTTAGCGCTTTTGACTTAATTTGGTCGCATTATTAGGACATCAAAGAGCGCCGAAAGCGTTCGACATCAAACGCGCCGACACTTTAACTTTTTCATTGGGTGAATAGATTTTATTGATTTTATAGCTTCGATTGAGCGTGATTTTGATTCGTTTTGCTCTCTCTGCAACGCTTAATACTCACGTAATTAGTTTAGGGTTTTGTTTAATACCGATTGTTGATACGAGTTTCTTTTTGTACGTACAGTTTGTTGAGTTAAATTTAGATAAGGTCACAGTTTACGTCCCCGATCGAATTGTTCTCATTAACCTGTTTTCCTTAGAAATACAATTTTATTATACTCAGTAAAATATAATATTTATCATGATCATTGTAACAGTTTATTATTTGTAATTGAAAAATATTTACCAGCGTTGAATGAATCTTATCTTTTTGGCTTTTAGAACGAATTTAGTCTGTTTTTTTTAATAAAAATAAGTAACAATGGAACGTAAAATCAACCTGATAGTACGTGGCCACTGCAGCCCATGGAAATCTGCAACCAACTTCAAACTGTAACTTCATTTTTAAAATTTAATTATATTAAACTAACTACTATTATTAGAATAGATTTTTTTTATTCCATATAGATCACATGTGGTAATTCTTATTGAAAGTCATTTTTTAATTTACCACTGGTTCGAAAAAACCCTATGTTCTGGGAATAACGAGCATGAAATCCAGTGGATTTTTTTAAGTAAATTTTACAATATGAAAGATTGTACATACATTTACAAAATTTATTTAGGAACAGCTCGGAAGCGATCCCCCTCATTCCCAGGGGTTATTATCAACCATATATTAATTTTTATTATAATACCCCTTTTTATACAGTTTTAGTTTAATAAAACATTTAAACTTGGTAAAAGGAAGACCATGTATATTTTCTGGGACTTTATTTTAATAGCGTATACTATGCCCCGAGAATGAATTACTGACTCCATGGAGTCATGAAACTGGTATGCTAGCTTGTGTTTGTTCCTAGTGTTTACAGAGTGTGTATCACTTTTTTTACTAAAACTACCTTTGTTTATGTGAATATATATTAAATTTTCGTAAATATACTAAGAGGCCAAAGCTAATATATTATATATACTTGGTTTTATGTTGTAAATAGCTCTAATGGCCTTCTTCTGTAAAACAAAAATAGTTCCTAAATCAGTCGCATTTACCCATAGCAAAATCCCAAAAGACATTACGCTATGTAAATAACTAATATAAACTAATTTAGCTGTCTCGACACTAGTGATATCTTTAATCTTTTCTACAGCATAGGTTGCATAATTTAGTATGATTGCTAGTTTGGATATATGGGAGCCCCAGTAAAGCTTTGCGTCGAGAGTGATGCCAAGAAAAACAACGGATTCAACAGGGCTCAGTTCTTTCCCATTTAAAACATATTGGTGTTCAGATTTTTAACATTCGATGTTGTAAGTTAAATAAATTTAGTTTTATTTTCGTTTATATGTAGATTATTAACGTTAAAACAATGCACTATTCCCTTCGTCACCTGTTTATATATGTAATATTGTATGTTTTATTAACTATGAATATGTCAGACCCAAACGTGACCACTAGACTGGCTCCATTGTCACGTTATTTTTAAGTATATTAAATTAAAAAAGAGTAAACACCGATTTCAGGAACTAAAAAGATTAAAATAGTTTTAATTTTTGAAAGTCTTTACTTTGCCCAAGCGAGGTCATTGCCTTAGACCTAGGCTCTATCAGATTATTCACTTTGCCTTTATTAGCTCGCGTATTTAAATCTCGTAGCCGTTAAAGGTGAGGGCGCTAGTGTCGCGAACACGCGCCCGACGCCACTCGTGCGCTGATCGTGGTAGATAGGTTCATATCAGATGAGATGGGGCCGATAAGGCCGCGCCGCTCGACATTCCCACGCTAGCCAAATTGCTCACTCCGAGATGCCTAGATAAATAATGGAGTTTAAAGTGAACTGAGGAATCGATCTTAAAATTTTCAGGTACGATCGATTATTTTATTTAGTGACTAATATTGCCGATATGGAAATATTATTAAAATGTCTATAATGTTGTAATTTGTTTTCAGTGATTGTAAAACAAGGAGGACTTAAAGTTATAAAACTTCTTTATAAATAATGTTTTTAGACGTTTAAAAAAACACAAAAATTAAAATAAAATTATATCATTAATTTTAAAATATTTAAACAACAGGTAATCCATGAAATCAATTCTGTTATGATTACAAGTAGGTGATTATTTTCGAATCTGCTTTTTTCATAATGCAAAAGTTTTCTAGGCAAAGATTTTAAATTATATGCTTCAATTTCTTTCCTGTAGTAGATAATTTATTGCAAATCCTTATCAGAGGCTTTCAAAGTATCGTATCCCATCACGTTTTTCTTAGTCGTTCTCGAGGCCATATTCTATCCTTTGGTAATCGGAATATAGTTATCTTTCCTCATCCCAGGGTAAAGTAAATATGGTAATACATAAACACTCACGCCTGTCACCAAGAGGGGTATGCAGAGACTATGGACTTCCATTTGGCACGATCCTGACACAGCTCTCTCGCTTCCTCCACATCCTACCTACGCATACACGCTCGTCGGTTAAAGGTACTCTTGATATGGCCGATTTTCAATATATCGCCAATTTGGTCGATAAACTTTCGCTGAGGGCGTCCCTTCCCGACTCTTCCATTCACTTTTGCAACATAAATTTGCTTTAAATATGGTAATAAAAAAGTAGAAAATCGAGTAAAGGCTGCCATTCAAGATTTGGAATTTGAATCGGCTATAAAAACGAATGAACATTTTTTCAAAGTTCAAAGTAAAAAGACTACATCATTTAAATGCCACGGTTAGCCTTAAAATATCCCATTCGATTAGTCCAATTTTTTAGTACATTTTCGATTTTTTGGGCCTATATTTCGTCAATGGCAACTTCAATTTCATGTTTCAAGTTATCAATTGTCTCTGGATGGTTAGAGTAACACTTGTCCCTAACTGCTCCCCACAAAAAAAGTCCAACGGCGTTAAATTGCATCTTCGAGGTGGCAAATTGATATAAGCATTTCGGCTGATTATGCAATTTTCGAAAACAGTTCGCAAAACAACGATTGTTACATTGGCTGTGTGGCACGTAGCGCCGTCCTCTTGAAACGAAATTTCGTCTATGTCATGCTCTTCAATTTTGGGAATCAAAAAATCGCTTAGAATGATGCGGTATCGATTGCCATTCAGTATAACGGATTCTTGAGAACGTTGACGAGTTGATGATGATGGTTATTCACGCACACCCTGAGCAACAGCATCGATGTTTTCGGTTGAGCACACTAGACAAGTACGTACATGGATTTTTATCCAACAACGATTCACAAACAGTCATCACAAATTGATCCATAAACTGAGTTTTGGCACATCCTTTTTGTCAATTTTTTTCGTAAATTTCTTAGTTTGAGTAAGATTTCCCAACTTAGTTCAAGCGAAAAGAGACCCATTTCGTAAATGTCAAACATAAAGCTAACTTTCACATCGGAAATGTCATAAAACTTTCCAACCTCATAATAAGCTATACTTCCAATTCCAAACGTTAGATGGACCAGCCTGTAAATAAAAAATTGAAGCCTTGATGGCTAAGCATTAAGTTGCGGCGCTGAGAAGGTTTGGTAATTATTTCGGACCTGGATGTTTGTCCATGTGAAAAATGTATGTAAATACATTTTTCACGATACAGAAAAAAAAACTTAGAGGTATTATTTCAAACTCAAAATAAAATACAAATTTTAAATGACATGATTTCTCTAAGTGCTTTTATAAATGTGTTTAGTGGTTTTTAGTAGTTCAATTTGATTGTTTTGGTTGTTTCTGAGGGTTCCTTCTTGGAGATGTTTTGCCTAGTTACGTACTGCTTCCCTACCAATGGACTCTCAGCATATTTTCCTTTAAAGAGGTGACGGGCCATTATAATAAGATATACCATAAGGCACTTCACCCAAGTTATCAAAAGTGAAAGCGACTACTTTGCATGAAATCAAATGCAGACAGATAAGAGGCCCATTCACCAATTTCATTTAAAAAATATTAATCACCTATACCATCTATTAAAATAACATAGAATAGCACAATGACTTTTATTAACATAGTAACAAGTCACAGCTTATACAACATGTAACAAAAACCCTGTGGTTCCCGTTAAGTACGTTATCAGGATCAGTATTCAAATCTATAGAAATAACTTTTTTTTTAACTCGACCATACTTTTTTTGTTTTATTATTTTTTTAATTTTATGTGGTTTTATTACCTCTTACTGACACTAGCCGATGCTAAAGCTAGGTAAAGCGAGGTCTTTGACAATCCTCTTACTCCCCAGACTATGCAGAGGTAATAAAACCACATACAATTTGCATACAATTTTTTTTAATAAAATAAAAAAAAATTTGTTCGCGTTTAAAAAAAAATATTTCTATACGTTTCAATAATGATCCTGATAACGTACTTAACGGGAACCACAGGGTTTTTGTTACATATTGTATACTCCCCGGTGATAAGCACGGGCCTTCCCTTTTTTGAGAGGGTAATGAAGCAAGAATTGCTTTGCACTTCTACAGTCCGTGTAGGCTTACTACACTTGGGTGTCTTCAAGGCAAGAGTGACTTTTGTTAAATCGGTGCGCTTTACTTTCTTCGGCTGTATCACCACTTATCATCGGGTAGGATAGTAGTCAAGTCGTTACTGTTATCATTTCTATTATAGGATAGGGTTGACAAACAAACGAGCACACAGTTCACCTGATAGTAAGTGGTTCCTACGGTCCATAGACATTTACATCAATTCTCGATTACAAATCAAATGCAGATGCGTTGTCACCCATGAGGATGATTATGATGGAATGCCTCATTTCCAGTAAAAAGGGTGTCCGGTTCTCTACACTCACCATACGAAACACAACAGCGTCAAGCTGCTATTTTACGATGGTGTTCTGTGAGAGCGTGGTCCTTCCTCGGTCGAGCCGACCCATTCGTGCTACAACTATATACTACAAATATAGCTGCAGAATAGCTCTACCACTCTATCATTACAGCCTATTAAAGTTCACTGCCGAATATAGGCCTCCCCAATAGATTTCCTAATGGGGGGATACATTAACATTAGTTGCCACGCTTGGAAAGTGTGTAAGAAACCGCAGTTTTTTTTAGTTTTAGTCGTATTTGTTTCCCTTTGTCGCTTCTCACGACACCCACAGGATGATATGCGGTAGTGGACATGTTTACGCCGTCACTAAACGGTAATCATGTCAAATCAAACATTTGCTATTTTTGAAAACAGAATATGCGGCTTATTTTTACTTAATACCAGGGCTTCTGAAGCGAATTTACGATGATAAGCCCGGATTAAGGATTTGGAATGTTTTAAGCCTGGTATATCAGACAATATTTTGAGTGATTTATTGTGATAAAGAGTTTCAATGGTCAATCAAGGGACTTCTTGAGATTCCAGGAGAAAGTTCAGATCAATATTGTACTCTTTGAACCCTCCCGTGTTAGATTGTTGGATAGTTCAGCCAGTATGTTACGAGTATATAAAATTTAGCAACTACTAATTGGGTGATCAATTTTCTCAAGGTAATCTAATGATATTATATTTAAATGTTAATCACAGCAATATTCTGTATAGAAAAATATTTAATTCGAACATTTTGTCTACTCATGAATCAATAAAACACAACTGTACCTCAAAATCACCGTTATAAGATTAAAAGTTCATAATTAACATTATTAGATACGTTTTAAACAACCGTTTGATATAATGAAACGAATTTTTTATTATTGCTTAGCTATTCAATCAAATTACAGATGTGATCATTATATTTAATGTTTTCTATTATAGATCCGATTAGAAATGAAGATACGCGCTATAATTATTAATTATTTTGTAACTATCATTAAAATGCTTTAGCAGATTTTGTTTTATCATAACTACGTTCGTTTTTAAATGTTGTATTTAAAATCCCTAATTATGTTATAATATATGCTTTAATTTTAATTGATAATTCGAAAATAAAGAAAGAATTCGTAATCATTTCTTAATAATACTCTTTTTTCTTTTTGGGAATTATGATGTTAAACAATATTAAATACTTTATAGTTAGCCGAATGAAGAAGCACAAGGTCGCTGAGCGAGCTATGCAAGGGCTATGTTCAGATTTTCCATATGATAAAAATCTTTAGATGTGGGTATATCCTCAGTTGCCTTTCTTCGTATATTATCCGGTGTGTATTCATTCCATTCATTCTATTGCAGCCTATAAAAGTCCATTGATGATCATTGGCATCCTCCACCGATTGTCACACATTCCCATAGTTACTCTTACTACACCAATGGAATGATATAGGCGATGCGATATAATATAATATATATTAGACAATGTAATTTACAGTATTTATACAATATTTTAGATATTATTAACTATGAACTGTCTAGATCTTGATGTTTTGTCCCTGATCTTGAAAGGGATTCAGAACACAAATTAATGTACACTTCTGATTGATACACTGTTTCATTTATATACGAAGCACGCTAGAAATTTCCAGATCACGGAAGAGACACAAAGACACCTGTCAATCTTATCGATATGGATCACCGCCAAGTGATAAATTCATTTAAACGTCAAAGACAACTTAGATAGTAAATTTAAACGGGTCGTGCACACTCATGAGCTGGTCATGTTATCGATCGACATTCCTTGCGCCCGCGTATACCTGTCACACGAGTGGCACGTGCTCGATTGATTTGTCGACTGTCAGTTTGTCTGTTATGGGATTTGGCTTAAGTCACGAGTGCAACGCGAGAGTCTTAAACAAAAAATGTCTACTGCATACATTGAAAATTCATCATCATCCTCATTATTACAGCCCTTCACAAGTTCACTGTTGAACATAGGCCTCCCTCAAGGAATGCCACACGGTCCTGAGCCACCTGCATCCATCGACTTCCTGCATATCTTACCAGGTCGTCACTCCATCTAGTGGAGGGACGCCCTACACTTCGTCCACCGGTACGAGGCCGCCACTCGAGAACCTTTTTGCCATCGGCTGTCGGTTCTTCGAGCTATATAGCCAACCCATTGCCACTTCAGCTCACCAATCCGTTGGGCTAAGTCGGTTACTCTGATTCTACTGCGGATATCCACATTTCTAAGTTTATCACGCAGAGAAACTCCGAGCATAGCCCTCACCATAGCTCACTGAGCGACCTTGAGCTTCCTCATCTGGCTAGCAGTGAAGGACCACGTCTTAGTACCATAGGTCATCACTGGCAACACGCACTGGTTGTGACTGTACTTAGTAACTTGTTTTCAAGTTTTGAGGTATACCTGACGAAAGATGTGCCGTAATTTCCTGAACGCTGCCCAACCGAGTTGAATCCGTCGATTGACCTCTCGGTCGAAGTTGGACTTACCTAGTCGGACTATTTGTCCCAGGTAAACATACTCGTCAACAGCTTCGAGCTTAGTGTTCCCAACAACTACCGGCATAGGTATGACATGGACATTAAACATGATCTTTGTTTTGTCCATGTTCATCTTAAGACCTATCCGTTGGGAAACACTATTGAGGTCATTGAGCATAGTGCTTAGGTCCTCCAGCGATACTGCCATAAGGACTATATTGTCGGCAAATCGAAGGTGAGTGATGTACTCACCATTGATGTTAATACCGTATCCTTTCCAATCCAGAAGCTTGAAAACGTCTTTCAATGCAGCGGTGAAGAGTTTCGGGGATATAACGTCACCCTGTCTTACACCTCTCTGCAATTGGATAGGTTTCGTACTCTGGTTCTATACTCGGATAGCCATTATTGCTCTCTGTACAAGCACTTCAGCACTTCGATATAGCGACAGTCAACTTGGCATCGCTGAAGGGACTGCAGCACCACCCAAATTTCAACGGAATCAAAGGCTTTCTCATAGTCCACATACGCCAGACATAGTGGCAAATTGTACTCCTCGGACTTCTGTACAATTTTCCGAAGGGTATGTATGTGGTCTATGGTGCTAAAGCATTTTCTGAAACCGGCTTGTTTGGGAGGCTGGAAGTCGTCAAGTCTGCGCACGAAATGGTTCGTAATGACTCTCAAAAACAGCACGTAGACGCGGCTCGGACGGGGAAGCGGTACAGACCGCTTTTTCTTCTTCAAGAGAGCGTTGTCAAATTTCTTTAAGAATAAGACCACCGCCCTTCTGCTCCACGCCTCCGGTGTAGTGCCACCATGGAGGTTGGAATTACAGAACTTCTGAAGGATTTCAAGTACCGGTTTGCCACCCGCTTTCAGAAGCTCCGCTGTAATTCGATCCTCGCCTGGGGACTTGCCGTTTTTAAGGTGCTGGAGAGCTAGTCTAATCTCGCTTAGACTGACGTCCGGGATATCATCGGAATAGAGTCAGATAAGACTACGTATAAGACATTGAAAATTACAGCTTAATAATTAAAGTATCAGTTGCGTTTGCTTGTCTTTTAATATAGGGTGATAAACGAGTACACAGTCCACCAAATGGATAATATATTTCATAGATGTATGACTACTCTAATTCATCATCATCATCATCATCATTACAGCCCTTCACAAGTCCACTGCTGAACATAGGCCTCCCCCAAGGAATGCCACAAAGCACGGTCCCGAGCCACCTGCATCCATCGACTTCCTGCATGTCTTACCAGGTCGTCACTCCATCTTGTGGGGGGACGCCCTACACTTCGCCTACCGGTACGAGGCTGCCACTCGAGAACCTTTCTTCCCCATCGGTTGTCGGTTCTTCGAGCTATATGGCCTAACTACTTCTCTAATTACAACACATTAAATTTGAAACATATTAAAATTTAAATTAGTCAGGAGACAAGGTGGCAACACTGTCATTGCACCACAGGAAACGCACCGAAGCCTAAATCATACTATCAAAACAAAAAAAGTCACAAAAAAGTATCCTTTTCCTTCCACGGCCAAAACAATAAGTTAAAATTAACACCTTACAAAAACAATTGATGAAAACACCAACTGGATAAAACTTTATTGCGACGAAAAGACAATAGATAACGAAGTGGAAGTAGAGGTAGCCAAATGATTCAGTTAGAAAACAAAGATACTGATATAAAAATTATTACCTGAAGATTGGCAAACAATTGTAGCGTCTTTCAAGCTAAACTGGTGACAATCCTGAGTGCATTTGAATATATAATTGCAGAATAACTATCTAGAAGCAAATATTTTTAGTGACTACAAATCTACAATAATGAGTATCAGTGATCGTTCATATTCACACCTGATAACTGATAAAATAAAAGTACAGGACAGGCAGGATATAAAGTCAATCGAAATAAAAAAGCTGATGAATTGCCAAGTTATGCAGCTACCAAAAATAACGGGCTAGGTACGATAAACTTTTAAAAAATTTCAAAATGACTAAGTATATCTACATTAATTATAGTGATGATGAAAGTCAATAATCAATAGAACACATTAAAATCAAATATCCGCGATTTGCAAGTAAAGGATTCAAATGCGAGAACAAAATGGGTAAGGGTATAATTACAAAATCATTTATTATTGAAGATCAATCGCATACAACCAACCTTGTTTGAACCTTGTAGCCGGCTACACTTAGGTGTATTCACACTTCGAAATTTATCCAGAACATGTCATTTAAAATATATTCATTAAATAGATTAATTCTAAATCATCTACACTTCGCTTCTGACTTAGACAGCGTCGTAGTACGAAACGTGAATTTAAAGATTCCACTCAAACGCTTGAAATCATAATGCTCATACCTAAAGTACAAACTTTAACATTTTGGATTCACTTTTCAGATTCTAAACTACCATTATCGTAGGTACAGTTCACGTGATGGAACTAGATTTAAAAATGGAATTCGTTTCTGTTGCTATACACATACAAACAAGGTTTGTATAATATTATGAAATGTCATCTAGACACACGTAACAATCAATTACATAGTCCTTACACAATTTAAATACTAATATATTTTACGTTGTAAACTGTGCAGAGGCAGTGTAAGAACATTCACTGCCCCATAACACCTGTGGGTGTCGTAAGGGGCAACAGAGGAAAACTGATACAGGAGATGGGCTAATAATATCTTAAAATCACAAAAAAACGGCAATTACAACTTGTCCACCAAGTGTAATAACTATGATGCAATTCCCTCCTCTGAGGCAATCTATGGGCGAAACTTTTGTTCAACAGTTCTTTTATAGGTTGTAATCGATGGATTTGATAGATATTATACATTAATTATACGTGACGAGATATTAATCTACAAATTAATAACATCACTGTAAGTGTTTTGAGGGCTAGTGCTATAAGATCTAAATATATATTTAGAGAGCAATCTGTCACAGTATTTTGGAATACTGGCAACTTTTGACACTCCTAAGAAACTAAGAATACTAAGATTTTCACTTCAAGGAATCGGGAAGGTTAAAAAGAATTTGTCTTTATATTTGCTTTAGTCGTTTGTCTAATTCCATTGTTTATTTGGTGAGAAATGTGAAACTCTAGATACAATTGCATGGATAAGTAACAGTGTTTTTCAATTTCCGTCAAAAAAACTATGTATAGAAGGTTGAATAAGATAACGTTGTATTTCATTTTTAGCTACGGCAAAGAGAAGAAAAATGTATGTTAATTTTTGACGAAATTGAGTCCGAAAAAAATACATAAAATAATTAAAATGGAGAGAAATATAAAATAATTTTATATATACTTAATGATGTAATCTTACTTAACTTTAATTAAAAGAAAATAATGGCATAATGCCCATGCCTTAAAAACGGCAAGGCCCCAGGCGAGGATGGAATTACAGCGGAGCTTCTGAAAGCGGGTGGAAAACCGGTACTGGAAGTCCTTCAGAGGCTCCTTAATTCCGTCCTCCATGGTGCCATTACACCGGAGGCGTGGAGCAGAAGTGCGGTGGTCTTGTTCTTCAAAAAAGGTGTAAATGCTCTCTTGAAGAACTACAGACCGATTTCACTTCTGAGCCGCTTCTACGTGCTGTTTTCAAGAGTCATTACGAATCGTCTCGCACATATGTATTTTGATAAAATGTAATATAATGATTTCTAACGTCTTAATACGAAAAATTTGTTAAAGACATAGTATTATATATCTTACTGTTTTGTTGGTCTAGTTGTCTTGCGAATCACTTTAATCACACATAAAAATTTCATCACATCGGAACAGCCGATTTACAGATCAACTGATGCATCATTACAGCCTTTCACAAGTCTACTGCTGAACATAGGCCTCCCCCAAAGAATGCCACAAAGCACTGTCCTGAGCCACCTGCATTCATCGACTTCCTGCATGTCGTCAATCCAGGTCCAGTTCGTCAATCCATCTAGTGGGGGGACGCCCTACACATTGTCCGCCGGTACGAGGCTGCCACTCGAGAACCTTTTTTCTCAACTACCAAAAGTAGGCTGCTATGCAGCGGCCGGCGCTGATGGGGCCGCGAATGTATCCGAAAGCGTTCCCGTGGCTCTGACAGTATGCGGCGAAGTTAGAACACCATCAGGTTTTAGCCCGACATAACCCGTCCTTGGCCCGCTAGTCGGGCTTCCGTAGGCATTTCCCCGTGTAAAAAAGTGGTCTTAAATGCGATTGGTGAGCACTAGGTTCTGGGTTCGAATCCTGGGTCGGTCCAAGAAATCCGTAATTTAATTTTTCTGTCAAGAAATTGTCAGTAGCAGGCCGGAGTCAGGAAGTTGGCGATGTTTGACCCCCGTGCCTCGGAAAACACCTACAGTCGTTGGTCCTGCGCCCCATTTTTTCCGGTCGTGTCGGATTACCGTCCTACGAGAGTGAAGGAATAGAGAGTGCAATTGTGCTTACGTACACTCTTGCACTATAATCCTGTCTTGCGCAGACGGCTAGTATCTGTTGAAGGTTGTAGTATCTTTTTAGATTGAAAGTCGATCTTATTATTATATATCTTAAGAGAGTTTAACGAGATATTTGCAGGTATATGCAGGGCTGGAAATAAAAAGCAGTAGCATTTTTGTTGATAGAGTGATAGCGACCTAAGATTACATTTACATTACACTATTTCATCCCGTGGGTATCGTAAGACGCGACAGAGGGAAACTTATCAGGAGATGTGCAGCAGCTTCTTCCTAATAACGACTAAAGATAAAAAAGCTGCGGTTGCCATACCGCTAGCCAATCGTGGCGACTATGTCAAATATATCCCCCCATGAGATAATCTATGGGGAGGCGTATATTCAGCAGTGGACTTTAATAGGCTGTAATCGTAACGGTAAGTTTCAATCGATGCTGGTATACACATTTCATACTTGGTAGAGCCATGCAACTATATTATGTATGTAGCACGAATTGGTCGGTTCGATCAGAAAAGGACCACGTCCTCACAGAATAACAGTTTTTTTATAGGATAGGGTGACAAACGAGCACACAGTCCACCTGATGTTAAGTGGTTGCTGTGACCCATAGACATACACATCTATCTTACAGAATCAAAATGCTGATACGTTGTCACCCATGAGGACTAAGATGGAACGCCTCTTTTCCAGTAAAAAGGGTCTCCGGTTCTCTACACTTAACATACGTAACACAGCAGTGTTAAGCTGCTATTTTTCGGTAGTATTCTGTGAGAGCGTGGTCCTTCCCCGGTCGAGCCAACCCATTCGTGCTACAACTATGCTACTAATATAGCTACAGCATGGCTCTATTATTAATGCTGTTGTGATTCTTATGGTGAATGTGGAGAACCTTAGACCACTTTTTAACTGGAAACGAGGCGTTCCATCTTAGTCCTCATGGATAACAATGCATCTCATCAATATGGGCCATAGCATCCATTTACCATCAGGTGGACTGTGTGCTTGTTTGTCACCCTAATTTAGTCTCGTATTTCGAGTTAACTAAATAATTAATAAAGCTAATTTTAGTATAAACTGCATAACATGAAAATGTCTACTAAAAACACGTAGCTAAAACATTTGACTGTATTATGAATATATGATTTAACGATAAATATCTCAAGGTTTGTGACTAATCGCAAAATTTCTGGAAACCTTCAATTTCAGTGCTTAAATAATATAATCCCATGTTTATTATGTCTGTCTCTGAGCCCACACAAATGTTAGCGCCAAATAGATCCGTTCTAAGCCGTTCATTACAATGCGAGTGGGTTAAGTCCTTTAGTAAAAGGACTTTATACTAACTAGCAGGGTGTTAGATCAAGTAATACACCTGTGAATAGTTTGAATGTTTGTTATATTCTTTATCATTTAAGTAATGACTAGATTATGAACGAAATATCTTAGAAGCGTGGTAGCTAAGAGAAGACACGCTTGTACATTTTATAGTACCTAATCGAAAAAAGTACTTCAACTTTTTCGCAACTTTGGGGGGACGAAGGGAAACATCGAGCAACAACTTACAATTTGAAAAATATTTCGAAGATGTCTACCCTGGCAACACTCATTGAAGGTTGGGGCAGCGCAAAGTACACTTCCTTACCAGAAAACTTTCCTAGTAATGTTAGGGAGAAAAGAGGAAAGGAAGAGGCCGGTGAACACTACATAAACTGTACATCTGTGAACGTCCAACAGCAACATGCAGATCTTTTCCACGTCCGATAAGAGACAACTTTCTTGAATTTTTCTCATACAGAGTTTCCTTGTGTATTTGATAAATTATATCACTTAAAATGATACTGAGTTCTCTTTAGATATGTATGTTTTCAGATTTGAACTTGATTTACACATAATATAATTCAATTCTACCTTGCACGACTTTTCTTTGTGCATAAATAAAACGAATGCAGTTTTAACTAATACGTCCAAAATGAAAACAGATAATAAAAACTCAAACATTAAGTTATGTATTATAAAGTAACCGACATTAACATTAGTATACTGGAAAAATGACTCAATCGGTAAGTGACGATGGTACAACAAACGATATATATTTTATTGGAATTCCTTAAACAAGAGGAATCGTAAATATCACTTCAAATCAATTCCTCGCTTCACAGCAAATACGAAAAAACAATCCAATTCAAATTTCGAAGAGCACATAACTGTCGGAACGCGACAGTAAACTTATTAGCCACGATAACCGACGCCATATTAAATCACCCATAAAAACGTAATACAGTGAACCGTAGAACAATTCATTCTAATCAAAAATTTACGCTACAACCATCTGTATTCCACGTGTGTAGGGGTTGGAATGGCCTGAGCTTTTCCTACTGAAAGTAAATACTTTGTGGTGGACTGTACAGTATAGTTAATCCGATTTAAATTCATATCGGTATCGCTGTAGCTCGTGCGCGGTAGGTAGTTGCGGGTTAGCAGTCGGCGCACGCGCCACTCGGACATTGATCGGTTGACCGCACGTTCCGGCTGAAGGGAGACGTGGGCACACTGGCCAATTGCATCTGATTACAAAATTATAATTTGTAAAAATAACGCTTCAAGTGATAAGCAAAATACTTTTTGAAGAATACAAGTGACGCGATTAGGAGTCCCAAGTAAAAATGTTTGTGCTAGGATTGTTTCGTGACAGTAGTCGAATGACAAATCCAAACCCACGATTTTTAAGTTTACAGTATGTACCATTTACCAGTATATTTTTAACACAAAAGCAAAGAAATAGTTGTTTGGATTTCGATAATTTTGTGATTGATCTAAGGTACGAGATACTTCGATAAGATTATATTGAAAACTACTAGGAGTGCGGTAAATTCCTTGTTACCTACATATGTTCACACTATAATCGACTTCTTTAAAACTAATCGATTTTTTTGTTTGTTTCGAGTTTTCTAGTTGTTAAAATATTCTAAGAAGATAAAATCGGAAATTCTACTTTACCATTGTCACCATCATCATCATCATCTGCCTAAAAAGTACACAATTAGATATAACCATCTCTAGACCACGGATTAAGGTATGATTAGTCTAAATCGTTCCAACATTATGCACCTTTTATGCTATTCTGCGTCGCCGGTCTGGATTATCTGTTTGGTTGCCATGTCGTAATAAGGTTATAGAATCTATTCGTCATTTCATTTCTTGTTTTCTACCGACTTCAAACAGGAGGAGGTACTCAATTCGACTGTATGTTTTTTTGTGTGTTACCTCATAACTTTTTTTGGGGTCAACCGACTGGTGATGGTTCAATCGAATTTGATCAAGGCCTGACTCAATAGTTTTTGAGTTATTCTTTATAATTTATATTGAAGTCGGTTTTACGATATTTTTAATTTTTAATTATTATTCATAGTATTTTCGACTATAGGAAATGTCGCTTAGATCTTTTGACCTTGAAAAGTACTTTCATAAAATACCTAAAACATTACCTTTACCGATACAGCTCATCAAAAGTACAATGTTGAACATAAGCCTAATACATAGATTGCCTCATAGGGGCGATATTTGCCATAGTTGCCACACTTGGCAGGTGGATTGTTAAACATATTGTTTTTATTTGTACTTAGGAAAACGCTGCTGCCAATTTCCTCGTTTGTTTCCTTCTGTCGCACTCTTACTCGGAAATATATAGAGTAGTGAATATTCTTACACCGCCACTACACTGTCAGTACTAAATATTGTATCTGTCAATGTCAAATATTACTTCATAAGACCATCACTTGCCATAGACATTTAAAAGGATTTATATGAATAAAGTCTTTACTAGCTGTAGTCTATAGCTTTAGTCTTTAACTAGATACCAGCTCGCTTTGCTGGGCGTACGATATATATAAATATCCAAACTGTCAAGAAACTCTGTAGAGTACGCAGGGTCACGAAAGGGAAGGGACAGCCCCGAAAATTAGTTTTATTTCATGTGTAGTATTCGCGTAAATATAAATAATCATTATCACGGAATACATCGCTTCTTTCTCGTCACTTTCAGAACATTGTCTCACCCTCTAACATGGTGTCATTATTAGTAGCGCATACCGAATATGTCAAGCTTACTTTATTCGAGATCACGTACAGCGCCCGCGACGGTTATTCGTCCAATGTTTCGTCGCTTATATTTTTGTTTTGTGTTATCTGCATGTTCGACAGTTGAAACAACATGATTGGTCTAAAAGTAAAAGGTACAGGCTATATATGTTATGGACCATGTGATTAATAGGGCATTATTCATAATGTCCAGATATTTAAAAAAAAGTCCAATAAGCGTAAGCAATATGATAAAAACTCTTGAAATAATTAAATTGATCGGGCTTTATGAATAAAATCCATTACTAATTGGGTAGAGTAATATAAGATAGGCTAAGTTAAATTACATTGCACGGGCATTATAAATAATGCCCCGATTATTTTTTTTATTTTTCTTTTTCCAATTATACAATAAGCGTTTTTAACATTTTGCTATAAACTGCATTACAGTTTAACAAATCAACTGGTCCACTACATATATTCATCAAATATCTAAAAATCTATGAAAATTATTCTGATATAGTAAATGGATGAATAATAGGTTATTTTAAGGTATATACCGCTACCGCGATTGCCACGATTGGAACACGTAGCGGTCTTCGAGCATAAAGATTAACTTCATGCGACCTCTTTCGCATGGTTTGGTTGCTTACCAGCAGCAGGTGGCCCTCCTGGAGCCTTTGTAGTAGTTGCATCGCTGTGATATTGGGTTTTCTTTTGGCGGTCATTTGAAGCAATCGATCCTGTATCTGCGTACACATCAGCCACATCATCAGTACTGCGATAACGTGAACACAACCTTAATATCATGTTTTGGCTGGTATGTAGGCCTCAGCAACGACGCGTTGAATAGCACCATTTTTTAACATGCCCACGGCTCGTAACTTTTCATTTCGACTCAAATGATGACGTGACATAAATCTTAACGCTAAACACGTCACGTTAAATTAAAAAAAGAAAAACAAAACAATCTAACCCTTTTTTTTAAATTAATATCAGTAGAACAAGTTTAATTTTCCTTGACGATTACTAACAATTCGCATCGCAATTCGCATTACTAAAAATTTTGCCGCCTAAATTTTTTCTTTTGTTTTTTTTTACTTACATTAAAAATTTTGAAAATAGACTATAAGAAGTTTCAATCTGTACCTATATAAACTTTTTATGCAAACTAAAAAGATCTTAAAATATAAAGTCGTAAACAATTTAGTATTAAGGTATCCCTAGATTCTATTTATGTGTGTATGTACATGTCACTTCTACTCTCTCACTCTAATGTATGTATATATACAAAACAATGCCTCCGTTAATGACGCCAATAATATCCGTAATTTGGTTTGTCCATTTCTAATCCCAAAAATCTATATACTTAACCACAAATAACTTAAACTGAATACTATTGAATAATACTGTTTGTAATATCAAAATAACAACTTTTTACTAGATGTATATATATGTAGGTTACTTAAAAAAAAAAACATTTTTTTCTTTAATTTTTGTCTGTCTGTTTGTTCCGGCTAATCTTCAAAATAGCTGGATTGATTTTAACTGGAATTTTGCTGCCAGATAGCTGGTGTTATTAGGAGTAACTTAGGCTACTTTTATTTTAGAAAAAGAATTAGGGTTCCGCGCAGAAAATTTAAAACCATAAATTACACGTGATTGAAGTTGCTGGGAACAGCTAGTATAATAAAATATAACTAACACTCCACATGATGGGTTACCGTTGTGGCCCATAGATAACATCTATCCCTGACAAACGAGCACACAGTCCACCTAATGGTTAGTGGTTGCTGTGGCCCATAGACATCTATATATATCCACGTTTGCTAATCAAAATGCAGATGCGTAGTCACTCGTCACGACTAAGATGGAATGCCTCTTTTCCAGTAAAAAAGATCTCCGGTTCTCTACACTCACCATACGAAACACCGCAGTTTTAAGCTGATATTTTACGCTAGTATTCTGTGAGAGCGTGGTCCCTCCCCGTTCGAGCCGAACCATTCGTGCTACAACTACACTACTTATAAAACTGCAGCATGGCTCTACCACGTATAACAGGAGATGGGCAACAGCGTCTACTTGATGACAACTCAAAATAAAAAACTACCCAACCCGACTGCCAAGCGTGGCGACTATGGTCCAGGAAGCAACGGCTAAGACCTATGTTCAGCAGTAGACGTTTATAGGCTATTACGGTAACGGTAGCAGTAAGTACATCTAATTGCGCCAACTCTTTATACTAAGCATATAGTTTGCTAATGTATACTTTAAACTCTAGAGAATACATCATCCACGTAGTAAAAACTGGTAGGGTAACTGATTTTCTAGTCTATCTTTTTTATATTTTACATGGTAGAGCAAAGCTGAAGCTGTATTATGGTTGTAGTATGAATGGTTCGACCGGGGTAGGGTCACGCTCTCACAGAATGCCAGTGTAAAATAACATCTTAATACTGATATGTTTCGTATGGTGAGTGTAGAAAACCGGAGACCATTTTTATTGGAAACGAGGCATTCCATCGTAGTCCTCAGGAGTGACAACGCATCTGCATTTTGATTCTTAATCGAAGATAAATAAAGATATTTGTGGGCTACAGCAATCACTTACCATTACACATTCACTTACTTACTGGACTGTGTGGTCGTTCGTCACCCTTATTCTATAAAAAAAAGTTTGACAATAATTTTACTCGATTTTTTTTAATTTTTTTATAGAATTAGGGTGACGAACGAGCACACAGTCCACCTGATGGTAAGTGATTGCTGTGGCCCATAGACATCTACATCTATCTTCGTTTGCAAATTAAAATGCAGATACGTTGTCAGCCGTGAGGACTACGAGGGCGGCACTGAAAATTTCGGCAATCAAGGAAGTGACACAACATTACTATTTAAAAACGTATTTATTGCTTATCGAAGTATTCTCCGCGAAATTTGACACATTTTTCCATACGATGGAACCCATCATTGAAGCAACCATTCCATTCGGAAGTTGGGGTCTCCAAAATGGCGTTTTGTAGGCGTCCACAGCTTCTTCAGGTGATGAAAATTTCTGTCCACGTAATTTATTCTTTATTTTAGGGAAAGCATAGAAATCATTAGGGCTTAGGTCGGGGCGGTACGGCGGATGGTCTAATAATTCTATGTTTTCTTGCTCTAAAAACTCTTTTGTTCTGTGTGCGGTGTGAGAACTCGCATTGTCGTGATGGAGGATGATGCGGCGGTTGCAGTTCTCTTTACGGAGTTCAGAAACGACCTGTGGCATACCATTCTGCATTAACCGTTCTTTGTCCCTCAAGAGGAATAGTCGTCCACCTTGAAATTCAGTAAACCAACGATACATTGTGGTTTTGGATGGGGCTTCGTCACCAAATGCAGAAATCATCCGGTCAACACACTGTTTTTGTGTTAAACTATTTCGAAAGTCATAATAAATCATCGCTCTAAAATTTTCTCGAGTCAATTCCATTTTCTCAAGGACTAAACAAGTTTGACAAAATCTTGTGACAAGACCGAGAATCTTTTTTTAAATAAATAAATGGTATTCAATTTTTAAAACCAAGTAGTTTTCAATTAAAAAGATTTTAATATGACAGGAACAGTGGAAACATTCCATTTCCGATACTTTTAGTGCAGCCTATGTAAGATAGAATGCCTCCTAAAAAGGATCTCCGGTTCTCTACACTCACCATACGAAACACAGTAGCATTAGGCTGCTATTTTACGCTGGTATTCTGTAAGAACGTGGTACTTCCCCGGTCGAGACGACCCATTCGTGCTACATCTATACTATTAATATAGCTGCAGCATGGCTCTACCCCGTGTAGATTTTTTTATAAAAAAAGAAAAAAGGACTAGGTGGTCTACATACGGACTCCTTTTCTACCTATGTGTACTTCTGGGTAAATACTAGTACCATCCTCTTAAACATTTTACCATCAAATAGTAGTGCCAGCACTGCGTGTTCCAGTCTGAAATATATGGCAAAGTAATATTTCCCTTTGAACGCTGTAAGACATTTCACCTTAGTCCTTAAAGATAACAACGCACCTGTCGCATTCTTTGTTTGAAGTTAACTGCAGATGTTTATGGCAGTAGCCACTGGCAGATAAACTGTAAGTTAATTTGTCAGTTGAACTTTATTAAAAACAAATCAAAGAGTGTACTCGTTCCTACTGTTTAACCACATTGAGCGGACTTTTCTAGCGTATTACTACCACTATAGTTTAGGATGCAAATCCAAACGCTTATCCTCGCTGCAATGACTGCCAGTATATCCAGAAGTTGAAGGAATATTGTCATCGTCCGCTAGATACTGGAGAAGGATATATTTATCTTATTGAAGTATAAAATTCTGCAACTATCTGGACTATTATCAATTCAAGAAACGAAAAATAAATGTTACTTAAGATGTTAAACTGTACATATTAGACAAACCACACCATAGCAACGCCCAAAACACGGTCCTTCTATTATGAGTCTTATACATGCTACGTTACTTGCATACAATGCATTCAAATTAAGTTCTATTCGGTTCACCAAAAACAATTTACGCTTTGCAATTGGAAATAACAAAAATGAACCTTAACCCTATACATAAAATAACTAGAATCATTTATAGTAAAGAGTTAAAATTATAATTCATAATGTAGATAGGCTAATTAAATTTGAACTTTATGGTTACAAATTTAAGGACATAAGGCGCGAAAATGATTTGTTTGCGAGTAACAAGAAATAAATGGTTGTAACTTAGCCAAAGGAGAGACAATAAGTGCTTTTGTTGACCTCGAATGTGAAAATAAAATTGGATACGTTAAAACTACAAATAACAAATTCTCTATGTAATGAACGTGGCAGAGCCGCACTGTAGCTATATTATAGTTTCAGCACAAATGAGGCAACTTTACCGAGGAAGCACCACCCTCCCATGGAATACTAGTTTAAATTACAACTACATGCTGCTATGTTTCATTGATTCGCCGGAGAACAAGAGACTCTTTTTACTGGTAATGAGCCAATCTATCTTACATTTTGATCCTTAATTAAGGATAAACGTAGGTGTCTGCATCTAGAAACATTAGGTAGACTGTGTGCTTGTTTATCACACCTATTTCATTAAGGAAAGGAACTGTGAATAAATACGTTTTAAACTTTGTTATATTGTTTGGTGTAGGACAAATCTCCATCATATTTTTTTGTAGGATAAGGTGACAAACGAGCACAGAGTCCACCTGATGTAAGTGGTTGCTGTGACACATAGACGTCTACATCTATTCTCAATAAAGAATCAAAACGCAGATGCGTTGTCACCCATTCTGTTGTGTTGTTGTGAGGACTAAGTGGAATGCCTCTTTTCCAGTAAAAAGGGTCTCCGGTTCTCTACACTCACAATACGAAACACAGCAGTGTTAAGCTGCTATTTTACGCTGGTATTCTGTGAGAGCGTGCTTCTTCCCCGGTCGAGCCGACACATTCGTGCTACAACTATACTACTAATATAGCTGCAGCATGGCTCTACCACGTTTATACGTGAATTTCATTATAAAATCATAATTCATCAAAATGTGAATTATGATTTTATAATCATAATTCACATTTTGATGATTTATTCATTCACAACCCATTACAAATCCACTGACAAACATGGGACTCATAGTGTTCCTCCTTAAGCGAGTACAAGCTTGGCAGGCGAGTTGGCAACCGCAGATTATTTCATCAGGAAAATGTATCAGTTTCACTCTGTCGCATCTTACGAGACTCACGGAATGAATATTTTAGTATTATTTAAAACATTTGAATTAACGGAAAGAGTTTAAAGACTTTCATAATTCTAAAAATACAACAATAAAAAGAAAAAACTAAAACTAGTAACTTTATTATCATACAGTCCTGCTCCCCGCAGTATCGTGCCAAGAACGCTGGCTGTGTTTCCCCGCTGAATGGCTATACTTAGCCTTTGAGCGAGAAAAGAGCCAGCCCTCTTATCACCAGTTTAAACTCTAAAAATGAATATTTTGTGTGATGAGCTATTAATACGAAAATATCTTTTGTTTCATTTTCCCTCTATTGCCTTTCTCGACACTTACAGGATTCTTTGGATATCACCCAAATGAAATAAATATTTCGCCCTTCAGCTTGCACACTACTGCGATGATTTCAATGTTGTTTAAATAGATTTTAATAAAATTGTGTAACTAATACGTAATATTTTTATTTTAATAAACCTTAATATATGCCTTCTCTACCTTAACTTTATTCCTTGTGTAAACATGACCCACATTTACGCAACTGGTCCGATACCGGAATGATAATTAGCCTTTTGACATGTTCCAACAAGGTGCACGGTAGCTGCCCGACCTGCCCACTCATAGAATATCATTAGTTATAAAAAGTGATCCTTTGGTGTTTACACTAATATAACCTGTTTACTATTTTTACAACCTAAATTTAATTTAGTAACCGTAATTTTAAATTTAGAATGCGTTTTTTGAAAGTTTAATTAAAACGTAAATGGTTATACGGCAAACTGTATTATACGTGGTAGAGTCATGCTACAGCAAAATTAGTAGTATAGTTGTAGCACGAATGGGTCGGCTGGACCGGGGAAGGCCCACGCTCTCACAGTTTACCAGCGTAAAATAGCAGCTTAATGCTGTTGTGTTTCGTTTGGTAAGTGTAGAGGACCGGAGACCCTATTTACTGGAAAAGAGGCATTCCATCTTAGTCCTCACGGCTGACAACGCACCTGCATTTTATTCATAAACGAGGAGAGATATAGACGTTTATGGACTATAGCAACTACTTACCATCAGGTGGATTGTGCGCTCGCTTGTCACCCTTATCCTATAAAAAAATTGTTCGCAATTTGAGAAACCTGATAAATAATGTTGCAAAAACAACAAATATTTTTGTGCTTTTCAAAATATGTAATCACATTTGATTCTTTGTTATCTACAATCCTACTATATATATTTAGTTGACTGCCGTATTGGTCTAGTGGTCATGAACACGTAGGCTGTTCATTAGGTTTCAGGTTTGAAACCCTGGTCAAAAAATATTTGTTAAGGGTTATGTCAAGAAGTTCTTGACATAACACTTAACAAATATAAAATATAACAAATATAATTTCAAGTAGACAGGCCTGTTGGTCTAGTGGTTAGTGACCCTGACTGCTATGCCGGAGGTCGTGGGTTCGATTCCCACCCAGGACAAATGTTTGTGTGATGACCACGATCATTTGTTCTGTGTCTGGGTGTAATTTATCTATAATATTTATGTATTTAGAAATATATAAGTATGTTTATCAGTTGTCTAGTACCCATAACACAAGCTCTGCTTAGCTTGGGACTAGATGGCGTTGTGTGATAGTTGTGGAATAAAAAAAAAAAAAGTTCTTCTTGGACAGGGAGATGACGGTGTTTCACACCCGAACATCGGGTAGCGATCCGTTTGCCATCCATCGGACTATGAAAGCGTGGGAATAGTGAGTGCACCTGTGTTTACGCATACACTTGGGCACTATATATATACATATATAATTCGGTCCTGCCCAGATGGCTAGTCTCCATTGAGACTGGTCACCGTAAACAACTCAAGTCTGAAGAACACTATTTAGTGGCGGTCTTTGTGCTAGATCCATGTTCGTTTGTGGACCTAGGAGGATCTAGATTTAAGTAACATGACGATAATGCTCATGACTTGATCCCTGTTTGTATCCATTTATTCTTCATTCATTCATTACAGCCAGCCTAGCAAAAATCCACTTCTGAACATAAGCTTCCAAGCTCGGCAGGCGGGTTGATAACAGTAGTTTTTTAGAATGTTCAGTTTTCATAAGGAAGACGCTGATGCTCATCTCCTATTTTAGTTTCCCTCTGACGCCTCTTACGACAACCACGGAATGATATGTTGCAGTAGATCTACATTGTCACTACACGATGAATTATATCTGAAAACCAACACTAACTTAAGTTAAAAATTTTTAAAATCCCGGAATAGAACTCTACCGCAGCTAACAAAACAGTTGATGACCTTGAAACGGCTGAACAGATTTTGATTAAACATTTTTAAGAATCATCGCTAGGAAACATACTTTTAAATGAAAGAAAACCACACAACACCCGTTTCAAAGCTACGGTGCCAGAGACACACATAGCGGTAAAATTTATAATACCCCTTTTTTCGCGTCGGTGGTTAAAAGATCAAAATAGATTTTACTAGGTAGTTTTCTATCTGGTATGGTACAATTCACTTGTTTATTACCCTCGCTAAACAGTTATTTATGTAACTTTTTATCCTGATTTGAAGATAGCCATTATAAGGTTGAGAAGACCTTAGTGTTTGAATTTGTTAGTGATGGTTAGGTGCCCATGGGCTGTAGTGGCAACTTACCATCAGACTGTTCTTCATCACTTTTATGTTAGAGAAAATACAGATTCAGTAAAGGTCCATATTAACATTTCGTAGTTTGGCTCGGACTTTGCAAAATCTGATAATGAGAAACATAGAAAACCGTACATTTTCATATCTCACTTTTATAATTTAGCCCACTTATTAAACTTTTTTTTGCTCTTTCATAAAATACGTTACCTCCGCACTACGATTTTCTCCTGCAACATGGGGGCAATTTACAAACATAAATTGCACAAGGACAAACATTCAGAGTCCAGACCCGAAACAATTATGTGTAGGCCAAACAAATACTTGTTTCGTACGGGATTCCAACCCGCGGCCCTTAGTGCAGCAACTCAATTGCTAAGTCACAGAACCGTCAAAATAAAAAAGTAAAAATTTTGTTTAAATTCAAATTATTATAATTATAATTATTTATATATTATGATTATTTATATTAATGATATAACTAGAGATAGATTAAATCACTAAATAAAAAAAAATATGTTAGACCAGTACAAGGAATCGTCATCATTATTACAGACATTTACATGTCCATTTCTAAACATATGCTTCATGCCATATGCCCGCTGCAATGATCGACATCATTGAATACAAGGAATACTAAAATCATATTCAAAATAATATAAAATACAGTATGGATACGTGGGTTTTGAAAATAGGTTTGCTAACTTACATATAAGTGGAGAACCGTGGTAGCTCAGAGATTAGTCGCTCGCTGTAAATTTCACGGTACCCAAAGCACGCGGGTGCGATCCCTGAAATTGCTAGCACCAATGAAATTGCTTATTACAATTATAAGTATAAGTACTGATTTACCACGTGCTCCGCGGTGAAGGAAAACATCACAAGGAAACTTGCATGTTTAAAAAATTAGAAAAAATATATTTCGAAGACATGTAAATCCCGCAAAACGCGTTTATAGGGACCTACTTAGGCTGTAACTTCATATAAGTGGTTGTCAATGTAACTGGTAGGATTGCTATCATAAATAAGATTGGCAACAACCCAGTGGGTGAATCATCAACGATACAGAAGCTTGTTTAGCATGCAGTGCTTACTACGAGTTAAGTGATGATAGTAGTGACATTGAGCTGGCATCTTCACCTATATTGTCTAACAAGCTATCAAAATTTTCTTAAGACTTAAATTTTGTTGAAAAGAAAATAAATAATAGTTTAAAAAATAAACTAAAAAATAAACAAGCTTTTGTAGATGACCCAACTAAAAATAGAAAATAATTTTCAGTAAGTTTAAAATAAGAAAGTAAACGCGTGGGGTGCCTTTTCAGATATTTTTATGATGACGCTAATTTTACAAATATCCACAAAAATATTTACAGCAAATAAAATCAAGCACCCCACACTTTTTTACAATAAAATTATTTTTTTATGTTAATCACTATTTTCTTATTTTAAACTTCATTCAACCTTTCACAAGTCCACTGCTGAACATAGGCCTCCCCCAAGGAATGCCACAAAGCACGGTCCTAAGCCACCTGCATTCATCGACTTCCTGCATGTTTTACCAGGTCGTCACTCCATCTAGCGGGGCTTCACAATTCCCCTGCTGAACATAAGCCTCCCACATGGAATTCCACAAAGCACGGGCCTGAGCCACTTGTATCTTTTGACTTCCTTCATGACTTTCCAGGTCGTCACTCCATCTAGTAGTTAGGCCCCACACTTTGCCTATCGGTGGGAGGCTGCCACTTGAGAAATATTCTTAACCATCGGTTCTCGGTTCTTCGAACTATATGGCCGGCCCATTGCCAGCCGCTTCAGCATACTTATCCGTTGGACTATATCGGTTACTCTGGTTCTACTGCGGATGTAAACATTTCTAAGTTTATCACGCAGAAAAACCCCGAGGAAAGCTTTCTCTATAGCTCACTGAGCGACCTTGAACTTCCTCATACGGCTAACAGTAAAAAACGACGTATCAGATCCATAAATCAACACTGGCAACACGTAGTGGTTGTACAATCTTGTTTTCGAATTTTAAGGTATACCTGACGAGAAGACGTGCCGTAATCTTCCGGACGCTACCTAGCCGAAATGAATCTGACAATTGACCTCTCAGTCGAAGTTGGACTTACCTAGTCAGCAAATCGCATTTGAGTTTTGTACTCGCCATTGATGTTAATACCGTATCCTTTTCAGTCCAGGTGCTCGAAAACATCTTCCAATGCAGCGGTGAAGAGTTTCGGGGATATAACTTCACCCTGTCTTACACCTCTCTGCAGTTGGACAGGTTTCGTACTCTGGTTCTATACTCGGATAGCCATCGTAGCCCTACTGTACAAACACTTCAGCACTTCGATATACTGACAGTCAACTTGGCACCGCTAAAGGGACTGCAGCTTCGCTCAAATTTTGACGGCAATAACAGATTCTCCTAGTCCGCATACGCAAGACGAAGCGGCAGTGGCAAAGTATTTCGAACACATAATGTAAAATCTGCCAGCACATACTGAAATAGTGTGGTAAACATTCTGCTCCGCTTACCTTACGTTACTAACTGTTACGCTGACTTACTAACCGCCTTAGAAATGCCTCTAGCGGCCCCCCAACTAGATGGAGAAACGACCTGGTAAGATATCCAGGAAGGCAATAGATGTAGGTGGCTCAGGATCGTGCTTTATAGCGTTTCTAGGTAGAGGCCTTTGTTCAGCACTGGACTTGTGAAGGGCTGTCATGATGATGATGAATTATATCACTACGCCCCGGGTTGACTAGGAGAGAATGCCAAAAATCACTAAGTGCGTAAGTGTTTTCAACAGTGGTAGAGCCACGCGGCAGCTTTTGCTGTAGCACGGATGGGGCGGCTCGAACCGGGGTGGTACCACGACCTCACAGAATACCAGAATGAAGTAGAGGTTTACCTCTACGTTTCGCTTGGTGTGTGCAGGTGGCCGGAGGCCCTTTTTATTGGAAATGAGGCATTCCATCTTAGTCCTCACGGGTGACAACGCATCTGCATTTTGATTCGCAAACGAGGATAGATGTAGATGACTATGAGCCGCAGCAACCACTTACCATCAGGTGGACTGTGTGCTCGTTTGTCACCCTTATCCTATAAAAAAACCCTTTTATAATAAACAAAGAGATGTCAATGTCATTATGATAGCACAATAATAAAAAGTATAATATTAAAAATATACTTCTTTCCCTGTCGTTGACACCACCATATCTGTATTCAATGTATACAATCGTCAGTATTCATCGTATTTAAACCCATCGTAACCACGCGTTGCGGTAACTATACTTTTTTCGCCTCGTGCAAATCTTTGAGTTTTGCTGAAACGTGACACGCATACCAAATTAACCAATACGTTTATACCATAACACTAGTGTTACTACCTGACGACGGTTTAATAAAATGTTCTATGGCAATATATACCTAGCTGATATCATCTCGATGAGTGGCTGATATAATTATCCCAAAATATCAGTAAGATGAAGTAGCAATGATCTAACAATATAGTTCTAAAAACCGATTACCCAGGAAAACCTTCACTTTACATAACCATCCGTTACAACCTTACAATCCACTGCTGAACATAGGCCTCCCCCACAGATTGACTAATACGTCAGACTTTTTTTATAGTTTCCACGTTTCGTAGGTGGGTTGACAGCTGCAGTTATTATTATTTTAAGACAGGAAGATGCTGCTGTCCATATTCTGTATTAATTTCCCACTATCGCCTCTTACAACAATCACGGGACGGACTACACGGTACTAAATATACCAAAATTTATTAGAAACCAGGATCATTACTTCATTTGTCCCTTACGACATCCACGAATATGCTGATCGATTCCCTGATGCCACCACCACATTAATATTTGACCACATTACTATTTGATTATCCCACTATGTGACCTATGTGAGATGATTTTAATTTTTTTAAACTCAATTTAAAAAACATCTTAACAAACATTACTTACTAAATCGCGTGTATCGACTCGATATGGTATGGTCGGCAGTATACGCCGACAGTGTTAACAAACCCGACAGTAATCGCCGGACGATCGCATCTACATATTATTATTGCCCCATACTATCTTTTGTATGATAAAATTCCACTTGTTTTGCTCGTATCGAATTTGTCGTGACGCATAAACAGAACATTAATGGAGTTTATGAGGTTTTTGATACCTTTAATGTGTTTTATTTTGTTTTTAGGGATGTATAGATTCTATTCGGGTTCGCCTGGGTGGGATCTATTAAAATATTTGGATTTAAGGTAATAATTAACAACCATTTATTTTATCAATTTTTCAATTTCTCGAGACAATATAAATCTCCTAGTTTTTCGAATACAACCGTCTAGATCACTCCTGGCATTGATATCTATCTGTTCGTAGAGATTTATTACATTCGGTTCAGCTGTTCTGATGATTAACTCGGACAGACAGACAAGGATTATAAAAAAAGACAAACTAATAACTCCGTCAGCTCAATAAATTAAAGCTATTTCGATATTACAGACAGAAACTTCCATTTTATTTATATATATTTTTAAAAACTGTCCCACTTCTGATTTTAGAAATTATCCTCAAAAGTATTTAAATCAATGAACACTGCTCTGTAACAAAGCCTGCGTACTATCAGGGAACCAATTAAATGTTAATACCAAAGTAAGCAAATCAACAGCACCATCTCAATGTAACATAAGGCAGCCTCTCAGCAACACGACCTTCCTAGCCGACACTAGTAGTATACCCCAGTGGGCATAGTAACAACAGTGGGACTCTTAAAATTAGCCTCTTAGTCGCCTGTGCGATACTTTATACTACTAAAACAAGTGGGAGATTACCATTCTACCTTAATTTGTTCGTATTGCATTTAATTTATTTTACCCTCATTCCCAACAATATAGATATAGATTAGGTAATAATGGCATGTGTTGTCGATACATCACATGCAATTATTACCTAATGCTAACTGATACCTACTGCTAAATGACGAATGAGGATTATGCAACCTGCTGAAGGCAGTTATTTACGTTTTCTAATCATTGTTCATCCTCATTACAGTTAATAGTCCACGGCTGAACATAAACCTCCCCCAAGGAATGCCACAAAATATTTCTGTATGACTTAACATGTCTTACTCCATCTAGTGGTGGGCCACTCAAGGTTTAAAATACTGATAAGAAGCAGATATAAGAGTGGCAGACTCTTCAACCTATATGGCCGGCGGTTAGTTACAAAGCGAAACACCAAGCGTAGCTTCTTGATATTTTGCTAAGCGACCTTGAGCTTCCTCAAATATCCAAGCCAAATACAAATATACCACGGTCACGAATTTATCGTTTCACAGGAACACGAATAAGATGGTTCGATGCGAAACCAATTAAATTGTAATTATAAGACCAAGTCTTGATTTACCACTTACTCGTAAAGGAAAACATCGTGAGATATCTGGGAAATTAAAAAATAATACTTCGGAAATACACAAGTCTGCCAACATTCACTACAGCGCTGCGAACATTTTCTTGCCCTAAAACGAATAAGTTCGAACAGCTAACTATTTTATTTTATAGAGTTAAGGTAATAAACGAGCACCCAATCCATCTGACGGTAAAAGGTTGCTGAAGCCCATAGATATCTATATTTATCCTCGATTAAGAATCAAAATGCAAATGCGTTGTCACCCCGGAGGACTAAAATTAAATGCCTCGTTTCCAGTAAAATGGGTCTCTGGTTCTCTACACTCACCATACGAAACACAGGAGTTATAACCTGCTTTACTTTATTCTGAGAGAGCGTGGTAATTCCCCGGTCGATGTGCTCCGATCGATTTGTACTACAACTATCATATAGCTTCAGCGTAACTATCATGTTTTAACAGCTGTTACAGCCTTTTTTAAATATTTAGCTGCTCCAGCTGACATGAAACTGCTTGTACTTTGAACGGACCCCACGACCATAGGTTTGGTCTATACCGCCGTTTAAGAACGAAAATTAAAATTATTTTGTAAAAATATTACTCTATGGAATTATCTCTCTTTTATAAGAGAAATAGTTTGATATCTTAATATGTTCCAAGTAATCTCGTATCTTTCTGAATCATTTGTGTTAAGTAACATATAGATAATATGTCGTGTAGGTTTCACGTCTGTGAGATTATGGTGTGCCTGATAATTGGAATAAATATTAATCACTACGCCTCCACTGTTACATCTCGCTGTAGGCTGGAGTAAGTGCTCAATATGAGGTCAACAATAATTCATTCACGTGTTGCTTACTTAGAGGCGTTCTTTTGTTTAAGTAAGATAGTTTAAATGTTTTCTAATAAATAACTCCGAATGAAAAAAACCACTTTAGTTCTGATAGGTATGACAATCAAGATACAATCATATACTTGTATAATATATTTGTATATACAAGTATATATAAAAATTCATGGATTTGAATATTATTACATAAACAACTAAAACATCTTCTTTCATCTTTCTTTCAGACCACAACGTTTCAACGAAAGAAGATGTAGTGACAAAAATTGAGAAAGGTATGCTGAGATGGTTTGGTCATGTCGAGAGAATGAATGAAGAACGATTGACGAAAAAAGTGTATAAGGCGAGTGTGAATGAAAGTGTTGGAAGGGGTAGACCTAGGCGGACATTTCTAGACCAAATCAGGGACGTCTTGAAAAAAGGCCAGGTCAAGAGTACCCTAAACCGTAGAGCATGTATGAAGGGAATAATGAAAGTGGACGAAGCGAAACAAGTATGTAAGGATCGTAGCAAGTGGAAAGAAGTGGTCTCTGCCTACCCCTATGGGAAAGAGGCGTGATTATATGTATGTATGTACAACTAAAACGTTTTTATGTAACTAATGATGTCTCAGGCGAAAATACCAGGTTTACTCTTAGAGATGAAATGTAAAGCAAAACTTTCTACAATAAATTAGCATCGCTACCCTTTTCAAGTTAAGGGTTTCTTATAATGTAGCGAATTATCAACACGCTGAACAGAAGATGTAATGACTACCGAGTCGAGATTCAGGGGAGATAACGCATCTGAATTTTGATTCTAAATCGAGGATGAATTTAGATACTTATAGGCCACAGTATCCACTTGCCATCAGGTGGACTAAGTGCTCGTTTATTACCGTTATTCTATAAAAAAACTGTTTAAGAGTAAAGAAAAATTTTGACGTCATTAAGTAAACAGTATGAAAAGTTCTTTGTGGTATCCTATATTAATAAAAATTCAATATTAATGCAAAATATTTAAGGGCAAGTGCCTTTTTACCTTAAAAAACTTCTCCGCGGTTAGAATAATATTTGTTAATCCATTACCATATGCTCTCGAATCGATCGTGCACCGCAACGCAAACGAGGAAACTCGATATATGTGAATAAACTGATCTCAATATGAGGAGTTTGCTTTAGAATAATTAAGGTTGGTTGCTCTCTCGTTGTAATTGGATTGTCGGTGCTCGATCACTTATAACTGCTTTTTCTGCTTTTGCAAAACAAATAATGACTTTACGGATACCTTACGGTTGAATATTTTACTAAATAAGACAACATTGGCACTACTTCAGTTTTTATTTTACTAAACAAAATGAAAGAAAGAACCATCGTCTTGCTCTGGCTTCGCATGGGTACTATTCACATTTGTGGTTGCTAATCCTATATTATAATTGAGCAACGCACTCTAACCATTTGGATAATATTTTTATTAACCGACTTCAAAAAGGAAGAAGTACTCCATTCGAGTGTATGTTTTTTTGTATGTATGTTAGCAAATAAATAACTTCTTTTTTAGCTATTTGAAATCGGTATTTACTTCTTGTTCGAAGTTATAATTAATGAAATAATATTTTACCTTACAAGTTTTGATCCCTTAAAAGTTGTTTTCTAACCTCATTCAAAGACTATATGATAAATGTTATAGACACGTACAACTTAAATTTATATCATTAATATCGTATAATTTACCACAGCAAAATTTTACTTAATAACCAGTGAAATACAGAAATATGTAAGAACATTTGTAACAAGTTTTGTCCCATATTTTAACACAAAGTTGTAAGTATACATAAAGGCATAGGCATCCTCTCATTTCTGAAATGGTTCACATATCATCGAAATATTTTGCAGCAGGTGCCTCACGACGTTTCCGTCATCGTAGAGTACGTGTTAAAATTGCTCCATGGCTAATTGAATACATATTAAATTAGTGTTATCATCATCATCATCATCATCATTACAGCCCTTCACAAGTCCACTGCTGAACATAGGCCTCCCCCAAAGAATGCCACAAAGTGGCATTAGTGTTATAGCTTAAAGATTTTATTTTCAAAAAGACAAACAATGCCACCTACCTACATGAAAATAATTATTACATTTTAGTAATTTTATTCTAATGGTCACCGAACACCCATTCAATAGCTTCACAGTCTGAATTGAATGGTGAAAAATGTTCAATTATATATTGAGACAGCTGAGACTTAAAACTACTGAATGAGCCTAATTTTTTATATTGAAAGGCAATTTATTATAAATCAGTGCTCCTTCAAAAGTAATGCTTTTTTTTTTGCGTAGTTTATTCGTACCTTTGGTAGTACAAGTAAGCTAGGTCGACGAAGACTGCGTTTACAAATTTGTGATTTTTTTACAAAAGACCTGTTAGTATGGATAGTTTTATCAAGTATTTTCCTAATTAAAATGCCAGTATAATTTATATGTAGTTCTTGAACGTTCATAAGTTTTGTTTCTTTGAAAATTTGTGTTACAGCCTATCAAAAGTCTACTGCTGAATATAAACCTCTCCAGAGGCATCTTCATAGAGAGAGGGGATATGTATTTGCCATAGTTGCTAAGCTAATCAAGCAGTTTAAGGCACCTGCCCATCACCTATTACATGGTAGAACCACGCTGCAGCTCTATTAATAGTATAGTTGTTGCACGAATGGGTCGGCTCGACCGGGGAAAGACCACGCTCTCACAGATTACCAGCGTAAAATAGTAGCTTAATGCTGCCATTTTTACTGGAAAAGAGGCATTCTAACTTAGTCCTCACGTCTGACAACGCATCTGCATTTTAATTCGCAAACTAAGATATATGCAGATGTCTATGGGCCACAGCAACCACTTACCATCAGGTGGACTGTGTGCTCGTTTGTCACCCTAATTCTATAAAAAAACCTAGATTGTTTTTTGTACCGCCTCCTACGACACTCACTTGACGATAACAAGTAGTCGATAATTTTGTTATTATATTATTGTTATAATAACATAATTATCTACTATTATATTAAATCAATTTTACATAAAAATATATTCACTTCAATAACAATGCATTCACATAATAACGTCAGTGCGGTGCATGTGAACTTAACCTTTATTCGAAAACAAAGCGAATGATTACCAGGTCATACGTTCACTAATTCATCATTAGTTGCAACCTTGACTCGATTGAGATGAACGTGTAATAAAACAAAAGCGAAATTAGATCCCTACACCCCCGGAATTGAGCCCACTATCCATCATGTGTTAGGTCATAGACTACAATGTATTTGAATCTGTTGATATATACATCAAAATTGATTTCTATTGTCTATTTTAACGGCAGTCGCTTTATGAAAATTTAAAAAGTCAACTCAAAGCGATAGTAGTCTTTTTTTTCTTACTTTTTTTTAGTCGAATGGTTAATGAAACCGGCATCAAACCAAACAAACAAACGGCAAAATCAGCAAACGGAAAAAGCGGGCGTTGAATCATTAAAGTAATATATATTTTATAATAATATTATAAAAGGAGAAGAATGTGTGTTAAAGAGATGGAAGGAGTATTTTGAAAGTTTGTTTGAAAGAGAGGAAGTGCAGGTACAGCATCTGCCACCTTCCACGGAAACTAACATAAATGTTGATGAAAATGAGATAAGCATGGATGAAATAGTGAAAGCGTTGAAAAGTATGAGATTAGGTAAGGCTGCAGGGTATGACAGGATTACCGTCGAGATGCTAAGGGCTGGACAGGGCCTGGTGGCTAGTCAGCTGTACCGCCTTTTCAATCTGTGCTGGCGAAATGGGCAAGTACCGGGAGACTGGTGCAAAGCCGTTATCGTGCCATTGTATAAGGGAAAAGGGTCACGGCAGGACTGCATAAATTACCGTGGTATAAGCCTTCTTAGCGTTGTCGGTAAATTGTATGCGAAAGTGTTGATTGAAAGGGTTGTGAATGAAACAGACGAGAAAGTATGGGATGCACAAGCGGGATTTAGAAAGGGAATGGGATGTACGGATCAGGTCTTTTCCTTGCGGTGCATAGCCGAAAAGTGTTTGGCTAAAAACAGGAAAGTCTACTGCGCCTTCGTGGATCTAGAAAAGGCCTATGATAGAGTGGTGAGGAATGAATTGTGGTCAGCACTGTCCGTGAACGGTGTGAGCAGTATCCTCATACGAGCATTACAATCTCTTTATAGGGATTCTAGTGCTTGTGTAAGGATAAACGGGGCATACACTGAATGGTTTAATATCGAAAAAGGTGTTAGACAGGGATGTGTAGCGTCACCGTGGCTGTTTAATCTGTTCATGGACAATTGTTTGACAGATTTAAAAGAGAATGAAAGTGGGTTGAGAATGAATGAGTTACTCGTCAAATGTTTTCTCTATGCTGATGACCAAGTATTACTTGCGTCTTCGGCCGAGGAGTTGCAGGAGATGGTAACTGCTATGAGTGGAGCTTTTGTTAGAAAGGGAATGAAGATGAATGTAAGGAAGACGAAAGTGATGGTGTTTGAAAAAGATGAGGCAGTGACAGACTGCAATATCGTGATTGAAGATGAACAAATTGAACAGGTGAAAGAGTTTGTGTATCTGGGGTCAAAGTTTACAAGAGATGGAAAGTGTGAGAGTGATATCGAAAGAAGAGTGAATGCAGGAAACATGGTGAATGGAGCTTTGCACTCCTTTATGAGCAGTCGGAAGGTGTCTAACAAGGCTCGTTTGGCTGTGCATGAGGGGGTGTTGGTTCCAACACTCATGTACGGAAGTGAAAGTTGGGTATGGCAGAAGAAACATGAAAGCAGAATAAATGCAGTTGAGATGAGAGCATTAAGAAGTATGATAGGAGTTAAACTGAGTGACAGGATAAGAAATAGTGAGATAAGGAAAAGTTGTGGTCTGAAAGAAGATGTAGTGACAAAAATTGAGAAAGGTATGCTGAGATGGTTTGGCCACGTCGAGAGAATGAATGAAGAACGATTGACGAAAAAAGTGTATAAGGCGAGTGTGAATGAAAGTGTTGGAAGGGGTAGACCTAGGCGGACATTTCTAGACCAAATTGGGGACGTCTTGAAAAAAGGCCAGGTTAAGAGTACCCTAAACCGTAGAGCATGTATGAAGGGAATAATGAAAGTGGACGAAGCGAAACAAGTATGTAAGGATCGTAGCAAGTGGAAAGAAGTGGTCTCTGCCTACCCCTACGGGAAAGAGGCGTGATTATATGTATGTATGTATGTATGTATATACTTGTTAGCCTCGAGCACAGGCGCAGAGTAGCCAGTCTCTCGGTTTTCTATAGGATGCATTTCGGTGAGTCTACGCAGGAACTACACGCAATTTAATTCCTCCCTCTCCTTTCCACCATCGAACAACCAGGCGGTCGGCGGGTCTTCACCCCTTTGTAGTCGATATTCCGGGCATTAGGACCAAAAGGTTTGCTTCGTCTTTTGTAATGCGTACAGCAAAGGAGTGGAATAATTTGCGGGCGTCTATCTTTCCGTCCGAATAGAATCTGGGCGTCTTCAAGGCAAGAGTGAATAGGCTTTTCTTACGCTAAGATTGCGATTTACCATCTAGGGCTGCATCACCACCTACCACTAGGTGGGATTGTGGTCAAGCACTGGCGTATAATAAGTAAAAATACTACATAACAGAACAGACACTGCGAACAAAATCAGTGGGGGAGGAGCGCGAGGTTGGAGGCACAGAATACGTTCATAAGGCACTAAATAAGTTTAAGCCCATGGGCTTTAACACGTGGTATAGAACAAGTCTCGTCGTTTCTTTTAGTACAGGGGTGGCGAACCTTTATGTATCACGTGCCATTTTTCTAAAGAAATGTTTAATGAGGCCATAGTAGTAGGACCACTCGCGTTAGATCGTAACATAATACTTCATAGCGAACTTTATACGCGTGCCATTGGTTTGCCGACCCTATTTCAGTACGTAACATATGACTTAAATCTGCCACTATCGTGAACCAGTCCTAATGCAAGTTGAGAGGCTTTTCTTTTATAGGAGAGGGGGCAAATAAGCATGCGGCTCACCTGATGGTAAGTGACTACCGCCGCCCATGAACAACTGCAACACCAGGGAGGGGATTGCAGATGCGTTGCCAGCCTTTTAAAAAGGAGTAGGCTCTTTTCTTGAAGGTCCCTAAGTCGTATCGGTCCGGAAAATTCGCTGATGGTAATCGATACCACAAGGAAGTCGTACGAGGTAGAAAACATCTTCTAAATCGCACAGTGGTGGACCGCCAATCATCCAGATGGTGTGGATGGTATCTGGAGTTCTGCTGCGATGTGCGTTCGTGAAATTTAGCGGCTGGGATTAATCCGAATAATTTCTCAGTTCACTCCCCGTGGTAGATACGAATAAAGACTAATAGAGGCTAACGGGATTAGTAACGCTGATAGTGTCACTAGTATTCTCTATTAAAAAATAAAACAAATAATAATAATGTCCTCGAGACCGAATTTCGGTCACGGCCGCAACGGAGACTAGCCATTTGCGCAGGACAGGGTTATAGTGCCCAAGTGTATGCGCAAGCACAGGTGCATCCTCTATTCCCTCACTCTCATAGTCCGACGGGACGGTACCAACAGCTTTACGTGCTTTCACAGACATGGGTGTGAAACACTGCCAACTGAGAATTTCTTGGCAGAAGAGCCCAGTAACTGATTTTGACCCGATCTGGGATTCAAACCCGGAACCTAATAATCACTCCACTAGACCAACAAAGCAGTAAAAAGAAAAAAAAAGTAATATAAAATTATAATACCATGATGTCCTTCAGATCAAACTTCCAACAAAATAAATGTCATTTCATCTCATCATGTACAGTATACAGTATAGTCGTGATATAAGAATATTTACCCCAATGCAATCAATGTTTCTTTCTTTCATATCGTCCCGCGAGTGTCGCAAGACGTGACATAAGAAAATTGAAACAGGTGATAGGCAGCAGCATCTTCCTGTTAACGACTCATTAAAATCATTACTGCCCTTTACAAATCGAATGATGAAAATACTTGTAGATCGCACTCATGAATTGCCTCATGTTGATGATTGATCATACAGTTGATTTTACTATAAATGCCACATAATATCAGTGATGTCGAGTCCCCTACATTAATTTACTTCCTGCATCTTTTACCTGGTCGATATTCCATCCAGTGGGGGGCGCCCAACCCTTCGCTTGTCCGTACTAGCCTGCCAATCTAGAAACTTCCTTAAGCATCATTTGTAGGTTCTTCGATAACGTTACAGACTATCAAAAGGCTCTAAACACAGGCCTCCCTAATAAATTGCCTCCTAGGGGTATAGTTGCCATAGTTGTCGCATGGGCTGCAGTCACTTACCATATGGTTACCATAAGTTTTGTTTTCATAGAATAAGAATTAAAATCGAGCACACAGTCCACCTGATGGTAAGTGGATGCTGTGGCCCATAGACATCTACGCGTATCCCCGGTTAAGAATCTGACGACTAAGATGGAATGCCTCGTTTCCAGTAAAAAGAGTCTCCTTCTCTACACTCACCATACGAAACACAGCAGCATTAAGTTACTATTTTGCGCTTTTGTTCTATGAGAGCGTGGTCCCTCCCCGGTCGAACTGACCCATTCTTCCTGTAACTATAATTATAGCTGCAGCGTGGTCAGACTACGTTAGATATTTATTTATAGAGGAGTACACATACTAGTGTGAAGCTATCGAATGAATTTCAACCAACTTGAATTGAAGCTCGATAATCTTCCAAGAAATTATAAAACACCAGACGCACTTGTCCAAAAGTCTGGTTATAAAAAAGCTATTCATGTTAATGATGATGATGACGACATGTAGAAATAAATTATTACATGATTTAGATCGGTGTTACCTCAGGAGCTAAGCGCTCGCTGTAAATTTCACAGTACGTGAGCAACCCAAACCACCAAAGTAAGTTTACTGTGGTAGAGCCAGGCGGCAGCTTTTGCTGACGCACGGATGGGCCGGCTCGAACCGGGGTGGTACCACGACCTCACAGAATACCAGCGTGAAGTAGAGGTTTACCTCTGCGTTTCGCTTGGTGAGTGCAGGTGGCCGGAGCCCCTTTTTACTAGAAATGAGGCATTCCATCTTAGTCCTCACGGGTGACAACGCATCTGCATTTTGATTCGCAAACGAGGATAGATGTAGATGTCTATGGGCCGCAGCAACCACTTACCATCAGGTGGACTGTGTGCTCGTTTGTCACCCTTATCCTATAAAAAAAAAACTCCCCGGTTCGATCCCCGCCAACACCAAATGGAATAGTTCATGCCAATTTAAGTGCCCATTCACTACGTGCTCGGCGGTGAAAGATAACATCGTGAGGAAACCTGCATGTCTGAGAAATAACAAAGAAATAATATTTCAAAGACATTTGAAGTTTCCAACACGCATTGGGGCAGCGCGCCGGACATTTCCTTGTCTTAAAACCCTCTGCTGTCCGTCCGTATATAGGCTGTTACTTTAACAATTTATTACATAAGCTATGGAAACTTTTGTAAACTGTATAACTGCTACAGTATTTGTAACAGCATTAATCGATATTTTATTGTTTATTTTTTGTAATCTAAGCTAAGGTATCGATATATCTACAACAATTAATAAAACATAACCTCATGACTCATCGTAGCAGCTTGGGTCGAATTTCGTAAGTTAACCTCGCGCCCACGCGACGCGGGCGAACCCTAGTTATTGTTGCCTGAATGAGATTAGAGTAGTACCAGCACCGACGTAACAAAAGTAAATTAATCAAAACGCGCTCTGACTCACCGGCAATGAATCGGTGACTGATAATGCCTGGATATGGAAATGGAGTGATTTTATGATATTATTCTTAGCAAGTTGCAGGGTATAATAGCTAACTTACGTACTATTAAGTTCGCAATAGTTGCGTGAAAGTAGTGTAATTTTAGAATAATTATTTTTATTGTTTAATAAAATAAACTAACGTGTAGTGGGTGTCGGAAGAAGCGACAGAGGCAAACAAATCAGAAGATGGGCAGGAGCGTCTTCATAATAACGACTAAAATAAAAAAATAAACTGCGATTGCCAACCTGCTTGCCAAGCGTAGCAATCCCACCTAATAGGCAATGTTTAATGAAGGCCTTTGTTCAGCAGTGAACTTTAATAGGATGTAACGGTATTTTAAATAGAACGTAAAAAGTTTGTCTTTTTCATAAGCCATTAAGAGACCACAGCTAAATATGGTCTTGTCTATGAAGGCAGGATTTTTATCACGCTCGCTTCGGGTAACTCAGAGGATAAATGCTCCCCGTAAATTTCAAAGTGCGTGAGAAACCTAGGTTCGATCCCCGCTGGCACCAGTGAATATTTAATTGCAATTTTAAGTGCATATTTACCACGTGTTCGGAGGAAAAGGAAAACATTTTAAGGAAACCTGTAAGTCTGAAGAATAAAATATTTCGAGGACATGTGAAGTTCACCAACACACACTAGAGTAGTGTAGCAGACATCACTTATAATATCCCCGGTGTAGTGGGGGGTAAGAAAACTCACTGACCCATATCTTCCCGTGGGTGTCGTAAGAGGCGACAGAGGGAAACTGACGAAGAAGATGGGCAGCAGCATCTTTCTGATAATAGCAAAACAAAATTAAAAAACTGCGGTTGCCAACCCGCTCGCCAAGCGCGGCAACTATGGTAATATACCCCCCATGATTAAAGTTACAAAAGACGGCCTCCATTCCCGAGCGGCCCCGCTATTCCAAGCTACGGTGGCGACGATGGTGATGGCGGGGCAGGGGGTGCTAAGAATCTCCGGTGGAGGTTCGGTTGCCACCTAAGACGACTCGATCTAGCAATATATAACACACGCACCCTGAGGACTGAAGAGAAGATCTTGGAGCTGGAAGAAGAGATAGAAAAAATGCGCTGGAATATTATAGGATTATCTGAGGTGTGAATAGAGGAGGACGACATGGTAATCCTCGAATCCGGCAACTTGTTCTATCATCGGGATGGCTACCATCTGTCCCAAGGAGGTGTCTGATTTATAGTTCAGAAGTCTCTCGTTAACAACGTTGTAAAGATTAAGAGTGTGTCGACGAGGGTACCTTATACTCAGAATCACCAAACGAAATTTGCTGAAAGTCATAAAGGCTTACGCAACAATTTCGGCACATCCCGATGAGGAGGTGAAAGAAATGTATGAGAATATCTCTAGGGAGAACGGTGAGCTGAAAGTAAGGAAATTCGGAATAGGGCAACGGAACCCAAGGGGCCAGCAGCTGGCCGACTTCATGGAGAAAGAGGGAAACTTTACGATGAACTCTTTCTTCCAGAAGCGGCCCGACAGGAAGTGGACCTGGTGGAGCCCCGACTGTTCGACAAAAAATGAGATTGACTTCATTTTGACGACAAGACGACAACTGTTCAGTGATGTCTCAGTAATCGCGAGGGTGAAAACCGGCAGCGATCACCGAACGGTGAGATGCACACTGAACCTAAACGTTAAGTTGGAGAGTTCACGTCTAATGAAGCCAACGCTCCGTCCCCCTCGTGCTCTAACCCAAAGTCCCAAAACCTTTCAGCTCGAGCTACAAAATCATTTTCAGTGCCTAGAAGATTGTAATTCAGTGGACGATATGAATGACAAGCTCGTGCAAACTGTCCATGCGGTCGGAGCTAAGTTTTGCAAGACCTGCCGCAGAAGAACACAAAGACTTTCCGATCACATTCTTAATCTCATGGCTGTTAGACGGGAAATGAAGCTGCAATCTTTAGTATATTTAACAGCACACAGGCAACTGAACAGACAGATCTCCAAATGTATGCGACGTGACTTACGGAACTTTAATACTGCTCGTATTGAAAAAGTGATCGAGCGGAACTAGGGCCCCAAAGTGTTTGCTAGAGATCTGTCTGCCAGAAACAGCCAACTGTCGAAGCTGGAGACCAAGTATGGCAGCGTCGCTTCCGGGACAATTGAGATTTTGAGTGAGATTGAGAGGTTCTATGGGCAACACATCATCGTTTTCGATAACGAATTGTCTCGCTTACAGACTCGACGACTTCGAACCTCCCAAACAAGCCGGTTTCCGAAAAGGATGTTGCACCATAGACCACATACATACCCTTCGGAAAATTGTACAGAAGTCCGAGGAGTACAATTTGCCACTATATCTGGCGTATGTGGACTATGAAAAATCCTTTGATTCCGTTGAAATGTTGGCTGTGCTGCAGTGCCTTCAGCGGTGCCAAGTTGACTGCCGGTATATCGAAGTGCTGAACTATTTGTACAGTAAGTCTACGATGGCTATTCGAGTACAGAACCTATCCAACTGCAGAGAGGTGTAAAACAGGGTGACGTTATATCCCTGAAACTCTTCAACGCTGCATTGGAAGACGTTTTCAAACTTCCGGACTGGAAAGGATAGTGTATTAACACCAACGGCGAGTACATCACACACCTTCAATTTACCGGTGATATAGTCTTTATGGCAGGATCACTGGAGGACCTAAGCACTATGCTCAATGACCTCAATGGTGCCTTCCAATCGATAGGTCTTAAGATGAACATGGACAAAACAAAGATCATGTATAACGTCAATGTCACACCTATGCCGGTAGTTGTTGGGAGCACTAAGCTCGAAGTTGTTGACGAGTATGTTTATCTGGGACAAATAGTCCGACTAGATAAGTCCAACTTCGACCGAGAGGTCAACCGACGGATTCAACTCGGCTGGGCAGCGTTCGGGAAGCTACGACACATCTTCTCGTCAGAAATACCTCAAAACCTGTAAACAAGATTGTATAAGCAGTGCGTGTTGCCAGTGATGACTTATGGATCTGAGACGTGGTCCTTTACTGCTGGCTGGATAAGGAAGCTCAAGGTTGCTCAGCGAGCTATGGATAGCCCTCTCCATAGCTCGCTGAGGTCCATGCTCGGAATTACTCTGCGTGATAAATCTATAAATGAGGATATGTGCCGTAGAACCAGAGTGACCGACATAGCATAACGCATTAGTAAGCTGAAGTGGCAATTGGCCGGCCATATAGCTCGAAGAACCGACAATCGATAGGGACAAAAGGTTCTCCAGTGGTGGCTTCGTACCGGCGGATGAAGTGTAGGCGTCCCCCCACTTGATGGAGTGATTACTTGGTAAGACATGCAGGAAGTCGATGTATGCAGGTGGCTCAGGACCGTGCTTTGTGGAATTCCTTGGGAGAGGCCTATATTCAACAGTGGACTTATGAAAGGCTGTAATGATGAATGATAATGATTAAGATAACAATTATAATCTTGTTTAAATACTTACGTTACATTTTTCGTGGTAGAGCCACACTGCAGCTATATTTTCACTGTAGAGGGAAAGTGTCGGGTCGGCTGAGGTAGGATCACGCTCCCACAGAATACCAGCGTAAATTTGCCGTTTCATACTGCTGTGTTTCGTGTAGCGAGAATAGAGAACCGAGGGATTTTACGACAGAAACGAGGCTTTCTATCTTAGTCCTCAGGGGTAACAACGCATCTACATTTTGATACTTAATTGAGGATAAATGTAGATATCTATGGGCCACAGCATCCACTTACCATCAGGTGGACTGTGTGCTCGTTCGTAACCCTTAATAAAAAATAATAATCATCCCGTTTTAACCCTTAGGAAGGAGAATTTATCTTCAAACAAAAGAAACAAACGCGTCGAATATAGAACCTCCTCGTTTCTTGAACTCGGTTAAAAATAAATTTAAACATGATTGACTCATTCACTGCAATCCCAGTAGTAAGTGCATATTGCCCGATCGGATATCGTTTGTTTGCTAACGTGCTGTTGAACCGGTGTGTTGAACCTTGGTCAGGTCTGGACCGCGCCAGCGTCGGTCGCGCTCCATTCAAAGTACAAACAAAGCACTGGACGCTTGCCACTGAGCGCCACCACTCGTAATTTTAAAAAAAAATGTCTTGAGGGCTGTCAGCCAAGTTGTATCACTATAAATATTAATGCGTATCTTATTTTTTTAATAAGATAAAATTATAGTCACTTAGTTACGATTATCTTTGTTTTGTACCGACTTGGGGAAAAAAGGAGAAGGTTTTCAATTCGTGGGAATATTTTTTATGTTATGTACGTTCAGCGATAATTCCTTACCACGCTGTCCGATTTGAATATATTTAGAAAAGAGGATCGGATGGTAAGATTCATTGAAAGTAATCATTTTTTTTAATTTTCAAAGGCATCTGCTCGTTATTTGGCCGAATTCTTTACCACGTCAACCGATTTCAACGATTAAATTATTTTTAACCGTTTTTAAAGAGGAGGAAGTACTCAATTCGACTGTATGTTTTTTTATAGGATAAGGGTGACAAACGAGCACACAGTCCATCTGATGGTAAGTGGTTGCTGCGGCCCATAGACATCTACATCTATCCTCTATTACAAATCAAAATGTAGATGCGTTGTCACCCGTGAGGACTAAGATGGAATGCCTCATTTCCAGTAAAAAGTGCCTCCGGCCACCTGCACTCACCTAGCGAAACGCAGAGGTAAATCTCTACTTCACGCTGGTTTTCTGTGAGGTCGTGGTACCACCCTGGTTCGAGCCGGCCCATCCGTGCGACAGCAAAAGCTGCCGCGTGGCTCTACTTCTGTTGAGAATTACCTCATAACTTTTTTCAAGGTGAACTGATTTCGATAATATTTTTTTTTATGAAAGCTGGTGCTGCTTTTGTGGTACTATATAAATTTGATAAAGGTTTGACCAGCAGTTTTTGAGTTATACTTAATAATTTATATTAAAGTCGGTTGAACAACATTTTTATTTTACCGCTTATCCTTTTTTTGAAGCCTCTGACTGGCTGGTTTTTCTCTAGATAGGAATAATTATCTTTACGAAACGTAGATATAATTTATTACATATAATTTTGCAAAAAATAGATTTAAAAACTTATTATAAGTTTTTTTATTAAACCATAACTAATGGTGCGTTATATCGAAAGAACATTACGACTAAACTTAAATTGAATTCTTTTTATGAAATAGTATGCAGTTGACTGAATGCAATGTTTGCCGTTCTAAAAAAGAACACAATTATTTAAAAATATCGATAAATTTTATTTTAAAAGTGGAACTTGCAATACCGGTAATGTTTACTTGGTAAACCGAGAAGCCAGTGCACTCCATGACGTAAAAGATATGACAAATAAACAAGCAACGCAAATGCTGTTTGGAATGTTTAAAATTGAGTTTACCCGAGCATTCTTGTCTCTTAAGTCGATTAGCTTGAAGTGATTGAGGTCGGTGTATCTAATTTATGCCAACAAATATTTTGCACGTTTGCAGAGTCGATTCTTCTCCTTGACAGCCATGAACACACACATGCTAATAATGTTACATGAAAATAACCGGTGAAGCACTGTATTTCTTGTAATATTCATAAAACCCGTAGTCTATTGGATTGAAAAATACTGAAATTACTAGTAATCTATTTCGTCTAGAATTTTAAAAGAACCGACGAGACGAATGTCGAAATTTGGAACATCACCATGATCTGTATATTTTATTAAATCTCGTGGCTGAGTTAAACTATCGTTGATTGTGTAGATTTTGGCTTATTTTAATAGAAATGAAAAAATGAAATGAAAAAATTATTATAAGTGGTAGAGCCATGCTGCAGTTATTTGACAGTATAGTTGTAGCACGAATGGGTCGGCTCGACCGGGGAAGGACCACGCTCTCACAGAGTACCAGCGTAAAATAGCAGCTTAACACTGCTGTGTTTCGTATGGTGAGTGTAGGGAACCGGAGACCTTTTTTACTGGAAAAGAGGTATTCCATCTTAGTCCTCATGGATGACAACGCATCTGCATTTTGATTGTTTATTGAGATTTCTTTGGGTCACAGCAACCACTTACCATCAGGTGGACTGTGTGCTCGTTTGTTACGCTATCCTAAAAAATCCCTCAACTCTAAACATAAAAAAATTAAGACCATTCCAATGAGCCCAAACAATAGTGCAAGTAGGTGAGGAGTTGGGAATCTTGAAGATTCCAAGTGATGCCTCAGCATTAGGTCAAGGTTACCATGTTCTTACAGTATCATCGAAGAAGATATCAATTTTCATATGAATCAGATCTGTGGAATTTTTTCTTATATCATCAACTAGAAATGAGCTGATTATCTGCAAAAGGCTGAACAGATTTTCTTGAATACTTACTACTTAGATAGCTAAGAAGATTCTCGATCACCTATCCACCTTTCAAACAAATCTAATTCGGTTCATCGGTTTGGGAGCTACGATGCCACCGACAGACACGCATATACACACATTAAACTTATAACACCCCTCTACCAGAAATATTGAAACAAATGCTTAATACGAGACCGGCAATTCAGAATTAAAATTGTGCCACAGCTATGGATCGTACGAGCACAGGCACGGGTGATTAGCTGGCACGGTAAATATGCCACGCAAGATGGCAATTCTATTTTCATTTTCTAACTTATGAACGACTAGTGGAGAATGCGACGTAGCTTAGCATTACTAGACGACGATTAACAGTTTTTATTGGTGACTTGAAATATTTTATTCATAACACACGCAGGATTCCTCACAGCTATTCTATCGCCGAGCACGTCATAAATCAGAACTTAAAATTGCAATTAACAGTTTCCTTTTGGCCGGTGAGAAACGAACCTGAATCGAAGCGAAATATTTATAGCGAGCGCTTAGTTTCCGAGCTAACAAGGTTTGTGTATACTGTAATTTTATGAAATCATATAATAATACTAATAATACCTACAATCTTAATTTTACACTTTACGTTCATATCTGTGTTAGTCACGACTTAGAAAATTATGTTAGTATAATTAAGGCGCTGCGCAAATGTAGACACTTCACTTTTGTGTCTTGTGTGGGTTACAAGCTACCAGTGAATATTTTATTTTCATGTAATCAAATATGAGCCATTCCTTGCGTAGACGCAGACACGTTTTATGTCCAGTTGCTTCCACTTGAAACATACCGACCGCCAATCAAAAAGTGTACGGTGTAGATAACTGGAAATTTTAAATCGTCAGTTGAAGACACAAGGAACACAAAGCAAATTTCCTTACAATTGTATGGTGCTAACATTGAGATCCATCGTGAAACTGACGGAAAACAAGCAACGAATTGTTACCAGTGACCAGAACTAGCAGCCGGCAACTGTGTCCGATTGCCGCTACCGGACACAGCAACTACGATTTCGTGTGATGGTGTGCCGTGTCGGAAACAAAAATGTCCACATTTGCGCAGCGCCTTAAGAAATTTGAACAATAATGTAAACAAATATAAATAATACATATTATAATAGGACTGAATGATAATTTAAATTTTTATTTTTAGTTTTTTGCCATTATAGTTTTTAATATAAAGAATTAAATGGCATTAAAATAGAAACAAATTAAAAAGAAAGTTCAATAATTCCAAAAATTAAAAAAAAATATTTATAATTAGGACGTTAACTGACGCTATCCGACGCTCACTCTAATGCCACACAAATTAATGTTTGTGAAATTTTACCTTTTTAAAGGGTATTGTGGCGACTAACATGGTTTCATCGTAATTACATTGTTGGTTTTAACTGTTTAAGAAGTGCTGGGGTTAGACGATTTTAGAAATGGATAGATGTTGTACATAATATACACAAACAGATGTCATTTACACACAAGGCAAGTTTTACAAAAACCACTTATGACGTCACCACATGCCGGATTTAACTTCTTATGTAATTCTTTTTTTTACGCGCAAAGAATAAGACGAAAAACTTTAGTCAAAATATCTATAATAAACTATAAAATATATCTAACACAAAAAGTGGAAATTACGTACACTCGCACAACTCATCGTCCCAGTCAAGAACACAAGGCAAGTACGCTTCACCCCGGTCGCGCCCTCCATCACATTTACATGTGACACATTGTACTGTCAATCACTCCGAAACACACGCTGCTGTATCACCAGTAATCTACATACAGATGACTTGAGTGCAAAAATGGAAAACCCTACGACTTTGGCAATAAACTTGACTGACATCGAACGACAAAGATTATTCAAAATGCGCTAAAATTATACAATCACGATATGTGGGTACTTTAGCAATACAACTGCGGATTTTACATTTCATATCATCATCGTCATTGTTAATATCTTCACCGTCATTATCACCATCATTATCGTCACCATCGTCACTGCATTTCAAATTTTCACTGCTAGACATAAGCCTACCGATACATTGTCTAGTAACGTAGCGTAGAGTAATATTTACCACAGATGCCAAGCTTGTCAAGCGGGTGGCAACAGCAGATTTTTAGTTAGCTGTTATCAGGAAGATGCTGCACTTCTCTGGTTTCATTTCCAATTGGACGTGGTTATGCAAAAAGGATCCAACCGGAGTTTGTGTCTAAAATGTTGACTAGAAGAATAATGTTTATGGTCTATACTGTTATGTGATGTTACAATTTTAACATACGTAACACAAATAGGAACAAAAATTACAAACAGATAGAAACCATTCCGATAATTTGAGTTTATGATATTTGAAGTATGGATACTTCAAATATCATAAACTCAAATTAACTAATCGCGGGTTGGATCCTTTTTGCATAACTACATCCAATTGTCGCCTGTTACAATCCTCACGGGATGGTATGGGCTTCTATTGTTATATATTTAATGTTATATGGTAAATGAGCATAAAGTCCACCTGAAGGTTTATTGAAATGAATTTCCTTATCGCACGGTACAAATTTGACGGATGGGGGCTAGGCGGGAAAGAGTGTAAGATTTTTTCCGTCGTGTTATGTAATGCGAGCGAGATCGAATAATATCCATCTCCCTCGCACATTTTCTTATATTGCCATGTAAGAAATATTATTTTAAATAACGCTTCATTTCAATAGACGCTTGTAATTCATTTATTTGTATTTATTAATCAATAACATAATATACATAAACATACATAAATACATAAACACTCACGCCTGTCACCCAGAGGGGTAGGCAGAGACTACGGACTTCCATTTGGCACGATCCTGACACACCTCTCTCGCTTCCTCCACATCCATATACCTACGCATACACGCTCGTCGGTTAAGGGTACTCCTACTGGCCCATTTTTAATGTATCGCCGATTTGGTCGATAAACTTTCGTCTAGGGCGTCCCTTCTCGACCCTACCGTTCACTTCTGCAACATAAATTTGCTTTGTCACTCTTTCCTCTTTCATTCTTTCTACATGACCAAACCACCGAAGCATTCCTTTTTTAATCCTGGTCACAACGTAATCTTGCAAACCACACTTTTCTCTTATCACACTATTTCTCACCCTGTCATTTAGATTCAGCCCTAGCATACTCCTTAAGGACCGCATTTCTACAGCATTTATTCTACTCTCATGCTTCTTCTGCCAGACCCAACTTTCACTACCATACATTAAAGTAGGGACTAACACAGCACTATGAATTGCCATACGTGCCTTATTTGACACATTCTGACTCCTCATAATAGCGTGTAGAGACCCATTCACTCTATTTCCTGTATATATATGTAACTAACATAATATATTTATCAATAATAATATACAACGAAAGGAACTTCGTCCCCACCGAGTATTCCACGACACTCACGCATGTTTTTTTGATTCTGCGGCTTATAGACATCAACATGTATCCTAGATTAATGATAACAACATCTTTCCTAGAATAATGATCCTAAATTAAAAATCAAAATGCCGATGCGTTGAAACCTACTGAGTTCTGAAATGACATCCCATTCGCGCATTTGGAAGGCGTGTGACAACTGCAGTTTTTTTATTATTTTGAGTTGATATTATTACTGCCAATCATCTGTTTGATTCCTCTTTTTTATAGAAAAAGGATGACAAACGAGCGTACAGTCTATTTGATAGTATGCAGATGCTGTGGCCCATAGACATCTAGATTTTTACTCGATGAAGAACCAAAAATATGTTGACGCTCCTATGGACTCTGATGGAATCCCTTGTTTCCAGCTTCTCCGGTTCCCTACACCCACCATAATGTACAAAGTAGCATAGAGCTGCTATTTTACGCTGGTATTCTACGAGAGCGTGTTATTACCCCGGACGAGCCGACCCATTCGTGCTACAAGCATAATACTGCTGCACCATGGCTCTTATATGTATAAGTGCATAACGTATTTTGAGTTATTATTACAAAAGGGCTGATGCTGATCTCCTGTTTAACTTCCTTTTGGTTAAAGTAAAAAAAATCTATATTATGTTAATTTGCAGTTAAGTTAGTTTGCAGACTAATGGAATTGAAGTTTTATTAGCTTCCAATTTCATGTACTTATTTCTCCTGCTCCCAAATGATCAACAGAGGATTAATAAAAAATGATCATGAAGTAATAATGTCAAATTACATGAGCACCGTTTTGTTCGACCGACCGCCATTGATAAAGTATTTCACTAATCAAACGTGGGCTGCTCGATCATTAAAATAACACATTCAAACCCCAAAAAATTATTTATATTTCTTATTAATTACAATTGCGCACAAACGTATTGTGTGCAATCAATAAAACAGTCGACCTTTTGCTATACTGGGAATCACAATACCAAAGCGTCATTGCACAAAACGATTACGACACGACTACGATTTACTTCAATCTGGCAATTTTAAATGACGTAATGCTTACGTCATATGAGTTCTTCACCAAGCACCAATCTAAAAGTCTAACCCTTGTCATATCAAGAATCCCAATATTATGATAATTTATGCACAGTACTATATTTGAGAAATGCGATAAAAATGAGCATGAGATAAAACACCAAGTTTCTATTGTCATTAAATAATGCCCCATCCATTGCCCTCGCCTCTTACTAGTTTATAATAAATTGTTCTGTTTTCAATTGAAAAAAAAAGGAAAAGAACCCATTTATAATTTTGGCGATAATATCAAATTCCATAACTTTGATAAAATTTCTACAAAAGTAGTTACATAATAATTTAAACTTCCCACTTTTTTATTCCTTTCATTTAGACTTTGAATTTCTCAAAGTCTTATGGAGGGCTTGTTCCGTCGCGCATCTCGGTTCGGTTCCATCGCTTGGTAATATAAAAATTTTGAATTCCATAACCATTTCATAAACTTATCGTATCGCTGTCGTCCCGCAGCAACAAACTACAAAATATTGATATACTAAAGCACAGAATAAAGCCAGCGACCTCGAGATATCGCACCGACTCATCTTAGATAGGCCACGTTTCAAAACGCAATCGCAACGAAACTCATTTGCCACATCAATCTAAGCCTACACAGGATTAAATATTTACTAGAATATTTGTATCGCACTAGCATTACACAGAGCTTTGTGATGAAACGTTTAAATGAATTTAAAATATTTGCAGTAGTCGAATAAAGCTCGTTTAATGTAGACATTAAAATCGGTTCTCAATACTAGACTCTTTATTTTAGTGTTCTGTGCCTAATTTAGCAAAACTGAAAACTTCGATGTTCAACCGTCCGGCCGCCTATCGCATATGTTTTTCTCAAAAACTATTCATTGTAATCACTTAAAATTTGGCACAGATATGTCGTATAGTATAGGACATAAACAAAGTTGAAATACAGGCAGCGCGATGAACGTTTATTTGACACAAAATCTTCTCAGAAGTGGCTTCATGATAGACATGTATGGCTTTAACCAGCAATGTAGGATACATCTTATTGTTAAGTTATAATGGAGACATCACTCTTCGTATCAAATTTAATTAAGTTTGCATACAACAAAAAATGTAAATTAACCGTTGAACCTAACCTAACAGACCATCAACAGCTGGACTATATCTTTATATTTAGCTCTTACATCTTCTACACAACTTCTTGAAAAGTCTTGCTAAAACTCGAAAATGGCTTTTTTATAGAATAGGGTAACAAACGAACACACAGTCCACCGGATGGTAAGTGGTTGCTGTGACTCATAGACATCTACATTTATCTTCAATAAATACGAGTAATCAAAATATAGATGCGTCGTCACCCGTGAGGACTAAGATGCAATGCCTCTTTCCAGTAAAATGGGTCTCCGGTTCTCTACACTCACCATACGAAACACAGCAGTGTCAAGCTGCCATTTTACGCTGGTATTCTGTGAGAGCGTGGTCCTTCGCCGGTCGAGCCGATCCATTCGTGCTACAACTATACTACTAATATAGCTGCAGCATGTCTCTACCACGTATAATTGGCTTGACAGATTTTGATGAAAATTTTTGTGTGTATTTGAGTGGGTTAAGATTTGCAATTGGACCCGCTGTTGTCGCTGGTGGTGCTGTTATCGAAATCCAGAAATCACCTATACGAAGCCGGAGCGGATCGCTATTGAGAAATAATAACGTAAAAAAACATCAGTTTCATCCTGCGTACACTTTATCTTCTCCTTTAAAGTCCACTGCTGGGCATATACGTCTATATTTGTAGGGAAGACTTTTTAATCGTCACGCTTGGCAGGTATATTGGCAATCGCAGTACTAAAACGTGACACACGTTAGACGATGCTGCCCGTCGCCGGTCCTTGGTATTTTTAGGCAAAATCACGACGGTTTTATCGCTATCTATAAAAAAAACTTTAATTTCTCATCTCTTACAACACTCACAGGACAAAATGAGATAAATGATTACTATTTACGCTGCCGCCACATAGTAAATGAAAGCTATACAAATAAATAAAATTGAAGTGTCAGCTTTTAATGTCAAAACAACAGCTTCTTTACTAAGTGCATGAAAGTATTTACAGCACCCATAAAAAAAATACAAATTTTTGTCTGTCTGTATGTTCGTTCCGGCTAATCTCCGAAACGGCTGGACCGATTTTGACGGGAATTTCACTAGCAGATAGCTGATGTTATAAGGAGTAACTTAGAAGTTTAATTTTTAAAAAAAGAATTACAGTTCCGCGCAAAAAAAAAATTAATACGCATGAAATCCAATCATGATATACAGCTAGTTTTAAATAAATAAATATATAAATCTAGCCACATAACAATATTCGAATAAAAATATTTTTGTAGAATTCCTTGATGGAGTATTATTTTCTACAGTGTCTTCATAAAATGCTGTAATAATGATAAAAACGATTCATATATTAACATTTTTTTAAAGTATAAGTTTAAATTTAAATAATGATGTTTTATATCTCCCGCATATAACGTAAACAAAATTAAGGTGCATATATCGGAAATCTAAAGTCTTCATGCATTTCCCCAGGTGGTACCTTACGACAGCCTTGTAAAGAAATGGGGTGATAAACTATCTACCCTTGTTACCTCACAGCTAAATTTGTTCGAGAGTTTACCATTCCGATAAACATATGAGTAATAACGCATTAACATAAGCAGGTGAAGGGCATATCATTCGTTAGTATTGTTCTCACTCACGTCGTGAGTGTTTAATTCAATTTTCAAAATGGTATGCAAATTTTTGTATTAAGAAAATGATATGTTAATATCGGAACTTATTTGGGACTAAAGGTTGCTGACTACCTGCCAAATATTTGACTTATTACAGAGTTTCCTTTTTTAAACATTGTGAAGGTGACAAACCAGCACACAATCCAACTGATGATAATTATATAGATGCGTTGTCACCAGGACTAAGACAAAATGCCTCGTTACCAGAAAAAGGGGGGTCCGATTCTCAATGGTCACAATATGAAATACAACTGCATTAAGCATCTATTCGCGCTGGTATTCCGTAATAGTGTGGTTCTTCCCCGGTCGAACCAACCCATACTGCACATACAACAGCCATAACTGCATAGCTGCAGCGTGGCTCATCCACCTCCATACACTCCTTTTTGGATTTTCTTATTTTCTTTTTTTAAATATATCGCTATTCTAGAATCTATTTATTTGTAGGACACCAGCAGTGCACACATTATACATTTTTATTAAACGTAGGCTTAATCTAAAGACTGATATATGCATCCCTATATAAAAATACAATAAAATTAAGATAGAGCATTCTGCAAAAAGTAATATCTAAAGATAATAAATAAGTCAATAAAAACATGCATATTATAACAAAGTAGCAGCTATTAAGGGACGTGGATGTTAGATTAGACATTTGTAATAGTGATTATTACATTTTTAGGGAAAGTATCATGAAAAATATCGACAGTAGGCAACACACCACAGAGTGAATTACATATAATATCTACGTACACAAAAGCCACCCTAGCGACCGCACGCGTCGCTTCGTTCAAAGTCCGCGCAGGTGTCGGACCAGCTATCGCGCGGTCATTTTTAACAGCTATCCGCGACCTCTGACACTGCATCGCCTCGTATCAGGACTGTTACCTTAATGCATTATGATTTCACTGCGAGATAAATTTTATTATAGAATATTCCTGGTTATATTGCACATTGTTTTGTATAAATAGCACATTTGTAATACGTAATAAATGAACGATTAAGTAACAAAAAAAAAATATGCGTGAGAGTCGTAGAACACTCGGTTGGAACGAACTTCCTTTCGTAGTATATTATTATTGATATACTTATTATATTATTGTTTAACAAATATAAATAAATGAACTACTAGCGTCTATTAAAATGAAGCGTCATTTAAAATTAAATAATATTACTTTCATGGAATAATAAGAAAAAGTGCGGGGGAGAAGGATATTATTCCATCTCGCTTCCTTATAGCCGCCAAGGCCATCTACATTACGTCAGAAGATTCCGTGACGGAATAATCTTGCACTTTTTCTCGCCTAACCCCTATCCGCCAAAATCATACCGTCCGATAAGGAACTTCGTTCCAATTATAAATTAGGAATTCACTTATAGAAATTAAGAGAAAATAAAATTTGAAATGGACTTACTTCCACCAAAACCTCAAAGCTTAAAACAAAAGTATTTCGTATGGTGAGTGTAGAGAAACGGAGACCCTTTTTACTGGACTACTACGCATCTGGATTTTTAATCGACGATCTGTCCCCGACCCAGAGCATCCACTTATCATCAGATGGACTGTGTGCTCCTTTGTTAGCATTATTGTATAAAAAATTAAAGAAAGGGAAAATGCTTAAGAGTTATTTGATTATTAACATGTTTTATAGTAAGTAACTATCATGTATTTTTACCGAATTGGTAGCGCGATGGCTGAGCGTTGCCTCGGCGCACTTCACGTCTTCGATTTATTTAAAATTTTTCATATACGCCTGTTTTCTCACTTAAGAAATTAATTTAATCAACACTTACGATTGTGTTTAACTTCATTAATGTCAGCGGGGATCGAATCCGGGTAGCTCGCGTAATTTGAAATATATAGCACGTGTTTAGCCTGTAAGCCACCACGGATCTCGATGAAGGTAATATATTTATTCAAATACTAAAAGAATTTAAGCATTAAATTGATTTACTAAACTTTTATCAAACCGCACTGTAGAAATCAATTATTAAACATTTCGAATCAGTTCATAAACGTTAGCTCGTCGGAGAAGGCGTGTAGGGACAAGGTTGATAGGCTTAAACAAATATCGTCGGGCCCCGAATATAATGTAATAAAAATAATTTACAATGTTTATACGAGTGTAATCTTGTGCTACGATCTTGGAGACGCCCGCGTTCTCCAAGCGCCCGACGTTCACGCAGACGAATGAACTGTTACAGACACTTCTCTATAATAATTCTATATTATTCGTAGATATTATTCTTATAATTTACAATATTATTATATTAAATTCATGGTAGATAATATTTTTATTTACATAATATAATATTAAGAGTGTACATATCTTGTTGATACTACAACATAATATGTCATATCACAATAAATACTTAAATAAAAGTTTAACACTTAAATTACTTTAATGAAAATAATGTAACAAACAACATAAAAACAAATATAAAGATATGTTATTCTTTATTGCAACAACAAAATACAAAATATGAGAGAAAATAAAATGTTACTAATAATACAAATTACTAATACGAGACATTGAGTAAAACTGTTTTTAAGAACTTTATCGCGTTTATTTTAACTTATTATTAAATTCCCGACGTCCAAGTGATATACAGCAACCATAGATAAAGAGTAACTGAGATGTTTCACTACACTAATTTTAGTCCGATCTCTGAAGAGTGAGCTTACTCGTTCATTAATTATTGCGGTGACGTGCCTTTTTTCATGTAATTTTATTAATTACAAAATCCGATGTATATAGTATGCAGCCAATCTCCTTAGAAATTTCAATGTATCATAATTTCAATACCTTCACAAAATTAAAATTATCTTTGGCAAGAAATAGTTTAGTTTTCCGGGAATTTGTTGAAGTCTATTCAATTTTAATGTAACTTGGAGCGTCAGTGTTTCACTTCAGCTATATGATCTTTTACATAGGTTTTTATAATAATAATAATAATTGTTTATTGCCTTATTGGAGACAAAAGGAGACGGCTCAGCTTTGTCTGTAACGAGATACAGATCTCGTACAGAGCTGTTTTTCAGCCGCTCCCTCCTCCCTGAGGTGTTGTGCGGGAGTCCAAAGTAGCAGGCTCTCCATTTACCTGACTTATACTTAAAAACTAAACTACGTACAAGATAATGTGATAATAAATCGCAAATACAAAAAAATAAGACTAAAAACATTAAAGACAAAATAAAAACATTTAAAAATATGCATAATAACAACCATTACGAAATAAACTAACAACAGATTCAAAAAAAAATTAAACCAACACGGGAAATAGAAAACATAAAATAAACTTTCCTTTCTTTGAACTGTTGTGTGTGTGTGTGTGTGTGTGTGAGTGTGTGTGTGTGTGTGTGTGTGTGTGTGTGTGTGTGTGTGTGTGTGTGTGTGTGTGTGTGTGTGTGTGTGTGTCCTTATTAATTTTTGATAAGAAAGTCCCGTAAATGTAAAACCTTAACATAGCGATGTATCAAATTCTCTGCAGCGAGTTGTCTTTTTAATAGAGCCAATTTATATTTGGTTTTGAAGCAATCTATTGACATTTTATTTTTCATGGGTGGAGGGAGTTCATTCCAAATTCACTGCAGCGAGAATAAAACAACTCCTATATCTTGCTGTTTTGTGTGCGGGTGTGTGAAGGAGCATTTGTGTGTGAGAACGAATACTTCGACAGGAAATATCTTTGATCCAGGTGAGTTTTTCGAAAAGGTATTCTGGCTTTTTGTTCCATATTACCTTTTGAACTATCGAAGCATAGTGTAATTTTCTCCTGGCGCCCATATTGAGTTTGCCTTTTTTATTTAAGTATGGGGTTGTAAATTTAAATAAAATAAAATAATAAATTTATCAATATTTTTGTTGCTACTTATAATATTCTGAACCATTTTCTGTTGAGAAAAAATATAATTTATTACAGAATAATTGTTATTCCACGATTATAAATTATATTTGTGTAATATGATGATATTAATAAAATATGCTTTTACAAGTATCTAAACCCTATATTATTCTTTTTAATATTTTTCAAAAACTTCATTATATCAAAATAAAAATAAAAAACTGCTACCTCTGTACCAAACTAATCTGTGCAAATTATAAAGAAATAAAATCGTTAGCGTTACATATAATCTGGGCAGTCCCAGTCAGGTTGTTCAAATATATCTTATCCCGTACTTAAAGAAATTAATAATTAAATGTACTAATTTATGACCGGGGTGGGCCGCAGCCGCAGACGCCGTGAGTACCCCTGCTCGACTAATACATATTTTTCAATATATATTGCGCTGGATTATGTTTCTCGGAATCGCTTCTATCATCTCAATACATGTGGTTAATGTCTTCCTTTTTCGCGGTATTTTGGATATACGATATCCGACATATATTGTCAATTATAATGACTTTCGTATTAATGTTATGACCATATTTCCAATTATCTTTAAATGGAATGGTGAAAAAAGAGTTTTTATTTAACCAAAAAACAAGTAACCCTTATCGTAAGACTTTAATATAAATTGAATGTGAGAAAATCATGTAAACTGCGGATAAATATTTTTTTTTATATAGAATAAGGGTGACAAACGAGCACACAGTCCACCTGATTGGTAAGTGGAATCTGTGGCCGATGTACATCTACATCTATTTCCAAATAAAAATCAAAATGCAGATGCGTTGCCACACCCGAGGACTAAGATGGAATGCCACGTTTCCAGTAAAGAGAGTCTAGTGTTCAAAATAAAAGTAAAATATGTACATACTAAATATTATATAATTATCATTGCAAAAGCTAATCCATGTTTAGAATGCCTTAGAATCGTCCACTACTACTACAAATCTACTACAAATCCCTACTCTACTTGCTAATTCATTCGATTGCTGAATTTTTTCAATTATATATTGTTTTTATTTAATAAATTATATTGAATATTGGATATATTGGCCACATATATATATATATATATATATATATATATATATATATATATATATATAAACGCCGTGTAGTGGCGGTTAAGAATATCCACTACCCCATATCTTCCCGTGGGTTTCGTAAAAGGCAACAAAGGGAAACAGGCAGGAGATATGTAGCAGCATCTTCCTAATAACAACAAAATACGAGTAAAAATAAAAATACTACGGTTACCAACCCACTCGCCAAGCGTGGCAACTATGGTAAATACCCCCCTATGATGAGAGTAACAAAGAAACGGCCCCCAGTCCCCGGCGGCCCCGCTATTCCTGGCTGCGTTGGCGACCATGGTAACGGCGGGGCAGGGGGTGCTAAGAATCTCCGGTGGAGGTTCGGTTGCCACCTAAGACGACTCGACCTGCCAACATACAACGCACGCACCCTGAGGACTGACGAGAAGATCGTGGAGCTGGAAGAAGAGACAGACAAGTTACGCTGGCATATTATAGGATTATCCGAAGTCCGAAGAGAGGGGGAGGACACGATAATCCTCGAATCCGGCAACTTGCTCTATCACCGGGAGGGCGACCATCTGTCCCAAAGAGGTGTCGGATTTATCGTCCACAAGTCTCTCGTTAACAACGTTGTAAAGTTTAAGAGTGTGTCGACGAGGGTTGCGGACCTTATACTCACAATTACCAAACGGTATTCGCTGAAGGTCATACAGGTTTACGTACCAACTTCGGCACACCCCGATGAGGAGGTGGAGGAAATGTATGAGGATATCTCTACAGCCATGCATTCCTCCAAAACCCACTATACGGTGTTAATGGGAGACTTTAACGCAAAACAATGCACAAGGGAGAACGGTAAGCTGAAAGTAGGGAAATTCGGAATAGGGCAACGGAACCCAAGGGGCCAGCAGTTGGTCGACTTCGTGGAGAAAGAGGGACACTTTATGATGAACTCTTTCTTCAAGAAGCGGCCCCAAAGGAAGTGGTCCTAGTCGAACCCCAACGGTTCCACAAAAATGAGATTGACTTCATTATGACGACCAGACGACAACTGTTCAGTGATGTCTCCGTGATCGCGAGGATGAAAACTGGTAGCGATTACCGAATGGTTAGAGGCACACTGAACCTAAACGATAAGTTGGAGAGGTCTCGTCTAATGAAGTCAACGCTCCGTCCCCCTCGTGCTCTAATCCAAAGTCCCGAAACCTTTCAGCTCGAGTCACAAAACCATTTTCAGTATCTAGAAGACTACAATAAAGTGGACGATTTGAATGACAAGCTCGTGGAAACTGTCCGTGCGGTCGGAGCTAAGTTCTGCAAGACCCGCCACAGACGAACACAAAAACTCCCCGATCACACTTTCAATCTCATGGCTGTTAGACGGGAGATGAAGCTACATTCTTCAACAGATTTGACAGCATACAGGCAACTGAACAGACAGATCTCCAAATGCATGCGGCGGGACTTACGCAACTTCAATACAGCTTGTATTGAAGAAGCGATCGAGATCTGTCTGCCAGAAAGAGCCAACTGTCAGGGCTGAAGACCGAATGTGGCAGCATCGTTTCCGGGGTACCTGATATCGACGGATTTAACTCGGCTGGGCAGCGTTCGGGAAACTACGACACATCTTCTCGTCAGACATACCTCAAAACCTTAAAACGAAATTGTACAAACAATTTCCCTTATTCGCCTCATACACCACGTACGGTAAGAGATAAAGATACAAGTCAATCTTTATCTCTTACCGTACGTGGTGTATGAGGCGAATAAGGGAAATTGTAGAAACACCTTTTGGCACCCGAAAGATTTTTATATTTATAGGATAGGGTGAGAAACGAGCACACAGTCCACCTGATGGTAAGTGGTTACTGTGACCCATAGACATCTACATTTATCCTCAATAAAGAATCAAAATGCAGATGCGTCGTCACCCGTGAGGACAAAGTTGGAATGCCTCTTTTTCAATATAATGGGTCTCCGGTTCTCTACACTCACCATACGAAGCACAGCACTATCAAACTGCCATTTTACGCTGGTATTCTGTGAGAGCGTGCAGTACCACACGTTACACGCCTTGCTGATTACGCTGTTCATTATCGTACTAAAATAAATGTAATACGTGGTAGAGCCATGCTGCAGCTATATTATTAGTATAGTTGTAGCACAAATGGGTCGGCTCGACTTGAGATGGACTACGCTCTCATGGAATATCATTGTGAAATAGCAACTCGACTTAATGCTGCTGTGTTTCGTATGGTAATTACAGAGAATCGGAGGCCCCCTTTTTTGTAAACGAGGCATTTTATCGTAGTTCTCAGGGGTGACAACGCATCTGTGTTTTTTTTTCGAAAATAGATGTAAATGTCTATGGGCAACAGCATCCATAAATCATCAGGTCCATCCGTATGTTCACTTGTCACACTAATTCTACAAAAAAACACATGCGTGAGTGTCGTGAAACACTCAGCAGGGACGAAGTTCCTTTTGTTTTATATTATTATTGATAAACGTTTAATTTATTGATTAACAAATACAAATAAATAAATTACTAGTGTCTATTAAAATGAAGCGTCATTTAAAAAAAGTTCGTTCATGGTAAGATAAGAAAAAGTGCCAGGGAGATGAATATTATTCCATCTCGCTTCCTTATAGCCACCAAGGCCGTCTACACTACGTAAGAAGGGACCGTGACGTAAAAATCATACACTTTTTGTTGCTTAGCCCCCATCTGCTAAATCCGTACCGTCCGATAAGGAACTTCGTTCCAAAAAAGATTGTGTCTATGCATCCTGGAACTCAATACGCTTACTTAGTCTTGAGAAACTTTATTAACCGAGAAGAATATTTACAGTCTTAATCAATGTTCAATAACACGTCAAATAAAACATCATCCTATCGTTAGATTACAAATGAATGCATTCATTTATGGATATAGTTACACCGAGGTAGCAAGCAAACTCTATAAGCGGTAGCGCATTGTCCAAACAGATCGGTATTGACGGCCGTAAGTAGCAGGACGGTAGCCTTTGTTGACATTACGGACGGTTGATCCATCGTACAAAATAACTCATGCAACACATTTTCAGCTTTATTATAAACCCGTGAAAGTTGAATTTGTTTCAAATTGCTCCCGTAATTTGATCCCGAAGTAATGAATTATGAATGGTCATAATTACAAAAACATTTTTGTCTTTTATAAGCATGTCTGTTTTAATGGTTTCTAAGAGCGTATGAATATTGTCTTATTCCGAGTTAATATTCTAACCGTGTAGTGGCGGTGTAAGAGAATCCACTACCCCATATCGTCCCGTGGTTTTCATAAGAGGTGACAGAGGGAAACTGCAACAGGATATGTACATTTATACGTGGTAGAGCCATGCTGCAGCTATATTAGTAGTATAGTTATAGCACGAACGGTTCGGCTCGATCGGGGAAGGACCACGCTCTCACAGAATACCAGCGTAAAATAACAGCTTAAAACTGCTGTTTTTCGTATGGTGAGTGTAGAGAACCGGAGACCCTTTTTACTGGAAAAGAGGCATTCCATCTTAGCCATCACGGGTGACAACGCATCTACATTTTGATTCGCAAACGAGGATATAATATGTAGATGTCTATGGGCCACAGCAACCACTTACCATCAGGTGGACTGTGTTATCGTTTGTCACCCTAGCCTATAAAAAAATATGTACATAAGCATTTTCTTAATAACAATTTTAAGTAATAAAAAACTATGGTCACCAACCGTAATCGTGACATCTATAGTAAAACCATAAGGCAATCTATTTTAGTGGCTTATATTCAGCGGTGTATTTTTATAGGTTGTAATAGATGGATGGGTGCATAATATTTTTATTTTTTATTTTATAACATGTATCAGTTCAGTTAGTTAACATTCCATGCGCGATAAATTATATATTATTTTATAATTTTATAATAAATCACATTTAAATGTAGAATATAGTTTACGATTACCAATTATGTGTCAATAAAACTAACTAAATTATTAACTATAAAAATATATGTTATTATATTAATTACTTTTAAATTAAATGTATTTTAAAGAATCTTTTAGAGAATTCCTTAGCACCTTTTTACTCTCAAACTTTCAACTATATTGTAGCCTGATTTTTTTTAATATCTATTCTTTATTCATTTTTTGTTTTATGTTTGAAGCAGCATAGTTTTATAACAAACTTAATACACAAAAATTAACAGAATTATTTAGAAAATATTTTACTAACACATGGACCCAACATTAAAAATACATTAAGCATGCGCACCAAATCTAAAAGAAGTCATTAGATACATCGGCAAACAGAGAATTTGTCCGAAACATCATTGTTCCCACACACGTACGCACCGTGAACAAGGCAAAGAGAGAGCTCGGGGCGACAGTTCCGACACAGAAATTTGTCATACCGGCCGCTCGACAAATATTTGATCGACATATTTGCCTCGCGGAGTATTTGACGCGGGTAAAAGCCGTGACTGGTCCAATGCCCGGCAAACGATTTTTGAACAAAAATTTGATCGATTATCGTTATCGAATGTATATTGTACAACAAATTCATATTGGTGTTGCAAAAAGTTTATGACAAAACTTGTGTAAGTTTAGACAGGGAGACAGTGAATACACAGAATAGATCAATAGGGTATTACACCCATTTTTAAAAAGTGTTTTAAATGAATCATAGAGTGATAATGAACCACTATAATTTTTATTTAATTTTTTTAAAACCGAATAGTGACATAAAAATTACTTTTAATCTATCATTTACAAATTTTCGCGTGAAAACGCTAGCCGCCATACTGTTCAACTCGTGACGTCACTGTCGTAGAATTTTGACAATTTTGCAAAGGAATAATATACTTTTGAATGTTTAATAATGAGTTATCATTTATGTCATTGTTGTGTTATGCCTAATTGCAAAAATACGAGCACAAGAACGCCGGGGAAGTTATGGATTAAAATGCCAACTGATTTAAATATGAGAAATACTTGGTTAAAACTGGCAAGAAGAGACCCGAATGCATTGTCTACAAAATCTAAACTATACTTCTGTGAAGATCACTTTGATTTAATTATGACTTATATTTAACTATCAATTAAACAAAACAAAACATCATGACATGATAGGTACCTATTGCAAGTCAAATTTTGTAATAGATTAGGTTTATCGCTCGTCTGTCCCGCCCTTTGTGGGCCATTTTGATGGCCCTTGCAAGTGCAGTGCAGTGTTTTGCTTAATTCCTGTTTTCTTCTATTATATGGGAATAAAGACATGGTTTGTACTCAGACCAAATAAAAAAGTGACTTTTTATTTCGTCTGAGAGTTTGTACAAAAAAATTTAACAAAATATTTTTCTTACCTAAGCTTATATTATAATATCTATAACATTAGTGCTAAAAGCGAAGTAATAAACTCGCTTTTACGAATCCGTCTTCCATGATGCCTTTTGAAAAAAATTCAGAATAAAAGTCAACAATCGTAATAATAACTTGAAAAAATTCGAAATTAGCTAGTTAGTACACAGCACATAACTTAGTTCTTTGACCTAGTGACGTCACGACGCTAACTAATATGGCGGACATTGTTTTGCAGATTTGAGGCACAGGTAAAAAAATTATTCTTTAAAATGAAATATAAAATTTATAATGCATTTTTATAAATAGAAATCAATATTTCTCGTTTACTTTTTACAAAATCTATCATAAATATTTATTCTTTGACTTTTTTTTACATGGTGTAAAATACCCTATTAACAATGGGTTACATCCTTTTAAACATAAAATTATCATACCTTAAAAAGAAAACAATAGAATTTAGGTAATTATTTCAGATATTACCTTAATAGTATTTTACCGTCAGCTCTGATTAGTACAACCTTGGTTCAAAAAATTTTTTATTTCCAGCCAGGATTAACGTGTGCGAAATTACAAAATGTTTATTTTTTGAGGCTGAGTATATTTTTTATTTTTAAATTCTTCGAATTAATTTCAGTCGCCATATTTCACGAATTTTGGCGGCTGAAATTAATCCGAATTGCACATCGCGACAAGATTCACGATACCATCCACACCATGTGGATGGCTTGCGGTCCACCACTGTGCGTTTTACTAGAAGTTTGCTTCCTCGTACGACCTCTTTGTGGAATCATTTACCATTAGCGATTTTTCCGGACCGATACATCTTAGGGACCTTCAAGAAAAGAGCTTACGCCTTTCTAAAAGGCCGACAACGCTCCTGAATTTTTTTATTTGTAAAAAAATAGTTTTTCATGGACGGCAGTAGTCACTTACCATAGGGTAATCCGCATAATAATTTATCACCTCTTCTATTAAAAAAATATCATTGCTGCTTCAATGTCTGCCTTCGATTTTATCATTAAGGTTATACTGGAACTGGTACGTTTAAATGAACGAATTCTGTTTTACAAATGAGGGGTGGATTGATCGAGATCGTCGTGAGACGCACCAGCTTTTAAATTAAAAAAAAGAATTATCAAAATCCGTTAACCTAGAAAAAAGGTCTGAGGTAACATACATAAAAATATACAGTCGAATTCAGAACCTCCTCCTTTTTTGAAGTCGGTTGAAAAGTAATGGGTTAAAAATGTTAAAAATTACTTTGCCTATATCCGCTTAATGAAATAAAATAATGTTTCTTACCTAGTTTGATACAAAATGATGTGTCTCACCTCTTCAAAGCAGGTAACTTTACGTGGTAGAGCCATGCTGCAGCTATATTAGTAGTATAGTTGTAGTACGAATGGGTCGACTCGACCGGGGAAGCGTAAAATAGCAGCTTGACACTGCTGTGTTTCGTATGGTGAATGTAGAGAAGCGGAGACCCATTTTACTGGACAAGAGGCATTCCATCTTAGTCCTCACGGGTGACCATGCATTTGCATGTTTATACTTTATTGAGGATAAATGTAGATGTCTATAGGTCATAGTAACCACTTACCATTAGGTGGACTGTGGGCTTGCGTTGCCCTATTCTATAAAAAAAAAATAAAAAAAAAAGAGGTGAGACACATAATTTGATTTCGTTGAGCGGATATAGGAGACGTAATTTTTAGCAAATTTCATATAATGGATTTCCACAAAGTGACGCCTGGCTCTATAAAAAAATCTATGGGAATTATCTGTACAAACAGTTGATTAAATTCTTGGGTGGGCAAAGGTTGTAATTACATGCGAGAAAGGAAAGCTAAAGTAATTACAATAAATAAATTCGTTTGATATTACATAATGAAATAGTGTGCTTTAATACTCGGCTCTGTTAATTGTACAAGTCTTAATACGTTCAAGGCGTAACCACTGGGAGTACAACCTTTAATAAGGGGAATGTAAATTGTCATTTTGCAATATATCGCTAAATTAAATTCATTTCAATAAGTTATTTGCATTGAGATGCTGTTTACACTGCTACTACATGGTAATGTTTAGCCTTCTTAAAGTCCCAGAAGATATATAAGGTATCTCTATTACCAAGTTTAATTTAATTAAACAAAAGCTGTACAAAAAAGGTTTTTATAATATAAATGAATACATGGTTGAAAATAACTCCTGGGAATGAGGTGGTCGCTTCTAAGCTGTTTCTAAAATAAAGGTTTGTGAATATTTTGTAATCATTTATATTGTAATATTTATATTTAAAAAATGTCCCACTGGGTTTCTTTTTGGTTCTGCCCAGGACAGAGGATCTTTTTCGAACCAGTGGTTAAGTAAAAAATGACTTTCAATAAGAATTAATTGTAATCAGTATTGAATAAAAAAATCTATTCTATTCAATTCTTTCTTGTAAAAATATCCACTACCCCATATCGTTCCAAGGAGGTCATTAAAGGCGACAAATGAAAACTAAAACAGAAAGTTGGCAGCAGTATCTTCTCGATAACACATCAAAATTATTTAAAAAAAACTACGGTTGAAAAACCGTCTATCGCAGCTTGTGACTATATACAACTGTTATGTACATACGTTTTTGGTATTTATACAATGTTTTGTGTAGTTTTTTTTTACAGGATTAGAGTGACAAACGAGCACACAGTCCACCTGATGGTAAGCGGTTGCTGTGGCCCACAGACACGTCGATTACGAATCAAAATGCAGATACGTTGTCACTCGTGACGACTAAGATGGAATGCATCATTTCCTGTAAAAAGCATCTCCGGTTCCCTACACTCATCATACGAAACTACAACTATAATAATACAGTAATATAGTTGCAGCATGGCTCTACCACGTAGGAAAATCGACTAACCTACATCGTTCCGTGGATATTGTAAGAGGCGGCAGGGGAAAACAAACCGGGATGGGTAGCAGCATCTTCCTAATAACAATAAAAAAATGCCGTTGCCAACCGTGGAAACTGTGGAAATTTTCCCTCTATGAGGTAATTTATGGGATTGGCCTTTGTACGTCAGTGGACTTTTGATAGAATTTAATGGTAAATACAGGCATTGTAAATAGGCATTAGAGTGTTATTACTTCAAAACAATTGTAGCGAGTTGTTTCAGTCTAAATTGGCAGCTTTATTTCCAAAGAGTTTACAAGAGAGATCGTTTACCGCAAATGCATTCTCATAGTTCCACAACAGTTATTCTTCAAAGATCCTATATATTTCAAACATGACTGCGCCTTTTAGACGTACATAAATCTAACAATGGACATCTTTCCTACAATGGTAAGGTTTTTGCCACCATCTTATGCTTTAAACTACTTTGACTCAAATTATCGACGCTGGACGTAACAAAAAGCAGTGCGTGTCAAAGATTAGCCTGAAAACTCAGATAGGTTACTTTTCAAAAAATTTAAATTAAAATAAATTTATAATAAAATAAACTTAAATCAGTAGTAATACATAACCGACTTCAGTTACTAATAAGTGGAAATTACTTTAGTCTTTTTTAGTTTCTGCATTGTATTTCTTAATAGTTTATACTTTTACCGCGAGTTAGGAATTTCTTAAATTATAAATAACAACTACAATGTCGTCTAGATAGTTAACATATTGAGTATAATCTGTATAATAAAATAAAAGTGTGTGTGTGTGTGTGTGCACGCACGCGTGTGTGTGTGTGCGCGCGCGCGTTTGTGTTTGTGTGTGTATGTGCGTGAGCGTGTGCGTGTGTTTGTGCGTGTGTGTGTGTGTGTGTGTGTGTGTTTGTGTGTGTGTGTGTGTGTTTGTGTGTGTGTGTGTGTGTGTGTGTGTGTGTGTGCGTGAGCGTGTGCGTATGTGTTTGTGTGTGTCTGTGTGTCTCTCTCTGTGTGTGTGTGTGTGTGCGCACGCCTGTGTGTTTGCGCGCGCGTGTGTGTTTGTGTGTGTATGTGCGTGAGCGTGTGTGTGTGTGTGTGTGTTTTTTTTTTATAGGATAAGGGTGACAAACGAGCACACAGTCCACCTGATGGTAAGTGGTTGCTGCGGCCCATAGACATCTACATCTATCCTCGTTTGCGAATCAAAATGCAGATGCGTTGTCACCCGTGAGGACTAAGATGGAATGCCTCATTTCCAGTAAAAAGGGCCTCCGGCCACCTGCACTCACCAAGCGAAACGCAGAGGTAAACCTCTACTTCACGCTGGTATTCTGTGAGGTCGTGGTACCACCCCGGTTCGAGCCGGCCCATCCGTGCGACAGCAAAAGCTGCCGCGTGGCTCTACCACTGTTAAAACTGTGTGTTACTGTGTGTGTGTGTGTGTGTTTGTGTGCGAGTGCGTGTGTGTGTGTGTGTGTTTGTGCGTAATACCAAATAGACTGACAGAGACCAATGGCAAAGATGCAAGACTTTTGGTACTGTGATCGCTTATCTACCTGCCAAGCGAGGACGACAAATTTTCCCATCAATGGAAAAGGTCCATATCCAACAGTGGGCCTTTACGGATTGATAAAAAAGAAGAAAAAGAAGCTATGAGACCATTTAAGGTTGTGTAGCTACATAAATTAGAATTTATGTGGTGTGGCCACGCTGCAGCTATGCTATGTACATAGAGTACGATTGGGTCGGCTTGAACGGGGTAGGACCACGCTCTTACAGAATTCCATATTGAAACAGCTAAATAATGTTGCTGTGTTTTATGGTGTATTTAGAGAGCCTTAGACCCCTTTTACTGGTAACGAGGCATTCATTCATATTTTAGTCCTCAGAATGATAAGGCATCTGCATTTTGATTCCTAATCGATGATAGATGTAGAGACATCTACCCACATGGAATATAGCATCCACTTTTTTTATAGGATAGGGTGACAAACGATCACACAGTCCACCTGATGGTAAGTGGTTGCTGTGGCCCATAGACATCTACATCTATTCTCGTTTGCGAATCAAAATGTATATGCGTTGTCACTCGTGAGGACTAAGATGGAATGCCTCTTTTCCAGTAAAAAGGGTCTTCGGTTCTCTACAATCACCATACGAAACACAGTAGTGTTAAGCTGCTATTTTACGCTGGTATTCTGTGAGAGCGTGGTCCTTCCCCGGTCCAGCCGACCCATTCGTGCTACAATTATACAACTAATATAGCTGCAGCATGGCTCTACCACGTCTAAAATTTGCACTTACCAACAGATGGATAATGTGTTCGTTTGTCACTCTTATCCTATAAAAAACACTTATCTAGTCTACGCTGTCGAATCACTGCAATGCGCACACGCATACATACCAGTCGTACGGTGCGCCGTAAAACCCTATTTTACATAGCCGTAATATTTGCAACAATCGTAAACTCAGCCTAGAACGCAGACAGTCCGATGCACACTAGTATTATTTCGTATACATATACGTTTCCTCGTAAAATCGTCCAGAGTGTAATCTCTTCTGCAGTAAAAGAAATATTCCAATTTGGGTATACAACTTTGAACTTCTTGTAGTAAAATGAAAACGGATGCCGTACAAACTGTGGACATTAAATCGTAGTGCATTAAGCTTTACGCCCTTCATAACTTTTATTGTGTTCTCTTCGACATATTCCACCACACTAAAGATAAAATTATACGCGCTAAAGCAACGATGCAGCTATATTATGGTTGTAGTACGAATGGGTCGCTCGACCGGGGTAGGACCACGCTCTCGTAGGATACCAGCGATATATACTAAACACAGCAACATAAAACAACGGCACACAATATATGGTGAATGTAGAGAACCAGAGACCCTTTTTACTAGAGGCATCCATCTTATTCCTCAGGAGTGAGAATAGATGTAGATTTTTATGGGACATAGCATCCATTTAACATTAGAGGTACTGTGTGCTTGTTTGTCACTCTAATTCTATAAAAACCGGACGGTACTGTCAAAACGGGTGTTAAATGTTTAACGGTGATGGTGAAAGGAGTGAACAGAGATTACGAGTTTTAAAACATCCCTGACTATTCTGCTTTTACGCTATCACTGCTTAATTGATAACTAAGAAAAATACAAGACAAATTATGAAAAAATAATTTAATATAAAATAAATCTGGCATGTAGCGACAGCGTAAGAGATTCCACTACCACAATATCACCCCCTGGTGAAAGGCAACAGAGGAAAAGAAACAGATGACGGGCAGCATCATATTATTGCAAATATATCTACTACGAGGGATATATTTGCCATAGTCTTTTGCCATGATTGTTTATACGAGGGAAATATATAAGAGAAGCCTGTGTTCAGGACTTTTGGTGAGCTGTATGATAATACGTATCATTTAAAGTAACGTATTGACATTTTATTTGATTTTTAAAGAATAAAGGTAAAAATAATTATTTACTTTAATAATCGACAAAACCTTACGTACGTTTTTATTTCATTTCCGTAGTATTTCCAGCGTAATAATCAAATACGTGAGGATGGAAAGGAACTTCTTTTATTGCAAGTCGGTTAAAGCGTGACTTAGCACCTTGGCTGTATAAAAAAATGTCCATTAAGTGAGAATAAAATAATGTAGTTCTCGGTTCCGTATAGTTTAAATAAAAGAATAGAATCAGACATATTTATTATTTCTGATCGACTAGAGCTCATACTTTCTTTTTGTTTTTCTTCCGTTCTCGCGAGGAGCCGTGGTAGCCCAGAAGCTAAGCGCTCGGGATGCGTTACAGTACGCGAGGGACCGGGTTCAAACCCCGCCGGCACCAAGGAATTGCTAGTTGCAATTTTAAGTGCTGATTTACCACGTGCTCGGCGGTGAAGGAAAACATCTTGATTTCTTCTACACGTCTAAGAAAAAAAAAGAAAAAAATAGTCTTAAAAATATTCAAAAAAAATGCCTTCGAAGATATAAAGTTCGCCAACGCATTCGGACAACACGGCGGACATTTCCTTACCCTAAAACCGTCTCAGAAGTATGAAGAGGCCTGTGCCCAGGAGTAGGATGTATATAGCCTGTATCTTTAACTTTAACTGGCGAGGATATGCCTTAATTGTGAAAGATTTTCACGGATTTGTTTTCCATGACGAGAACTAAGATGAAGCCTTAGTTCTCGGATACCTACCGTTGGATTTGCCATAACCAACACCTTTGGCAGGCAGATCAAGTTCAGTCGAAGTATCAAGCATGTCGCATCTTTCACACTGCCCCTTGTGCCTGTGGTTACGAAGCCTAACACCTTATCGCATACCACAAAGTATAATCTATCCAGAGCTAACTGGCAATTATATTCTTCCGTTTAAAGCAAGAAGGTTTAACTCTTCGCCTAGTTAACAAGGATTCCAGGATATATAGAGTTCAGAAATGCAATGATTTCTGCTACTAATACGGCAATCCCTTTTAAAAAAAAACCCTCCGCGATAACACCTTTTCCCATCTACTATATTCGTCTCTTATGGCCGCCACGAGACGAATAGGGCTATTAATTATCTTACGCCGTCATCAGACAGCATCCACAACAGTATTTATTAAGTGCAGCTGAGGTTGACATTCACAGAAAAGTTCTCATTTAAACCCTCTTAGACCTATAATGGAAACATTAATATCTTATAAATAAGGCGTTGTGAATATTTATAAAATAATCCGAGCGCCTTATTCAAATTATATTTCAAAAATTTAAACTTCGAACTTCATATAGAAAAATCCGATATTGAACCCTAGAAATGCGATCCGTGAATATTTTGCCTGTTGTTCGTGTTATGCTTTTGAGATAATATAAAATACTCGCGCAAGGCGATTCGGTAGTGTAACGTTTTTCTTTTCTTTTTTTTCGTTCAAATGAACACGTACCCCCCATTTGCATACAATGCCTTTGGGTGCAATATGCGCCCGCTAATGCCTCGTCGCAGGTTAACCGACGGCTTACCCAACGCACAGACACTGCTATATTGTGCCTAGACTGACAAAAGTACTTTGGAATAAATCGAGAGTTTTTTTTTAATTTGATCGCGTATGATATTTTTTAATATATCTATACATCTATACAAATAAATAAAATTGAAATGTCTGTTTGTAATGTCAAAATAACAGCATTTTACTAAATGCATATGAAAGTACCTATATACGGTAGGTACTCATAACAAAAACATAATTTTAAAATTGTTGTCTGTCTGTTTGTTCCGTTTAATCTCCGGAATTTTGACGGGACGTTCACTGGCAAATAGCTGATGTTATAAGGAGTAACTTAGCCTATTTTTAATTCAGAAAAAGAATTAGGGTTCCGCGCAAAAAAATTTAAACCAGTGAAATCCAATCGTAATAAATTACACGAAGGCGAAGTCGCGGAGAAAAGCTAGTAAAAATATATAGATGGTAAGTGCCCACGCATACCTGCAACCTCCTTCAAACAAATAATCGAGATTCAATCAAGATTGGCGGTCCACCATTGTGCGATTTAGAAAAAGTTTTCTTCCTCACACAACTTCCTTATGGAATCGATTACCATCAGCGATTTTTCCGGACCGATCCAACTTAAGCTCCTTCAAGAAAAGAGCCTTCTCCTTTTTAAAATGCCGGCAACGCATCTGCAATTCCCTGGTGTTGCAGTTGTTCATGAGCGGCGGTAGTTACGTACCATCAGGTGAGCCGCATGCTCGTTTGCCCCCTCTCCTATAGAAAAATGACTAAAGATTCGTAGTCAGCTCTGAGGACTAAGATGCAACGCCTCGGAGTTTATAATAATACTGCCATTATATACCCTACAGGCTAGTACACAACAGTGCACGTAGGTACTGCTGCTTGACGATAAAAATAATACACAGACCGAACCCTTCTTCTTCTTAATAACTGGCTTTACGACTCTGGGACCTAGCCCTTCTGAGCCTGAAGTTACAATATATTATAATAATTATCCTACACAGTAAACTGCTTCACAATATGTTGATGCATCACATTGTGCAGCACTTGGGAGGTTTTGACGGCAACTTGAGCCAGCAGACAGCTGACGGTTGGCGATGGTATCTCAAGGCGCCTAAGCAGACAGACACCTTATTTTGAGAACCACATCACCATCAGAGCACTTGTTTCACAGTTTACATTAATAGTTCACATGCGCAGACACTTAATACACAAAATCGCACCACTTTTACATATCAAAGTCCACTTCAAAACATTATTTAAACAATAATACAGGAGCAGCAAATCACCGCCGATCATGTTCCCGCCAAAACTCGGCCGAATCCGAAGCAGATATAGAATTCTATCGCCTATTTTAATACCACTTAGAAAAATGTGCGATAAGAAAAAAACTGTTTTAGAAGACAGAGATTTTTATTTTGTTATAACGCCGACGGTACAGCTTCCGGATGCTATTAAGGTAATTTAACAACTGCGCGGGACATATTATAGTGCCCAAATGTGCGTGCAATCGATGGCACTTACTCATAGTAAGTTGACATCGGGACTGTTAGCTCTAACTAGCTTCACAAAACTGGATAAAGGCGACTATAAAATGTAATAATACACTTCCTATTAGTGTAACTTTGTGCTCGTTTAACATAAATAAATGTCTCTCCAGGCACAACCACATATCAAATGGAGTTCTCTCGAACAATTTGTAATATTCTACTCGAAAAATTAAAGTGTCTACACTCTACACCATTTGTCCGCCGTCCGCGGCGTAGGCGAATCCAGGAGCCCATTTCTTCCCGTACATTTCGTGAGAAGCAACAGTGGGAAAATACCCGCATGATCTCATAGCGTCCGATAGGTAGTGTTTGTTTATGTCAGCCGTAAAAAAACATAGAGGTATAACGGGGACCAGCGTCAAAGAATAGTCCACTAATATATATATATATATATATATATATATATATATATATATATATATATATATATATATATATATATATATATAATAGGATAGCCTCGCCAAAAGTCAGATAATTTAAGAAAACATATAAGATAAGTAAACAGTTTGGTATTTTTTTTTCTTTAAAAAGTATTAAATTTTCTCGCAACTCACCAACAAAAATTATAAAAATCATAAACTTCGCGATCGACAGTTCTTTAATTTGTATAAAACTCCAATCGAATAAAGCTTTTAAAAAACTTTCTTAAGTCCTTTCCATCCATTTAATCCATTTTAATTCGAGCATTGATGTACATTTTCATGGGCCACATCATTTTTATCATTTTTACTTCCAAAAAAAAAACAGTTAACAGTTTAGTACTTTGGATTTTGTTTTAATTTAAAAAGTTGCCAAAACTAACCAACAAAAAATGATGCTAAGTTCAATCTTCACGATCGACATTTTGTATAAAACGCCAATCAAATAAATCTTTTAAAAAAACTGTCATAAGTCCTATTTTCGTAATAGAGATTTCACTAAAAGATAGGCAAGAAACAATTACAAAACAACATACTTATATACAACTTAGCCTCTATCCTATGGAAATGTACATAGTTACACGTACACCCAATACAAACATGCACAGCTCAACTATTGAATATTCATAAATAAGCCAAACGAAATGCTATCCGATATCTTGACTTAAGATTTCACACAAACAGACTTTTTTTCTGTGGCCCTTTTTTCATTATGAGTATAAGCCGCGAGCGCCAACGATGAATGCATTTGCCTAATTTTGAATAATTTAAAAATGTTTCGCGCTCAAACTGTCAAACAATTTTTGACATGGGTTTCTGTGTCGCATTTTCAACCCACTAAATATAACGTCAGTTGTAGAGGTCGCGCTTCTGGAGGTCACGGGTTCAAACGAAAGAACAATATTTGCTCATGTCTATTGTTTGCACTAAAATTTTAGATGCAGATCGTGTTCCTAAATGCGATAAAAACATTATAACAAGCCAGTGACGTAAATAATTTAAATAAAAGTAGGCACTTTATGTTTCCATTGCATTTAAGTGTCCGCGCAAGTTGCTGAGTAAAGACATAGGGAAAAATTAATAAAACAACACATAACTTTATTATAAAAATAATTTCTTCCATTAAAAACTTAACGCAGCGATAGCTCAAATATCCATGTATGCATGCATGCATGTCTGTACATATACATATATATATATATATATATATATATATATATATATATATATATATATATATATATATATATATATATATATACTCGTATAAGTGCATTATTTATTCGATACTATATTTAAGTAATTACCGTGGTATATGCCTTTAATACTTATTTATACCCACCAACAAGGTTTTTTTATAGGGTAGGGTGACAAACGAGCACACAGTCCACCTGATGGTAAGTGGTTGCTGTGACCCATAGACATCTACATTTATCCTCAATAAAGAATCAAAATGCAGATGTGTCGTCACCCGTGAGGATTAAGATGGAATGCCTCTTTTCCAGTAATATGGGTCTCCGGTTCTCTACACTCACCATACGAAACAGCAGTGTCAAGCTGCCATTTTACACTGGTATTCTGTAAAATAAATAATGTAAACGGATTCTAAGGTAACCCCTACTTTTTTCAGTCGTTTAGAGTGTCTCAGTACTAAAAGGATTGAGTAATTATTATAAAGGCATCATATCTATATAATCTATATCTATGTAAATAAATAAAAGTGTTTCATTGTAATGTCAAACTTACAGCTTTTTAGTAAATGCATATGAAATATACGATACTAATAACAAAAATATAATATTTATAGTTTTTGTATGTCTGTCTGTCTGTCTGTATGTCTGTTTGTTCCGGCTAATCTCCGAAACGGCTGGACTGATTTTGACGGGATTTTCATTGGCAGATAGCTGATGTCACAAGGAGTAACTAAGGCTACTTTTATTTTTTTTTTAAATCAGGGTTCCGCGCCAAAAAAAATCCCCAAATAACACGCGGGCGAAGTCGCGAGGAACAGCTAGTATAATATAAAAATCAATTACTGTCCGTTAGTTTCACAAAAACTCGCAAATGGCTGGACCGAATTTGATGATTTTTTTTTTGTTTGATTGGGTCCCTGGATGGTTTAGATTCACAATTGAACCCTGTAGGTGACGCTGTTGTCGAGATCCAGAATCCGTGCGAAACCGGGGCGGATTGCTAGTCTATATATATATATATATATATATATATATATATATATATATATATATATATATATATACATAATACATACATACATAAACACTCACGCCTGTCACCCAGAGGGGTAGGCAGAGACTATGGAATTCCATTTGGCACGATCCTGACACACCTCTCTCGCTTCCTCCACATCCATATACCTACGCATACACGCTCGTCGGTTAAAGGTACTCTTAATTTGGCCCATTTTCAATATATCGCCTATTTGGTCGATAAACTTTAGCCTAGGGCGACCCTTCCCGACTCTGCCATTCACCTCTGCAACATAAATTTGCTTTGTCACTCTTTCCTCATTCATTCTTTCTACATGACCAAACCACCGAAGCATTCCTTTCTTAATCCTAGTCACAACATCATCTTGCAAATATATATATACCCGTAACTGTCCAATGTTGGTCGTGCGCTTCTTCCAAGCTTGGTATTACCACTCCTAGCTAGCTGATGGCAGCACTAATCCTTCACGAATCCTTAACTGACTTTTTTAGATGACAACACTTAAAAAAAATTATAATTTCTTTCCCTATTAGCAATTACTGTTTACCACAAACCAATATATCAATACTAATATAATATTACAAGTAATACACTAACCTTTTAGATTTAGTAATATATACAATATTAATTACCATCATTAAAAAAAACTATATACATACCTCGCAGTATAGTGCCAGAATACTTAGGCTTCAAGCAACAAAAGATCCAACTCTATTATTATTAGCGGCAAGTCGCGAATTCACATACAAACAATACGGATTTTATATTACGGATTTATTTTACGGGATTTTTATACGTGGTAGAGCCATGCTGCAGCTATATTGTTAGTATAGTTGTAGCAAGAATGGGTCGCCTCGACCGGGGAACGACCACGCTCTCACGGAATACCAGCGTAAAATAACACACACTGCTGTGTTTCGTATGGTGAGTGTAGAGTCTCCATCTTAGTCCTCACGGGTGACAACATCTACATTTTGATTCGCAAACGAGGATAGATGTAGATGTCTATGGGCCACAGCAACCACTTACCATCAGGTGAACTGTGTGCTCGTTTGTCACCCTATTCTATAAAAAAAACGGATGCATTTAATAGTAATTTACATACTATATTAATCATTTTATCACTTTCTGCCGCCCTAAAGACGTCTAGGTAAATAACATACTTCTAATTAAATGAATAAAGGACTTAATTCCTATAAATTTTACTAAACTTTAAAAATTAAATAAAAACAATATCTAATAAATAATCAGAGTACGAAACCCATCCAACTGCAGAGAGGCGTAAGACAGGGTGACGTTATATCCCAGAAACTCTTCACCGCTACATTGGAAGACGCTTTCAAGCTGCTGGACTGGAAAGGATGCGGTATCAACATCAATGGCGAGTACATCACTCACCTTCGATTTGCCGACGATATAGTGCTTATGGCAGAATCGCTGGAGGACATAAGCACTATGCTCAATGACCTCAATAGTATCTCCCAACGGATAGGTCTTAGGATAAACAATGACAAAACAAAAACCATGTTTAACGTCCATGTCACACCTATGCCGGTCGTTGTTGGAGCACTAAGCTCGAAGTTGTTGACGAGTATGTTTACCTGGGACAAATAGTCCGACTAGGTAAGTCCAACTTCGACCGAGAGGTCAATCGACGGATTCAACTCGGCTGGGCAGCGTTCGGGAAACTACGATACATCTTCTCGTTAGACATACCTCAAAACCTTAAAACGAAATTGTACAACCAGTGCGTGTTGCCAGTGATGACTTACGGATTTGAGACGTGGTCCTTCACTGCTGGCCGTATGAGGAAGCACAAGGTCGCTCAGCGAGCTATGGAGAGGGCTATGCTCGGGGTTTCTCTGCGTGATAAACTTATAAATGAGGATATCAGCAGTAGAACCAGAGTAACCGACATAGCCTAACGGATTAGTAACCTACAACCGATGGGAAGAAAGGTTCTTGAGTGGCAGCCTCGTACCGGTAGGCGAAGTGTAGGGCGACCCCCTACGAGATGAAGTGACGACCTGGTAAGACATGAAGGAAGTCGATGGATGCAGGTGGCTCAGGACCATGCTTTGTGGCATTACTTGGGGGAGGCCTATGTTCAGCAGTGGACTTATGAAAGGCTGCAATGATGATGATGAATGTCTAATTATATGAAGTTTATAACAGAACGAATCTTATTAGGTGAATCAGCGTGAATAACCAGTTGGTCATTATATTTATTCTATAGAATTTGATGCGAACAATGTTTTTCGAAGTGGTGGCAAGAGTGGAGTAGATTTATTGCATTTTTTATTTACTTTTTTTTATAAAAATAGGGTGACAAACGACCACACAGTCCACCTGATGGTAAGTGGTTGCTGAGGCCCATAGACATCTACATATATGCTTTTTGCGAATCAAAATGCAGATGTGTTGTCACCCGTGAGGACTAAGATGGAATACCTCTTTTCCAGTAAAAAAGGTATCCGGTTCTCTACACTTACCATACGAAACACAGCAGCATTAAGCTGCTATTTTACGCTGGTATCCTGTGAGAGCGTGGTCCTTCCTCGGTCGAGCCGACCCATTCGTGCTACAACTGTACTATAAATATAGCTGCAGCTTGTCTCTGCCACGTAAAATAAAAACTTAACAATTCAGGGCAGTCAAATTTATTGGTAAAATTTTTTGGCACAATCTTTGGTCTACGGTGGTAACAAAATGATTTTGATTTACATTCTACAATTAGATCCCGTTTATAACAGTGGAAGAGATCAATCATAGCTAAATTGACAGCAATACGATGACAACAACTATTTTGTGCTAGATCATTTTGATGGATCATCTGTAAAGATCTATTATTATTATTGTATCGACGTATATGGAGACAGCGACTGTTAAATTTTGATTATTTCCTGGCTTTAAAATTTGACTTATCAATGAAAAGTTAAACTGATTTTTAGTTAGTTTAAGATAAATTTTGTCTAAAAATATTATCTTGAAATTGCTGAACTTAATAATTATGTCTTAAACTCATTTGTAAGTAATTTTTGTCAAATTTTAATTTTCTGTTTGCTGTTCTAACTAAGCTAAAATTCGCGTTTCTGTTACAATAGATGTCGATTGACGCATTTAAACCAACATTTTTTTCCCAATGCAATCTGTTTTCCGCATTTCTACTATTCCCTCGTACCTATTTGGACAGACAGGTCCTGTTTAATTTTATATAATAGCGGCAGGCTATAAATGTTAGTTGTGGCTTAATTGTATTGCTAAATTGCATTGCTTATGTGATGTAAACCGCAGAACTTACTAATGCGTATAATTTTGGAAGTAGTGCTTTATTTTTTTTGGTTTTAGATGTATAATGATTAAAAAAAAAGTTTTTCTTTAAATTTAAGTAAGGGTAACAAACGGCCACAGCGTACTTAATGGACAGTATACAAACAGTTGACAAACAAGCACACAGTCCATCTGAAGGTAAATGGATGCTGCAGCTCATAGATATCTACACCTATCCTCGATTAAGAATCAAAATGTAAATGCGATATCACCTCTGTGGACTCATATAAAATGCCTTGTTTCCAGATGTCCAGTGAAAAGGGTCTCCGTTTCACCACACTCGCCATACGAAACACAGCAGCATTAAATTGCTATATACGCTGGTATTCTGTGAGAGCATGATCCTAGATCGATAATAAAAAGAATATTGTCCATCACTCTTATCGATACTTGTATATGGGATGCCATTCTGCCATTCATTCATTAATTTAAAAATAATAAATAAAAATTATGTTATTACGCTTCGTAGGTATCGAAAAATGCAAATTAGGAAAATAATTGTGATGTTGGAGTAAATACATTTCCATTGAATATGAACTAATTGAAAAAAAAATGCAATAATACTATTACTGCAATTGGTATTAAGCAGGGTCAAACACGAGAGACAATATATTATATGATATACTTTGTGTCTGTATTTTGTTAATTTTTTATTTAAAATAAATAAAATTATAAACCTTAAATTAGCGGTGTAACGAGACATCACCATGAAATTTTCTGAGATCATAATGAGGGCTAATAATTTTCTGCTCACCAGATGTCGCTAGTTGACACTGAGGTAAAGTTTTTTGTAACACAGGATAATTAATTTAATAGAGAAGTTGGTTTTTAAAAAAAGTTTACTAGTTTCTAGAGTATTATATTAATACACAAAACAAGGCGTCACGTCAGTGGTTGGCACTTTCATTTTTTTGCACATATTTAACTTTTTTAACTTTTCTTTTTTTATGAATATCTGTGGTTTGGTTTATTTACTTTTAATCTTATTAATATAAAATAAGTGTTCGACCGAAACAGGATTTTCAACCGAAAACGAACCTTCGATCTGTGTGTCAGTTTCGGCCGAAACCGAAACCGAAACTTATTTAGACATGTTAATTTTTTTGGTATATTTGTATACATATTTAATGAAAAACAGTTATTGTAATAACCATGTATATTATCACGTTTGTTTGGGGCCTCGCAAGAAGCTTCTCTTAAATGCGACTGCGAGACCGTTGTAACTACCTTCAAAGACCGCGATTGTTACATTAACGGAATACGACACTTGTCTTGTGAAACTGAAAGTTCTTAGAAATACAAAAACTTAACAAACTAGCAAGTTATTAGTTTTATTACATCTTTTGACAATATTGTCCATTTACATCAATTCATTGTTGCATCCAATGGAACCACTGAGAAAAGCACTTTGCCCACTCGTCCTTAGGGGTCTCTTTGACAGCATTTCGAAACGCAGCCACTGCTTCCTCGACGTCCATAAAACTTTTCCTCGAAGTTTTTCTTTTATTATTGGAAATATATAAATGTCACAAGGAGCGAGGTCGGTGCTATAGAGCGAGTGCCGCAGTAATTCCACGTTTGAAGTCGCCATGTAGTCGATTGTTTGCTTGGCGGTGTACGTCAAGGTGTTGTCGTGGTGAAGGAGGATCCTACTGCGAGGTCGTTTCTCCCGAACCTTTTCCAAGACAAGTGGCAAACAATTGTTAGTGTACCACTCTACAGTAACTGTTCTTCGATCCTCTAAAACAATTGTTCCTCTTCCGAAGAACGAGGCCACCATCTTTTATTTTCTCGCGTTAAATTCATGCTGACGTGACAAAGAAAATTTTCTATTTGCCGCCAAATCGTAAACCAATGACAAATTAATAAAATACATACACAATAATATTGAAAAAAGAGTTCCATTTTCAAAATTTGAACTTATTTTTTTATTTTATCGTCTACAAGTGGTCAGTTATAAAAACTTTCAGTGTCGCACTCGTCTGTCTATATAATACACGAGTCACGAACTCATCTGAACGACTCACGATAATCCACGAACACTGAGTTTCGGCGCCACCGAAGGTTCGGCAGAAATTTTGCCGAAACCGAAGCTATTACCGAAACTAAATTTTTTTGCCGAAACCAAAACCGAAACCGAATCTTCGGTCGGTCACTATACAAAATATAACTAATAGTGCAGAAAGAAACAATAACATTTACATATTCAGAACAAATTAACTTCCTCGCTATGAAATCTGTCAAATATTATACCTTACTTTCTAGTGGCGCCGCCCTGGTGGCAGAAAAAGTCGTGGATGCCCTCGTTGTCATTGACTTCAAATCCTTATCATATTAGGCATCGCAACGTACTTTGGATATTTATAGCGTCCCGACTGTTATTCCTGAAGGAGTAATCAGAGCCCAAAGTGGATCGAACCACGTTTAGCAAAAAAATAGAGGTTTACATGAAAAATTGTGAATAAAAATGCCTTAGCACCTACAGAATCGCTAACCCAATATCCCATGTTGGGCTTCAATTTCACTATCGATATGAATTTCATGATCGTAGTTTGCGTTCAGTGTATAGCTTGGCTTTGAATACTCCTTGCAGCGTAACTTCTTTTTATAATAAGTCATTTACTTCACAAGCAACCAGACTCTGGAATTCATTACCACTTAACATCCAGCAAGCGCAATCTTTACAGGCTTTTAAAAAACAACTGAAGGAGTATTATTTGAATTTCCCGTCATAATTATAAATTATATGCATTCCCTCTTTTTATTAAAACTTGTTTTTTTTTCTCTCTATATATATATATATAAATGTATGTATATGTATATATATGTATGTATATATGTATATATTTATTTTATATGTTTATTAATTTTATAATATTATATATTGTATAATTCATATATTTATTTGAATCTTGTTTAATTATAAGTTTTTGTCCTCAGTTTTTATTTTATATTGCACGTTGCACCTATCCGTCAAAATATATTACATTGTCCCTTTTACGTTCGGTTTGTCAGGTAGAAATCGCTTAAAGCGATATGGTCACCGTTTGTAGTTCTTAAGTTTTCCGTAATTGTAACACTTTGTATAAATGCAATAAAGAGTTATCTATCTATCTATCTATCTTAGCACCTACAGAATCGCTAACCCAATATCCCATGTTGGGCTTCATGGAAATATTGGCTTAGCTTTTCCTACTTACTAGGCAATTAGCACAGTCAGCACATTCTTTTTTATTTATATATTTTTTTATTCATTTTTTTATATGTCAAACATAAACATGGGACATGCACGGTACCTATATGAGTTCCAGACGTAATTAATAACATAAAAGACGCTTTTTCCTAAATAATGATTCTATCGTCACATATTTTCCTTATTTATCATAGCATAGGTATATATATATATATTTTATCTTTGCTTAACCTAATGGTTGACTGGGATATAATGATAAAAAAAATGCCTTAAGGCATTAAGTCCGTCATAATGTGTGCGATTTATGTGCATAAAATTTTAAATAAATAAATAAGATTGGATTTCATCCCATGGGAATTGTAAGAATTCAGTATAACCATACGATTCAGATTAATGTACAAACTTTCTTTACTATTAAAATGTTTGATATGCATAAGCATGTAGATCTATAGCGTATCCTCATTATACTCGTAAATACAATGGCAAACGAACCCAATATTTAGAACAATACGAGTTCACATATAATGTTACACCATAACATTAGCTATGGTGACCCATTGTCTGTCCGTACGTTTAATTCGGCGTGGGTTGACGTTTTGTTTCGTAATAAATCGTGATGCGAATTAGTAATAATTACTATGGACTGATCTATAATTGCTTAATTGACATTTACAGGAAAAAGCGTATCTTACCGATTGTCCTCACTGTTTTTTTTATTGGATAAGCTTGACAAACAAGTACACAGTCCATCTGATAGTAAGTAGATACTTTGGCCCATAGACATCTATATCCTTCCTCAAATACGAATCAAAATGCTGATGCGTTGTCACCTGTGACGACTAAGATAGAATGCCTCGTTACTAGTAAAAAGGGTATCCGGTTCTCTACACTCACCATAAGAAACACTATAGCGTTAAGCCGCTATTTTACGCTGATATTTCATTCGCGCTACAACTATACTACTGATATATCTTTAGCATAGCTCTACCACGTATAAATTATTTGTCAAACTAAGGTTATCATTACGGCCTCTTGTAAGTCTTCTGCTCAAAACTACCTCAACAAGGTCTTAGGCCACCTGCACCCATCGGATTCCAGCAAGTCCCATCAATTCGTTGTTCCATCTAATGGATGTACTACACTCCGATTACCAGTAAGAGGTTGTCTCTTCAAAAACTTGCCTCCCCATAGGTTTTCGGTTTTCCGAGCTATTTGGGCGGCCACTGTCATCAGCGTAAAATGGCAGCTTGAGGCTGCTATGTTTCGTATGGTGAGTGTAGAGAACCGGAGACCCATTTTACTGGAAAAGTGGCATTCCATCTCAGTCCTCACGGGTGACGACGCATCTGAAAATTGATTCTTTATTGGGGATAAATGTAGATGTCTATGGGTCACAGCAACCACTTACCATCAAGTGGACTGTGTGCTCGTTTGTCACGCTATCCTATAAAAAAATACAGATCCGTTTAGGAATGTCTGTTACTCTACGATATACGATAGAATAAGTAATAAAGGGTAGTGGTAGTTTAAGAATCATATCATCCCGTCAGTATTGTATGAGGCCACAGAGGAAACAACACTAGGAGGTGGACAGCAGCGTTTCTCTGTAAAGTGTGGTAACTGCGGCAAATGTGGAGGACATTTAGGTATGAGGTAATATATATATATATATAAAAATTACGTGTCACGTTGTTTGTCCGCGATGAACTCCTAAACTACTGAACTGATTTCAATGAAATTTTGCACACTCTGTCCAGTTCAGTCCAACTTGAGAGATAGAATAGTTTTTATCCTGATAAGTGACGCTCAATATTTTTTTATTACGTATTTAAGGGTTTTTTTATATGAAGGGTCGTCGAAAAGAGCAGAACAAAGTCAGCCTGGCCAGCTAGTATATATATATATATATATATATATATATATATATATATATATATATATATATATATATATATAGGTGGTAATGCATATGGTTCAGCAGTGGATTTTGACAGACAGTAACGATTACAGTAACGTAGTGTGATTAAATGTTGATTACGTATTCTATCACGTCGAGAAACTCAGAGCAAAGCCCTCTCTACAGCTCAGTAAGCAACTAAGCTTCCTCATATCATCGCTGGCAACACAAAACGGTTGTATTATTTTGTTTTTAGATTTTGAGAAATACAGAATGGGAAGATGTTTCGTAACTTCCGGAACGAGATCCCGAACAGCCGAATTAGTTTCGTTAATTGACATCTGGTCAAAGTTGGACTAGGCAGACCATTTGTCCTAACAGTATAATATGAGAATTGGCACATATGAAAATTTACTATTTCATTTAAAATAAGGTAAAGTTACAGCCTACATATGTCCCACTGCTGGGCAGAGGCCTCCTCTCGTTTCTGATATAGTTTTAGGCCAAGGAAGAAGAGAAGGAAGGAAGAAGAGCGTTTGGCCCGCTAGCTACCGTGCAGCAGACATGTCCAGTCCAGTTCCACAACCTGGTAGTAAACATTGAAATATGTGACAAACGCTTTGATAAAAATATATTATAGCGGTCTTAACCACTTAAACCTATAACGTAAAAAGGTAGTAAATGTTCTATTTTATATCTTGTTTTTATTAAGCGACCGTTTTATTTCAGGCCTTAAAATAATAATCTTAAATAAGAACGAATGCCACACACGTCGTCTTCTCACGGCAAGGATAAGATAGTATCTGGTTGATAAACAATGAATCAAACTCCAGAATACTAGTACAATTTATTGATTGAGGCGCGAGCATTAGTGACAACTGTCACCGTGTTCAGTGTGAATGTAGGATTGTCTCGATTATTCTTCTCTCTTCTCCTTATTCTATATAAAAAAAATAGGGTGCTATATAAAGAAGTATGATTTTTAATATCAAGTACATGTATACAAATAAATAAAATTGAAGTGTCTCTTTGTAATGTAAAAATAACAGCTTTTCACTAAATCCATATGAAATTGTATACGGTACGTACATATAACAAAAACACAATTTTTAATTTTTTTGTCTATCTGTCTGTTTTTTCCGGCTCATCTCCAAAACGGCAGGACTGATTTCGACGGGACTTTCACTGAACGATAGCTGATATTATAAGGTGTAACTTAGGCTACTGATATTTTAGAAAAACAATTAGGGTTTTGCACGACATAATTAAAACCCTAAATTACACGCGGGAAAAGTCGCGAAAAACAGCTAGTTAAAAATATATACCCTAGTAATGTTCTTAAAATAAAAACATTAAACCAAATTTTATGGGAGCGGGTAGCATGACCTTCTCAGTCAGTTCTCAGTCAGCAATGAAGTCCAACCTCTCCACTTCACGTTAGAAGAATGTAATAAAAATAAGGTATGACATTATATATTTCTCTCTATATTGGTTTTAAGCAAGAACGCTGCTCCAATGTCGGTGGACCTCATTCAAAGTCCTCAAAATACCAGTTCAATCTAGCCTCCGATAGTGTTATAAACGTACAAGTACATAATATACTATATACATATATTTAGGACATATACATAATAAGGGGAGCGGAGTACAAGATGAAAGACTTCTGGTACTCTTCTGACATCTCTATACCCACTATGTTAGTGGCACATGCCCAAAAATGCTTATAACGAATATGGAAGACCTTGAAATAAACACCGTTATATTATTAGGATTTCATAAGTAAAGCTAATCCATAATTAATTAAATGTCCGACAGAATACATGGACTCCAATATCGTCAGTTAAACTATACAACAAGCGCTAGTTCGTGATTTTGCTTGCACGATTTTATAATATCTTAGTTTCGTTACCTATAACGCCTCAGTTTCTCTAGAAACGATCACATTGCCTCCGATAAATGACGATATAATTAAAATTTCATTTATTAATGAGTACAGTCGAGTGATGAGGAAGAAAGGTTCCCGTGTGGCAACCTCTTACCGGTGTAATGATAGTAATAATGTCCTCCAGACCTTATTTCGGTCACGGCGGCCAGTCTTCACGGAAACTAGCCGTCTGCACAGGACAAGATTATACTTTTCGAGTGTATATGCAAGCACGGGTGCAAATTCCTGTCTCCGGGTTGTTGTTGAGAACTTCTCGTCAGAAAAACTTACTCATTTTCGGCCTAAACCGGGATTCGAACCCGGGACCTCATGATAAGCAGTGGCATTCACTCTAGATAGTCTCGTTATGGTAAACATTCAGGAAGTCTTTATATGAAAGTGGAACAAGACCGTGTTATGTGGCACCTAGGGGAGTGCTATGTTCAGCAGTGAACTAATGAAGGGATGTAACGAGAAACAGCGACAATGATAAGAGACATCTGGTATTACGAATGCCACTATCTGTCAGTCGTGACGGGAGAAGCGAATATATAGCAAAGGATTTTTAAGGCTGACGTAGTAGAAGTTAGTAGCCTCGTTCATCGAATAGTAATTCTTGTATAATTATTAAATTTGTATTTTAAAAATAATAAACAAACAAACACATTAAACTTGAATCATTGTATATTCACTTTAAATTTTACGACCCAAATACTTAGTCTGTAAAATTTGTTTAAACTTTATGCCGTTGTAATAGTTCAAAATAGGCGCACATTAAAGTGTCCAATTTATTTACTGCCTGAATCGGAATGAATCAAATTTTATTGTCTAACCAACGACTTAGAATGACTGGATGACTTTGATCGCAGAGCGTGTAATTTATGATCGCCTCTTGATCCCATTTTTTATATCGTTACGTATTTTTATTTATTCTAGTGTTAAAGTTGGATCCAACGACCGTATGGCTAAGGAGGAGGCCTTAGGAGATGGTTTTGCTTGTATACTTAAAATAAAACTACTTTCATCGCTATTAATTATTCTACTACCAGCGCCACCAATTCAGTTCACAATTCACGTCTAAGAGTGAGCGATAGACTATAATCTAAGAGTATATGTCGTGTATTTGGATGTACTACATATATGAAATACATATTTCAGATATTGGTAGAATCATACTGCAGCTATATGATGGTTGTAGTACACGCTCTCACAGAATACCAGCGTAAAATAGCAGCTTAAGGGGTTTCCATGACCAAATAACCTTGAGCATGCAGTGCACTGCCACCCGCACACTACGTATGCGAAAAGCGAACTTTAAAAATAAAATAAAACGAGAATAATATAGATTTCTAAATTATCTATCCATTAGTGTAATCCTCAAACGATTAGAGCGTTGCCTTTAGCAACAGATGGATGTAATCAATAATTTTAGTCATTTTTTAAAATTAGATTTTAAATTTATTTATAACACATAAAACAAATTAGAACGTGGAATGTGATGATAGGATATCGATCATTAATAATGTGCTTATAGATGTAGTTTATTTCTCATAACTAATGAGATAACAGTCTCTGAATAACGAAGAAAGACGTACTATCAAAAAGTTTTGGTCGGGGTATCGCCTTTATGCTGCTGTGTTTCGTTTGTTGAGTGTAGAGAACCGGAGACCCTTTTTACTTGATAAGAGGCATTCCATCTCAGGGGAACAACCCATCTAAATTTTGGTTCTTAATCGAGGATAAATATAGATGTCTATGGGTCACAGCATCCTATCACTATCAGGTGGACTGTGTGCTCGTTTGCTACCCTTATTCTATAAAAAAAAAGAGGAAACCTTAGTAGTCTGACACTGGTTAAGAACAGTAGTAGTATTATAAAAAAAAACACGGCAGAGCGAAGCGTTCGGTTTACATAACTAACACGGCTCGGTAATGTAGTAGCCCACTGCTGCAAGCCTCCTTTCAATTCTGAGAGAGTTTTAGGGCAAGGAAATCTACCTCGCGCTGCGTCTGCGAAATATATTTTTTCTTATTTTTCAGACGCTGCTGTCTTTCGTATGGTGAGTGTAGAGAACTAGAGACCCCTTTTACTGGAAACGAGGCATTCTAACTTAGTCCTCACATGTGACAACGCATCTGCATTTTGATTCGTAGTTGACGGTCGATGAATAGGTCTATGGGCCACCGCAGCTACTTAGCATCAGGTGGATCGTGTGCTCTTTTATCACCCTTATCTTATAAATAAAAGGTTTCCTCACGATGTTTTCCTACACCGCTGAGCACGTGGAAAATAAGCACTTAAAATTGCAATTAACAATTTGATCAAACCCGGGTTGCTCGCGTACTGTGATATTTTCAGCGAGCGCTTAGCCCTTTAATTACCACGGCTCTAGCCTCCTACTATGCCTACACAATATACACGAGAAAATTCTGGCTTATATTTATGTAAAAAAAACACGTTCTTCTAATATAGTGTCCAAGATTTTAAAAATCAGAAAGTGCACATCTTGATTAAAAAATAGACTGTGTCAAATGTCTTATAAACTATAAAGATTTCATTAATTAATTTCAATATGATCGAAAGCTAAAATTAGACCAAGTAGTTGTGGTGTAATAATACGTAAGTAAGAGGCGACACGACAGAGGGTAACATATGAGAAGGTGGACAACATCGTCTTCCTAATAACAACAAAATAAACCTACTTGCAGAGCGTGGTAACTATGTTAAATATCCCCCCAATGAGGCAAACTATGTGGGAGGCATATGTTCAATGGTGGAATTTTAATAATCTGTATAAAAGTAACAGTGATAGATAAATGGTAACTTTTGGTAATATAGCTTAGTTGATTAGTTGACATTTGTTAACAATAATGTTAACACTCACATCTACAGGCCAACGGACAGAACAGTAAGTAATATTTTGAGTCGCTTTTCTTTAAATCTACACAAAAGTAACCCAATCTAAGACTAAATTAATTATAAAAATTAGAATTTCTCGTTCATAATAACCACTTATTTAAAAATGTTAAGTATTTCTTTTTTATTAATGTAAGAGAAGATTAGATGCTGGGACATCGCGTTATGATAGCTTGTCGACAATAATAATGTCTTCTAGACCGAAATTTGGTCACGTCGGCCGGTCTCAACGGAGACTAGCCATCTAATCATAACAGCATTATAATGCACTAGTGTATGCGCAAGCACAGGTGCAGTCCAATGGGACGACAATCCGACACGACCGGAGAGAGATCATACGCAGGACTATCGGCTTTACGTGCTTTCCAAAGCACGGGGACAAAACATCGCCAACTTCGTAATTCCGAACTGCTACTGAGAATTTCTTGTCAGGAATACCCAATAACTTATTTCAGATCTACCCGGGATTCAAACTTGGGACCTCACGACTAGCAACCGCATTTACGATCACTAGACAATAAAGCACATCCGACGCTTCCGCCATTGAAGTGTGCAATCTATGATGAAAATTTCTTTAGTTCCGACAACATTATGATGTCCTCCGGTCTTTAGCTAAAGCCGTGAACCTCCTAGTACACCGCCGATGTTATCAAATAAGCGTTTCGTTAAATACCGACGATGACTAATTGACTTAGTGGTCAGAGTACTTGGCTAGAACAACGCGGACTTGGGTTCTAATACCATTCAGAGTCATTCATTAGTTACTCTGCATCATAACCTATACCGGTTCCCTTGACGGCTTTGTTAAATTGAAATAAAAATTTCGTTTCGTTCAATTTAAAAAAAACTGCGGCTGCCAACCCGCCTGCCAAGCGTGGTAAACATGGGGGAGAACCGACATAACCCAACGGATTAATTAACTGATATGTCTGCGGAGCGGACCGATGAAGAGGAAAGGTTCGGCAGTAGCTCAAGACAGTGCCTTGTGACATTCCTTGGCGGACTTGTGATGGTTGTAATGATTCTAATCAACGTGTTCTTATTTAAGTTCTCTCCTGAGATTGTGGCTAAGTGTCAGATTATTTTTCCTAACCATTATACTGTTTTTTTTTAAATAAGATAAGGGTGACAAATGAGTACATAGTTCACCTGATAGTAAGTGGTTGCTATGGCGCATGTGCAGAATCGTGAGGACTAAGATGGAATGCCTCGTTTCCAGTAAAAAGGTTATCCGATTCTCTACACTTACCATACGAAACAAAGCGGCGTTCAGTTGCTATTTTACGCTAGTACTCTGTGAGAGCGTGGTCATTCCCCGGTCGAGCCGACCCGTTCGCGCTACAAGCATACTACTAATATAGCTGTAGCATGGCTCTACCACGTAAAACGTCTACTGTCGAAAGTTCGTATTAAAATGCGCGCGAAACCTTCGTGGCTTATTTAAATTATATAACAAAACAAAGTATAACTACAATACCTAATTTTAAAGAGACTGCACCTAATAAAATTATATGATCTGCAATTTGAGTTGAAACGGAATTCTTACAAGCTACCACAATAAAACAGATTCCTTAATTTTAAATTGAGAACAGACCGTTATTGACTATAACAATCTTCTTCAAATGCTAAACTAATCAATAATTTTCAGACGCTTGAATTATTTTAACCACAGCTTGCACACGCCAATTTGTTCTTATTAGCCTCCATGGCTAATATGGTGCTGTAGAATTAACACAGGACCCAAGCGTCTATAGGTTATCTAGGAGCGGGCGCAGCGCTGTTAGGACACGCTCGTAAATTGAACGATTTACGCGTGTCGCGACCCGGGTGGTCCCGCTCGTCTCTATTTAATTTAGCGTGATGATAACGAGCGAAAGGTAACGACCATTTAATATTATTTTATCCCCTACGTACAAAGTAAACTAAAACATACATAGAATACAAAACAGTACTCTTTATTGTACATGAACATATAACAAAATATACAGATACTGAGGGAAAAGTGATCTTATTGCTACTTAGCGACACATCTTCAAAACAACCAACAAAAAATTGGAGAAAGTTTACGGGTAGTGCGCAATAGCACAAAGAATATCAACTTATGTACTTAAAAGTAGAGAATACCCTGTTGCATTAAGTCCGCCTTTTTGTACTTGGTGTGCAAATAAAGCATAAATAAATAAATTAAAGGAAGAAGAGAGAGGTATAAGAGAGACAATGTTCCTTAACCTTTTTCTTTAACAAATGTAAAGATTAAACAAGTTTAATCCGCTGAGGTAAGTAGTTCCAACATTTTAATCCAAGAACAGAAAATGATCTATCTTAAAATGTAGAAGAGTGTACGATTCATTGGAGGGAAAGGTATTCCCAGAACCGTAAAAAAATTATGTCAGGAGTTAAGCAATTTAATATGTTCTCTTAAATAGAGAGGACTTGATGTATTAAATGGAAAATAGAATAATTTTTATTATCGCTGGTACCTGGCAATTAGCTGCCGCAGAAGAAATAATTGTGAAAATATCGTTAAATTTGGAACAGTTATATTGTTTTATTAGGAATGATAAAACAATAATTGAAACTGAATAATATATAATACGCACACCACCTACTATATATGTTGTTAATTGTACAATTTCTATAACCTTCGGGCAAGTGCAAGTAAATAAACTTTTATCGCAATTTGATAAACTTTATGGCAGGGTGTAAAATACGAACAAACATTAATTTTTATATATTAGAATAGATTATTACGTAATTCTTCGTTAAAGTAATATTTTTTTATTAACACTGTATCGGAAAATACCTCTGTCCTGAGAAGAACCAGCAAGAATTCCAGCGGGATTATTTAATAGGATAATTAATTGTAAATAGATAACATACCTAGATATATACTGGTGTGTATGCTGTATTTACCTGCTTGTTGTTTCCGGTGACGATGTGTATCTCCCGTACGTCGCTGTTCTCCTACGATAATTTACGATGAAAGCTTTCGAATACACAGGATTAATATCCGATCACTCATCATAACATACACTTACTCGATCTAACATTTCTTCTTCTTCTTTTAAAACCTCGTAATAGCCTACTGCTAGACATGGTCCACTTCCGTTGTAATTAGGATTTCCCATTATTGTCATGCTTGGAGGGCGTTGAAGTTTATCGTAGCAGATATCTTGCAAGCCCAAAAGCCGCAGCTCGCAAAAGGTCACCCCAGTGCCATTCGGACTACGGACTCGCCAATGATTAATACATTGCATTCCTACAAAGGAGTCGTTTACAAAAATAAATGTGTGTTCAGGCTGTTATCTTTGTATACGTATATTTTGGAGAGCAAGTCCGGAGAATATTTCCTGTGCCAAAGACTTGCCACTTTGATGCTGCTGCCCATCGACGGTCTGAATATTTTACATACAGTGTAAACCATATAGTAATACCGCCATTTATTGAAATCAATAAGAATTTTCTAGTATTTAACGTAGTCTCTTCTTACGATACTCACGAGATTTGGTTGGTGGATACTTTAACGTTGCCACCCACCGCAACTGATGTAATTTTTATTCTACAATAATGGAGGTATACTAGAAGCGTTTTGAGCTTTTATACGTATATTTTGGTGGTAGCACGAATGCGTCAGTTCGACCGGGGAAGGACGTTTTTACAGAATATCAGCGTAAAATAGCAGCTTAATGCTACGCCTTTTCATTCAATGAGTGTAGAGAAACGAAGACCTTTTTTACTGGAAAGAGGTATTCGTCCTCAGTGGTGACAACGTATCTCCATTTTGATTATTATTCGAGGATAGATGTAGACGTCTATAGGCCACAGCATCCATTTACCATCAGGTAAACTATATGCCCTTAAAGTTAAAAAGTTACAGCCTATATACGTCCTACTGCTGGGCACAGGCCTCCTCTCATTTTTGAGAGGGTTTTAGGGCTAGTAAGTGTCCGCCGCGTTACCCCAATGCGTCTTTGCGAACTTCATGTCTTCGAAATATTATTTTTATATTATTTCTCAGACATGCAGGTTTCCTCACGATGTTTTCCTTCACCGCCGAGCACGTGGTCAATAAGCACTTACAATTGCAATTAACAAATTCATTGGTGCCGGCGGGGACCAAACCCGGGTTGCTCGCGTACTGTAAAATTTACAGCGAGCGCTAACCATCTGAGTTACCACGGCTCTATATGCCCTTATTCTATAAAAAAATTAAGCACTTTACGCTTTATGTTTCAGAAAGAGCCTCTGGACTTCAATCCTAAGGTTCGCGTCAGTTACTCTGAATACAAAGTTATGTAGTCGCTGCATACACCTAACTTAACTTATTAACACACTCAACAACAAATGCGATAGAAGGGCTTAACTTCAGAATAATATCACATTTCAACTCGTTCATCAAAGGAATAAATAAAACTACTTATTATATCGAAAGATCGATATCCGTAAGGTATCCGAACGGAGTTACGAGCGCACCGTATCCAACAATCGGTCGCCATATTTCGCGGCCATATTGCGCCGGCCGAATACCATCGGCCCGGGTTGCGCCGATATCATTAATCTTTGACATTTTTGTAGGGCGACGCGGAATCCTAAAATACCTTTATTAAATACGTTCGAAAAGTGTTAGCATTTTACGAAATTGTTGGTCATGATTAAAAAACGCACTTTAGGTTTGAAGTTGCTAAAATGATCATAATTTATTAGGTAAAATATTTAAAATAATTGTAAAGTTTTCTCTGCCATAATTAATTTGATCATCCGATCATGGACTCCTTAAGTATCGTCGATGACGGACGTTCTGAGAAAATTTACTAACCATTAATTTACCTCAAGGTCGCTCAGCGAGCTATGGAGAGAGCTATGCTCGGGGTTTCTCTGAATGATAGCCTTAAATACAGCAGCATTAAGCAGCTATTTTACGCTGCATTTCTGTGAGAGCATGGTCCTAACATGGTCGAGCCAACCTATTCTTGCTACTACCGTAATATAGCTGTAGCGTGGCTATACCACGTATAACATGGGTTTTTACATGGTAGAGCCATGCTGCAGCTATATTAATTGTATAATTGAAGCACGAATGGGTCAGCTCGACCGGGGAAGTACCACGCTCTTACAGAATACCAGCGTAAATTAGCAGCTTCATGCTGCTTTGTTTCGTATGGTGAGTGTAGAGAACCGGAGACTCTTTTTACTGGAAAAGAGGCATTCTATCTTAGTCCTCACGGGCTCACGACAACGCATCTGCATTTTGATTCGCAAACGAGGATATATGTAGATGTCTATGGGCCACAGCCACACTTACCATCAAGTGGAATGTGTGCTCGCTTGTCACCCTATTCCTATCACAAAAAATACCGCCAATTAGCAGAGAGCCAGTGGTCAGGTTTTGAGACATTCCATCTTAATCGTCGGAGGTAATTACGTATCTACAGCTTCTTTGCTTGAAATTGGTTGTAGTTGTCAATGCTTTGCAGTAGTATCTTACCATCAGGTAAAGTGCAATTTCTTTTGTCACTTTAGTTTTTTAATAAAATTAAAAGATTTTAGTTAGTATATTTACACACAGTCATCCTTGAGGACTTTTGACATGACCTAGCTAAGCTGCAGCTATGTTAGGTGATATAGCTGCACCACGAATGGGTTGTTTCGACCGGTGTGGAATAGTGCTCTCACGGAACACTAGCGTAAAATAACAGAATAACGCTGCTGTGTTTCATTTGGTGATTTTCGAGACTCGGAGACCATTTTTAATGGTAAGGAAGCTTACATCTAAATGCGCAAGGATGACACCGCATCTGCATTTTGAAACTTAATCGATGATAGATTGTCATTCTTTTTTTAAATTATGAATAAAATATTTCGTTGCCAGCAAAAGGGTCTCTAGTTTTAGTCACCATACAACACAAAATAGCATTGTGCTCCTAGTTACCGCTAGTATTTTGTTACAGTATCCAACAGCGAAAGATAAACAGAACATTAACTCGTAACACTGAAACTGAGTCGAAACCATTCACAGTTGTAAGAACATACACGTAGTAGTTTTTAGATGCTTGTTTGTCTAGCAGTGAACCTTTTGCGGCTGATAAAGAAGAAGGATATGTGCGTGAATGCGTGTCAAAAGTTAAGAATTGTTTTGCCATCACTTGTAAAGGTACGTAGTGCCTAGACTTTTTCTTAATTGGTCTGAGGTTAAAACGAGGTCGTTTTCCGAGCCGCTCATATGCAGTAGTCATAAAACAACTTTGTAGTTCCACAACCTACCGTTTACTAGTATTAATTCATTAAATGAATCTGCATTTTGATTTTTAATCGAAGATAAATGTAGATATCTATGGGCCACAGAATCCACTTACCATCAGATGGACTGTGTGCTTGTTCACGAGCCTTATCTTATAAAAAAACCAAGAAATTGCTGTTAACCGATGTTTGTCACCGCTGTTGCAACAATTCATTAGTTAAAAATTAATAGTACAAGGATATCTACACTGATAATACAAAATTAAAATACCTGTTGACATCGGAACAAGTTGCACGTCTGAAGATTAATAAGCACTTAGTCACGATTAATTTTAGTGCAGCCTTATTTGCATGTCCTGTATAATTTCGTCACTATACTAAACATAGTTATACTGTCGCGTGATGACCCTCTTTTCTAAATTTTTTTTGAAGCAAGAGTAGCGTTATCGTTATTGGTTTGGACTTTATACTTAAAAAGTAATCGATTCGACTAAGACTATTAAACTTATTTGAAGCTGTTTACAGGAATATTATTGTTAGTGACGATGTAAGAGAATCCACTGCCTCATATCCGGTAGCGAAGCCTCCATAGAAGCCAGGAAGGCTAGCTTGCGCTACCAAACTGCTCATTCAGTAATATCAACTAATAAAATAACTCGTAAACTGTTTCTAATTATTTCAAATTTCCTGTGCGCTCCTCTCTTCTACACACGTCATGACCTCATAGCCTTATTATGTAACGTCAACACTTGGCAGATTGCACTGAACATGAAACTGAAGAGTAAAGACAGATTAAGATTGGTGTATTTTTAAAAAACTGCTAAAACAACAAAACTATATCTTGGGCTTGCCCTAGTTTGGAGCCCCAGCTTCGCCACTGCTCATATCATCCATTGGTTGTTGTGATAGAGAGAAATGAATCAGTAGGAGATGGGGTGGTAAAGCGAAATGAGACAGAAGAAGAAATTATAAAAAAAACTCCGGACGTCAACTTGCCTACTAATCATGGTGACTCTGGCAAATATCTCTATCTATATTCTAATCTAAGCCTATTTTTATCAGTGGACTTTTGATAGACTTTATTGATAATGATGATGATAATAGTATTGGCGCTAATAACTTTACTAGTATTGTCATTATAAAAACAGCCTCTAAAATATTCACATCTCACATATTCACAATCGCAGCTACTCTCTGAAAAAATAAGGCTATTAAAGGAACTCCAATTGGCAAGTATTGTCAGTTTTGGGTGAATTTACTATCATTAGTCAATTGGTTGAAGGTGATTCCGAAGCAACGTTAAAAACGTGAAACGTCTGGTGCTGCAATAGTCAATACACTTGCCAAGGATAAGGGTTAAGGCAATTCCTCTCTTCAATGGGGAAGGGCTGTGTCCATCAGTGGACTTTGCAGGCTGATAATGAACAAGAAAAAATTGATCGCCAAATCGTCGAAGTCCTCGCATCTCAATTAGAGGAATTTCCGAGACAAAAAGGCGAGGTCTTATCATTTCGATACAAAAATGTATAATGTGTTTTCTCTTATAACGATATGTAACACTACCCTTCGTTATGGGTGGGTACATACCGCTGAACTTAAAAGTCGTAGGTTCAAAATTGCAATTTGACTACTGACATGCTCCTAGCACAAACATTTACAGCCTATCGAAAGTCCACTGCTTAACATAGACCTCAATGGAGGCCTATGTTAAGCAGTAATCTTTTTTCCTTTTCTTTACGATTGTCTCATAGAGAAATATTTGCCATAATTACAGCACTTGGAAAACAGTTTGGCAACTGCATTTTTTTATTTTCTTTTTGTTATTAGGAAGATGCTGCTGAACATCCTTGATTCATTTTCTCTCTTTAATTTTTTACCCACGGGAGGACAAGGAGCATTTTTTGATTTGTGTTTTGTTTTTTTTTTTATAAAAAACGTTATTACACACCAGGATTTTGTCCTGTATTGTGGAGGCAGCTTACAAACATAAATTGCACAAGGACAACTATCCAGATCCGGAACAATTCCGGAACAATTTCTTCTTAGTGTAGCAAATATTTTATGCTACACTAAGAAGAAAAATCCAGAAAAATATTGTAGCTTCCGCATGATCTAAGATAACCATCACGTTTCTGCCGCACGTAAAGTACCCAGACCTGCGACAGGTGCAACGTTAAACTACGAATAGACAAAAAAACATATCCTAATCTGCCAAACGTGATGATGTAATCGTGCAACGGAAGGGAGAATTTTTTGATTTTATGGGTAAAATGAAGAGGAGTAAAAAGAAACTTTTATGAACTAATTCACTTATAAAGAACTACATTTTTTATTTTTATTAAAAAAAAAAAAACATCACAATCATTTTCACTCTTACACATAGTAATTGGATTTAACCGTACAATATATAATCGATATCTCGTTGAATCGGTGAGAAATAGTGCGGTGCATCGTTGCGTAGTTAACTCGGGGTCAAGCGCAGCACTAAATTTATTTTAGTGATGTCACGTTAGATACCTTATCCCGTGCTACTGTGGCTCGCCGAGATCCCGCGATAACGGGGGACCAGGACTGCGATAATTTGTTGTCCATCGGGAATTGATTTTTTATCATTTGTTTTCCAATTAACACAAATAAATCTTTATGGTTATTTAAATCGTTCGATTTTCAAACAAGCTGTAAGTATAAGGTTTACATGTTTAAAAATAATTAATCTCTCAATTCATATCCAAGGATGGTCTGCATGTTAAAATTTAAAGTGTTTTATTTATTTTATTTATATAGCAGTTATTATCATTTGTAACGAGCATACCGGTCATCTAACTGTAGATGGAATGTGTCGAAACCGTTCATGGACAACTGCATCATGAAAGAAATTGCAGATGCGTTACGGGCCTCTAAAAAGATGTAAGCTCGTTTCTTGAATGTTCCTAAGTTGCATCAGTCCGGAAAAATCAAAAATCCGGATAAATTTGTAAGTCATGGTAATTGATAATATTTTGTCAAACAAAAAAGTACTTTACAAATGGACATGAGCCTCTTTCGTAGTCCAAACTTTAGGGGCAACGTTTTAAAATGAACAAATGTAGTTTTACTATAGACGACACTGTTAATATAAATTTCAAAAGTCATCGTAACCATCACACCGCCCACATCACAATTGAACAAAAAATTTTCCCACAGTATGCCATAAAACATGATCCTGAATCATCTGCATTCTTCACTCATCAGGTTATGTGTTATGATCTCATCGGACAATAGAGAGTCATCTTGCAGAGAGCTGACGCAACGCTCTGAATTTACGAAGCTGCCACTAGAAGGCTTTTCTGCCCTGTCGGTTTTTTGAGCACCTCGTTTAAGGTAAAGAAAGAAGTCGATCTATAAATTGTTACGCTTCAATTACTTTTAGAAATATTATTCAAATATTCCAACAAACATTATTGTTTCAGAAACCTAAGAAAATATTTATTTAATTAGCATATGCAAAAAAATTCGAACATATGTCTGGACTAATAATATAGACTTTTGATTATTTTTGACACTTAAATAATTAAGCTAATTTAAAATTATAAGCAACCTTCGAATCTGGTAAAATCATAGCCTCGACGCCATGTCTTTCATTATTTTTACATGTATAAAATGAAGTTACCCAATTCCCAGATAAAACAAATTGTTAAGAATGTATTATAAATCATAATGCACTTCGCCTTTTGCATACTCATTAATAATTCATTGGCATTAACTAAGATTTGGAATTTTAATGTGAATCTTTTCCGTGTTTGACTCAAATCTATTTCGTCGCTGACATAAATCAATTTTTTAAATACATGTTTCTACATTAACTGTACGATTGCTCCTTTTATCTACTTTAGGGTTCCGTTTATATTGTTTTCTGTTATTTTATATATTCCAGATACTCCTTTACAAATAAAGTTGGAAGCTTCAATTAATTTAATTACTGACATCACTTAATTTATTGTAATTCAAAAATGTTGGCCATATCGTCACACAGTATAATGACAAGACAATGTTCATTTAATCAAAAAGTCCACAAGTATCATTTTGTGGCAGTAAAAACGACAAAAAATAGAAAAGCTTTTAATAATTACAATATATATAAAAATCTAGACGGGATGCGGCGTGTAACTTTGATATTCAATAAAATGTTTTCTAGAAAAGTGCTTATTCAAATTACTGGCAGCTATGACATTATAGGTGTATAACTAAATATCATTGAATTACTAGAATATGAATCAAAACTTCTTTAAAATGTTTATTATCCGTTGCATGTCATTACACATCGAACAGTGGTCATCACATTTCGAACAGTGGTAGAGCCACGCGGCAGCTTTTGCTGTCGCACGGATGGGCCGGCTCGAACCGGGGTGGTACCACGACCTCACAGAATACCAGCGTGAAGTAGAGGTTTACCTCTGCGTTTCGCTTGGTGAGTGCAGGGGGCCGGAGGCCCTTTTTACTGGAAATGAGGCATTCCATCTTAGTCCTCACGGATGACAACGCATCTGCATTTTGATTCGCAAACGAGGATAGATGTAGATGTCTATGGGCCGCAGCAACCACTTACCATCAGGTGGACTGTGTGCTCGTTTGTCACCTTTATCCTATAAAAAAAAATTAACATCAATTGGAAGGATTAGCGTAAGCAGTAATTAGTATAAGGTATGATGGGATTGGCATGTCGTTTCGACAAAAATCTCAAAAAAAAGCACAAGAAAATAAAAAAAACTTTGAAGATTAAATATTATTTTGTAAATTTACTAAATTTTCATCACCATTCTTGGCCATCACTTCAGTATGACTATTAAACTATTAAAAGTTAGATATTGTCTCTATTTTTAAATCTTGGCCTTTATTGTCTAATATGTCTTTGTTTTGGAATAGATAACCCTGTCACCTGAAACTGGGCAAAGTCACGAATTTTTAAAAGATTCTGCTATATAACACACCCTAACCTATTGTAATTAATAACATTTTTTTTTTCAAACGCATTAAGGTTATAAATTAACTCATACATTATGTTTGACATTTAAATGTGAAATGTATTATTTCGCTAATTGAAGATTTGTAGCAATAAAGCAAGGATTTACATTTTTAGCACCAAGTTGATATTCAAAAATAAAAAGAATTTATCAAATATAATTAGGAGCTATCAGTCTTCAAGTAACTACAATGTATGTAAAACAGTGAATAATATCACATAAAAGTAGATATAAAATCTCCATCTTTGCCCGTTAACAGCCTGCTGATGGATTCTGGTTTCTCTAAGCGGAAGGGATTTACTTTAATCGTCACGTTTATCACACGGATCATCCATCCATTACAGCTTATAAGGCCTAGAATAAGGCCTCACCTAAACATTTCCTATTACAGGGAATATTACCATAGTCGACCCGCTTGTCGTGCGTGCTTGAATCCGAAGTATTTTTTTTAATTTTGAATTGTTTTCAGAAAGTTACCGCTACCCATCTCCTATTTTAATATCCCTCTGTCACCTCTTATGATACCCACGAGGTACATAAGGTATTGGATATTCATACACAGCCACTACATGATTACGCGAATTGGCGGTCGCAATACCTGTGTACAATCTCCGATACCCTCTGCATAGTTAAACTAATACATTATTTAATCGAAATTATATAGTGCCATCGGAAGTCATAAGATTCATGTGACGTTTTCCAAAATTAATTCTTAAAAACCCTACGTGACAAAACGGGGTGATGGATTCTCATATGCGGCAGCTTTACAACTTTAGTAACTACTTAGCTAAAAAATTTAGTAAAATAATGTTTTAATTTGTAAATGAAAGCCAGATATACAATCACATGTAATTCTAATATAAAATATGAATCAAAATTTACAATCAAGATCTTAATAGAGTCTAGACAAATATTTCGTTAGCCTCAAACATAAATAAGAAGAAGACTGTATGATCAACGACATCAGATAATTTGCAAATTTAGATTGAGTTCAATAAATAATGTTTTATCATACAAAATATCCGACCATAAACAATAAATAAAAACCACTTGTTTTTTTCTTCGCTTCTCCTTAGCAGGCAAACGTTTTTTTTTCACGGGCTAAGTTGCATAGATAAAATCAATTAGCATGGCACCCTCGTGATTCGGTCGGTCGCGCGATATGCGCTAGCAAGGACAAGTCTCGCGCTGTGTCGTCCCGTTATCGCAGGAATCGTGCGGGACTGTACAGCGTCTTCTCACTAAAATACTGTGCAAGCTTGCAGTATGAACGTTTTTTCTTTCTTTCGTTAAAAACAAAATAAAAGTAAAAAATAAACTTCAGACTTTGTCAACAAATTAAATATCAAGTAAAACGTAATTTTTAGTACTTATGGATATCATATCACATGTTGTTGATGAGATTTCCACCATTGTCCACCTAATGGTAAGTGGTTGCTGTGACCCATAGATATCTACATTTATCCTCAATAAAGAATCAAAATGCAGATGCGTCGTCACCCGTGAGGACTAAGATGGAATGCCTGCCTCGAATGACTTTTCCAGTGAAATGGGTCTCCGATTCTCTACACTTACCATACGAGACACAGCAGTGTCAAGCTGCCATTTTACGCTGGTAGACATTCGGTGAGAGCATGGTCCTTTCCCATTTGAGCCGACCCATTCGTGCTACAAATATACTACTAATATAGCTGCAGAAAGCCTCTACCACGTATAAAACCTTTACCTTTTTAAATCTACTCCTGTGCAGAAGTTCTTCCAAAAATGAGTAAGCTTGTATGTACTCACAAGATTTGGTATAATATATATTTATTATATTTACTAAACTACATTGGAGTTGGTAAGCCTATAAGATTGAAATTATATTTTTTTTTTGGTTATTGAAAAATAACTTAATTTCTTCAATTATCGGTTATTACAGTATTTTTAGAAACAGCTTGTCTTTTTGTTCTTTGATCTACAAGTTATTGTAGCATTTGCTCTAGCCTTTTTCGTCACTCTGAAAACAAGATCAGTTCGTCTGAATGAAATGTAGGTTTTCACCGCATTGATGTTGATTTCATTTTCATTGCATTCTAGTTTCTTGAATAACATCTCCAGAACCACTGAGAATAACTTAGTGAGATAAGGCAGACACCTCTAACACCTCTAACTCTAATAGCCCTTTATTTATGCAATTCTCAGCCTGTTGGTTCCAGCCTGACTTGCGATGTGCTCCTTGAGTAAATGTTTTTGAGTGTTCTTTTTTTTATAGGATAAGGGTGACAAACGAGCACACAGTCCACCTGATGGTAAGTGGTTGCTGCGGCCCATAGACATCAACATCTATCCCCGTTTGCAAATCAAAATGCAGATGCGTTGCCACCCGTGCGGACTAAGATAAAATGCCTCATTTCCAGTAAAAAGGGCCTCCGGACACCTGCACTCACCAAGCGAAACGCCTCTGCGTTAACCTCTACTTCACGCTGGTATTCTGTGAGGTCGTGGTACCACTCCGGTTCGAGCCGGCCCATCCGTGCGACAGCAAAAGCAACAGGAAATGAAATGTTCGTATACATTCTTTTATAATCCCTATGCAGTGCTTTTCAGAAGTATGGATACTTTTAAGAAATTGAAGAATTTATTAAAATCAATGAATTTTAAATAAAAGATTTTGTTAAATTCCTTATATTTCTTATCAGTAGGCTTACATACAATTATTTAAACATTATATTATACATAGTTCATTTCTATCCTTTTTTTGAATTATTCTCCTTCAATATTATCCCGTAAATATCTGGTCGACTAGACATGGGTAGCCATTGCGGGGTCACGTTTGGTACGCAGTTTCACGACCGCAGTACCAAAAGTCTTACACCTCTAACGCTGCCGCCCGTCGCTGGTCTGGATAATGTTTTTACCACGCTCTATTAGAAGCATTAAGATTTTTCTAACATTACTCATAGTCGTCTCTTACGATACCCGCGGAAAAAATGAGGTAATGGAAATTAATTGAGATTAGATTTAAAACATTCACAAGCGATTATGCGATCTTTACTTAATGAACGGTAATAATATATTAAATTAAACAGAATGGACACAAAGCTGGTATAAAACACATTACATTGCAATCACTTTTACAACTATCGTTACAAAATATTAAAGTAGCTCACACGTTAGATATGAAAAGATCACGCAAATTCAATTTATCTCGATCATTCTGACAAACAAAAATCTAGCAACCATCGACATTACCTTTCACCTATTAAAATCGTTTTATTAGTAATGAACGTATCGATAAACTTTATTTTAGACAACTAACAATAAATAACCAGGGAAACTGATCTCAAATAGACGTTGATGATTCCATTTCATCTGAGAATTGTCGATAAAAATAAATTTGAGCACCGTTCCAATAATGTGAGAACAATTATTTAGCTACACTCCATAAATAACTAAATTCTTAAAAACTGCTTTGAGCTTGCACGCACTATATTTTTGATGTTATATATTTTCTCTAAGTTTATCTTGAAAATAATACTTTGATACTTGTTATATATTAAACCAATCGTTAGGTCATGTTTGAGCTAATCGGAACTAATTATCTCAATGTATAAATTTTAGTCATTATTTAATACCCAAGTAGATTACGAACTTTCGTGTTATAAAAGTCAAATTTCTATAGTATTCATCAGAGGATAATAGCTAGTTCAAAGATCATATTCATGGTGTAGATGAAACAAAATGTAACGATACTAATCTTGCTCAAGAAATAGTACTTAATACTTCTGTAAAACATATAGGTAATGCCATTACTCCTCTTAAACAGATTCAGTCTCACATAACACCTTTTATATTAGATGAATCAAAATCAATCACTAGAGTAAGGAAATTACTTTTGGTGTGCAATAAATGAAATATTTTATATTTTATTTTATTAAAGTAAATTTATTAATTTCTACCTTCATTCTAGAATAGAAACGGATTGTCTCTACGGTCCTAACTACATCTAGTGGGAGTAATTAAGTAATTCTAGTACGAGGTCGCCACTTGAGAACCTTTTCTCCCATCGGTTGTCGGTTCATCGAACTACATATATGGCCGGCCTATTGCCACTTCAGCTTACTAACCCGTCGGTCACTCTGGGTAGAAACTGGTATAGAAACCCTCTCCATAGCTCGCTGAGCGATCTTGAGCTTCCTCATACGGCCAATAGTGGCCACGTCTCAGTTCCATAGGTCATCACTGGCAAAACGCACTGGTTGTACAGTCTTGTTTTCAAGTTTTGAAGTATAACTGACGATAAGATGTGGCGAAATTTCCCGAACGCTGCCCAGCTGAGTTGAATCCGTCGATTGGCCTCTTGGTCGAAGTTGGACTTACCTAGTCGGACTATTTGTCCCAAGCTAAAATACTCGTCAACAACTTCAAGCCTAGTGCTCCCAACAACTACGGGCATAGGTGTGACATCGACATTAAACATGATCTTTGTTTTGTCCATGTTCATCTTAAGACCTATCCATTGGAAGGTACTATTGAGGTCATTGAGCATAGTGCTTAGGTCCTTCAGCAATTCTGCCATAAGCACTATATCGTCGGAAAATGGAAGGTGAGTGATGTACTCGCCGTTGATGTTATTACCGTATCCTTTCCAGTCCAGTAGCTTAAAAACGTCTTCAAATGCAGCGGTGAAGAGTTTCGGGGAAATAACGTCACCTTGTCTTACACCTCTCTGCGGTTTCATTGTGGCATTCTTCGGGGGAGGCCTATGTTCAGCAGTGAACTTGTGAAGGGCTGTAGTGATGATAAGGATGATGAAGAAACGGGTTAATGAAGCTGTACAGTTCAGTTTTTCTAACTACATTTATGGCAATGAAATTGTGATCGTCATAATCAGCATATCTTTTTTCTTGATCACAATCGGTCTAGACAATTTTCCAGACAATTATTTAATAATGTCCGGTTGTTTTAAAATATTTGTTTGCGAAAAAAGGTTTTGAAATTAGGATATTAACATTTGGTAGGAATAAGATATTCTTTTCAATTTTTAAATCCAATATATTGCTATCTGCGCATTGCTTATCTCCATTCCCAAATATTATAGTATTCTCGAGATCGATTCTCGAAAGGCAAATTGTATCAAACTTAATTATTTAACGAAGGCCAAACCTAAACTAAAACAGATCACTATTATTATCATATTACTTGTCTAGCATTAATCCCGCACAGCTTAAATCTACATTCTTAATTTTACTTTTTCTTTTCAGCCCTTAATTAACTCTAACTAAAGAAATAATACAGTTAGTAAAACGTTAAACCATGTAAGATTAAAGTTAAAAATATGCTATCGTCATAGTGCGTATCATGGACTTTATTCTTACGAGCTTATAAACAACCGTATAAATGGAGTTACGACAATTGAAGACTAATAAAGTATAAAACTTCCCAAAAGTTTTTAAATTTATTTTAACCAGCCATATTCGAGTTCAATCTTTATGTTAAAAGAAACAATTGTGAGAAATCGGATTCGTATTCCGTTATTGATATCGATAGACATAAAGATTATGAATATGTGTAACGATTATATAGAACACATAATCGTAACATTTAAATATACGTACAGTAAGGAAACGCCAAAAATGTACGAATTTGATTGAGAAATAGTGCTATTAAATTTTATTACAAAACCTGACAATAAATGAGGAAGCATATATAGTTGATTGGTAACTTTTAACGGATTTCAAAAAAGGAGAAGATTTAAATTGACTACGTCTTTTTAATTATTTTTTGTATATTTATTTATTTATTATATATATATATATATTACGCATTATACATATATTACGCAATATTTATATATTTATTCGTCAATTGTGAATCACGTTAAAACTTAGTGATGTGCGTCATGTATAGAATATGGATATCCCACCTTAATCTGTAAACCTTTCTCTTAATCTATACACCATATAAATAAAATTGAAGCGGCTGTAATATCGAAAAAGCTGCCTTATATTGAGCAATATAATAGAATAGAATAGAATAATTTTTTATTCCATATAGATCACATGTGTAATTCTTATTGAAAGTCATTTTTTACTTTACCACTGGTTCGAAAAAAACCTCTGTCCTGGGAAGAACCAGCAAGAAACCCAGCGGGACTTTTTTTAAAAGCATATTTTGCATTAATGGTTGGTACAAATTTTATTTTAGAAACAGCTTGGAAGCGACCACCTCATTCCCAGGGGTTATTTTCAACCATATATTCATTAATACTATAATAACCCTTTTTATACAGTTTCAACTTAACAAAACATTTAAACTTGGTAATAGAGAGAGCCTGTATACTCGTACTTTCCGGGACCTTGTTGTAATAGCATATACATTGCCCCAAGAATGAATTACTGACTCTGTGGAGTCGAGAAACTGGTATCACTAGCTTGTGTTTGTTCTTAGTGTTTACAGAATGTATATCACTTTTTTTAGTAAACTACCTTTGTTTTTGTGAACATACATTAAATTTTCGTAAATACGAGTATACTGAGAGGCCAAAGTTAATATATTTATTTCTTTAAATTTATCTTTAAGAGACGCTCTTTAAGATTCACTTCATCTTTAAGAGGTTTTAGGTTGTAAATAGCTCTAATGGCCCTCTTCTTTAAAACAAAAATAGTTTCTGAATCAGCCGCATTTCCCCATAGCAAAAACCATAAGACATTATGCTATGCAAATAAATAAAATAAACTAATCTAGCTGTCTCGACACTAGTGAAACCTCTAATCGTTTTTACAGCATAGGCTGCAGAACTTAGTCTGCTTGCTAATTTGGATATATGGGGGCCCCACTGAAGCTTTGCGTCAAGAGTTATGCCAAGAAAAACAGTGGATACAGCAGAGCTCAATTCCTCCCCATTTAAAAACACATTGGTACTCAGATTTTTAACATTCGTTGTTGTAAATTTAATACATTTAGTTTTATTTCCGTTTAAATGTAGATTATTAACGTTAAACCAATGCACTAATTTTGATATAGCATTATTCACTTCGTCACATTTAAATGATTGACGTTTGAGTTTAAAAATCAAGGAAGTATCATCAGCAAATAATACTATATTATGATTATCCCCTACAAGAGAAGTTAAGTCATTAATATACACTAGAAATAGAAATTGATCGAGAATGGAGCCCTGAGGGACATCCATTAGTACATGTGACCCGGAAGAACTTTTGCCATTGATAATAACTTTCTGCATTCTATTACTTAAATATGAAATAATAAGTTTAAGCGCTGTGTTATTGACACCATAGTACTGTAGCTTCCTGATTAATATCTCATGGTGAACGCAGTCGAAGGCCTTGTAAAGGTCACAAAATATACCCAAAGCATCCTCTGAATTCTCCCATGCACAAAAAAAAAAAGTTTAATAAGCTCAACTCCAGCGTCAGTTGTCGAGCGACCCTAATGAGCGTGATTTTTATGGAGCAATTTATTAATATTAAAGAAACTTAACATCTGATATAAAATTATTTTTTAAAAATTTTACTAAATGTTGGTAGTACAGAAATTGGTCTAAAATTGGCGGGTTCTAATGTACTATCAGATTTAAATGAAGATATGACTTTACTATGTTTCATTAAATCAGAAAATACACCAGATTGGACGCTTGTATTAAATATAGTGGCTAGATAAGGTGCTATTATGTCTATTATAGATAGAATTACTTTAACGGAAATCCCTCATAAGTCTGCCGTTTTCTTAACATCAATAGTTTTAAACTATTTAACGATATCTTTTGGCAGTACTCTATGGAATTCGAAAGTATTTGAACAAGCCTTTACATTTTGTCTAAGCAATGATTCGGCGACAGTAGGAGAAGAATTTAATGATTTAGTTTAAAAGTTAAAAAGTTAGTAAAAAGTCAAAAAAGGAACATCAGTAAAAATTTTCTCAAAAGCCATAGCAACTTGATCAGATCGAGTTAAATTATTGTTAATATTCAATTGAAAACCCGAGTTGCACGGTTTGACCTTGCTCGTTTCACTATTTATTATTTTCCAGGTCATTTTAATCTTGTTAGACGCAGTTTTAATTTTGTTACTTAAATGTAAAACCTTAGCTGTGGAGCACACTTTTTTAGATATTTCAGAATATTTTTTTACATAATCTCTAAATATAACACTACTATTATATGATCTTTCCTTATAAAGCTCATATAACTATCGCCTACTTTTATAAATTCCTACAGTGGCCCATTCATTAAATGATTTGCAACTGTTAAGAGAGAAAGTTTTAGAAGTAAATATCCTACTAAATTCTCAAGTTATAATTTTAAATAACGTACCATACAAATAATCAGCACTATTTTTAAATGAAAGTGATGGAAATCTTTTTATTATATTACTTCTAAACCACTCCAAGCGATGTTCATTTATTAAAACAAATACAACTTTCTCATTTTTCTGTTTCTTGTGTATATAAGGCAATGATACCAAATGTCCACAGTGATCTGAACTTAAATTTTGAATAATTGATTTATGCAAGGGCTTAACATCTGTAAAAATGTTATCTATACAGGTTGCACTAGGCCCAGCTATACGTGTTGGTTCTAAGAATAAATTAACAAGATTATACGATTTAAACAATGAGCTAAACTTAATACTAATGGCAGAAGTTTCAAGGAGATTGATGTTAAAGTCTCCACATATTACAACAGGCTTGATTTGTTTACTAAGTTTGAGCAAAACTTCTTCCACAACTTCAACTTTTAACAGTGGTAGAGCCACGCGGCAGCTTTTGCTGTCGCACGGATGGGCCGGCTCGAACCGGGGTGGTACCATGACCTCACAGAATACCAGCGTGAAGTAGAGGTTTACCTCTGCGTTTCGCTTGGTGAGTGCAGGTGGCCGGAGGCACTTTTTACTGGAAATAAGGCATTCCATCTTAGTCATCACGGGTGACAACGCATCTACATTTTGATTCGCAAACGAGGATAGATGTAGATGTCTATGGGCCGCAGCAACCACTTACCATCAGGTGGACTGTGTGCTCGTTTGTCACCCTTATCGTATAAAAAAAAACAATCCTTTCAAACAATACTGAGCTGATGGGGTTATCCGCATGACAAAAATATGAAGACCTGAAAAACCTTTTTTTTGTTTAATTGTCTATCTCTCTGTCCGTCTGAGCTAATCTGAACCATTTATAATGAAACTTCACAAACAGATTGCAGAGCAGAGCAATGCCAGGAGTGATCTAGACTAAATTTCATCCGAAAATCTTGGACTTTTAAATAATAATAATAATAATGTCCTCCAGACCGAATTTCGGCCACGGCGGCCAGCCTCAACGGAGACTAGCTATCGGCGCAGGACAGGATTATAGTGCCCAAGTGTATGCGCAAGCACAGGTGCACTCTCTATTCCCTCACTCTCATAGCCCGATGGGACGGTAAACTGACACGACCGGAGAGAGATCAGGCGCAGGACCAACGGCTTTACGTGCTTTCCGAGGCACGGGGGTGAAACACCGCCAACTTCCTGACTCCAGGCAGCTACTGAGAATTTCTTGATGGAAAAGCTCAATAACTGATTTTTTGGCCCGACCCGGAATTCGAACCCGGGACCTCATGATCAGCAGTTGCACTACTGCAACCATTAGACCAATGAGGCAGTCAAGTTTAAAAAAATATTAATAATATAAATGGTAATATAACATCTTAAATCTAAATAGCGCTACTTTAATATAATTTACCAGGGCGAAGCCAGTGCGGGTCGCTAGTAACGAATAATATTTAAGTTGTTTTGTTTTTATCCGTTTTACTTTTTAAGTAATAAACTAAGTAATAAAGAGTCATGGTAGCTCAGATGGTTAACGCTCGCTGTAAGTGTCACAGTACGCGAGCAAGATGGGTTCGAGCCCCGCCGTCACCAATGAAAACTTGCAATTATAAGTGCTGATTTACTACGTGCTCGGCGGTGAAGGAAAAACATCGTGAGGAAACCTGCATGTCTAAAAAATAAGCAAAAAATATTTTTAAGACATGTGGAATTCGCCAACACGTATTGGGGCAGCGCAGCGGACATTTCCTTGCCTTAAAACCCTCTCAGAAATTAGAGGAGGCCTGTGCCCAGCAGTGGGACGTATATAGCCTGTAACTTTACTTTTTCTTTTCTTAAGTAATAAACATCTTCTGTTTTAATAATGTGGCTTAAATACCGCACTTGTTCAAAGCGAACAACCATTAAACACATGCGCGAACCTTTCGTGATTTACAGGCGCTCTTCTCGATGCTGGATAACGCCTTACTTATTGTTACAGTGAGGTTTGATCGGCCAACGACGCGCCCGCTGATACGCCATATCGTATTTATGCTCCTTCAGCGACGTTTATTGCTATTAATATGAGCGTCTTTTTACTCTATTTGCTTCGATGTTTCCACCTGTTACCACGCACCGTTCGTTGATGCAGATGAGGTTTGGAACAGTGTATAGTAAAAGCTTCTTTATCAAAATGGATTAAGGTCTGTTCAAAGGTGAAAATCTGTTACGATAAAAATCGAAATATATTTTTATGAATTTTAACTACGTTAATTTGCATGTTGTGCAAATATCGAGGCATTTGTTTCTGAATTTAAAAGGTATGATAAGTACGTGTAACGACATGTAAGGAGACTTATTTAGTGATTGACTGGTTTGCACTTATTTTTATTTTATTTTTAATTCCTATTATAGCTTTGCTGAGTCGGCTCGACTGGGGAAGGACCACGCTTATTGCAGCTGTAGTTCGCATAATTACTGTAATGAAGTGGACACTTTTTTTTGGTGAAATCGCATCTGCATTTGGATTCTTAATCGAGAATAGATGTAGAATGTCTATAAGCCACAGCATCCACTCACCATAAAAAGGGACTGTGTGGTCGTTTGTATCCTATAAAAATTACTTCATTATAAACTACATTTATATGCAACCAAATGAAAAAAGAATCATCAAAATCGGTTCACCCAGAAAAAGGTTATGAGGTAACACAAATAAAATTTATATAAACGTGGTAGAGCCATGCTGCAGCTATATTTCTGATATAATTGTAGCACGAATGGGTCAGCTCGACCAGGGAAGGACCACGCTCTCACAGAATACCAGCGTAATATAGCAGCCTAACGCTGCTGTGTTTCGTATGGTGAGTGTAGAGAACCGGAGAGGCCGGAGACCCTTTTAACTGGAAGCGAGGCATTCCATCTTAGTCCTCACGGGTGATAACACATCTGCATTTTGACTCGTAATCGAGGATAGATGTAGATGTCTATGGGTCACAGCAACCACTTACCATCAGGTGGACTGTGTGCTCGTTTGTCACCCTTATCCTATTAAAAAAAACATAGAGTCAAATTGAGTACCTCCTCCTTTTCGAAATCGGTAGAAATAATACGATCGAATATGGTTGAAATTTATATAAAAATAGTATACTATCATATTGAAAATATTATACTCTATCGTTACTTAAAATATAACTTTCAATAAAAACTAAAAGCCGACTTCAAAGAATTGTAAAGAATAAAATGATTTCACATTCGAAGTCGGCGCTAACAAATTTATAAAATAACTAGCTGTTCCCCGCGACTTCGCCCGTGTGTAATTTATTACGACTAATTTCATGTCTTTTAAGTTTTTATTGCGCGAAATCCTAATTTTAAAATAAAAGTAACCTAAGTTACTCCTTATAACATCAGCTATCTGTCATTTGTATAGATAGATTAAAGCCCGACTTCAGAAGGTATAATTCTTTTACTCTTTTTAGATCTTTAAATCGACCATTATTTTTTATTATCAGTTATTTCCGAGCTCAATATCGTCTTAATAATTACATTAATAGCTACATCCCTATTTACCATCCCTTTTGGTGGAATTTTTCCACCAAATTTATATCAAACCATTCCTGAAATAACCTAATAAAACCTCGTCATCGAAATTAGTTCACAATTGCCGAAATATCGCGGACACACATACAAATAAAATATACAGTTTAACTAAGAACCTCTTCCTTTTTTTGAAGGCTAAAAAATCATCGAAATCTGTTAATCCTCGAAAATATCGTACTATATAGCCGACAACCTGTGAGTAAGAAAAGTTCTCGAGTGGCGGTCACGTGCAGGTAAGCAAAGTTTAGGGCATCACGCCACTAAATGGAGTTAATTAATAGAATCAGGCGTTACTTTACGGAAATCTATTTTATTAAAGATTTTAAAAATAAATTAACTAAGATATAAAAAACAAATAATAATACAATGCGTCTTACCTAGTTTGAGGAGCACCTCCCGCTCTCCCTCAATTGCGTACACTTACCCCGTCACCATTAATGGGAGTAGTGCTGGGCTACTCCCAACACCACTACTCTAGGAAAGACATATTGCCGTCGATAATACGGCACGTGTTTCACCTCTAAATACGGCTTCATCGGGTGAAATAGACCCTATAGTGGCTGACCGCTAAGAAGCGGTCATCACGTATCGTCAGGTAGCAGTTAACGGTAGCAGGTAAGACACATCATTATATCTTGGTACCTCTTAGAGCCATGCTGCAGCTATATTCTAGATTTATATACTATATTTTTACATTTTATATTTTTTATATAGTGGTATAGCTGTAGCACGAATGGGTCGGTTCGACCGGGGAATGACCACGCTCTCACAGAATATCAGCGTAAAATAGCAGCTGAACCCTGCTGTATCTCGTATAGAGAACCGGAGATCCTTTTACTGGAAACGAGGCATTCCATCTTAGTCCTCACGGGTGACAACGCATCTGTATTTTGATTCGTAACCAATGATAGGCGTATGTGTCTACGGGCCACATCAATCACTCACCATCAGGTGGACGGTGTGCTCGTTTGTCACCCTTATCCTATAAAAAAATTACATTCTTACTAAATGGCGTGACGACCTGGTAAGATATGCAGTATGTCAATAAATTCCCGTGTTTTTTACCATTTCCTGAGAAGAAGTATAAGAAGTGAACTGGTTCGGTTTTCATGTTTTGCTAATAATGATATTTTTATCTCTTTAGAACTTTTATAAGCCATAAAACCGCTCGTGTAGATATTGTGAAGATCCAAAGAAATATTAATGTGAGTCTTTATTGCGGCTTTAACCTTAGAAGTATGCTTTTTACGCAGTCCATTTTACAAATGGCCATTTACGAATATTCCGGCTTACTATCGTGAATTAACCACAATTAAATAACACGGCGGCGCGTTCTATTTTTAAATCAGCACCCGATCGGAAGCGGTGGCAGCTCAAGGCGAAGGAACGAGGCGGCACGGCCTCGCTTGCTGGCAACAAAGATGCATTGTCCCGACGCACCGCTCTTTGGAACAAATCCAATATTGTTGGGCGAATCCGACTAGTCGTGACCTCCAAATTCCTCATTTGAATATCCAATCAGAACTAAAAATACACAACCGCCACATTGCGTTTCATTTCAAAACACACCCAAAGACCATGAGTATTGAATTGAAATTTAAAATGAACTGAGTACATCAAGTGTAAACGCCGATTAGTCTTAAAAGGCCAGGATGGGCAGATCGCTGCCTATTGTCTTGTTGACCTCAACAAAGAAAGGATTGCGATGACAAACCCCATGGCTAAGGCAGCTGTCAAGGTTACACTGGGTTGTTTGCTACCACATTTGGTGGGCTGTAGTAAATTAAGTGGTTTGATAAACGATTAATCTTTAACAAAACAATGCGGTGAAAGACGATTCAAAGCTATTGTGCGCCACATTGAATTCCATTTAAAACTCGAGGAGCGTTTAGTATTCAAGCATTTGAAGACTTAGATGAACCTATACATCATATTGTGTATAAGAGTAAATCTTAACCCTTTCCCTATCCCATTAATCATTTATAAACATTTTACCCTTATATATTCCACTGCTGGGAACAAGCCTGCTTTCATTTCTGAAAGGGTTCATCATCATCATCATCATTTCAACCCTCTACAAGTCCACTGCTGAACATAGGCCTGCCCCAAGGAATGCCACAAAGCACGGTCCTGAGCCACCTGCATCCATCGACCTCCTGCACATCTCACCAGGTCGTCACTCCATCTAGTGGGGGGACGCCCTACACTTCGCCTGCCGGTACGAGGCTGCCACTCGAGAACCTTTTTTCCCCATCGGTTGTCGGTTCTTCGAGCTATATGGCCGGCCCATTGCCACTTCAGCTTACTAATCCGTTGGGCTATGTCGGTCACTCTGGTTCTACTGCGGATATCCTAATTTCTGAGTTTATCACGCAGAGAAACTCCGAGCATAGCCCTCTCCATAACTCGCTGAGCGACCTTGAGCTTCCTCATCCGGCCAGCAGTGAAGGACCACGTCTCAGTTCCGTATGTCATCACTGGCAACACGCACTGGTTATCGCAAGGGTCCATACGACCAATTAATACGCCACGCTGCTACAGTACGTGTTAGTGGACTTCACAATTTTTCGAAATATGCATTCCATAAGAACTAATATTCAGACTCACAGACATTTATGTTTACTCACGACGTTTTCCTTTACTACCAATCACGCGGCATAAATCAGCGTAGAATTTTTAAGTCACACGAAACAAATTCATCGGTGACGACGTGAATCGAATCTGAGATGCTTACGTATTCTGAAGTTTATAACGAGCACTTAGCCTAGCCCTGAGAAACTAGGTTTCACCTTAAGGGAACTAGCTTACTATAGCTGGATTAACTGCCTTTTAAATGAACTTTTTTATATACAAGAGGTGGCAAACGAGCATGCGAGTTACCTGATGGTAAGTGACTATCGCCGCCCATGAACAACTGCGACAACAGGGGATTACAGATGCGTTGAAGACCTTTTAAAAAAGAGTAGGCTCTTTTCTTAAAGAGCCCCAAGTCGTCGATTCCACAACGAAGTTTTGCGAGGAACAAAACAACTTGTCGCACAGTGGTGGAAAGTTAATCATTGCCAGTTAATCTTGCTATAATAAGCAAGCTTAACTGGCTAAATAAATTGGTTCAAGTATACGTGTCCGCATACCGTAAGACGCTTTGTATGTCTATGACCTTAAATATTATAAAAATTGAATATCTTGAACATTTTTTACTTTTCAATCACTGCCGCAAATTGTATGACTGGTCGTAAATTTAAATATAACATAATCAACACGTTTGACAGGTTTAACATTTGGCATTTCGCACCACTTTGGATAAAATTTTAGATCTTGCTATATAATTACGGTTAGGTACCATACTCACACCTATCTCAGCCATCAAGCAATAGTTTATCTGCTGCTTTGTTCCGGTGTGAAAGATATGGAGTGTCAGTATACTTGCTATAAACATTTTATTTAACCCTCAAAAGTGCTGCAAATAACATGGGAGTTTTCAGATGCGTTGTCACATCTGATGACGTTTTTTATAGAATAAGGATGACAAACAAGCACACAGTCCATCTGATGGTAAGTGGATGCTGTAGGCCATAGACATGTACATTTAACCTCGATTAAGAATCAAAATACAGATACTTTGTCACCCCTGAGAACTAAAACGGAGTGCCTCGTTTCCAGTAAAAATGGTTTCCGGTTCTCTACACTCAGCATACGAAACACAGCAGCCTTAAGCTGCTATTTTACAATGGTATTCTGTGAGAGCGTGGTCCCACCCCACTCGAGCCGACCCATTCGTGCTACAACCGAATAACAGTGAAACATCAAATATCAGTGAAAGCACTGTTATGTGATGGAAGCAATAGGTACCTCCTCAGTCTGACTCCTAAGCAGAAAAAGAGTTAACCAAGCAAAAAAGTAGGATAAAATTTTGAGCTTATCAGTGCAAACATTGTACGTGGCCATGATGCAGCTATATTAGAAGTAGGTATAGTTGTAGTACGAATGGGTTGGCTCGGCCGGGGAATGACCACGCTCTCACAGGATACCACCGTAAAATTGCTTAACACTGCTGTGTTTCGTATGATGAGTGTAGAGAACCGGAGACCCTTTTTACTGGAAAAGAGGCATTCCGTCTTAGTCCTCACTGGTGACAACGTATCTGCAGTTTGATTCTAATTAATTAATATTAATTTAATTTGTTTTAATTTTATTTTATTTTTTTAAAAAACGTTACCCCCACACTAGAAGTTTCTCCTGTGTCATGGCGGCAGTTTACAAACATAAATTGCACAAGGACAAACATCCAGACCCGTAACAATTATTTGTAGGCCATACAAATACTTGTTCCGTGCGGGATTCGCACCCGCGGCCCCCAGCGCAACAACTCATTGCTAAGCCACTGCGCCACGGTGCCGTCATTGATTCTCTATTGAGGATATATGTAGATGTCTATGGGCCGCAGTAACCACTTACCATCAGGTGCGCTGTGTGCTCGTTTGTCGACCTATCCTATAAAAATAGGTATGTATGTTATAATATTTTTCATGACTGTCAAAATCATTTGTTAGATTTTTCGGTCAAGAAATTCTCAGTAGCAGCCCGGAGCTAGGAAGTTGGTGGTGTTTCACCCCCTTGCCTCAGAAAGCACTTAAAGCCATTAGTCCTGCACCTGATCTCTTTCTGATCGTGTCGAATTACCGTCCCATCAGAATTTGAGAGTGAGGGAATTGAGAGTGCATCCTGTGCGCAAGGCATACACTTGGGCACTATAATATTATAATATGACTGCCTTGTTGGTCTAGTGGTTGTAGAAGTGCGATTGCTGATCATGAGGTCCCGGGTTCAAATTCCGGGTCGGGCCAAAAAATCAGTTATTGAGTTTTTCCATCAAGAAATTCTCAGTAGCTGCCCGGAGTCAGGAAGTTAGCGGTGTTTCACTCCCGTGCCTCGGAAAGCACGTAAAGCCGTTGGTCCTGCCTGATCTCTCTCCGGTCGTGTCGGTTTACCGTCCCATCGGGCTATGAGAGTGAGGGAATAGAGAGTGCACCTGTGCTTGCGCATACACTTGGGCACTATAATCCTGTCCTGCGCCGATGGCTAATCTCCGTTGAGACTGGCAGCCGTGACCGAAATTCGGTCTGGAGGACATTTTTATTGTTATTAATATTTTTCACGATTACCGAAACTGATATTAGTAAGCCGATGACACTTAAGTGACTCAGACAGCCAATTTAAATCAATGCTTTGAGTGATCGGACAATGAGTTATCGGTTTACATGTGTCACTTGCTAAAAATCACAATGCACTACCAAGCACCCTTTCAACTTGTCCACGAAACCAATTTAGAACCTTACCGACCATTCAATAACGATTGAATTACCTTGCATATTCGTTAACCGCCGTGTTACTTGTGGATTGACAAACAATAAAAATCGTTTGTCACTCCCACCGATTAAAACAAAAGAAAACGATAAAATGAAAAGTATGCTGTGTGATTCAACGTGTCAACAGACGTCTGTACATAATCTATACATATAAATAAAATTGAAGTGTCTGTCTATAATATCACCTAATATTGAGCTGAGAGTGTAATTTGCATGCCATTAAGACATCAATAAACATATTTAAAATGTTTCTCTGTCTATACAAGCTAATCTTCAGCATGGCTGTACGGACTACAATGAATCTTCATGATGATAAAAAAAATCTTCATGAACAGATAGAGAGCAATGTCAGGAAGTCTTCTAGGCTATATTTTATCTATAAGACTTGGAGTTATTATACGAAAAAAATTTTATGTTATAAACTACCACTTCTTGTGAAATTCGTTAACAGGTACTGAGGCAACGCGGTGTAGTTGCAGGCAGAGTGATTTACATCGGCATCGTCTACGCTCTCTTAGAAAAGGAAAAGGGGCTATGCCTAGCTTTTTGACTTTTTGGTAACATATTTTTGTTTAACATATTTAATTGAGCATTCTGTATGGAACATCTCTGTCACACCTGAATAATCTACGTTATTCGTTACATATGCTGCCTGCAGTTTGAAGTTAGTATAAAAAGATCGAAATCTTTGAGAGTGAGAAATGTACACTTACATAGTAAAGGACATTAATTCCCAGTTGTTTATGTAACGTATTTTAAATGTTAACTAAAATGTTACCTTAATATATAGTAGTGAAAGTTGGGTTTGGCAGAAGAAGAACGAAACTAGAATAAATGCTGTAGAAATGCGGTCATTAAGGCTATGAGGCTAAATCTGAATGACAGGGTGAGAAACGGCGTGATAAGAGAAAAGTGTGGCTTGCGAGATGATGTTGTGACCAGGATTAAAAAAGGAATGCTTCGGTGGTTTGGCCATGTAGAAAGAATGAACGAGGAAAGAGTGACAAAGCAAATCTATGTTGCAGAAGTTAACGGCAGAGTTGGAAAGGGACGTCCCAGACGAAAACTTTTAGACCAAATTGGCGATATATTGAAGATGTGCCAAATAAAGAGTACTCTTAACCGACGAGCATGTGTGTGTAGGGATATGGATATAAAGGAGCCGAGAGAGGTGTGTCAGAATCGTGCCAAATGGTAGTCCGTAGTCTCTGCTTACCCCTCCAGTTAACAGGCGTGAGTGTTTATGTGTGTATATATGTATGCTAACTAAAATACTTTCTTAAAATACAATACAAATTGTGTCGTGGCGGTTTAAGAATACCCACTACCCCACATCGTCCCTGGGTGTCGTAAGAGGCGACAGATGAAAACTAAAACAGAAGATCTGCCTGATAATAACTGAAGGAAAATGAAAAAAACTGCGGTTGCCAACCAAGCATGGCAACTATGGCACAATCAGCCCTATGAGGTAATCTATGGGGGAGACCTATGTTCAGCAGTGAACTTTTATAGGCTGTAATAGACATTCTTAGAGCTACAACAGGTATATTTTTACTTCTAAATATTACGTATTTTAAAACATTAATGCGATTTCTGTGGCATTCATTAAGAATTTAGTTTAGCAATATGGCGCCACAGTTTCGAAATCTTTTCACTGCCATCCTAAGGAAAGCTCATTACCTAAAAGCCGGCGATCTTAGTGTGGCGTGTCGCTGATAAAATCGGCGAGGTACGGCGCTGGCGCGTAAATCATGAGATGCGTATCGGCCGATGTCCTGCGACATGCGCGCTAGGCCTAATTGTTGGGATAATGGGTTTGTGTATGCGCTGCAACTTAGTCCAATCGAACATTGCGCTAAAGGGCTGGTCGGTCCGAGTCTGGTCAAAGCATGCGTAAAAGTAAATTGGCTATATGGCAAATTATTATTATAATATATGAAATATGTGAATTTAACTGCAAATACATGGCACCACAGTCGTCGATCTGTGTACCTAACGAAATAATTTGATTGCTTTTATACTGTTTAATTTCAATGAGTATGTAATAATGAGGGCTAATAATCTTCCACTCACCAGATGTCGCTAGTTGCGACTGAGGTAAAGTTTTTTGTAAACAATGTCAGTTAATTGAGAAATTAGTGTAATGAAAATAGTTTATCATTATCTAGAATATTATATTAATACACAACACAATGCGTCAGTGGTTTGCTTTTTAATTTTTTGCACTTTATAACTCTTTTTAAAAAAAATCGGCTTTTAGTTATATTTTATAGTTTGGTTTATTCATTTCTAATGTTATTAATATAAAATATAACTAATAATACAGAAATAAACCTTAAAGAATACATTTTCCTAAGAAATTATCATTCCCGCTATGAAATTTGTCAAATATTTTACCTCACTCTAAAGTAGCGCCGCCCTGGTGGTAGAAAAAGTCGTGGATGCCCTCATTCGTAAAATTGTATGTACTTTAATATAATTTGACGAACGAATCGCCATTTAACTGAAATATTAATTCCAGACATAAGTTATCATACTCTTATATATAATTTATGTGTGATTATTTTATATTTTCTTTCTTTTTTATCTTTTTCTTTGTATCGCTTAGGCGTTTCACTTAAATAAAGGGAACGTAGACGAACACACATACCCTACCCGTAAGTGTGTGGTGGTGGTAATGGTGCTGTAAGAATATCTGCCATCGTCCAGTGGCCGTCGTAAGAATGAATAACAAACTTAGAAGATGTGTAGCAGCATCTTCCTGTTGAGGGATCAAATAATATTCTTATATTAAAAAATGTTCTTTAAGCCAGGCTAACCTGCACGTTAAAAATAATTTAAAATTTTAATTTTTTTTACAACCGACTTTAATGTAATTTATTAAGAATATCTCAAAAACTATTGGTCAGACCTTGACATGTGAAGTACCAGCTTTCAAAAAAAAAGAATCATCGAAATCCGTTCACCCAGTAAAAAGTTGTGAGGTAACACACATAAAAAATATACAGTCGACCTGAGTACCGTCTCCTTTTTGAAGTCGGTTGAAAAGCAAATAATCTACATGGTGTTATGATAGTTCTACCCAGGTCGGTTTTTACTAGCAGTAAAGGCGTAAGTGACTGTCAATAAATATTAATTTATATATTTATTAAACAAAAATTATTCTGTTCTAAAATATTGTTCATAAAGAGTATATACTCTCGGAGCCTTGTTGGAACAATAAAATTCTGCTGTATTAAAAATCCTTAGTATACGTAGGTGGTAGTATTACTAGGTACAAGGATTCATTTTCTGCCACAAGAAATGGTATGGGTAGATAACACTTTCTTACCTATTTCTGTTGCCAAGTAGTCTGTAGCTTCGATCTAAAAGGTATGCGAGCCAGTATTATTACATGGTGTGAGGCATTCCATCTTAGTCCACAGAGGTGACAACGCGTTTGTAGACTTCTTTGTTTGAGTTTGGTTGTAGGTATTCATGAACCGCAGTGGTATCATCGGGTCGACTGTAAGTTCACTGTAAAATATTGTATTTAAATTATATTAAAATGGCAGACATATTGTATATATAAACTGTATTAGTGAGAGAACCAGGCTACAGCTATATTATGGTTGTATTACGAATTGGTTAGCTCGACCGGAGAAGGACCACGTTCTCACAGAGTACCAGCGTAAAATAGCAGCTTATTTGTGTATGGTGAGTGTAGAGAATGGGAGACCCTTTTTACTGGAAACGAAACATTTCATCTTAGTCCTCAGGGGTGACAACGCATCTGCATTTTGATTCTTAATCGAGGATAAATGTATATGTTTATGGTCCATAACATCCATCTTTATTCTATTTAAAAAAAAAACTGATGTCGACTCTCATACTACGTTATTAAGTGCATTCAAAGTGGCTGGGAGCGGTTCCAAAATATTTCTCATTTTTAACAAATAATAACACTGACGCCTTTCTGTTTTCACACCGATACTGTTTATTACTAAATTACCAATATCTGAATGACATTTATGTCCATCGAAAAAAATGGTCATTCTTTATAAAACACTTTATAAATAAAGTTTATAATTGCATGAAGATATTTCATAGATTTTTTCTGTGTCATATCGCAAGTCGCTATTATTTATTGATTTGTTAATCAATTTATGAGTTTTCTTTATGCCAGCGGATGTTTTATAAGGTTAAGTGAAATCAAACCTTTTGAAACATTTTTTTTTCTTTGGAATTATTGTTTGGAAGATAAGAGATGTAGCGACGGTTCTGTAATTGAGCGTAGAAAGTTTTGGGGTTAATACGCTTCCATTTGAAAACGTCAAATGTACATTTTTAACAATTTTGAAATAAAGAAGGTTATCACGGAGCCGGTTAATTTTTTTGTCCAATGTAATCGTGACCCGCGAGATATATTTTTACTAACAACGTCGATTTGTAGCATTCCGTGCTTTCTTAAGCGAATTCTTATGGTGATTCAGCTTTCCGATTTCGTAACATCCATTCCATGGGCGGTGAGATACAGATATGCGGAAAAGATTCAATCACAGTAATTATGTTTGTCTTATCCTATTTCCCAACGTTCGTGTGGTTCTACCATAAATATATCCATTACCAACCATATTGTAAAGATATTTGGTATTAACGTCAGTTTAAATTAAAACAAGTCACTAAAGATGACCATAATATCATATAATGTCCTTCAGACCGGATTTTGGTCACGGCCGCAAGGTTCATCGGAAACTGGCAATCTGCGTAAAATTAGGATTATAGATGCACTAATTTCATCACCCTCATAGTTTTTTTTTTATAGAAATAGGGTGACAAACCAACACACACCCCACCTGATGGTAAGTGGTTGCTGTGGCCCATAGACATCTACATCTATCCTCGTTTGTGAATCAAAATGCAGATGCGTTGTCAGCCTTGAGAACTCAGATGGAATGCCTCTTTTCCAGTAAAAAGGGTATCCGGTTCTCTACACTCACCATAAGAAACACAGCAGTGTTAAGCTACTATTTTACCCTAGTATTCTGTAAGAGCGTGGTCCTTCCCCGGTCGAGCCGACAGCCTCCTTTTTTTTATACAGGATAAGGCTGACAAACGAGCACACCTGATGGTAAGTGGTTGCTGCGACCCATAGACATCTACATCTATCCTCTATTACAAATCAAAATGTAGATGCGTTGTCACCCGTGAGGACTAAGATGGAATGCCTCATTTCCAGTAAAAGGGCCTCCGGCCACCTGCACTCACCAAGCGAAACGCAGAGGTAAACCTCTACTTCACGCTGGTTTTCTGTGAGGTCGTGGTTCCACCCCGGTTCGAGCCGGCCCATCCGTGCGACAGCAAAAGCTGCCGCGTGGCTCTACCACTGTTAAATTCTTGCCTGACAATTTCTTGACGAAAACAACCCTACAACTGATTTTGGCTAGACGCGGGATTCAAACCTGGGGCCTCATGATCTGTAGTCACATTTACGATTACTAGACCATCGAGGCAGTTACGACTATCATTATAGAACTTTTATCGCTAGTTTAAATAAGAATTTTATAATATTCTGGTTTATTCGAACTTCGTTACCTTCATAATTAGTTTAGTTGCTGTACTACCTCCTATATGTTTATCTCTGTTTAGCCTAATGATTGACTGGTAGAGAATGCTTTAAGACATTAAGTCCGCCATATGTACGATTTTTCTTTTGTGCATAAAAGTTTAAATAAATAAAATATAAACGTTTTTTTTGCGCCCAAAAGCAACGGAAAGGGCTACCCTCCGGGAAGCAGGGAATATTGGTGGTGAATGACTTAAGCATACTACGACAGCCGGCTGCAGTGGTTATGTGGGATTTACTGCGACTAAACTAAGTGCCTACCCACTAAACACCACCTGTGAGACTGGCATTAGCCTGTATGACCTTTCTGCCGAATCGGAAGCGACCCTCTTTAGGGAAAAGGGGACGCAAGCGGCGAGTAGCCGCTGAAATGAGAGCCTAAGGCAAATTAAGGGCGTGGAGAAGATTCGGCCTGAGCCGCCAGGAGGCGGTTTAGATCGGCCGAAAGCTTGTTTGGGGGGTCCAAGAGAGTTTCTCGGTCTTCGGACTCGATAGCAAGAGGGAAGTGGGGCTGTATAGGAAGCTGCCTTACGAATGAGATGATTGGGGTGAGACTCTGAGGTTTTGAAGAAGTTCTCAGAGAGTGTTTTTAGAAATTTCCAGATTGTTGAGAGCTCTAAGTCTCGATGGAGGTCGGCGTTACGGAAGTACCTGGTTGCGTTCGTAGCCCGACGACAGAAGTGGTTTTGGCCTATTTGGAGTTCGTTAATGATTTTGGGATTAGCGTGGGAAAATATGGGGCCCGCGGAAATCATGACTGGTCATATACAGACCTTATAAAGTATTCGCTTGTTGTGGAGGGATATTTTACTGTGTCGGCCCAGCGTACTGTTGAGCCTATTAAGGTAAAAACGTGCGTTGCGGGTTACTCTTTTGACATGGGGCCCGTAGGTGAGCCTCGTGCCAAGTGTGACACCTAAATATTTGGCGGTCGTATGCCAGGGGACAGGGGTCTCTAGCATACGGACTGGTGGTATGGTAGTGAGGCAGCGTCGTTTATGATCAAAGCGAACGGAGGAGCTTTTCTCCGGGTTCACATCGATACGCCATTTTTGGAACCAATCTCCTAGGTCATTAACTGACTCTTGGATCTTGTTCCGTATGAAAGGTAGTGGATACCTTTACAGTAGAGGGCAGTGTCGTCTGCAAAGAGGGAGAGCTGAACATCTTTCGACGGGATGGGAATGTCGTTGGTGAACAGGATATATAGCAGAGGGGCAAGCATTGAGCCCTGAGGGACACCGACTTGGATAGGAGGCTGAGAGGAGTGCTTTCGTGTCTAAAACGAAGGGTACGATCCTTCAGGTAGGAGGCCACGAGAGGAACAAGATAATCAGGGAGGCCTATTTTATAGAGTTTATATATAAAGCCTTCGTGCCAGACTCTATCAAACCTTTTTGCTATGTCAAAAAGACCGCGATGGTCTTATGACGACGAGGCCAAAAACCACTGAGGATATACTCCACAGTACGGTGAACTTGTTGGAGACAATAATGTTTTGCTCGGGAACCAAATTGGTGGGGATGACAAAAGGTTCGCCGTCTGTGGGAAAAAGATGGAGCCTCATGCGAGTGAGGATGACTCGTTCAAAGAGTTTGCCCATGGCCAAAGTAACTATGGTTGAAGCGGGTGTTGAAGATAATAGCTAAAAGGATCAGTACCTGCTCAGGAAAATGTTTAACGGCTTGGGTGCAGATGCCATCCACGCCCGGAGCATTTATGGGCTTCTGGCCCTTGATGATGGATGAAATCTCAACATTGGTAAAAGTGATAGGGTCAGAGGCTGTGGGGGTGAGTTCCAGCGGCTGACTACATCCTCCGCTGTCTAGATGTGGGAGGGGTCGGTGGGTTTAGTACTAGGAAAGCATTGAGTGGCGATGCTGTCTACAAAACACTCAGCCTTTTCCTCGTCCTCGAAGGCAATAGTACCATCGGAAAGGGAGAGAGGGGAACTGTGAGTGATAGCGTCTATGCGGAGGGCTCTCTTGAGAGACAGATATTTTCCATGAGATTACTCTTTTCGAGGTCTCAAAGTTCGGAGAGGCGGAAACAAACACTTCTCGTTGAAGACACTTCTAGTTGAGAGAGATAGAGTGCTGCTCTCCGTAAAGCAGCTCTCTTGGCTTTCATGAGGTTGCTAATATATAGGGGAAGACCATTATTATTAGCAACAGGGACGACCCTTTCATTCTGCTTAAGGGAGGATTTTATAGAGAGAGAATCGACTGCGGTGTCGATTTTTTCGGTACTTTCAAAGTCCGACGAGAGGGAGATGGGGGAGTCCTGTGAGTCCATAACTTTGGCTAAGGACTCCTCGAAGCCTTTCCAGTTGGTGAAAGTTTTTGAGAAGGGGGTTGAGGGAGGTGGCTGATGGCCAAGAATGAGGGATACCGGGCGGTGATCGGATCCTAGATCGTCAAGAGTCTCGATTGCCCTGAGGTTGAGGGAATCTCCTTTAACTAGCGCAAAGTCTAGCACGTCAGGAGCGTGGTCGGTGTTGTGAGAATAGTGGGTAACACCGAGGGGACTGTGGACGGTAAGGTCAAGAGACTGCGTGATATCAAACAGTTTCTTGCCACTCTGAGAAGTAGTAAGCCATTCAGTATGCTTGGAGTTAAAATCTCCAAACATAATGACTGAAATGCCTAATGCAAGGACATCCTCAAAATCTTTCTTAATGGGGAGGGTTTCACTAGGTATGTAGCAGAAGGCTATGACGATGCACTGATGTCTAGGCAAGGCTAGCCTGCATACCGTGGCTTCCATGTTGGTTAGCTGCAGAGTCGGAATGTGAGAGGAATGAAGTGTCTTCTTGTAGTAAATGGCAGTATCACCGCCTTTGCTGTCAGGTCTGTCATTACAAAGAAGAAAAGAGAATACTTTTGGAAGGAATGGCCTTTGAGGTCCTCAGTTTTGAGATTAGTCTCCTGGAGGAGAAGGAGGTCGGCTACGCGATCCCGAAGAAAGAGCTTAAGATCGGGGATGTTATTTTGCAACCCGCGAATATTGGAGGACACAAGCGATAAACCCTTAGGCTTAATATGACCGTGAGACTTTGGGAGAGCAGAGTGCTCTGCCATTGTTAAGTTAAATTAAATTAACTTACAACAAACAGAAAAGGTTGTAGTGCTCAGCAAGAGCAAGGAAACGGTCCTGTGGGGACTGAGCAGCGCGCGGTTTGCGTGTTGATATAGCAATCTCGAAGTCGATGCTACAAATATCGGAATACACCGTATTCAGGTCATCAACTAAGGAGCGTTGTGCCTGTTGTGGGACTTAGGATGTCCTCGAGGGTCGGCCTTTTTGGGCTCCAGGAGAAAATTGGAGGCTCTGAAGGCTGAGAGAAGTCCGAAGGGGGCCGAAGAGAGCCCGGAGGAGGCCTAGGGGGATCCTGAGTGGGCCGAGAGGGGTCTTGAAGGGGCTGGGAAAGGCCCTGATGGGGCATTTTAGATGGCAGAGCCGGGAATGACCTTTCATTGACCGGCGGTGGAGCTAGCTTGCTGGGACGAGTGTAAGGAGCGCAAGGGCAGCCTCTGTAGTGAGCCCGGTGGCCAGACTGCTGACACAGGATGCACGCGGATGGGGATTCGTTGTTTTGTGGCCGAAGCTTTTTCGAGCTGTGGGGATCTAGGCACTTAACGCACCTGGGGGGGGGGGGGCAGAGCAGTTGGCCTTGGCCGCCGCATACCCATAGAGTTGGCAGCAGTGGAACTGCGCTTAAAAAAATTTACTTAAACTATATAATATTAAAATTGTGTAACAGAATATTAACATTTTTGTCATTTACACTGTTTTTGATCAAATTTATAGTAGGTATTTCGCTAGCTAGACTTTTTTTTAACAAACAAGGAAAGCACAAAATTTATTGAATTCGTTTAAAGCTAATTGTTGTCTTCGACTAATGCATTATCAAGTCCATCGTCACCTTATAACCGACGTAACAGATCCACAGTGACACGGCCAACGGGAAAAACATCACCGAAATTGATTATTACCATTAACGCTCTTGTCGAGACATGGGCGTTATAAAACCGAAATACATACATCGAATGAAAAATACATTCAAGACAACGTCTATACAATGTCACTTAAATACGACACTGTTCAACAACTAACTGCGCTCTATTCACGACTTTACTGCCAACAACATAAAGATTGAAACTTGTTTAGGGAAATGGTGAAATCATTTTGGTGCCAGTTTACGAAATCGGTCTGGATTAATCGTCGGACACACGGAGAGGTGAACTGACAAATTAGTTACAGCACATTGGATTCGAATCGATCGTGTTCCTTTTGTTTCCGTTCCAAACTCGCTCGCTGTTCAAACGGTGAAATATTCTCCGACGAGATGAGACTAAACAAATTTCATGCATATTAAACGAATACTTAACTGAATGAAACAAATTTTGCGTATTTTATTTCGTTTAATTTAACTTATTTTTAATTAATCCTTACAAAATAATCTTACCGAGGATGAGGCGTTTGAAAACATTCAAATTTCAATAGAGAAGATGGATGGTAGCTGCCATCTGCTTGGGATCCTATAATTAATAAAATTAAATCCAAAACCAAGCAAACCACTGCAAAACTTCAAGATACTATAAGTTTGAATATATCGGACCATAAATTAATATTTCAAAGCTGCAAAGCACCCGAAACGTCTGGAATTAAAAATAAGTTAAACACGACAAAATCTGTAAATATAGCTTTATACGGCATACGAGTATATATGGATTTGTATGTAACTCTGTCCTTTTATAGTTCGTTGGGAATCGAATATTATATTTATATAAGATAAATGAACAAAACATAATAATTTTGAATTAATTTTTTTTAAGTCAATAATCATCATAACTATCTGATGCTGTGGCTTTTAGACACCTACATCTATCCTCGAAGAACAATCAAAATACGCATCCATTGTCACCCCCTCAAAGGCTTAAATATAATGCACCGTTACCGATATTTTTACTGGTAAAGAGGCATTTCCGGTTCTCTACACACATCATACAGAAAAGCTTGTAAAATACAGCAGCATTATGTTGCTATTTTCCGCTGATATTCTGTGAGAGCATGGCTCTTCCCCAATCGAGCTGATCGATTCGTGCTGCAACAAAAATACAGCTGAAATGTGGCTCTACCACGTGAAATACTAACGTTCAAAAATGCAGTCAAAAATAAAGGGGGCCATGGTTCCTGCATATTGCTAATCTGCCGACTTATATCCTTTTGTTTCAAGTTTTGAATTAGAGATATCTCAGTATTATCCAAAAATAATAGAGCCCGTATGCGACAAAAAGACTGGTAGAGAATGCCTGAAGCATTAAGTCCGCCTATATACCACATTTGTATATGAAGTTTTAAATAAATAAATAAATAAACAAAAAGAAGCAACATGGACTTAGGCTCGGTGTTTACTGCGCCAATATTCGTATGCCAGCATGATGCACAGAGGTTGACAATTGCAGAAATAGATGAGCAACTCTTATATATAATATGTAATTGGTTGCCCGAAAATAGCCATAACAATTTGAATGTAATTATTTATTTAGAATAGGTTTTACTTTCTAAGTTTATAGGTCATTCCCGAAAAAATTATATTTTTCCAATGGTTGTCCAAATATAATTCTATGATACATATTCGTAAATTTGAATTGTAAATTTAAGATATCAGGTCATGAGCAGAGTGGCGCAGTGGAAGCGTGCTGGGCCCATAACCCAGAGGTCCGTGGATCGAAACCACGCTCTGCTAAGCTATTATTATTTTATATTTCTTTTCGACAACAACACAACCTCTATTATTTATTTCTTATACTCTACAGCCAACATTTTTTTATAAAATTTAAGGATTTATCGTATTTATTTCTAAATGCTAGATTTGCAAAAGATTTGAAATTTAATCGCCTTATTTGAGATTACATTATTTATAATTACGTTTGTTGTCACTTGGTTATAATTGGTTCAAATATCCATTAAAGCCTATAAACAGTGAACTGATATAAAAGTTCACAACTGAACATTTTGTATCGGTTGACTGTTGAAACACTGACATTTTATACGTGATAGAGCCATCCTGCAGCTATATTATGGTTGTAGCTCGAATGGGTCGGCTCGACCGGGGAAAGACTATGCTCACACAGATTACCAGCGTAAAATAGCTGCTTCATGCTGCTGTGTTTCGTATGTCAAGTGTAGAGAACCGGAGACCCTTTTTTAACTGGAAATGAGGCATTCCATCTTAGTCCTCAGAGGTGACTACACATCTACAATTTGATTCTTAACTTTTTTTTATAGGATAGGGTGACAAACGAACACACAGTCCACCTGATGGTAAGTGGTTACTGTGACCCATAGACATCTACATCTATCCTCAATAAAGACTCAAGATTACAGATGCGTTGTCACCCGTGAGGACTAAGATGGAATGCCTCTTTTCCAGTAAAAAGGGTCTCCGGTTCTCTACACTCACCATACGAAACACAGCAGCGTTAAACTGCTGTTTTACGCTGGTTTTCTGTGAGAGCGTGGTCCTTCCCCGGTCGAGCCGACCCATTCGTGCTACAACTATACTACTAATATAGCTACAGCATGGCTCTACCACGTAAATTTCTTAACTGAGGATAAATGTAGATGGTCCACAGAATCCACTTACCATCAGGTAGACTGTGTGCTCGTTTGTTACCCTATTCTATAAAAAAAAAAACCTGATCCCCATAAATTGCCCCAAAGATCCTATAATCCTACGAGGCCGTCTATTTTTACCACATATATTATGTTGCTGCTGCCTGTCTCCTATTTCATTTTCTTTCTATCGCATTTTACAGCAGCCCGTGGGTGTTAAACTTCTTTTCTATGGATCATCTTATTTACACATATACTCATTTTACTGCAAATTTGGTTTATTTAAAACTAGCCGCCAGACAGGTGTTGTTCTGTCCTTTCCGGTAGATGTCGTGATAAGTATCACTCTAAACTCACTCCGGACTTTTTACAGTTTAAATGTAAATTAATTATATTTAAACTATAATAGTAGTAATATTAAATTTATTTATCTATACATAATACTGGCTGTAGAAAAATTAAAAATGCGCTCGATTCCTTTATAAAGAATTATTATAATAAGTTTTTAAATTAAGAATTAGTGTAAAACCGTACTCATTATAAAATATTTGTCCAGTAGCTTAGAAACACAACTTTGAATAGATTTAGGTCGTCGTAAGATTTTTAATTAAAGTTTGGTTTTATACATAGTTTTGTCAGGCACACTCTAGACCTCGACCGTGTAGTGGCAGTATAAGAATGTCCACTACCCGATATCGTCACGTGGGTGTCATAAGACAAAAAGGAGGGAAACAATTAAGAAATAAACAGCTGCATCCTCCTAATAAAAATAAAAAATAATAAAAAACTACAATTTAGTTTTCTTTTTTTTTTCAGATTTCACAACCCACTAGCCAAGCGTGGCAACTATGGCAAAATCTTGAAATGGGGCGTCCTATTTTCAGCAGTAAACTTTATAAACCGTTAAGGATGGATGGAGGTACTTTCTGCATTGTGAAGTAAAGAAAATGATAAGTTATTTAGACATAGGCGCCAGGCCTTCAATGGTGACAATATATCTATCTATAGCTGTCTTCGTCGGAAATTATCTGCAGGATTTCATACCCTACACTGCCCTCTTTGTATCATGTAACGTGTCCGCTCTTTTTATCTCTGTATATATAAATATTAATATTAGTTTGTTCGTATTTTATACGCTGCCATACCGTTCATCAGATTACAGTAAAACTTTGTAAAATTATTGCTTGCATTTGAAAATAGGCATAGAACAATGAACTTACAATAGGTGGCGCGCATATCGGTTCCGACAAATTTATTTTCAACTTCAGCGAATGTAATATCGTTCGTAATTAAGCAATATAACTTTTTCAAATTTAAAACGATATTTCCAGAAATATTTCTTCTTTGGCTGTAAAGCACCGGGTACACACTAGTAATATTTAAAAAATCTAACTGTAATACTACACCAAATGTCACTTTTATTCAAATAGAAACCATATATTATACAAAATTTTACATCTTTATACACTCGTTTCGGTTTAAATTCGTAAAAGGAAAATATTTATTCATAAAAATTGTAAATCAACACTATGAGAGACCACACACAAAACGTAACTGACCGCTTAGAATGAAATGTCCGTAAACTACATTATATTAAAAGTGCCTCATTATCATACGATAGAATGGCTCTCAAATTACAATGAATATTACAATTTGTTATATGAAATATGGACCCCGACGTTCGGTTACAAGGAAAGGGCGTACGAGCGAGAACGTGGTCAAATCCGATCGGTTGATATTCGATCTTATTAGTAAATTGTAATAAAATATTCAAATGTTACATTGAATGATGTGAGATGACGCATTAAATGGAAATTGATGTCGTTTAAACAAACGCTGAGTCGTTTCTAAATTCCTTTTTTTTATATAAATGGTGTGGTTATCTTTGCTTATACCACCTTATAAATCAACTATTTCGTTTTAACGCATGATCGCGTTATCGTGTAGTGACGGTGTAACGATATTTCCTACTCCATATCATCCCGAGGGTGTCGTAAGAGGTGACAGAGGTAAACAAATCAGCAGACGAAAAATAAAAACTGTGGTTGCCAACCCGCATGTCAAGCGTGGCAACTATGGCAAATATCTTCCCTGTGAAAAATTCTATGGAGGAGTCCTATGTTTAGCAGTGAGTTTTAATAGGCTGGTAATGGAAACGGTGAAGGCACGATCGAAAATAACAAATATTTTGAATCATCTCCATTATACCGATGGACATTTTCTACTTTTTTCACTGTTACTCTTTATTTATTAATTATTTAAACTAGCCGGTTTCGCCTTACGACATCATTAAGACAGTCGGGCAGGAATTTATACGTGGCAAATTCCATTCTCCAGCTATATTAGGATTGTAGCATGAATTTCGACAGGGAAAGTGATCCTTCCCTTGTCCAGACGAACCATCCGTGAATACCATCGTAAAATAACAGCTTAATACTACCGTGTTTCGTATGCAAATTCATCTTAGTCGTTAGAAATGACAACGTCAATCTGCAATTTGATACGCTCAGATAAAGAATTTATCGGATTTAGGTATGCGTGGTAGAGCCACGCTGCAACTATATTATGGTTGTAGCACGAATAGGTCGGCTCGACAGGGGAAGGAACACGCTCTGCTGCTGTGTTTCTTATGTTATTGTTAAGAACCGAAGACCCTTTATCCAGTGATAAGTGGCATACAATCTTAGTCCTCAGGGGTGATAATGCAACTGCATTTTGATTCTTAATTGAAGACAGATTTAGGTATCAATGGGCCACAGGCATCCGCTTATTTATTTACTTATTTATTAATTCTTTATTGTACACCAAAATACAAAATAACGAGTACTGTAAAACTTGAGTATAATATGTACAACAAGTTGTCTTATCACTCTGAAAATGATCACTTCGAGACAATCTTTGCGTAGAGAATTAATGCAAACAATACTTAAAATAGAGGAGGCGTACAAAAAAATTATGGAAATACCTATAAATATAGAAAAGTGAAAATTATATATAATATGATATAATAGATCAAATGAAAAGTAAAAGTAATTTATGTAATAGCGTACACTTACCATCAGGTGGATTGTATGCCCGATTGTCACCCTTATTTTTTTAAATTAAGATATATTTTTGTACGTGGTATAGCCATGTTGCAGCTATATTAGTAGTATAGTTGTAGCACGAATGGGTCGGCTCGACCGAGGAAGGACCACGCTCTCACAGAATACAAGCGTAAAATAGCAGCTTAACACTGCGATGTTTCGTATGGTAAGTGTAGAGAACCGGAGACCCTTTTTTACTGGAAAAGGAGAATTCCATCTTAGTCGTCACGGGTGACAACACATCTGCATTTTGATTCGCAATCAAGAATGGATGTAGATGTCTATGGGCCACAGCAACCACTTACCATCAGGAGGACTGTGTTCTCGTCTGTCACCTTATCCTATAAAAAATATATAAGGCGTTGGAGTTTCACCAAGTAATCAACAATGAAAGTATAAATTATACTTTAAACATTGTATAGTAGTTGTACAGTGGTGGCACGAACCATAGAAGAACTACAATTTCTTATTATGTTTGTGTTATCAACGACACGCTGTTAAAAAGAGTCCCGCTGGTTTTCTTGCTGGTTCTTCCCAAGACAAAGGTGTTTTTCCGAACCAGTGGTAAAGTTTAAATGACTTAAGTATTCTTGTCAATCATTTTAATTCAATATAGATTATATTGAATTAAAATGATTCTATTCTATTCTGTTATATTCTACACGAATATGTAAAAGTGTACAGTATAAAATCATATCATAAATATGTAATATACATAAATATATATATATATATATATATATATATATATATATATATATATATATATATCATAGCTAAACATAAGCTACTTGTTTTTCTGGAAAGATTTTCACGTGGTGGAGCCAGGCAGCAGTGTTTTATAGCTACAGTATGAATGGGTCGACTAAACAAGTGAAGGACTATGATCTCTTAAAACAACCTCAAAAAGTAGCAGCAAATTACTGTTGTGATTCGTATAGTGAGTTTAGAGAACCATAGACTCTTTTGCTGGCAGGCATTTTATCTTAGCCTTTTAGTATTTAGGAGCAACAAAGCGTCTATGTGGGTCTCTATAGGCCGCAGCATCCACGTGGACTCTGTACTCATTCGTTATCCTTACTTGCAATAAAATTCATCCCTCCTATGAAAACACTATAATGAATTAATTTAATTCTTCAAATTGTTCGATCTATTACAGCTTATAAAAATTCCCGGCTGACCATGGGCTTTCCCCATAGATTGCCTCATAGGGGAAATTCTTCCATAGTTGCCACGCTTAAGAAGCTGGTTAGCAACCACAGTTTTTTTTTTAAATTTAAATCGTTTATATGCTTCTATTATATAAAATTATATAAATAAAATAAGGAAATCGTTAGTCAAATACAAAATACTGAAATAACCTATGTAGTTATTACGATGACTATGATTTCTAAACATCATAAAAAACTATATTCTCTGTTTCTTTATCTACATTCACTTCAATTGTAATAAATTTCAGACTCCACAAATAAATACTTATCTATAAACTATTAGAAATTTTGGCCCGCAGCTAAATTTGATCAATATGTCATTTACAAAACAAATATTAATACCTTTATTTAAAACCATTACTATCCAGTGAAACAGACAAGTTCTTGTTACCGTGATAAAATGATATGTGTGTCATCATATTTCACGAAGATAACGACACAATAAAGAAATATAATGAATGATACCAGATTTCACCACGGGGAGGCGCCACTTTGAGCACCAAGCGCGATCTGGCTGGCACCGAACCGGCGCTGGACCGCCGCTAATTGAGCAACTCAATAGTGCACGTTAGGCAAGGATTGGGATCGCACGCGACGGGCGATCGACGGTCATAATATGTCCATTGCTTGACGACAACATATGGTTTTGACGTGACTGATAAAGAATATTGTAAACGTTAAACATTATTTTAACGAGACAACCAACCTATGTCGTGTTAGTAACAAGATCTGGTGATTACAGAATAAAACATAAAATTACGAGAGTATTTAAAGCTTGGGGATAGTAAAATGCATGCAAGTCGTTTTCATGAGCTTCAGTAGCCACAAGTGAACTGTGATCTCACTGGCATGCATAGGAAAGATTCTTCTGTATCGCTAATCTATATCAACATCCACCAAGGACTACCAAAGAGCATCATCTGCAAGGGAGTCATCTGCATACATCTCTTATCAGGTCGTCTACACATCTAGTGGGGTAAACCACTGGTATTGTAATATTTTAAAGTTAAAACTTCTTTAGGTGCTTTCTTTCTGAAATTTGAACGAAAGTGAACCGTCACGCTCGGGTCAGTGACGCTAAATCGGGTGTACTGTGCTCCACTCGACATCAAGCGCACTCTGGACCAATAATTTCGCTTTTATTTTTACGTATTACGAGTATAATAATAATATGATATTTGTTTTTGTTTTCACTTCTATCGTGTAGTCATAACCATACATGTATTTTTTAATGCAGCAATGGGAACGTGCTCTGTCGTCACGCCCACGTATTTACATTTTTGTATTAATTCTGTATAATTGTAGTGTCAGGTTTATGTTACAGCTTTCATTAATTGTTTTGAAATCGACGTGCTCTCTGTGGGAACGTTCGAGAGACTTTTATCTTGTGCTTACTTGCAGTGCAATTATAATCATTTATGATTTACATGTTGATTGTTTTCGCGAGTAACAGAAATATTTGTTTTTTTATTAAAACGTTGACAACGACTAACACTGTCTCGTTGCATAGAAAGAAAAGCGCGAAGACACGGCACTTATAACTTACCTATTACAAAACATAAAATAATTCTTCTATATTTAAACATGATACGTTATTGTTATGAGTTTTATCAACGGTCGTTGATAATTTATACAGATATTTTTACTGGAAGGTGATTATAAATAGATAGTTTACCATTTTATAGTTAACGCGTGTTTTGAAAACTACAGTTTTCATAAACATACATAGATAGATAGATAGATTTAAAAAGCACTAACGATCCGGCCCGGCTTCGCACGGTTGATTTCTGGATCTCGACAACAACGCCATGTACCGGGTCTAATTGTGAATCTAAACAATTGTCTAATCAACTGTGACTGTGATTAACACCCTGCATCAAAATTTCATCAAAATCCGACCAGCCGTTTAAGAGGAGTTCAGTTACATACACATAGCAGAATAAATATATAACATATAATTTGCATGCATTATACATATAAACCTTTTTATTAAATAATTCTGTCTATTGATGAAACTTGTATTAAAATCCGTTGTGTAATTTAAAAGATCGTAAGCGTACAGACGGCGGAAGCGATTTTGGTTTATACTATGTATAGAGATTTATTTGTTTCTCTAATCACACGCCTAAATTCAATGACTAATTTTTTTCTTTTTTTTAAAAAAACGTTATACCGCCACACAAGTATTTTCTCCTGTATCGTGGAGGCAGTTTACAAACACAAAATTGCACAAGGACAAATATCCAGACCCGGAACAATTATTTGTAGGCCATAGAAATAATTGTTCCATGCGGAATTAGTCTTTTTCTTTTCTTAAAAAAAAGAAAAGAAAAGGAATAATTCTTCATCAATGGTTATTACTAATTTATTACAAAAAAGTAACATAATATTAATTACTAAATGTGCAGGTGTGTTGCAGTTTAACAAATTGGTCATAGCTCAGCGATGTATATTGCTCAGAGAGCATACACTGATTTTCAGCTATTATTATTATTATTATTAGCTACCCTCGAGATGGCGAGACGAAAACGACTTCTTTTTCACTTTCTGATGACTTTCAAATTTTAATCGATTCAAAAAAGAAATACTTTTTAATACTTTTAATAACAATACAATTTTTGTTTTCAAAGAATAAAAGAGAATAAAATAATTACAAATTCTCAATTCGGTGCAAAGTATATAGAAGAATATATCGAAGAATTAGCGAACATACATATATATAAAAAACACAGGTACTGACGAATTGAGAATTTTTTGAGAATCTAAAGTCGGCTAATAAAATTTAAGTTTACTTTACGACAGTAGGATGAATCAGTAGACCGTACTATAGTGCGCTGTACATATGAATTATCTACTTCACCTCACCTTCCTGCAGAGACAATCATCTTTATCTTGTGCAATCACATTACCCGAGTCATCGTATCTGTCTACATTAATTATCATTAACGTTTCTCCAAAGCTATACTCGTAGATCGAAATTATTGCTTGAAACCTTTCCTTTTAAGAACAGCCGTGGTAGCTCAGGGGAGCCGTGGTAGGGGCTAAGCGCTTACTGTAAATTAGACAGTAAGCGAGCAACCCGGGTTCGATTCCCGCCGGCACCAATGAAATTGTTAATTGCAATTTTAAGTGCTGATTTACCACGTGCTGGGCGGTGAAGGAAAACGTCGTGAGGAAACCTGCACGTCTAAGAAATAAGAAAAGAAATATTTCGATGACATATGAAGTTCGCCAACACGCCAATGGTAGCGCGGCGACATTTCCTTGCCGTAAAACACTCTAAGAAATGAGAGAAGGTCTGTGCCCAGTTGTGGGACGTATATAGGATGTTATTTTACTTTACTTTACTTTACTTTTTTTGTTTTAAACCAATATTTAATTTATGAGGTAAATGAACAAACTATTATCACTTCTGAATATGTACTGTGTCGATACAATACAAATATCACATCCTATCTCAAATATATCTCGATAAGTATCATTGTCCCCCTTACAGGCTTGGAATCAATTCTTAGTTATTATTATTATTATTATTCTCATCTCTGGGCTGGGGCACCCCAATGCCAGCTCCTTGCACTTGACCGCATGCAGTGCAGAGCGGTTCGAATCGTTGATGACCGAGTTCTTTCTGATCGGCTCGATACACTGGCACTGCGTAGAGATGTTGCATCTCTTTGCGTATTTTAGCGCATCTATCATGGGGAGTGCTCTGAGGAATTGTTCGGACTAATTCCAGCCGCTCAATTTCACCATCGCACATCGCGACAAAGCTCGCGATACCATCCATATCATCTGGATGATTGGCGGTCCACCACTGTGCGATTTAGAAGAAGTTTTCTCCCTCGAACAATTTCCTTGTGTAATCGATTACCACCAGCGATTTTTCCGGACCGATACGACTTAAGAACCTTCAAGAAAAGAGCTTTCACCTTTCTAAAAGGCCGGCAACGCATCTGGAATTCCCCTGGTGTTGCGGTTGTTCATGGGCGGTGGTAGTCACTTACCATCAGGTGAGCCGCATTCTAGTGTGCCCCTTCTTCTATAAAAAAATAGATCTCTGCCTTCTGCCAACTAGTACTAGTGAGGCATTTTATTATAATTATATTAAACGAATTTCCTAATCTAAAAGAAATCAATACACTTTCTTCAAACTAAATTATTCAAGAGATGCAAATATACAAATTTGCTGCTGTATTGATGGTGGTTCTAGAGAACCGGAGACCCTTTTTACTGGAAATAAGGCATTCCATGTTAGTCCTCAGGGTTGTCAACGCATTTACATATAGATTCTTAGTCGATGATAAATGGAGATGTACTTACCATCATGTTGACTGTGTACTCGTTTGCTCGTTTGTCATCCTTATTCTAAAAAAAAATTAGATTATAAAAATAATGAGGTACAAACAAAAATACTGGCCAAGTTCGAGTCGGACTCGCGCACCGAGGGTTCCGAACAAATCTGTAGATATATAAGTTTAAAATTATTAAAAATATTTTTATTATGTGATGTAACCAAAAATTTATGATTTTCGCAATTTTTCCTTTATCTGTGCTGTGAAACATTGCTTCGTACCAAATTTCAAGATTCTGAGTTCACGGGAAGTATCCTGTAGGTTTTGATTCCCTTGCGAATGTCGAAAGTTTGCGGCATAAACGGCTGTATCTTTTGATTGCGTTGACTTAGAAGTTTGATTTTTTCACAGCTCTAAGGGACAGTAGATTTGAGTATTTGATATGAGTTTCAGCTTGATACCTGTACGCGTTCCTGAGAAAAAGGGTCTTGACAGACAGACAGACGGACAACAAAGTGATCCTATAAGGGTTCCGTTTTTTTCTTTTGATGTACGGAACCCTAAAAACAACATAACCTGACTTACAATAATTCTTCAAAACTAACAATGATATAACATAAATGAAGATTGTTAATCTGACATTCAAATTGACCTCCAAATTAGGCCTTGCACTGAATATAAATTAAACCTCATTACGATGGTTCTTTGGATTATGTCACATCAGCAACAATAGGTTTCTCACGACTGTACTAGAAACATTGTCTTGTTCAGCTTTTGTCTTTTAGACCTTGACGACTGCCGTAGAATGGTAGCACTTGAATAAGGCATACAATTTTACTTAATGGTTTTGTTATGATTCTGCAACCACGTACACGATAAAATCATTATTATGGTACTTCCTCATCTAAATTATAACGATAAAGTTAGTTGATATTTAGTAGAATCTCGCCTCTTTAAGGTACTCGTAAGATCCATTTAAAAATGGTGGTCATACTTAAAATATTTTATTATTAGATTATTTATTACATTTGTATTACAGTCCGTAACAGTACACTGTTGAACATAAATCTACATATAAAGGCGGAATTAACAATTGCTTTACTAAACACTTCAAAATACGAAAGAAAAGTAGCTGACATTCATCGGTGGATGAATAGGCTGATGTAGCATTGAGTTGGTAATTTGTCTCAAAGAACCAAAAATAGAAAAACTAGAAAATATTTCTACCCTATAAATATAAATTCTCACAACAGCCTCGTATTGTTGAGTGCAGTGCTAGGCGATCTCTCACTGATAGAGTGACAATCAAATGAAACATGCAGTCGGTGGATGGTAGCTCAAGACTGTGCTTTGCGGAAATCTATAGGGAAGATCTATGTTCACCTGTGGTGTGATAGGCTGAGAGGATAATAATGTTGACATGAATGACAACCTTTATATTGTGAAATAATATTAATTCGGACATTTTGTCCTAATGAATCGGAATTGTTCGGTTGTTTTAAATTTCAGGATTTCGATCCTCGATTCCGATAGCATTGGTATTTTAATTACAGTTTTAAGAGATGATCAATCGCATAAAAAGGGATTTATTTGCAATTGTCATATTTTTTTATAGGATAAGGGTGACAAAGCACACAGTCCACCTGATGGTAAGTGGTTGCTGCGGCCCATAGACATCTACATCTATCCTCTATTACAAACCAAAATGCAGATGCGTTGTTACCCGTGAGGACTAAGATAGAATGCCTCATTTCCAGGAAAAAGCATTCCAGTAGATTCGTAATTACCTCCGACGATTAAGATGGAATGTCTCAAAACCTTGCCACTGGCTCTCTGCTAATTGGCGGTATTTTTGTTATAGGAATAGGGTGACAAGCGAGCACACATTCCACTTGATGGTAAGTGGTGGATGTGGCCCATAGACTTCTACATATATCCTCGTTTGCGAATCAAAATGCAGATGCGTTGTCGTGAGCCCGTGAGGACTTAGATAGAATGCCTCTTTTCCAGTAAAAAGAGTCTCCGGTTCTCTACACTCACCATAGGAAACACAACAGCGGTAAGCTGCTATTTTACGCTGGTATTCTGTGAGAGCGTGGTCCTTCCCCGGTCGAGCCGACCCATTCGCGCTACAACTATACTACTAATATAGCTGCAGCATGGCTCTACCACGTATAAAATCAATATCATAGAAATGTATATAAAATATATCTTAATTATTAACTTTGTAACGCACAAAATCTCCATTCAGCTAAAAACTCTCAGCTTAACGTTATGAGCTATGTGATAATTTTAAATTTTTGATTTGAATTTAAATTTTCAAATATTTCTTTAAAAATACTTACTTAACTGAAAGTGAACTGAACTGAAAAAAAATTCACCTTAAATTTTAATGTAATTCAGAAAGCATTTATTTTATTCTAAGTGATGAAAAACACTTCACAATATTACTTACACCACTTTTTCTCTCCTTGTAATTCCTCTTCATCAAACTGACACAGATTATATATGTTCTCCCGTTGCAAGGATATGATTGTTTGTAGGCTATACAACTATACGTGGTATACTATTTTAAACGTGGTAGAGCCATGCTGTAGCTATATTAGTAATATAGATTTGGCATGAATGGATCGGCTTAACCGAGGAAGGACCACGCTCTCACAGAATACCAGCGTAAAATAGCAGCTAAACACGGCTGTGTTTCGTATGGTGAGTGTAGAGAACCGGAGACTCTTTTTAATGGAAAAGAGGCATTCCATCTTATTCCTCACGGGTGACAACGCTTTGATTCTTTATTAAGGATAGATGTAGACGTCTATGCGTCACAGCAACGTCTTACCATCAGTTGAACTGTGTACTCGTTTGTCACCAAAAAATTACAAACACTTCTTTTGTGCAAGATTCATATCCCGCGGGCGTTGGCGCTTTATGTCAATGTTTCAATTTTTTAGAACTGGTCACTTGTAAACGATATAATAAAAAAATAAGTTCAAATTTTGAAAATGGAATTCTTTGCCAATATCATTGTGTGTGTATTTTATTAATTTGTCATTTGTTTACGATTTGGCAGCAAATTGAAAATTGTCTGTGTCACGTCAGCATGAATTTAACGCGAGAAAATTTTCGTACAATGATTTTTTTATGAATTTCGATGTCATTTAAGTCAACAAGAAAGTTATGATAGACTTCGAATGGCCTTTCACGATAAATCCCCATCTCGTGCCACTGTTTACAACTGGTTAAATGAGTTTAAACGTGATCGCACTAATCTCACCGATAATCTGCGTGAGGAACGGCCTTCTACGGCGACGACTGAAGATAACATCAGTATTGTGCAGCGTATGATATAGAGCGACAAAAGAGTGACTTATCAGCAGATTTGGACAAGCTTAGACATCGGTATGAGTTTAGTGCATAAAATCTTCCATGAACATTTAGCGGTCAGGAAAATTTGTGCCTGGTGGATACCTCATAATTTGACAGAGGCTCAAAAACTCCGTCGTGTTGATTGGTGTCATGAAATAGTTCAAAGATTTAACGGAGGTAACTCATATGCTGTGTTCGGCATACTTACGGGTGACGAAAGCTGGATTTATTGTTATGATCGAATATAGAATCGAAAAACAGTTACTGCAGAGTGATACAGTAATAATTGTTTGCCACTTGTCTTGGAAAAATTTCGGGAGAAACGACCTCGCTACTGCGAATCCTCCTTCACCACGACAACGCCTCGTCACACACCGCCAAGCAAACAATTGATTACTTGGCGACGTCAAACGTGGATTTACTGGGTCACCCGCCCTATATCCCCGACCTCGCACCTTGCGATTTTTATTTATTTCCGAAAATAAAAGAAAAATTTGGAGGAAAATATTTTATGGACGCCGAGGAAGCTGTGGCTGCGTTTCAAAATGCTGTCGGAGATGCCCCTAAGAACGAATGGGCAAAGTGCTTTTCTCAGTGGTTCCATCAAATGCAACGATGTATTGATTTAACCGGTTCAGTGCGGGTGCTACGCCAGGCGTGTCATCGATTACTTTTGTGTGTGGCGTATGACACGCGAGTCGTGTCTTTTTAAAAATCGTTATATCTCGCTCAAATTGCTTTTTGGAAAATTTATCCAGAACAAAATATTCATTATTTTGCGAGTAGTTCATGCATGCTGCTTCGTTTCTGGATATTTTGAAAATTTGAAATTTTTAGGGGTTGACAACCTTTTTTAACGTGTACATGGTACTATTTTTACTTTAGGGGTTTTAAATCATGTTATGGAAAAATTGTCTAATAAGTAACAAATAATAGCACTAATTGCGATTGCTCACAAACTCAAGTTGTAAATAAATTTCTGGAAAACAAGTCTCCTGTTAAAAAAAAACAATGCGTTTGTCTTATTGTTTAATTTTGCTTAAAATGGTTGAACTGCCGTCTTATTACTATCATATGGCCGAATAGACCTACGAAGTACCATGTGCTCTTGTGATATGCTATAAAGTTTATTTTTGCTTGAAACAGTTCGAAACCAACAGTGGTAAATTCAACAGTGGTAGAGCCACGCGGCAGCTTTTGCTGTCGCACGGATGGGCCGGCTCGAACCGGGGTGGTACCACGACCTCACAGAATACCAGCGTGAAGTAGAGGTTTACCTCTGCGTTTCGCTTGGTGAGTGCAGGTAGCCGGAGGCCCTTTTTACTGGAAATGAGGCATTCCATCTTAGTCCTCACGGGTGACAACGCATCAAAATTTTGATTTGTAATAGAGGATAGATGTAGATTTCTATGGGCCGCAGCAACCACTTACCTTTAGGTGGAATGTGTGCTCGTTTGTCACCCTTATCCTATAAAAAAAAACCGTTCATGCATATAAAAAGTTCGCTAATAAATAGTCTTTTTGTCAATCCGCCGCCGTATACCGCCGGCGTATTTTTCCTTTTGAAAACACTTGTTTTGCTATTCTTACTAATGAGACCTTTTCAGATCGACTTTACTTTTACATTTGTATAACATTAAATAATATTTAACATTTGTAAATATCAACGAATGATATGATATACCTTACTTTTTTTTCAAATTAAGGTTCTTCATTGTTTGATATTTACAAATATTATTATTAGGTCAAAATTTAATTTAATAAACACCAAGGTTTCCAGGGAGATTTTGCTGTACCTACTTATATAAATATTTTTTATAACAACAAAAATAGTACAAAAGGTTTGTAATCTCTTCATAAAAAAAACACTTTCTCTCAATTTCAAAGAAAACGCGTAAAAAAACCACGTAGTTACCCACTAAAAACAAGTATCCTTCCATTTGTAACTTATGTTTGATGTCAAATAAACTTAATTAGGTTTAAACAAGTAAAAAGCATAAAAAAGAACATTACTTTTACACATGGCGGATGGCACAATATGCGTGTCATGAAATATTTGTTCGCCGCCACAGCTAAAAGTTGTCGAAAATTGGTGCCGCAACGAATCGGTTAAATGGACACTACATATTTTGAAAATATATAATGAAACCAATAACTTGCTAGTTTAATAACGGCTCCGTGGCGCAGTGGCTTAGCAATGAGTTGCTGAGCTAAGGGTCGCGAGGTCGAATCCCGCACGGAACAAGTATTTATATGGCCTACAAATAATTGTTCCGGGTCTGGATGTTTGTCTTTGTGAAATTTATGTATGTAAACTACCCCTACGATACAGGACAAAATCCTAGTGTGGAGATAACGTTTTAAAAAAAAGTTTGTTAAGTTTTTGATTTTCTAAGAACATTCAGTGTCACCCTTACTACGCCACGGGACTTTCAGACTGGAGCTATCTAGCTCGTAAAATTCTACTAATGGACATTGACTTTTATCTCCTGTTGTATGGAGGATTTCCCTTTATTATCAAGCTTAGCAGAGGGATGAGCCGTGGTAGCTCAGATGGTTAGCGCTCGCTGTAAGCCTCACAGTACTCGAGGATCCCGGGTTCGATCCCCACCGGCATCAATGAAATTGTTAATTGCAATTTTAAGTGCTGATTTACCACGTGCTCTGCGGTGAAGGAAAACATCGTGAGAAAACCTGCATGTCTGAGAAATAAGGAAAAAAATATATTTCGAAGACATGTGAAGTTCGCCAACACGCATTAGGGCAGCGCGGTGGACAATTCCTTGCCCTAAAACCCTCTCAGATATGAGAGTAGGCCTGTGCCCAACAGGGACGTAAATAGGACCTTTGAAGTTCTTCGTCGGCAATCCGGACATTTAAATCTGGCGTGACCAAATAGATTTCATGATGATCCAGCACCATGAGAATTTTCAGGCATTTCTCAGAGTCATCTCTTACCACAATCATGGGACTTATTGGGGTGATGGATTCCCTTACGTCGTCACCACGCGGTTACAACAGCATGTCTATGTGGTAAAGCCATTGTGCAGCCATATTATATGCTAAACCGGAGAAAGGACTATCTGTTACAGAATACCAACGTAAAGTGGCAGCTTTATGTTGCTGTGTTTCATATGGTGAGTGTAGAGAACCGGAGACCCTTTTTACTGTCGTCAGAGGTGACAACGCATGTGAACTTTGATTCATAATCGAGGACAGAGGTAGATGTCTATGGGCCACAGCATTCACTTACACATATTTGGACTGTCTGCTCATTTGTAAGCCTTTTTCTATAAAAAAAACCGGCCAAGTGCGAGTCGGACTCGCGCACCGAGGGTTCCGAACAATTCCGTAGGTATATCAGTTTAAAATTATTAAAAATATTTTTATTATATGATGTAACTAAAAATTTATTCTTTTCGCAATTTTTCCTTTATCTGTGCTATAAAACGTTGCTTCGTACCAAATTTCAAGATTCTGAGTTCACGGGAAGTACCCTGTAGGTTTTGATTCCCTTGCGAATGTCGAAAATTTGCGGCATAAACGGCTGTATCTTTTAATTGCGGTGGATTAGAAGTTTGATTTTTTCACAGCTCTAAGGGACAGTAGACTTGAGTATTTAATATGAATTTCAGCTTGATACCCCCACGCGTTCCTGAGAAAAAGGGTCTTGACAGACAGACAGACAGACGGACAACAAAGTGATCCTATAAGGGTTCCGTTTTTTCCTTTTGAGGTACGGAACCCTAAAAATATAAAGTTATTACTCATTTATTAAGTCACCTTAATATTGATATTGTATTTCAGTACAATATATTATTTTTCGTCTATTTTAATGATTGCAAGTAGTGAATCCATCTCGTTCAGTCCCGTCATAGAGATATTTAATTTCGCAGTTAAAATGTATAAAATATCTTTAATGTAATGTTAATTTTTTATAATAAAATTCTCGTTTCGCTTCAGATATTATGGTCCTTATCTCACCATCAGGGTTCTACTTATAATGTGACTTTGATGCTGCAAAAACTTTTCACGGGTGGATGTTATAATCCGCAAAATTAACCTGTGGCAATAAGTTAATTCTCAAAGGTGATTTTTTCGACTTATTAAGCCAATAAATTAACATGATGTTGTTTTATAGTCTGCTCCCACATTTGCCGCGAACAAAAGTAAAGTATCATTTGAATGACCTTAATTATTCCCAAGACCTTGGTTAAAGTCGAGCAAAATTCAACTTTTAATTTTAAATGGTCTCTAATTAGTGATTTCTTATATTAAGGTACACGAGTACTACACATTAAATAAAACAAAATTTGCAGAATTCATCGCGTTCATTTTTACTTTTCTGCCGACTTCCAAAAAGGAGACGGTACTCAATTCGACAGTATGTTTTTTTTATGTGTGTTACCTCATAACTTTTTACTGGGTCAACCAATTTCGATGATTCTTTTTTTTATTTGAGAGCAGATACTTCTCGTGTGGTCCCATATGAATTTGATCAAGGTCAGATCAATAGTTTTTGAGTTATTCTTAATAACTTAAATCGACGTCGGTAGTACAAAATTTTTAATTATTTATGTATATTGTCTGCCGACTTCCAAAAAAAGGAGACGGTACTCAATTCGAGTGTATGTTTTTTTTTATGTGTGTTACCTCATAACTTTGTACTGGGCGAACCGATTTGGATGATTCTTTTTATATGAAAGCTGATAGTTCTCGTGTGGTCCCATATGAATTTGATCAAGGTCAGACCAATGGTTATTGAGTTATTCTTAAATATCCTATATTGAAGTCGCTTATATTGAATTCGGCTGTACAAAATTTTTAATTTTTAATTATTTTCATACTTGTGTTGTACGCGTTCAATACACAGCTACTCTTAACCTTTAGATACAATGGGACACTTCACAATGAATAATTACCAAAGTTTAATTATAATATATAAGTAGATAATATATCTATAGCGATTTACATTTTTTATGAGATACATGAGATTCTTAGATACAAATTGCATACTTCCGAGCTTATAGTATCTTAAAGTCTTGCAGTAGTATGTTTGGTTTGGGATTTAGTTTTGTTAATTATGGGATCCCAAGCAGCACCCTGCCATCTTCTCTATAGAAATTTTCTTGTTTTTAAATTTCAAAAGCGTCACGAATCGTGCTTGGTGGGAAGCCTAATAATCTCGCGAAGATTTGTGAATCTTTGTTCTATCGCTTCTTACGACAACCACGGGATGATATGGGGTAGTAAATGTTCTGATACCGTCACTGCATGGTTGTAACGGTATAATATAATATTATATAGTGTTATAAATTGTCTGTAGATATTTTACCACAATCTGAGTCGTTGAAAATCAGCATGTACTTATTAATCATCATAAAATTGATGAATGATGCAATCACTGCTTTATTTTTATATTTGTTTTCATAAATTCTGAACTCTCATTTATTGATTCACAAACAATAAATATTACAGAGCTAATTGTTGTATCCGGGTGCAGAAGAAAATCTTGATTCAAATTAGCAATTTTAGCACATTGAGTCTTTGTACGGACGCGTATTAAATTATTATAATATAAAAAAAAACGTCCTTGCACTAAATCCATGCACCGTTGAATCGTCATATCCTTAGTGGTTTTGCTTTGATCACATCTTATCTGTGCGTCGCATCAGTTGACGGTACATTCGAGTGAGTAAGGGTTACCAATGTTTACATACACTTCAGCACATATACTTTATAACATGGTGGTACAACTTCTTTTCTGCTTATATGTCCGTTTGGGTGGATATCATTCTCTTTCGTATCTGTCTTGGATTCTCTCGTTGCCTTTACTTACCATGATTGACTGGCAGTTTAACGATTACAGACCAAGACATCTTGGTCCTTTGACACTGCTTCCCATCGCCACTTTTTTTATAGAATGAGAATAACAAACGTGCACATAATCTACCTGATTATAAGTGGCCATCTATTCTCGATTAAAAATCAAAATACATATGCGTCAGCAGTAAGGACTAAAATGGAATGCCTTGTTCCAATGCAAAGGGTCTCCGGTTCTCTACACTCGCCATACATAAGCATTTATGCTTGTTTGCATTGAGCTGCTAATTCACGCTGGTATTCTGTGATAGCGTGGTTCTTCCGCGGCCGAGTCGACCCGCTCATGCTACTACCAAAATATAGCTGCGGCATGGCCCTACCACGTATAAACGATTGGATATTTTGCGTCAAGATCTTACAAGAAATTAATAAGCAAGATGGTTAACCACTACCTTTCCGGTGCGTTGAGATCTTTCTGGCATATCCCATAGTCGCTTCTTATGGCACCACCACACTCGCTTTTAATTTTGCTTTTCAAAAGAAAAAAATTAAATAAAACACAAATTTACTTTTATAAGCGACTGTACTTGCTTATCCGTAAAGCATGACGAAAGACAATACAACGGCTTGTATGAGCGGACAAATTATCTTCGCTATTACATTATTCCTTCAATTTGCGGACAATGTTATATTAATGAAAAACTTGGTCTGAGACTGGAATAAATCGTGTGAATTTAAATTCGTCTTCAACCTGCGTAATGTCCACCTGGCCGAATTTCGCTCACGGCTGCCCGTCTTAAGAGAGACTTGCCAGCTGCTCAGGACAGGATTATAGTCTCCGACTTTGCACGCAGGCAGGCATGTTATCTTTTTTCGTCATAACGTTTAAAAAACTGCCCATAACTCACTCTCAGTTATACCCAAGGTTAGCTGGTAGAGAATGCCATATAGCATAGGCTCGCTTTTTGTACAATATTTCTGGTACAATAAACAATAAAACAATTAAAAAAATATTTTTTTATTTTATTATTTTACTTTTTAAAAACGTTACCACAACATTAGGATTTTCTCCTGTATCGTGGAGGCAGTTTACAAACATAAATTCCACGAGGACAAACATCCAGACCCGGAACAATTATATGTAGGCCATACAAATACATGTTCTATTATTTGTGTGACCCAAGCGCAACAACTCATTGCTAAGTCACTGTGCCACGGAGCCGTCTGGGTATTCCCTCACTCTCATAGACCGATGGGATAGCAATCGGACATGCCTGGGGAGAGATCAGGCGTAGGCTCAATGGTTTTACTTGCTTTCCGAAGCACGGGGGTGGCAAAGACTTTCTTGTCAGAAAAACGGACACGGAATGCGAAACCCGGACCTCATTATCACCAGTCACGCATATGACCATTAGAACAACCAAGTAAACAAAATATACTGCTATAGTAATTTAACAAAATTAAATAATATATTAGACAGTAAAAAACTTGTACAATTCATATTGTAACAATTTTGACACAATGAAATCCAAGGAAAAAAATATTATTCAAAAAAACTTAAAACCTGACTGCAGTGATAATCATCATAACTTATCAAAGTCCATTGCTGAACGTAGGGAACATAAGCCTCCCCCATAGATTGCTTCAAAGGGGAGATATTTGATACGATTGGAAGGCGGGTTGGCAACCATGTTTTTTTTATAGCATACGGTGACAAACGAGCACACAGTCCACCTGATGGTGAGTGGTTGCTGTGGCCCATAGACATCTACATCTATCCTCTTTTGCGAATCAAAATACAAATGCCTTGTCACCCGTGAGGACTAAGATGGAATACCTCTTTTCCAGTAAAAAGGGTCTCCGGTTTCCTACACTCACCATACGAAACACAGCAGTTTTAAGCTGCTATTTTACCGTGGTATTCTGTGAGAGCGTGGTCCTTCCCCGGTCGAGCCGATCCAATCGTGCATGTGCAGGAAAGTGGACCCTGGGTTCTCCCGCGCTGGGCGGGATGAGCAACCGGGATGAACGCTAGGTAGAAGAAGAAGAAGAAGAAGAATGGCTCTACCACGTATAAATTTTATTATTTTGAGTTATATTAGAAAGATACCGCTGCCCATATTTTTTTCAGTTTCCCTCCGTCGCCTTACGACACTCACGGGATGACATAAGGTAGGGTATACTCTTACACCGCCACTACACGGGTATTGATCTAGTTAATATAAAATATATTGCTTATACAAATTTCATTTAAATGTACTCAAGGATATTGTAACTGTTCTGAGAGTTCTATACGTTATAGAGTCATGCTGCAGCTATATTAGTAGTATAGTTGTAGCACGAATGGGTCGGCTCGACCGGGGAAGGACAACGCTCTCACAGAATACCAGCGAGAAATAGCAGTTTACTGCTGCTGTGTTTCGTATGGTGAGTGTAGAGATCCGAATACCCTTTTTACTGGAAGAGAGGCATTCCATTTTAGTCCTCACGGCTGACAACGCATCTGCATTTTAATGCGCAAAAGAAGATAGATGTAGATTGTCTATGGGCCACAGCAACCACTTACCATCAGGTAGACTGTGTGCTCGTTTGTCACCCTTATTCCATAAAAAAAGTTAATGTGCGACATATTTACTTTATTATGTCCTCGTAATATATGTGCTCTGCGTTACATGTGCAATTATGACAAATCTATTGAGTTACGGGCAAGCATAGCAACGGACACAATAACGTATAGTGGCGGCGGAAAAGTATTCGCTACCTAATAATATCATCCCGTGGGTGTCATAAGAGACGACGTAGGGAAATGGAACAAGAGATAACCAGTAGCATCTTCTTGATATCAACTTAAAATAATAAAAACTGCGCTAGCAACCCGCTTTCCATGCGTGACAACTACTGTAAATGGGAGATATTTAATTTATTTTAAACTTAATGAAAGTAGACGAAGCGAAACAAGTATGTAAGGATAGTAGCAAGTGGAAAGAAGTGCTCTCTGCCTACCCCTACGGGCAAGAAGCGTGATTATACGAATGCGTACGTACGTTAAGGCAGTCTATGGGGAAGGCCTATATTCAGCAGTGGACTTTTAATGGTGATGTTAGATACGTACATACATATACACTAACCAAAAACATTACCCTCCTTACAAGCTCAGCTGCAGTCGGGTAAAAGTTAATACGTAAAAACATTGCCACACGCAAGCTATTAACGTTATCTGTACCGCGTCAACTTTCCCATATATCTTTCTCACGTAAATCAATTTAAAATTCGCAATACTAAACTACACTATGTCAAATTGATAAATCAACAGCGATACGAAACTATATAGTAATCCTTTTACACGTCGATCGGATCTGTATGATCGATCGACTCCGGCGCAGGCGCGCGGCACTAAAGAGATTTCGTTGATTCTATTCTATCCCATGCGGATCAGAGATTTGTTAATTGTTATGTCGGCATATAAATAAGATGTTTGAGATTCATATATAGGACGTTTTAGATCTGTGTGTATTTATTTTATCGGTAAAGTTAAAAAATCTTAAATTAAAAAAGTTTAAACAAAGTCAGAAATAAGACACTTTAATTTCTGAGTGTTTTAGAGCAAGGAACTGTAGGTCGCACCAATGAGTGTGACGGATTACACATGTTTTCGAAATAATGTTTGGTTTTCTTACGATGTTTTCCTTCCCCGCCAAACACGTGGCAAATCAGCGCTTTAAATTGATATTAACAATTTAATCGGTGCTATAGATCGAACCTGAGTTGCTCGCGTATGAAAATTACGGCGAAAACTCAACCCCTGAACTACCATGGTTCAATTTTGTCAGTGCTTGAACAGTATTCTTCCTAATGTAACTTCTGGCGTAAACGTTAGTCATAACGTCATATGAAACCTTGATAGCTTATAGGACGAAATGAGGCGATGGCTTTCCTTACTCGTATATTTCTCATGATTGCTATACGAAGCTTATTATGACGACAGCGTGCATGCATATTGGGTTTGAATGCAGTATCAGTGACACGGGAACAATCAATGGTCCAGACATAAAACTGACAATTATTGACCCGCATATACATTTTAGTCACAGCTGACACTCGAACCATGGTCACCCAGTTGACAGGTACTCAGATCTATACGCCACGTTGTCACCAAAACCTCTTTATTTAAGGTTGAGTGCAAGTGACGTGAACTAAGGTAACCAATCACAATCATGTTACTAATTATAGTAGGACTCTATATATACTAGCACTATAAGTTAGTTTGTCACTTCAATTTTATAAGAAAAAAAAGTCGATTTTAACTAAATAAACAATAATTAAAACTCGAATTAAAGCCTTTTCAATTTGTACCATCCAACACAATTCTAATAAGGGACGGATCGATAAGTTTAATTGATTGGCTGCCATTCATGTAACTCATACAGAGGTTTTGTATGTATGGACTCGGTAATCATTTGTGAATTGTACGCCGTGTTCTTTGATAGACAAACAGTATAGTAGCTACCCAAAATACGAAATAATGAGCAGTTACAAAATATCTATCTCGAGCTTAAACACACGGACGAATAATTGTATAATTATTATACAACCAAAGCCGTCGTAGCTAATAACTAGACTATTATAAAGGGACAAACACTGTAAGATTTAATTTACTTTTTCTTATTCATATTACATACACACGCACACACACACGCAGGTACGCACGCACGCATGCACGCACGCCCGCACACACGTACGCACGCACACCAACGTGCACACGCACGCCCACGCACACACACACGCACACGCACACGCACACACACACGCACACGCATACGCATACGCACACGCACACGCACACGCACACGTACACGCACACGCACACGCACACGCACACGCACACGCACAAGCACACACACACGCACACGCACACGCACACGCACACTCACACGCACAAGCACACGCAAACGCACACGCACACGCACATGCACACACACACACTCAGGCGCGCACACATCGTATAGACTCGTAATACGATCTGTGACAAAGATTTCCGCAGTATAGAACAAAAGTAACCGATATAGCCTACAGAACAGGAAGCCAAAGTGGCAATGCGCCGAACGTTTATATCAAACAACTAACAACCGATGGATAAAGACAAGTGGCTTCGTACCTAAGCGGTAGCTTCTTACCGTGGAGCCACTACAACGGTCCTGGGCTACAATCCGTATCTACCATAATAAACAATATTTATTTATATTTACCGATCAATTTTAAAACCGTATGTTCTAAATAAACACATTTTCAACAGGGAAACGAAAATACTGTATACAAGTCAATCCCATAACGCCATGTTCGCGCGTAAGCATCACTAATTGGTTTAAATCAAATACAAATTATCTCGGTATACGTCACCGTGACGACCACATCAACCAGACCTCAATATAGACTCGTCCAATTCAAATATCCTTTAATCGTTGCACCAGCCCCGGGATCAAGAGGTCTTGGAAAACTGGATGGTGGTAGTTATACAATTTTTTTTATATTTCTCTATCCCCGGCCGCGTTCCGTCAGAATTGAAACGTCATAGAGAAATATTGAACGACCGAAATATATAGGCGGCGAATGGCGGCCGATGAAAGCCAATAATCTCATCGTTATGAACGATGCGCGTGCGCATATGTATGTGTTTCATAATTAAATCACGCATGAAATCTATAAAAGGCTTCGAATTACAAAAAATACATTAATATTATTTTACCCTAAACTTACACGTTGGACTGTGTACGATTTTGTACATACATAACCTTGGAACCATTTCTATGCAGTCCAACGTGTAACTTTAGGTTAAAATAATACTTATATTTTTATTTGCATCCTAGTCGCATTAATTGTACATTTTTTTTAATTTTGAAAATAAGGATACAATATGATATATGAAATTAACTGTTGATTCAGTTACTGTAACAGTCGTTTTTATGCGCAACTGCCGCTCATGAGATCCCGGGTTCGAATCCGGGCCGGTCAAAATCAATAATTGAATTTTTCGTCAAAAACTTCCCACGGTCCGATAGAATGGCCACCATGTCGGACTATGAGAATGAACGAATACAGAGTACACCTATGCTTGCGCGTACATTTGAGCACTATAGTCATGTCCTCCGCAGATGGCTATTCTCTGTTGAGACTGGTCGCCGTGACCGTAATTTGGTCTGAAGATCATTATTACTATGTTTTTTGGAAAGAAGTTCCTTATCAGACGGTACGAATTTGGCGGATGGGGACTGGGCGAAAAAAGTGTAAGACTTTTCCGTCACGGCCCCTTCTGACGTAGTGTAGATGGCCTTTGCGGCAATAAGGAAGCGAGATGAAATGACATCCATCTCCCTCGCACTTTTCTTATCTTGCCATGACAGTAATACTATTTTATTATAAATGACGCTTTATTTTAATAGACGCTAGTAATTCATTTATTTGTATTTGTTAATCAATAATATAATACGTTTGTCAATAATAAAGGAACTTCGTTCCAACCGAGTGTTCCACGACACTCACGCGTGTTTTTTTTTTGTTATTATTATTGCAAATAAAAAACAAATTTTCCTCTAAATATTAAATAACTTTAATTTTTCATCTAAACGCTGGTTTCAAAGAAAACTAATAAAATCGAAAACACAAACAAAATATATCTAATTCTCATAAACTGAATTGTTTGACAAACCGATAACATGCGATGCGATGATTAAAACGCGATTGTAATAAGGTATTTTCCGAACCAGTGGTAAATTAAACAGAGTGGGTTTCAATAAGTACTATTTAAAATCTACATTCAATTCAAAAATTATATTTCTTTTTCTGAACGGATAGACATCGTGTCTGTACATGCAGTTAGATTTCAGTTCGGTAGCCGACCGCCGGTCTGTTAATTTGCTCATCGCCGTATCGATATATATATGTAAACAATGCACGTCAAGCGTACACTAGTGTGAGGCTTAACTTTATTAATTGTTTTGAAATAATTTCATACTAAATGAGTTGGAAGAATTCCTCGATAGAATTACTATATAATACATACTTTTGTATACGGTAAAGCCATGCTACAGATATATTATGGTTGTAGCATGAATAAGTCACCACGACCGAGGACCACGCTCTCACATAATACTAGCGTAATTTTTACTGAAAACGATACATTCCAGCTTATTCCTCGGGGGAAACATTGCATTGTTTCCAGTAAAAAGGGTCTCCGGTTCTCTACACTCACCATACGAAACACAGCAGCATTATTATTGTGACTAAGATTATGAAAGGAATGTTTCGATAGTTTTGAAAAGAGTGACAAAGTTTACGTGGGAGGAAAGAGTTATGAAGTCACGTTGCAGCTATATTACGGTTGTATGTAGCAGGAATAGGTCGGCTCGATCTGGATAGGACCTCGCTCTCACAGAATACCAGCGTAAAATAGCAGGTTAATGCTGCTGTGTTTGGTATGGTGAGTGTAGAGAACCGGAGACCCTTTTTTATAGGATAGGGTGACAAATGAGCACACAGTCCACCTGATGGTAAGTGGTTGCTGTGGCCCATAGACATCTACATTTATCCTCGTTTGCGAATAAAAATGCAGATGCGTTGCCACCCGTGAGGACTAAGATGGAGTGCCTCGTTTCCAGTAAAAGGGTCTCCGGTTCTCTACACTCACCACACGAAACACAGCAGCGTCAAGCTGCTATTTTACGCTGGTATTCTGTGAGAGCGTGGGCCTTCCCCGGTCGAGCCGACCCATTTGTGCTACAACCATAATATAGCTGCAGCATGGCTCTACCACGTACAACGTTATCTCATGAAAACATCACATTACATCCCTACTAGGAATTTATCCTGTACTAGCTGGCCAGGAATACTTTGTTCTGCCCTTTCCGAATGAATTCGCAATAAAAATATTGAGAGCTGAAGCAAGCAATACAAATTTATAAAATTTCATTTAAATCGGTTGAGTGGTTCCGGAGTTCATCGCGGACAAATAATGTGACACGTAATCTTTATATATAAATATTGTGTAGTTACTACATACATAAACTATGTTCAGCAGTAGACTTGTGAAGGGCTGTAATGATGATGATGATGAATACATAAACTGAATACGAACAAATACACATTTGAAGGTAACTCATTCCAAGAAAGTTATTCCACGCGAAAATGCACAATCAGAAATTTAACTACCCAACTACTAGCAACATTCTTCTTTTTCGCTGTTTTTAATTAAGTTCTCATGGATATAATTTTTGGAATTTTATTTTTCAGTAGGATGTGTTAAGTTCCGTAAAGTGGCGGCTAAGGAAATCCATCAGGCAACGCATCTGCAATTCCCCTGGTTCCCCTGGTATTGCAGTTGTTCATGGGCGGCGATAGTCACTTACCATCAGGTGAGCCGCATGCTCATTTGCCCCCTCTCCTATTAAAAAAATACTTCATATCGTCCCGTGGTTGCCGTAAGATATGACGTAGTCAAATTAAACTAGAAATGGGCAGCAGCATGTTCCAGATAACAACTTAAAATTATTATATGTGGTAGAGACAGGCTGCAGCTGTATTAGTACATATAGTATCGTTGTAGAAAGAATGGGCCCGCTCGACCGGGGAAGGACCACGCTCTCGCAGAATACCAGCGTAAAATAGCAGCTTAACGCTGCTGTGTTTCGTATGATGAATGTTGAGAACCGGAGACCCATTTTTACTAGAAACGAGGCATTTCATCTTAGCCCTGACGGGTGACAACGCATCTGCATTTTGATTCGCAAACGAGGATAGATGGATGTCTATGGGCCATAGCAACCACATACCATCAGGTGGACTGTGTGTTCGTTTGTCACCCTTATTCTATGAAAAAAACTCAAAATAATAAAAACTACAGTTGCCAATCCTACTGCCACACGGCAACTATGAATAGAGAATAGAAGAAGATCCCTACGCGACAGTTTATGTGGGAGGCCTATATTCAACGGTGGACTATTAATGGGCTGTTTCCATACCAATTATGGATCATCATTATCATCGCTACAGCCCTTCACAAGTCCACTGCTGAACATAGGCCTCCCCCAAGGAATGCCGCAAAGCACGGTCCTGAGCCACCTGCATCAATCGACTTTCTGCATATCTTAGCAGGTCGTCACTCCATCTAGTGGGGGGACGCCCTACACTTCGTCCGCCGGTACGAGGCCGCCACTCGAGAACCTTTTTCCCCAACGGTTGTCGGTTCTTCGAGCTATATGGCCGGCCTATTGCCACTTCAGCTTACTAATCCGTTGGGCTATGTCGGTCACTCTGGTTCTACTGCGGATATCCTCATTTCTAAGTTTATCACGCAGAGAAACTCCGAGCTTAGCCCTCTCCATAGCTCGTTGAGCGACCTTTAGCTTCCTCATCCGGCCAGCAGTGAAAGATCACGTCTCAGTACCTTAGGTCATCAATGGCAACACGCACTGGTCGTACATTCTTGTTTTCAAGTATTGAGGTATCCCTGACAAGAAGATACCGTAATTTCCCGAACGCTGCCCAACCGAGTTGAATCCGTCGATTGACCTCTCGGTCGAAGTTGGACTTACGTAGTCGGACTATTTGTCCCAGGTAAACATAGTCGTCAACAATTTCGAGCTAAGTGCTCCCAAAGCTCAAAAAGTGGTAAATAAAAAATGACTTTCAATAAGTATTATGTAATAATCAATATTGAATAAAAAATTATTCTATTCTATTCTATTCTATTATATTCTATTCCAACAACTACCGGCATAGGTGTGACATGGACATTAAACATGATCTTTATTTTGTCCATGTTCATCTTAAGACCTATCCGTTGGGAAACACTATTTAGGTCATTGGTCCTCCAGCGATTCTGCCATAAGGACTATATCGTCGGCAAATCGAAGGTGAGTGATGTACTCACCATTGATGTTAATACCGTATCCTTTCCTGTCCAGAAGCTTAAAAACATCTTCCAATGCAGCGGTGAAGAGTTTCGAGGATATCACGTCACCCTGTCTTACACCTCTCTGCAATTGGATAGGTTTCGTACTCTGGTTCTGTACTCGGATAGCCATCGTAGCTCTACTGTACAAGCACTTCAGCACTTCGATATACCGACAGTCAACCTGGCATCGATGAAGGGACTGCAGCACCGCCCAAATTTCGACGGAATCAAAGGCTTTCTCATAGTCCACATACGCCAGATATAAGGGCAAATTGTGCTCCTCGGACTTCTGTACAATTTGCTGAAGGGTATGTATGTGGTCTATGGTGCTAAAGCCCTTTCGGAAACCGGCTTGTTCGGGAGGCTGAAAGTCGTCATGTCTGCGCGCGAGACGATTCGTAATGACTGTCGAAAACAGCACGTAGACGCGGCTCAGAAGGGAAATCGGTCTGTAGTCCTTCAAGAGAGCGTTGTCACCTTTCTTGAAGAATAAGACCACCGCACTTCTGCTCCACGCCTCCGGTGTAGTACCACCATGGAGGACGGAATTAAAGAGCTTCTGAAGGACATCAAGTACCGGCTTTTCACCCGCTTTCAGAAGCTCCACTGTAATTCCATCCTCCTGGGGCCTTGTCGTTTTTAAGGTGGTAGAGAGCCATTCTAATCTCGCTCAGACTGACGTCCGGGATATCATCGGAATAGTGTCGGATAAGACTTTCTCTTGGACCGTTACTCACACTTACGTGTAGCTCCAACGATGATGTGTATAGCTGCCCATAGAACCTCTCAATTTCACTCAAAATCTCAGGTGTCCCGGAAACGACGTTGCCACACTCGGTCTTTAGCTTCGACAGTTAGCTCTTTCTGGCAGACAGATCTCTAGCAAAGACTTTGGAGCCCTGGTTCCGCTCGATTGCTTCTTTAATACGAGCTGTATTAAAGTTGCGTAAGTCCCGCCACATGCATTTGGAGATCTGTCTGTTCAGTTGCATGTATGCTGTCAAATCTACTGAAGACTGCAGCTTCATATCCCGTCTAACAGCCATGAGATTAAGAGTGTGATCGGAGAGTTTTTTTGTTCTTCTGCGGCGAGTCTTGCAAAACTTAGCTCCGACCGCACGGACAGTTTCCACGAGCTTGTCATTCATATCGTCCACTGCATTGCAATCTTCTAGGCACTGTAAACGGTTTTGTAGATCGAGCTGAATGGTTTCGAGACTTTGGGTTAGAGCACGGGGGAGACGGAGTGTTGACTTCATTAGACGTGACCTCTCCAACTTACGTTTAGGTTCAGTGTGCCTCTCACCATTCGGTGATCGCTGCCGGTTTTCACCTTCGCGATTACTGAGACATCACAAATTATGGATGGAATAGATTAAATGTATTTAGTGTAGTAGCTCAGGGGCTGAGCGCTCGCTATAAATTTCCCATTACACTAGCAAGCCAGGTTTAATCGCCGACAGCACAAATATAATTCTTAATTAGATTTTTAAGATCTGAATTACTACGTGCTGGTCGATGAAAAAAATGCACATCCATTATTCAAAAACATCATACATACATTCTGCGTTTCCTTTGCATTGGACTATTTGCTCCACTTGAAACATTACTTAAAGTAAAAATTACTTTCAATAAGAATTAATTTTAATCTGTTCACCTCATACCGGCAGGCGAAGTGTAGGGCGTCCCCCAACTAGATTGAGTGACGACCTGGTAAGATATGCAGGAAGTCGATGGATGCAGGTGGCTCAGGACCGTGCTTTGTCGCATTCCTTGGGGGAGGCCTATATATTCAGCAGTGGACTTGTGAAGGGCTGAAATGATGATGATGATGATGATTGTTGTCACTTGGTAAAATTTGTTATTCCTCAGACATACAGGTATTTTCCTTCACCGACGAGTACTTGGTAAATCAGCACTTAAAATTGCAATTAACATTTTCATTGGTGCCAGCGGGGATTAAATCTTGAAATGACAAAACAGTGCACCAACTCAAACAAAGAAGGTACTAAGAAAACAAAGATACATTGTCATCTGACTGGAGACTGATGGCTCAAAGCCTGTAACTGCGAGTATACTCCTTATCCTTGAAACCGGAACACAGTAGTGCAGATAAGAGAGCGGTATCAAATCAGTCAGACTCTTAGAGAGAATGGGAGTTGTGCAAACTAGAAAATTAATTCACTTAGGCATTTCTAATTTTAAAAATTTAAAATTAAAAATTTTGACTTCAATATAAGTTATTAAGAATAATTCAAAAACTATTGTTCTAGCCATGATTAAATTTTTTTATTTGAAAGCTGGTACTTTTTATGTGGTCCCGCCACATAAAAAGTACCAGCTTTCAAATAAAAAAAGAATCATCGAAATCGGTTCACCCAGTAAAAAGTTATGAGGTAACACACATAAAAATCATACAGTCGAATTTAGTATCGTCTCCTTTTTGGAAGTCGGCAGAAAAATAACAATTAAAATAGTTATATTAGGTAATCTATATGTGGTAGAGCCACGCTGTAGCTATGTCATTGTTGTAGCACGACTCGAACAGGCACGAACGGAGTAGGACCACGCTCTCACAGAATTCTAGCGTAAAATAGGAGATAAATGCTGTATTTCATGTGGTGAGTGTTGAGAACTGGACACCCTTTTTACTGGACTCGAGACCTTCCATTTTAGTCCTCACAGCTAAAATGGATAAATGTGGATGTCTATGGGCTACAGTATCCACTTATAATCCTGTGGACTGTGTGCTCGTTTGTCACCCTTTTACTATTAAAAACGGGAAAAAAGGGTAAAAACCTGTAAAAGTAGAGTGTAATAAAATAAACTTGGTTAGGATCTGCAATTACCTCATTGTTGAATATAAGACAGAAAACGAGTCCTACAACCATACTAATAACATCTTTTCAGCCAACAGTAGACAAATTTTATTAATACTTGTGTTATTCTCAATAAAAATAACTTTGACTTTGTTCACACATCATGAGCAATCCAGACAGCGTTGGGCTTTTTAATGGCAACGTTGGCTTCATTATGGGTAATCCCAGCTTGGCACAGTACCAAAGAGTTTCTGTGTTAGGATGCGAACAATAAGTAACAGATCGACGCCGTCCGTGCCTGTACTCTTAACATCTCCTTATGGTTTATTGTATGAATGTTTGATTAAGTAGTCAATCGTGACTCGATTCAATCATGGTTATTTTTTCTTCTTGAAAACTTTGTTGAAAAGTTGCTTTTGGTTTAAACGTAAAATCAAATTTAAGCTCCAGCCTATATACCCCTGTTTGATCGCTGTTTAGCGATAAGGCCACCTAATTGTACATTTTTTTTATAGGATAAGTGTGACAAACGAGCACACAGTCCACCTGGTGGTAAGTGGTTGCTGCGGCCCATAGACATCTACATCTATCCTCGTTTGCGAATCAAAATGCGTTATCACCCGTGAGGACCAAGATGGAATGCCTCATTTCCAGTAAAAAGGGCCTCCGGCCACCTGTACTCACCAAGCGAAACGCAGAGGTAAACCTCTACCCCCCGGTTCGAGCCTGCCCATCCGTGCGACAGCAAAAGCTGCCACGTGGCTCTAACACTGTTAAACATTCATTTATAAATTTAATTTTGCTGTGTTGTGTAGTATTTTATGTGCAATAAAGAATACAATAAATAAATACCCTCATTGCTATCTATATGATACTGGTATAAGCTGTCTATCCACTGAGCTGCCTGAAAGAGTCACTATATATATGCTATTATATAACCAAGTGTCCATTGAGCTGTAAGAGATGGCCTTATATGGCCTATGTCCTTGAAATATTTATTTTTATTTCTGAGGCATATTTTCTGCGATTCCTTGCGATGGTGTTCGCCAACGCTGCGCACGTGATAAACAGCGCTTAAAATTTCCAAGGAATCATTTTTTATGTAATTAAAAGGAAACAAGAGTAAACAATTCACCTGGTTTATAACAAAAACGATTAAAGTGGACTCTCTAAAGATAAAATGTTCTTGCACTTACCGCGACTGCTCCTGCTGCTGGTGGCATAAGGCTGGTTTTTGTCACTCAGCACGGCTAGCATGGGCTGGGGACGAAAATTTTATCCCCCGATTATATCCACTGACAAGAGATAAAATTATCTTGTCCCTATGCCAAAGCACGACAACGGGGAGAAGTATATCCCGTTTGACATAACGAGTAGACATATATCCCCCGTCCGTACCATGGAGCCAAATGAAAGATAAAAAATTATACTTTTTTGACATTTAAAAGGGACAATTGTATCCTAGTTCATTGGACGTGGTTTATATTCATACGAAAAAATCTATCTAAATCTAAGTCTGTCTCCCATTTTATCTACTGTGTGTGTGTACATATTATATCCACCGGTGTGCCCATGCTTGAAGGGTGGATAAAACTGAGCGACGGGATAAACATTTTCCTCTTTCCCCGGGGATAAAATTGTCTCCTGCCCATGCTAGCCCTGCTGGCCAAACATAGCTTTTCAGTGAGATAGCAGGATAAGGAGTAGGACTATATCATAATTGGAGTTTTGTTATTGTTATTAATATGATATATATATAGGACAAATACACACACACACACACACACACACACACACAAGCGTGTCAATTAAAGAAAAATGTTATAGTACACTAAAAAGCTTTCTTTATTGACGAGCCGAGCCCAATGCTGCATCCGCACACCCTCGATTTGGATCAGGAAATATTTTTACTACGCAAATAACTTGGATTAATTAATGGAGTCTCGCTGCAGCTACATAATGCTTGTAGCAGGAATGATTTGCCTCGACCGGGGAAGGAAGAACCGGAGACTCTTTTAACTAAATGAAAACGAGGCATTTCATCTTAGTCCTCGGGGGTGACAACGGACTTGCAGTTTTGTTTTTGATCAAGAATGACATGTAGATGTATATGAGCCACATCCCCTAATTTAGCATCATATGGACTGTGTTTCCATATGTCAACCTTATTTTATAATATAAAATATAAAACTTTTAACTACGTCAATGTCTAGTGGCAAGAGTAGCCCACGTCCAGCAATGGAGTGTTAAGGACTGACGAAGTAGAAGAAAAAGCCAACAGAAGCACTTGTCCAGCAGTTCCCTTAAAACAGATTCATGACAAAATTGAGTTCGTACATTTTTGTTAAACTCATATACACATAACGATGAAATTATAATCAAAACAGAACGTGTCAGTCTTTCGAGCAAAACAAATAACAGTCAGAAATAAATAAAACAAAAGAATCCGTTAAATATAAAAGTCATGCATTATTCAGTAACACCCCATGAAGTCACAAAACGGGGATTGACCCGCATGCGATCTGTATCTACTTCTCCCTTAACACTGGGCTCGTGACGTTGCATACTGTAAGTGAAAAGACCGTCCAATTCAGATTTCGATAAGCGTTTATTCTCTAAGTAGTCGAAATAATAAGAGATTTTACAATGGCTGCGAAAACCCATTTTCTTTTGTTTACTGACTATGATCGAATTATCGTTACGAGCCGTTTTATTGTCTACGAAGTAGTAATCAATTAAAAGTAAAAAATAAAAATTTTTAAAAACAAGCTTTTATGAGATCCACAAAAAGTTAAAAATGAGCTAAGGAGCTTATAAAAACCATAATATTATTCTATTTTCTTTCCTTGCGTGGTAGAGCCATGCTGCAGCTATGTAGATTAGTAGTATAGTTGTAGCACGAATGGGTCGGTTCAACCGGGGAAGGACCACGCTCTCACAGAAACCAGCGCAAAATAGCGGCATTCGTATGGTTAGTGTAGAGAACCGGAGCCCCTTTTTACTAGAAACGAGGCATTCTGTGTTATTCCTCACGGGTGACAACGCATTCTCATTTTCTCATTCGCATCTGCATTTTGATACGTAATCGAGGAAAGATGTAGATGTCTATAGGCCACAGCAACCACTTGCCATCATGTGGACTGTGTTCTCGTTTGTCACCCTTATCCTAAATTATGTAAACCTCAAACCAAGAAAGGAGTTGAATATGGCTGTACTTTATAAGTCTTCAGCAAATGTACGATAAATAAACACGTGCTATCTATAAACAGTATGATTAAAATGTTCCTCTGCGGCCTAACACCATGTCGCTAGGCTTATTTTAGAGGTAAGTTAATAAAATAACGCGACAGACGTTTAACATAACATGTAACGTTTAAATATTCTTATTATAGTTAACCACGGCTACCTTTATATTATTAATTTATAGTAATCTTAAAGTCTTCCAGAGTTTTATGCTTGGGTTGGGATTAATGTTATTAATTATACGATCAAAATTAGATGGTAGCACCCAGCCATCTTCTCTACAGAAATTAGGTTTTTTTTTTAATTTCAATATTATAATATAATTTATGCAAATTATCCGAATGGATGTTTTTAACGAGGATTTGCCGTTTATCAAATCTAATGTAGTAACAGCGGCGATTCTGTACGTGTTCACAGAATGCTGACTTCCTGAGACTTCTTGATAATACTCGTAATTGCAGAACCTCCGCACGTTCTACCAACTTCACCGCGGCATCGATTGCAGCTGCTAGTTCTACCGCGCGTATGCTCCAAACTGCTTGGCAAGGTGCAGCCGATGCGCGTCCTACGATCCTTCAACCAAATACCGTAGAAAAGAATGACCTATTTCTCTGTTAACGAGAATCCGTAAAAATAGTTTTATTCAATGTGCAGTGTTCGCGTAAATGTAAGAATTCATTATAATCATGTTTACTTAATTATAGGTTCAAAGAACATACCTATTTTATATGAAACATAAACTGCGAAAATTTAACCAATTCATCATTAGATTATCTATATTTACACCATCAACTACATTAACACGTTTTTTGTTTGATTAATCAATTAATAAATTTTTGTGAATTTCATTTAAGGATCTTTTATCCACTTCGTTTGTTTTAATCATTTTAAAAGTAATTTTGTATGTAATTTCTAAATTACGCACAATTAAATCTGACAGTAATGTATTTCTAGCGCGGGAGACGCATGTCCAGCAGTACAAACTTTCACGAGCTGATGAACAACTAATAAGTTATTATGCTTTTATTTATTAGCCATCACTGTACACAATTTATTATCTATATATAAAATCTATAGTTATATCCCCGATAATCTCCACCGCAGCATTGGAAGACTCACAACGTGACAAAGCCCAATGGATTAGTAAGCTTAAGTGGCAAGGGCCGGCCATATATGAGTACCTCGAAGAACCAACAGCCGATGGGGAAGAAAGGTTCTCGAGTGACCGCCTCGTACCGGTAGGAGGTAAGAGATGCAGGAAGTCCATGGATGCAGGTGGCTCAGGACCGTGCTTTGTGGCATTCTTCTGGGGATGCTTATGTTCAGCAGTGGACTTGTGAAGGGCTATAATGATGATGATGATATAGAAATCAATTGCTGTCCGTTAGTCGCGCTAAAACTCAAAAACGGCTCGACCCATTTTTATGATATTTTTTGTCAGTGTTTGAAGGAGTATCTAAATAGCTTAGATTTACATTTGGACACGGTAGGTGGCACTGTTATCAGTATCCAGGAATCACCCGTGCGAATCCGGGGTAAATCGATAGTTTTTAATAGAATTACATTTTGATTCAATAAAACGTTGAAGAATAATCATCATAAAGGTGCGAAACGTCAACCAAAAAACCGACAATACCATACAGACTGACAGTTACAGATTAGACGCAACCCCATTTATTATAAAGATATTAAGATATTATCTGTCCTTACAAAAAGTCGCCTTTCAAATTACACTTAATCCTTTCATTCTGTTACGCTATTCAATGTAAATCGATACGTTTGCCAGTCGATTATCAGCTTTGAATCATTGCAATAATAACTGTTTTATTCACAAATGTAAATCGAATCTACAAAATAAAGACATTTGTTAAAGGGTTGCGTTTCCTATGACAAAGGAAAAACAATCTTATGAATATAAGATTAGAGTAAAAATGTGGAATGCCAGGATGTTATTATGGGGATTTAAAAGTCAGGAGCTTTTAAAAAATCTATATATTCACGTTAAGAACAATAGAAACCATTTAGCGAAGGGAAGTGTCTTGTTGTATGTATGTGTATATTAATTGCGAGAACTTTGAACATGAATCGAATAAGTTTTAAGGTAACATATAACGAGGAGAATAAAAAAAAACTAGTTGTGTCAATAAAAACAATATTCATATTAATTTGGCAGCAGTATCGACTTTAGATATTTTTTTCTAAAGATACAAATTTTTATCATATATACATTGAAATTTATGTGCAAGCTATAATTCAAAATAACAACAGTAATAATTATATAATGTAAAGTAAGGATAAGCTTTTACTCTAGCACAAGTCCATGAAGCTAGATCTCCACCAAGTAGTGCCAGAAAGTACAATCCAGAGTCGCTGGCATCCATCCGCTCTTTATACGTCTTATCTGGTCATCACTCGAGAACCTTTTTCTCAAATATCTCTCAGCTTACTAATTCATTGTTTGTTGTACTATAATGAAAATATCCGCAGTATAAACAAAATAACGACACAGTGCTATGGAAGTTTACCTAGAAGAAGTAATTGATTTGAAACTGTTCTATTTCTGAACTATATACATAAATACATACATGTTTATGTATGTATTTATGTATATGTTGTCAGTTGAGTGTTTACTCACGCCTGTCACCCAGAGGGGTAGACAAAGACTATGGACTTCCATTTGGCACGATCCTGACAGACCTCTCTCGCTTCCTCCACATCCATATACCTACGCATACACGCTCGTCGGTTAAAGGTACTATTGATTTGGCCCATTTTCAATATATCGCCAATTTGGTCGATAAATTTTCGCCTAGGGCGACCCTTCCCGACTCTGCCATTCACCTCTGCAACATAAATTTGCTTTGTCACTCTTTCCTCATTCATTCTTTCTACATGACCAAACCACCGAAGCATTCCTTTCTTAATCTTGGTCACAACATCATCTTGCAAACCACACTCTTCTCTTATTAAACAATTTCTCACTCTGTCATTCAGATTCATCCCTAACATACTCCTTAATGATCGCATTTCGACAGCATTTATTCTACTCTCGTGCTTCTTCTGCCACACCCAACTTTCACTACCATACATTAAAGTAGGCGCTAACACAGTATTGTGAATTGCCATACGTGCCTTTTTGGACACATTCTGACTTTTCTATATATATATATATATATATATATATATATATATATATATATATATATATATATATATATATATATATATATATATATATATATATATATATATATATATATATATATCTATATATCACACAAAAGTAACAACTATACCGTCATAACTATTTCCTAAAAAAGGAAAAAAGGAATAAATTACAAAATATTCCAGTAATAACATTAAAAATTTTTTTTATGTTATTACTTATTAAAACGGACAAGTCCTAAGTCTAAGTAGCCGAATTCAACCGTTTTGAATAATAATTAATCCGGCGTGATAATTGTCTGTAAAGAAACAAAAAGCTTTGAACGTCGCAGATTATATCGACCGTCTCTCAGTTAAGGACAAAGCAAAAAGTTCGTAATTTTTTCCAATAAAAATGTACATCAGCCCACCGGCTCTCCATCGTTAAGGTAAGGAAAACCGAAAATATCAATATCTTTACGGCCTACACCTCGCGCGTGCGCGTGTTGCGTCTTGCGTAGTGGCTGGTACGACCCCGAGTGAATCGCGTCGGATACGCGAGTGGCACATCATCATCACCATACCAATACTCTTCTTCTACCGCGACTCCACCTAGGCTGTTGGGGGAAAGGACACCCTTCTCGCTAAAGTCCATCAACACACACCAAAAGTAGGCTTTCCAAGCCCACTTGTGGTGGCTACCACGGTCTGGCCATTTGCCTCGCAGCCATCTGCATTTGGCTTGTTGATAACTAAACCGACGTAATTGTTTTACTAAAAGAACTAAAAAGATTTTAACATTTTTTAAGAGCAAATAAGTTGAGAAAGATGGCCTCGTTTCCAGATAAAAGGCAATTACCATACGAAACACTGCAGAATTACACTTCTATATAACGTTTCTGTTTTGTGAAAACATATTCCTTTTCCTTTTTTGCTTTAATGCTGCAGGGTGAAATAAGCTAGAGGAATGTAATTATTTATTACTGCTTTCATTTACTTTTTTTTAATATTCTAGAGTACCTATCATATTATATATGTAGCCTAAATGCCAAAATATCTACAATCGACTATGGATGTATTTTTTTCTTATTTTATTTGGTCTACAAAACCGAATACAATTACAACACCCTTACAAGTATTAAAAAAAAACAATTCAAAAATTGTATTTTAATATTGTTGAAACCTAAAAAAAAGCCAACGGTAGTGTCGCTTGCGGCCGTCCATACGTAGAACGGTCGAAACTGCACGGTCTCACACGTCAACGGTCTTGCAGCCTTGTGCCCCTTACACAAACAATGCGCTGATAAGCCGCAATTACCTGCGCCCGGGCACTGGTGATTTGGCGTTAAATTCCTTGTGCACGCGTCTTAAGTTAAGAAGTGAAACAGAGGTGGTATTTTAGCATTTATATTATTTATTATATGAAACTAGTAGTAATTCAAACAAAAAATAATAAATATAAAACACAAGCTGTAACACCCCATTTCACCCCCTCAAGAGTTGAATTTTCAAAATCCTTTCTATGTGGACATCTAAGTCGAGAAGAGATTATTTTTTGCATGTGTTTTTGTATAAATATATTATATTACATGCAAAATAACTCCTTCTGAAAAGTAAAGTACGTAAATAATATTTTTTAATATGGCTGAACTTTTAAAATAATTAACTCTATTGTTAAAGTTAACTGGTGAAACACTAAATCATATGATATTATTTATGAATGGATTTTTTGGCCCAAGATTCAGTATATTCAAAACGGGCAGTAAAACAGTTTACACTTATGCACACTCATTCCCATATCACATAGATTTTAAATTTGTTATTTGGTAATTTTAATTTGTTGTATTGTGTAGTTACAAGCTGTACCGCGCGACTTCGCCTGCGTGGAATTTTATTGCGCGGAACCCTAAAAGAAAAGTAGCCTAAATTACATCTTATAACATCAGCTTCCAGTGAAAGACCAGACCAGTGAAAGTCCCATCCAAATCGGTACACAGGTTTTTGCGTGATGCGTGTTCACTCTAAAATAGCTCGCAGATGACAGATTATTTCAGACTTACATAACATTAATTATCGTTATATTTTGGCCAATTTACACAATATTTTTATGAATCATTGCTTTTGTGCTATTCTGATGTAGAAGCTACATAATTTAAAATATTCATTAAAATCCATTCAATAGTTTTTGCGCGAAAGAGTGACAAACATCCATACATCATCACAAACTTTCTCATTTATAAAATTATTAGTATGTATCATCATCATCACATTCACAAGTCCACTGCTGAACATTCCTTCCCCAAGGAATACCACAAAGCACGGTGTTGAGCCCCCTGCATCCATCGACTTCCTGCATGTCTCCCCAGGTCGTCACTCCATTTAGTGGGGGGTGTCGCCCTACACTTCGCATACCGGTACGAGGCTGCCACTCGAGAACCTTTCTTCCCCATCGGTTGTCGGTTCTTCGAGCTATATGGCCGGCCCACTGCCACTTCAGCTTACTAATCCGTTGGGCTATGTCGGTTACTCTAGTTCTACTGCGGATATCCTCATTTCTAAGTTTATCACGCAGAGACACCCCGAGCATAGCACTCTCCATAGCTCGCTGAGCAACCTTGAGCTTCCTCAAACGGCCAGCAGTGAAGGACCATGTCTCAGATCCGTCAGTCATCACTGGCAACACTCACTGGTTGTACAATTTCGTTTTCAGGTTTTGAGGTATGTCTAACGAGAAGATGTGTCGTAGTTTCCCGAACGCTGCCCAGCCGAGTTGAATCCGTCGATTGACCTCTCGGTCGAAGTTGGACTTACCTAGTCCGACTATTTGTCCCAGGTAAACATACTCATCAACAACTTCGAGCTTAGTGCTCCCAACAACTACCGGCATAGCCGTGACATGGACGTTAAACATGATTTTTGATTTGTCCATGTTCATCTTAAGACCTATCTGTTGGGAGGCACTATTGAGGTCATTGAGCACGTCTTCCAATGCAGCGGTGAAGATTTTCGGGGTTATAACGTCACCTTGTCTTACACCACTCTGCAGTTGGATAGATTTCGTACTCTGATTCTGTATTCGGATAGCCATCGTAGCTCTACTGTATAAACACTTCAGCACTTCGATATACCGACAGTCAACTTGGCACCGCTGAAGGGACTGCAGCACCGCCCAAATTTCGACGGAATCAAAGGTTTTTTCATAGTCCACATACGCAAGGCAAAGTGGCAGATTATACTCCTCTGTCTTCTGTACAATCTGCCGCAGGGTATGCATGTGGTATATGGTACTAAAGCCTTTTCGGAAACCGGCTTGTTCGGGAGGCTGGAAGTTGTCAACTCTGCGTGCGAGACTATTCGTAATGACTCTCGAAAACAGCATGTAGACGCGGCTCAGAAGGGAAATCGGTCTGTAGTTCTTCAAAAGAGCGTTGTCACATTTTTTGAAGAACAAGACCACCGCACTTCTGCTCCACGCCTTCGGAGTAGTGCCACCATGGAGGACGGAATTAAAGAGCTTCTGAAGGAATTCAAGTACCGGTTTTCCACCAGCTTTCATAAGCTCCGCTGTAATTCCATCCTCGCACGGAGACTTGCCGTTTTTAAGGTGCTGGAGAGCCATTCTAATCTCGCTCAGACTGACGTCCAGGATATCATCGGAATAGTGTCGGATAAGACTCGCTCTTGGATCGTTACTCACACTTGCGTGTGGCTTCAACGATGACGTGTACAGCTGCCCATAGAACCTCTCAATCTCATTCATAATCTCAGGTGTTCCGGAAACGATGCTGCCACACTCGGTCTTCAGCCTTGTCAGTTGGCTCTTTCTGGCAGACAGATCTCTGGTAAAGACTTTGGAGCCTTTGTTCCGCTCAATCGCTTCTTCAGTACAAGCTGTATTGGAGTTGCGTAAGTCCTGCCGCATGCATTTGGAGATCTGTCTGTTCAGTTGCCTGTATGCTGTCAAATCTGTTGAAGAATGTAGCTTCATCTACCGTCTAACAGACATGATATTAAGAGTGTAATTGGAGAGTTTTTGTGTTCTTCTGAGGCGGGTACTGCAGAATTTAGCTCCAACCACATGGACAGTTTCCACCAGCTTTTCATTCATATCGTCCACTTCATTGCAGTCTTCTAGGCACTGAAAACGGTTTTGTAACTCGAGCTGAAAGGTTTTGGGACTTTCGAACAGAGCACGAGGGGGGCGGAGCGTTGACTTCATTAGACGAGACCTCTCCACTTAATATTTAGGTTCAGTGTGCCTCTAACCATTCGGTGATCACTACCAGTTTTCACCCTCGCGATCACGGCAACATCACTGTACAGTTGTCGTCTGGTCGTCATAATGAAGTCAATGTCATTTTTTGTCGAACCGTCGGGGCTCGACCAGGTCCACTTCCTGTGAGGCCGCTTCTGGAAGAAAGAGTTCATCATAAAGAGTCCCTCTATCTCCATGAAGTCGGCCAGCTGCTAGCTCCTTGCGTTCCGTTGCCCTATTCCAAATTTCCCTAATTTCAGCTCACCGTTCTCTCTTGTGCCTAGTTTTGCATTGAAGTCTCCTATTAACACCGTTTAGTGGGTTTTGGAGGAATGCATGACTCTAGAGATATCCTCATACATTTCCTCTACCTCCTCATCGGGATGTGCCGAGGTTGGTGCGTAAACCTGTATGACCTTCAGCGAATACCGTTTGGTGATTCTGAGTAAAAGGTACGCAACCCTCGTCGACACATTCTGAATCTTTACAACGTTGTTAACGAGAGACTTGTGAACGATAAATCCGACACCTCCTTGGGACAGATGGTCGCCCTCCCGGTGATAGAACAAGTTGCCGGATTCGAGGATTATCGTGTTCTCCTTCTCTCTTCGGACGTCGGATAATCCTATAATATGCCAGCGTAACTTATTTATCTCTTCTTCCAGCTCCACGATCCTCTCGTCAGTCCTCAGGGTACGTGCGTTGTATGTTGCCAGGTCGAGTCGTTTTAGGTGGCAACCGAACCTCCACTGGAGATTCATAGCACCCCCTGCCCCGCCGTTACCATGGTCGCCACCGTAGCCAAGAATAGCGGGGCCGCCGGGGACTGGGGGCGGTCTCTTTGTTGCTCTCATCATTAGGGGGTATTTGCCATAGTTGCCACGCTTGGCGAGCGTGTTGGCAACCGCAATTTTTTTATTGTACGTTTGCTGTTATTAGGGAGATACTGTTGCCCATCTCCTGCCTGTTTCCCTTTGTCGCCTTTTACGACACCCACGGGAAGATATGCGATAGGATAGTGAATATTCTTAACCGCCACTACACGGTATTATGTATGTCATAAAATATTTCAAAGCGTAGAGTTGATCTATCCTGCAGTTAATATAAAAATGATGTGTTAACATATTTTGGATAACAATCTCGCACAAAACTGTTTTAAATAATTTTTAATATATTTATACGTTATCCGTTTTGTTGTCCATATAATAAACAAAAAAAATGTATTTTAATAACTAGGCCATTTTTTAAATAAAACTAAAGTAAGAAGCAAACATACAGTCCCCTTGATAGTGTGTGGCTACTACAGTCTACATAGACATTGTCACTTTTGAGGACTTACATGGAATGTCTCACAGCATATATATTCTGACTCTCCATACTCTTCCGACCGAAACAGCAGTACATGCACTGCTACGACTTTGTACCATGATAACACATTATCCTCATGCTATACAAAACTACGGTCACCAATCAGACTATGAAGCGTGGCAACTATGGCAAATATCCCTGCAATGAGTTAAATAATAGGGAAAGCCTATGTTCTGCATTATGCTTCTGATGGCTGTAGTAATTGATGATTACGATTGATTGTTATACTCATTGAACAATAAATTGAATCAAAATAAATTCTATTTTTAGAATAGAAGAGAATAATTTTTTTTTCAATATTGATTATTACATAATTCTTATTGAAAGTCAATTTTTATTTACCACTGGTTCGGAAAATACCTCTGTCCTGGGAAGAACCAGCAAGACACCCAGCGGGACTTTTTTTTTCTAACATATTTCACTTAACAATAATTTCGTTTATACAATTTTAAAATGATTTTTCATAGAACCAGCATGGTGGCGATCACCTTATTCCCAGGTGTTATTTTCATTCATGTATTCCTTGATATTATAATAACCCTTTTTATACAGTTTTTCTTTAATAAAACTTTTAAACTTGTTTATTAACAAACTTTGAATATGTTCTGGGATTTTGTTGTAAAAGCGTATACATTGCCCCATTAATGAATTACTGATTCTGTGGAGTCTAGTAACTGGTATTACAAGCTTATGTTTGTTCCTAGTGTTCAAAGTTATTGTTAAAAAAAAATATTATTAAAGCTATTTATGTTTTTATTTACATACATTACATTTTCATAAATATATTGCGATGCCAAAGTTTTTCAAAACAAATATAGCTTCAATATCAGTCGCATTACCCCATAGCAAAATTCCATAAGACATTACGCTATAAAAGTAACTAAAATACACTAAACTAGCTGTCTCAACATCTGTGAGACTTCTAATCTTTCTTACAGCATATGCTGCAGAACTAAGCCTGCTTGCTAATTTAGATATATGGGGGCCCCATTGAAGTTTCGCGTCAATAGTAATACCGAGAAAATCAGTGGTATCCACAAGACTCAACTCCTCCCCATTTAACAGCACATTGGTATTCGAATGTTTTACATTAGGTATTGTAAATTTAATACACTTTGTCTTATTGCCGTTTAAGAGCATATTGTTGGCGTTAAACTAATGTACTAATTTCGATAGAGCATTATTTACATCGTCATAATAATTTCAATAATTTAATTTCATTACATGTATAGTCACCAGTTTTGTACGTGGTAGAGCCACGCTGCAGCCATTTTATGATTGTAGCACGAATGAGTCGGCTCGACCGGTGAAGGACCACCCTCTCTCAAAATATCAGGGTAAAATAGCCTCTTCATGCTCCTTTCGTTCTGCTGTGTTTCGTATGATGAGTAGAGAACAGGAGACCCTTTTTATTGGAAACAAGGCATTCCATCTCAGTCCTCGGGCCACAGCATCACTTACCGTCAGGTGGATACCAACTGTGTGCTCGTTTGTCGCCCCCATTCTATAAAAATACCAAAGTAAATACTTCGGACCAAACATTCAGAAGCAACTCCAATAGGTTAATATTTTCTTTGTAGTTCTATGATGAGGTCTAGGTGTGCGGCGATAACATCTCCGGCCAGCGGAACCCGCGGTCATCTCAGATCGCAGGATTCCATTCACGCAGAATTTAACTCATGTTTGATTTAAAACCAATTACGGGCTTCCTCATTCTGATTCTTATTGATTTTTTTCGTAAAATTTATTATAAAATACATTAAGCTTGTATACAAGCTTAGAAATCTTTTTTAGTTTTTATTAATACACGTTGCCCCCACGCTAGGATTTTCTTTTGTATCGTGGAGACAGCTTACATATATAAATTACACAAGGACAAACATCTAGACCAGTCACAATTATTTGTAGGTATACAAATACTTGTTCCGTGTGGGATTCGAATTCGCGGCCCTCAGCGCCTAAATTCAATATTTACCCACTGCACCATGGACCCATCAAATAAAAAAAATAGTTTACCGTATATACTTACTAAATATAGTTTATATATGACAATAACAGTAGCTAATTCATGAATTCTTACAAAAGAGCATTCATGAGTTACCTACCTTTCGCTCCTGTACTGATTTGAGGTTCAGAAAAGTTAAAATAAATAAAGAAATAAATAAATGAAATGTCGCAGGGTTCAAATTCTAATCTATAAAAGGAAAAAAGAAATAAAAAAGAAGAGGAATAAAAAAGCAAATTTTCCAAGAAATAAATGCTAACTGCCACATTCTATGAAAGGCCTAGTCCAGTACCCGCATATAGGTTTAAAAGCCCGTCATGTTCTATTAACACGTAAATTGATATCGAGATAGTATTAAAATGTTTGCATGCTTATGTACATACGTATTCTGTTTATTATCGGTAACAATTAAAAACTTCAATTGTCATTGAAAATCGCACCAATGACGCACAAACAAGCTACAATTCTCATACAGTCTAACAAAAAAAAGACGAGATATTCACAAAATAATCTATACATATAAACTTACAAGTTAAAATATCTGTCTGTAATATTGAAATAACTGGCTTCTATTAAGCTCGGGGCGTTATTTGCGTGCTATCAAAAACATAAATAACCATTTTTTTTAATTTCTGTTAGTCTGTCGGTCTGTCTGTCTACCTATCCGTCTATCCGGATGTTTGATTATCCTTAATCTTCATAACGCTACATTATTCGCCACATAGGCAAGCCGCAACGCTTCTCTAATACAATAAGCTTGTGTTAGTGTACACAAACCCTGACTTATTAGTGTTAAATTCGGACCAAGACTTAAATTTTACCATCGATGTATATGTACTACGTACTAGATTGCGCATTCCGAACATACACTATGTTCAACTGAACTGTACTGCAATCCGTACAGTGTGTCATTTAGTGTGATTTCAATCTACTAGTTAGTCTATGGTTTCAATATTCATGCAGTGTGGAGCGGCGCTAATAATACAAGATTTCAAATTAAAGTTTAAACCTGTCCGTAAATAACAACACAATTCAGTAGTCAAGTAAGTAAAATTATTTGTTGTTCTTGTGAATAAATAGGTAATAATATCTTAATATTACAAAAGAACAAATCATGAAAAATATATTTCTTTAAATAAACTGACCACGCAGGCGCAACGCGCTTAAATCAACTGCGCATGTGCGACTTTACTATCTCCCGCGCATGCGCGAAGACATAGAATAGTACACATTTTTTGTTTAGAAAGGCTTCTCTAGTACGTAGTACATATAACTCAATAAATTCTACGCTGACTACTAAACCAAACGATTGGTCACATAATAAAACAGCTGTATCAAATTTCCACTTAATAAAATTGTGGCAAGCGCAAGAATTTCCCAATTCAATTTACTGTTGACAATAATCAATAAAATGCATACGAATGGCTGTAATCGATTGTCTTGTCCAAAGACATGCATGAGGACCGAGCCATTGTCGTGTTTTTTCCACGTTTTCACAGTGAAGGGACTGTGTGAACTATGGTGCATCAAGGTCAACATTGTCTAAGGCTAATATATCTGTACCAACGTTACAATGCTAAGAAGTAACCGCAATACGATTCTAAACTAGTCAGAATAGAATTCAAATTACAATAAAATTTGATTTTCTAATATATATTTTTATTATATTATAATTATAGATTTTGACGGGACTTTCACTGGTAGATAGTTGATGTTATAAGAAGTAACTTAGGCTACTTTTATTTTAGAAAAAGAATCAGAATTCCGCGCAAAAAAATTAAAACTCTTGAAATCTTAGTAAATACTACGCGGGGAAAGTCACTAGGGAGAATTAGTTCTTCAATATTACCCTCCTTATTTTGATTCACTTGAAGAGATAATTATGATTTATCGACAATTCCGCAACAGTATCGACTATCGATAGTAGAGTCCTTGTCGGTACTTGGTCACAAGTTCGACTTTCAACCGGTTTTCTGGTCCAGAAGAGTTATAATTGTCCTCGCACTTCTTTAACTGCAGCCAAGCCTACTACCGATCTCATCTCATTCGCGCTACACTAGATACGGGTAAGCGTGAGCAAATAGTTCCGTGCAAATGCAAGCAAGTAAAGCTGTGGTAACTCAGGGGCTAAGTGCTCGTCGTGAATAACAGTGTACACGAACAACCCGAGTTCGATCCCAAAACTAAGGGATTTATTTATCACTATTCCTAGTACAATTTAATGTTTCAATATATTTTGTATAGTTTTTTTTTATAGGATGAGGGTGACAAACGAGCACACAGTCCACCTGATGGTAAGTGGTTGCTACGGCCCATAGACATCTACATCTATCCTCGTTTGCGAATCAAAATGCAGATGCGTTGTCACCCGTGAGGACTAAGATGGAATGCCTCATTTCCAGTAAAAAAGGGCCTCCGGCCACCTGCACTCACCAAGCGAAACGCAGAGGTAAACCTCTACTTCACGCTGGTATTCTGTGAGGTCGTGGTACCACTCCGGTTCGAGCCGGCCCATCCGTGCGACAGCAAAAGCTGCCGCGTGGCTCTACCACTGTTGAAGTTTGTAGAATAAGGGTAATAATAAACGAGCACACAGTCCACCTGATGGTAAGTGGATGCTGTGGCCTATAGACATCTACAGAGTGGAGTAGCTCGACTTAAAGGGACCCTGTATCAAAATTTGTCGGGGGGCCCAAATGAAGGGTAAAAATTTTTCACAAAAGGAACAAAAACTCTCGCATTTAATTAAAATAATTATATATTGATTATAAGTTATCACTTACAATTAATATTCCTAGGAACTAAGCTAGCTAAACAATTCAAACCAACATCCTGTCCCACTGAAGTCCTTAGAATTTTTGCTTACATACGTTCGGGGCCCCTGTAGCCCTGGGGCCCCGTATCATTGATACGGCTGATACGGCGGTAGCTACGCTCCTGCATCTACATTTATACTCGATTAAGAATCCAAATGCAGATGCTTTGTCATCCATGAGGACTAAAAGAGAATGCCTTGTTTACATAATGACTTCTTATATTTACGCAAACACGACACATTTAAATAAAACTAATTTTTTAAAACTATTTTTTTATTTAAAAGGAATGCCTTCTTTTCAGTAAAAAGGGTCTCCGGTTCTCTACACACATTATACGAAACACAGCAGCATTAAGCTACTATTTTACGCTGGTATTGTGTGAGAGCGTGATCCTACTCCGGTCAAGCTGACCCATTCGTGCTACAACCGTAATATAGCGGCAGCTTGGCACGAACACGTAAATATTTTATATGTGTTATTCATGCTATGATTTGTTGTGTATTGTCGGAAGTTGTCAACTTCTTAGGGTATATTAGAGATATGAATGTAAACGCAACAAAGAATGAATTACTTGCTCTCACCTTAGCTAAAGTACGGCCTTATACATTCCGCTACTAGACACAGGCCTCCTCTCATTTCTAAGGCGCTAAGACAACGCATTGTTTGCCGTGCTGCTCCAATTAGGGTAGTAAGGCTGACGAACGAGCACAAATCCCACGCGATGGTAAGTAGATACTACCTATAGACACATTCATCCATCCATGATTGTTGTCTTCTCTCAGAACTAAGTAAGAATACTTCCTTTCCATTAAAAAAGGTCTTCCAGTAAGATAGGTTCTTTACACTCACCATACGAAACACAGGTCAGGTCTGTGTTTGCTCGCCATTCTCCCGACGCCATCTTGAGCATATGATCATTGCCTCTTAAAAAATCCGTATAAAATTTAATATTACTTTCCTAATTATATTAAAAGTAAAAGATGACTTATACCAAGCAAACTATATCCTATAAAAAAAAATACTGCTCGCAAATTCAGACGAGGTAAAGCACCTCATAAATAGTTAGCCACGAAAACCGCGCGAAAATCAGCACCTAGCGTTGGAGGAGTGAACAAGCCCCATCGTTATCACCTGCGTTCTGTTGCTCTCCAAGAAATTCGTCGTTATCAGAAATCTACCGAGTTGCTGATCCACAAACTATCGTTTCAGCTACTTGTGAGAGATTATGCACAAGTTTTTAAAACTGATCTTTGTTTCCAGTCTGTTGCCATTGGCGCTTTGCAGGAAGCCAGTGAGGCTTACCTCGTAGGTCTGTTTGAAGACACTAACCTATGCGCCATTCACGCAAAACGCGTCACAACCATGCCCAAAGACATCCAACTTGCTCATTGAATCCGCGGAGAACTCGGTTAAGTTTAGCATTTAGTGTACCTTATAAATTATTTTTCATTCGGATAAACGTAAATTCCATAACATTTTTTTATAATGTCTCATATTTAATTTATTTAAATAACATTATAATCATTATTTTAAGGAGACATCAAAACTGATTTTATTATAAACATGTTCTTATTCTACCTATAAGTTTCTAATATTTGCAAAGGATGATGTAAGGTGGGAAAAAACATTATAGCTTACTACAGACCAGCATTTTCTGCATTGATGTAGTCTTGTATTTTAGTGACTCATAGTTATTATATTTTATACATACTCCTAGTATATTAATAATTTAAAATAAATATTGTGGAACAAGTTTTTTTTTTTAATTTTCAACAACAATCGTAAGTATAATTTATATAATCCATTTTTACCTACAAAATCACTCAAAGCAATAAGTTACAAACGATGATACCATGATATCGATTTGAGCTTAAGTTAAAGTTTAACTTAATAAACACTGACAATAGTATCGATTTATAAAACAGAATCTGAGGAAATCAGAGAGGGATGTGAAAAGATCAACTTCTCGATCGTATAGAGTGGGCGTAATGTGGTCGGCGAGCATCGATTGCTTGGTATTCATAATAAATAATCGATTTAAACATCGTCATAAGAACTGAGCGTATGTAACCTGACACGAGGTTAGAACGGTGACCGGACCCGTTGGCATTATGAGCACATGCGAAAATGATGAGCAGGTACTGTCGCATACAAAAATCTTAAACTAAAATATTTTTTTTCTTCATTCATCCATTACAGCCTATAAAATGTACACTGTTGAACAGTACAGCCTTCACCTTAGGTTGCTGCATAGCGGGAATAATTTCCACAGTTGGACACGCTTGGCGTATGTTTTAGCAACCGTAGTTTTTTTAAGGAAGATGTTACCGCCGATCCGCCGAGTTTACCCCTGTCGACACCTAAGTGGTGATAAGACACAATGAATTCATAAAAGTATTTCTAGAAAAAAAATTATCAAACTGTAAAAAATAATTTACCACGTAGTTTTGATGCGGCGTTCAGGTGCGGTGGCAGATTAAAATAATCGTACATAGTTTTATCCCGTGGGTGTCGTTACAGGCGACTATGGACAACCCAAGAAAATTCTCAAGGTTTCGAATAGATGGCGGTATAACCAATTCGTTTACGCCAAAAGACGTAAAATTCTCAGACCAGTGACTCCGCCTGCCAAACGTGACGATTAACGCTCATCAGTAATTTTATGATTATTCTACAATTTAGTAGCTATCTAGTATCTTCTACAATTTAGTGTCTATGAAACTAAAAACTATAATTATATAACTATATAAATTAGCCGGAATCCAAAGTAGCCGCGGTAGCTCACATGGTTAGCGCTCGCTTTAAATTTCACAGTACGCGAGCAATCCGGGTTTGATCCCCGCCGGCACCAATGAAATTGTGAATTGCAATTTTTAGTGCTGATTTACCATGTGCTCGGCAGTGAAAGAAAACATCGTAAGGAAACCTGCAATCTGAGAAATAAGAAAAACAAATTGAAGACATATGTAAAGTTCGCCAACACGCATTGGGGCAGCGTGGCGGACATTTCCTTACCCTAAAACCCTCTCAGAAATGAGGGGACGCCTGTGCCCCCAGCAGTGGATCGTATATAGGCTGTAATTTTAACTAACTTTTAACTTTTATATATTTTTATATTATATACCGCCAAGGTCGCTGGTTGCGATTCTGCGCTTTACGATACTTAGCCTTTATGCCAGAAAAAAAACAGTGTGATGGTGTCCTTAGTGTCATAGTGATTGACTGATTGACAATATCTATTGTCATAAATATAAAAAATATATTAAGTAAATAAAGTCCGTCTGTAGCCGTTCAAGAATATCCAGTACCTCAAATCCTCCCGTGGAGGCAAGAGGTGACAGAGATAAACAAACTAGAAGTAAAAAAACTCGGTTGACAATCTGTTGCTTAGAGTAGCAACTTTGGCAAATATCTCCCCTCTATATATATAATCTGTGGAGACCTATAGTTTTGCTTAAAATAATTTTAACACAAAAATAATTTATCCACGGGTTGACTGGCAGAAGGTGCCGGTAGGTATTAAATCGGCCTTTTATTACCCTATACTAATGTCTTAACAATAAAGTACTAATAAATAAATAAATTTATGTCAACAACAGTACGTGCGTTATGGTAACATTTCACAAAGCTGGTATACCTATTCCAGGAAACCAGTGCACAGATCATATCGAAGCTCAACTCTTGTCGCGTTGCCCTGAGAACGGCCTTTAGTGGCTATATTACTTTATTAATTAAACTAGGAAAGAGAAACTTCATGTAAATTATGTTATTTTACGAGACAAGGAAAACTCTACGATGATATACGGATGGAGAAACCGACGATATCTTTCTAACTTGTTGCAGTTACGATTCCTATTTTTAAAGTTCATGTAATGACGTCTTAGAACCATTATTGCGTTTCTTTGGACAATTAAGTTATAAATAAATGATGAATTGCCGCCTATATAATGTCCACAGAATACATACATAATATGATTGTAGTACTACGTCATATTATCATGATGTTATACAAAGAAAATACTATCCCAAAGATAAAATAAAATGAAGATAAAATAAAGATAAAATAAAGATATTTATTATTATTATAAAATTTAATACGTATGCTTATGTCTTTAGGTTCCTTATTTAAAAAAAGAACAATATCATTAAAATTAAATAGCTAATTCGCTTACAGCAATGAAGTAATTGAATTTGTCCATAATTCGATTAAACGTGAGCGACCGTGTAGTTGTAGTGTAAGAATATCCACTATCACATATCGTCACGTGGGTGTAGTAAGAGGCGACAGAGGGAAACTGAAACAGGGGATGGGTATGGATCCTGCATCTTCCTGGAAACAACTCAAAGTATTAAAAACTGCGGTCGCCAACTCGCCTGCCAAGTGAGTATAACTGTGACAAAATCCTTCTTATCAATCTATGGGCAGGCCTATGGTCAGCAGTGGACGTCTGTAAGCTGTAATGGACAACGTGAGTGCCCTTCAAGCAAGCACAATTATACCGTCTACAACTTACTACAAATCAATATAAAAGGTTTTTTTTATAGGATAGGGTGACAAACGAGCACACAGTCCACCTGATGGTAAGTGGTTGCTGCGGCCCACAGACATCTACATTTATTCTCAACAAAGATTTAAAATGCAGATGCGTCGTCACCCGTGAGGACTAAAATGGAATGCCTGTTTTCCAGTAAAATGGGTCTCTGGTTCTCTACACTCACCATAGCAGCATAGCACCAGCAGTGTCAAGCTGTTATTATACGCCGGTATTCTGTGAGAGCGTGGTCCTTCCCCGGTCAAGCCGACCCATTCCTGCTAGAACTATACTACTAATATAGCTGCGGCATGGCTCTACCACGTATGAAAAAAGTCAAACTAATTGATCTATTCATCATCATCATTACAGCCGTTCACAAGTCCAATGCTGACCCTAGACTGCCCCCAAAGAACGCCTCAAAGCACGGTCCCGAGCTACCTGCTTCCATTGACATCCTGTATGTCTTACCAGGTCGTCACTACACAGCGGGTGCAACCTAAACTTCACCTGCCGGTAAGAGACTGTCACCCGAGAACCTTTCTTCCCCATCGGTTGTCGGTTCTTTGAGCTTTATGGCCGGCCTATTGGCACTTCAGTTTACTAATCCTTTGGGATATGTCGGTTACTCTGATTTATTCCCGTTTTGAAGTCTAATTGATCTATTAGAAGCCTTTATTTAGCCTTTATTTAGTATATTTTAATTGCATTTTAATTAAATAATTTTATTACTCCATAACTTCGGTCATATAACGTTCGCGAATCTTTCCCAAGCTAAACGAATCTTCAATCATGAATGACACAAGCGTTCGACACATGCCTTTTTGTGCCCGCTAGATCATAAACGATGTATGCAACTTTATTTTGCGTTTAAAATGAAATCCATTACGACGTGTCACAAGATAGATAAATTATAATTTTATGTTCCAGTAAAACGGACCTATGAAATATAATGACGGTCGCTGAATCATGCAATATAGTCTCCCACAATAAACTCTGTGATGGCCAGTTATATCAGATAAAACCGACACACCGAGCATATTTCGTTGACGTATAAAATTAAAACAACTGGATAAGGCAAATAATGCTCCCGTCGCATCACTAGAATAAAAGCGGTTACATAAATGCGTGCACCTTATGACCGTATGGCATGTCGCGAAATACACACATATAAATAATGTTGCAAATTGGTTTGTTTGCACAGATCTCCGCTGTGTGATAGCACCGGCGGCTAAATATAGTCTAGTTAGCATAGAACGAGGATTCCGTTTCCTTCGATGTACTACGAACGTTTAATTATGTTTCGTTTGATGTTTAAATGTCATTTATTGCTAAAGAGTTGGCCCGGTTAGTTTTATATGGAATCTAATATCCTGAGGATTATCATAAATGTACAAGTTTTACATATGTTTCACTTGTAATTGCCTCTGTTTATATATAATTAAAATCAAGTACTAAACCTTTTTTGCTTTTTATTTAAACCTGTTCATTTTATTAGTACTGCCGCAAAATGATAAAATGCAAAAGATGTACTGAACAAGATTGCGGTGATACTTGAAGATCTTTAGTTTATGTCAACACAGATAAAACTTTAGTTTAGTTTTTTGTTTAAAAAAATAGATTTAAAAAGATTACCACTAGTAGCTCCATAACCCTCTAAAAATTACAGATATTACATGAAATAAAAAAAACGACGGTTTGCACTCCGGGAGTGTCGGCAGAAGTGAAAACTTGAATATTAACGTTGTGCATTTTTGATATTTTGGAATGGTGGAGATTATTTATTATTATCTTATTTCATTTATTTTCATTTGATATTATTTGTTTAGTAAACCTACACCGCACATGTGTTTATTGTGATGTTATGAAAATATAGGTTAATGCTATAAAGTATAAACATATTACAAATATTACATCTATAATGTGTAAGTACATATGTATCTATATTAATAATTTCGTAAGCAGTACAGTAGACTCGATCGAAACCTAATCTTAATAATAAAATTATATTAATTAATAAATGAAAATTAATTAAACCTAACTTACTTCCTCCCCTACGCCGCGTCGGCTGTCTACTCTCCGTCCGTCTTACGAATTTTCGATAAGGACACGTGGCCTGACGCGAGTTTAACATTTTTTACCCATTACAAAAAAAGTGCACAACGCCGCTAAAGAAGTTTTCACTTTCTAAAATGAGACTTTTACTTACTAGACTTTTTATTAGAGCTGTGGTAGCTGCTGCAGAAATTCTCTTACTTTTTCTTACAGAACATGGGCAGTACGGCTGACTCCTTTTTATCCAAAATCTCCAGCAGATCACTGACCAGCAGTAAGACATATTTGACTGTACTTTAAAAAATCTCTACACTAGGATTTACTCACTGTCGAGGTGATTTACTAATTTAAGTCGCACATAAACAAATAACCAGACCGGGAACAATTATGTGCAGACCTACAAGTACGCGTTCTGTGCGAGATTCGAATCCGCAGGAGCAGCGCAGAAACAGAACATTTTTCCATTGCGCTACAGAACCGTTTCGAAGGTGTAGCGCAGTGAACATGTAGCGCGTGGTATTGTTGAACGAATAGGTATCGAGAATGGGATCATGACATCACGTATGCAACGCCGCTAACGAACTTGTTAAATCCAAGGTGTATTCGCGGTGTAAGAGGATCCACTACCTTATTCTTCCCGTTGGCATCCTTATAAAACAGTGAGATCTCCATCGTTGAAATCGGAACATAAAAATTTATGTTTAGTCTATCTAGTCAGCCATTTTTCATACAGATGGGAAGATAAAAATACAAAACACATATAAGAGAATCTTATAGTTTAATAGAGCGTATATATCTTGAGCGACTTCATGATTTTGTTTTTTAAAGTAGAAAGTAGTTTGAACTAGGTATTGACTCCTTTTTTTATCTATAAGTGCTTCGAGATGTTTATTATCTCTTATTTTATTCTGCCAGTAATGCACTGTGGAAACCCTACAGAGTTAGCTCGTCTTCTAGCACCTGTAGAGAGAGAGAGAGTCAGGCAACTGGTTGAATGCACTGCTCTCATCTAATACCGGAATACTCTTGGACAGTACTACTTTCTCCCTTGCTATTAGCCTGAGATTAGATTTAAAAACAAACGAGCTACATCGCTGCCGTTGTGGTAAAGAAGTCGACATTCTAGGTCTTATCAATACATTTGGTGACACAAAAGCTGGCAGAGTTTTTGGGCAGCAGATCAACCGCGTAATACAGCAAGGCAACCCAGCCAGTTTTTTGGGCAAACTACCAACAGACGGCAGCGATTTGATAACTTAAGTTAAGCTTTACATACGGTATTATACGTGGTTGTAGCACATGAATGGGTCGACTCGACTGGGATAGGACCACGCTCTTACAGAATACCAACGTAAAATAGCAGCTTAATGCTGCTGTGTATCGTATGCTGAGTGTAGAGAACCGAAGACCCTTTTTATTTAAAACGAGGCATACCGTCTGATCTTAATTGAGTATTAATGTAGATGCCTATTGATCACCGTATTCATTTACCATCAGTTGAACTGAATGCTCGTTTATCAACCTTATTCCATAAAAATAACGGATTAATTTTGTGAAATACTTTTTTTTCCTAATTTTTTTTAAAAATATTTTAATAAGAAGAAGTTATGTTTTAATTTCATTTGTTTATTAGAAAAAAAATAAACTTAGTAATAATACTTCCTCAAACGAAAATATTACATCTCATAAATTCGTTACTGCAGAACGTAACAAAGGCAATCGAGTGTACGGACCACCAGAGTCCACTAACAATTGGACCACGAGCCACACGTGAGCCATACAAGTACACGAGATGACAACGATAAAGCGAAATAATTCCCTATGATATATGCGCCGTATGGGGTTTCATACCACTGGCCTGTGCGGCCGGGGACAAGTTGCCAGTCCGAGTAAATTGGCCCTTGCTTAGGTTTAGCATGATAAATAATTGCATATTACTAACCAACACAAATCAAACGGGATTACTATTTATCACACTTTGTTCCTGGAATAATTAAGGTTGTGACTTTATTGTGGCCGTAATATTCTTGACTTTATAAAATAAGGAATGTATGATGTGTATGTATATTTATAATGCACTAGCTGACCCGGCGAACTTCGTACCGCCTAACAGTCGATTCTTTATTTTTTTAATACTTATTCTACTATTTAGGACACCGGGTCAGCTAGTAAGATAAAAAAATAAAATAGAAATTTGATTAGTCAACAATTACATTATGTCAAAAAATAAAAATTATAAAGCACTTAAAATTCTTTTAATAGTCACTAAAAATCACAATGAAAATTACAATTTCTGATATCTTATTATGACACCTACTTTATTATATTTCATTTTATTTTTACTTATTCTAAATTAAGTTTCCTTCGTATAAGTATTGACAAATATTTATACGATTCGATACGATACGATATAATATTTGTACGATACTAACGTCACTGTTTTGCCTTCCCGGAACCCCTCCACTAACACTTAAACTTTATGGTGTAGTATTAAAGTTCAAATTGACTTTTAAGTATTATTACGAATCTTTTGTATGGGAATATAGAAAAGTGTTGTTTTTAGACTTTTTTATTTTTTAAATTTTTCTCTCCGTAAGAACCATCTTCGTACTTCAAGGAATATTATAAAAATGAATTAGCGAAATCGGTTCAGCTGCTCTCGAGATTTGCGTTTAGCAACACATTTAGCGATTCATATACATATACATAAACACTCACGCCTGTCACCCAGAGGGATAGGCAGAGACTACGATTCATTGTTATATTATAGGGAAGATATGTACAATATAATGCATTATAGTAGATTTGTAGAGCTATAGTAGTTAAGATTTTTGTCATGTGGTGGTTTGCCATGTAAGGGAATATATAGCCCCATTTCGTCTGATGGGTATCGTAAGAGACGCCTATGGCAATGCCAGAATAATAATGTTCTCCCGATTTTCGTTACGGCGGCCATTCTCAACTGAAACTGATCATATACACAGCACAGGATTATAGTGCACGAATGTTGACGGCTCCGTGGCGCAGTGGCCTAGCAATGATTTGTTGCGCTGGGGGCCGCGGGTTCGAATCCCGCACGGATCGAGTATTTGTATGGCCTACAAATAATTGTCCCGGGTCTGGATGTTTGTCCTTGTGCAATTTGTGTTTGTAAACTGCCTCCACGATACAGGAGAAAATTCTAGTGTGGGGATAACGTTTTAAAAAAATGTATCAACTCAGAATTATAGTGCACAATGTCACAACCGCACTCTCTATTCCCTCAGTGGTGATTCTTCTCCTTGTGGAGGTTATGCATGTTTCGAGGAGACCCTCTTTACAATGGGCGGCATCTCAGGAGGACACGACCCCCCGGTACTGGGTGCTGCGTTGGCAGCTTACAGGTTGGAGTAGTGCGCACTTAGCGCCATCAAATCAGGTGTCGGGATGCTCACTCATCCCCGGCGTCCCCGTCGCCGGGTGGTGAGCGAAGGAGTTCACGTGGGAGTGGTCGCCCGTCAGGTGGGCGGGCGTGTAACGGAGCAAGGTTTTGAAGGTGTGTATGTGGCCCGTTATCTGCGCGGTCGAACAACCGTCTCGCAGTACGGGCCACGAATTCTGAGATGGATTCGACCTTAAGGTCGCGTGCAATGATATCATTCCTGACGTAGCGACCGGCTCCCACGATCACCCAAAGCGCAAGATTTTGCTGGGCCTGCAACCTCCTGCGCTGAGTGGCCGAGGTCAACGCGTACCAGGCTGGTGCTGCGTAGGTCAGCCGCGAGCGGATGTAGGTTTTGTAGATACCGATTTTTGTTCTTGTTGGTAGTTTGGATGCCAGTATTGGATAGAGTTTTGCTCGCGCGGATCTGGCCTGTCTTACGACGTTATTGACCATCGGGGTCATCCGCAGCGAGCGATCTATCTGGCATCCTAGGTAAGTGATGGTACTACTCCAACCCACATCCTGCCCGCGGAGTCGCAGAGTTGGAGGTGTTCTGGCCAGCCTGGTCATGAAGGCGACGGTCTTCCCGACGTTGACCGCCAGCCTCCATTTGTCCAGCCACTCAGGCAAGAGGTCGAGCACCCGCTGCAACTTCTTGGCAGCTATGTCCACCCGACGTGATGACGCGAAGTACGCACTATCATCGGCGTACAATGCGAGAACTATATCCTCTTCCCATTCCTTCAGATGACCTTGAAGGGTGGGGATGTCGTTGGTGTAAACCGCGTACAGGTGTGGTGATAGGCAGCTGCCCTGTGGCACTCCGGCCAAGATCGGCCGTGCCGCCGAGACAGCCCCTTCCAGGGTGACATGGAAGCTCCGCCCCTCCAGGTACGACGCTATTAACCGCACAAGCATGGGCAGTAAGGTGGTATGCTGGATGAGTTTGTAGACTAGCCCTGCGTGCCACACCCTGTCGAAGGCCTTCTCCATGTCGAGAAGGACCCCCACACAGATGCGGCCGAGGTTATATTCGGCCGCAAGATAGTGTAGCACGCGGGCCAGCTGAGAGGTGGTGGAATGTCCCCTGCGGAAGCCGAATTGCTCTTCCCGCAGGGTGACATGCGGAAGAATTCTGGTAAGTGTAAGTTTTTCAAAGAGTTTTGCTATGTGCGGCAATAGCGTTATGGGGCGGTAGCTGGCCGGGAACCTCCTGTCTTTTCACGGTTTCGGCAGCACGATGATCTTGCCCTGCTTCCAGATGTTCGGGAAGTGGCCAGTTCGCAGGATGCCGTTATATAACCTGGCGAGTGCCACTATTACCCTTCTGGGCAGCTGCTTAATGGCTGTGGTGGTAATGCCGTCATATCCCGGCGCTTTACGGGCGGGTAGGCGCATGATGGTGCGCCTTACCTCCGTTGGCGAGATGAAATCGTCGCCCCGCAATGGTGGCGCCGGGTTTGTAAGGTATTCCTGTACGCGGTCCGATATACTTTTTGCATGGTCTGCGTACCCCTCTGCTACGGTGTTGGGTTTAAACTGCTGTTCTAGGTGCTGTGCCATCAACTCCGCCCTTGTTTGGGCGTCGTAGATTCTACTCCCCGTGCTGTCCACCAGTGGGCAGACAGGTGGTGGTTTCTTTGTGAGCTGCCGGTTGAGGAGATGCAGAGAGGCGGGTGTCTCCGAAGCTTCGTCGACTCGCCTCTCCCATGCCTCTCCCCTGTACGCTCTCATAGCTACCGACAGCTCTTCCGTCATAGAATTTAGTTTGGTTTTTAGCCGAGGGCATCGTGTCCGTGCCCAGAGCCTCCTCATCTTCCGCTTCTCAGATAGAAGGGTTCGCAGTTTGCGTGGGAGTTCCTCCTTCCCGCGCCTCGTAGAGACAGGGTGAGAGTAAAGTTTGAGTTTGTCTTCTATGCTGTTATGAAGATGTAGGGCCGCTGTCTCCACATCTTCACTGGTGGTGATTGAGGCGCAGAGTTGGAAGTCCTCCAGCGCACTACGGAAGCGCACCCAATTCGTCTTCATTCGGAGACTTCTGGGCACTACGGCATCCGCACTGGTGTCGATGGTAATCAGCACGGGGAGGTGTTGCGTGTCCACATCGTACAACACTTCTACCAGTGTTGGGTACGGCACTAGATGGCACAGCACTATGTCTAGGACATCGGGCTGGTGTTCAGGTTTGGTGGGGATATGGGTGGGCTCATCAGGGCCCAGCACCTCGTACCCCCACTCCTCGGCGTCGTCATACAACTTCCTGCCAGGTGGTGTTATCAGCGCGGAGCCCCATGCAGGATGTTTGGCATTGAGGTCTCCGGCGATAATGGCAGGTGTTGAGGAATCAAAGATGGTTCTGATATCCTGGGGGGCAAACGAGGTGCCGGGAGGCCTGTAGGCGGCGAAGATCCTGGTGTCTTTAGTCCCCACCTTCAACCTGATTCCCTTAGTCCTCGTTGACATATAATTGGTGTTGGTGCCAACTTCTTCGTGCATGACGTCCCTCCTCACAAGGACCGCGGTACCTCTGTACGCGACACCTTCTGGGGAGATCTCGTCATGGCGATACACGAAGAAGTTGGGGAGTTTTAGTTGGGCAGAGGGGCGCAGTTTGGTTTCCCCCAACAGCACAATTTGGATATTGTGCTGCTGGACCAGGGTTCTCAGGTCGGCGACCTTCCCTACGATGCCGCCGGGGTTCCAGTAACACAATTTAATTTGATGGCCTGCTGACTGAAGAAAGTTGGGCTAGAGCACTTAAAATGGCCGAAAGGGGGTTGGTGCCGGTGGTCAAGGCAGTCAGGACCTCTCCTAAGATCCTGATCACCATGCCCACCAGTTGAGCGAGGGCCTCCTCGATGGTGGCTGGTGCCTGGGGCTGTGGTTGTGGTGGGACAGTTACTATTCTTTTACGTGGGTGTGGGGTTCGTGGTTGGGGTGCAGTTTGCTCATCCTGATTTGAAGTAGGGGGGGGGGGAAAGAATATCGTGGCTGCGGCAGTGGCTGTCGCTGTTGTGTGGTGGCTATGGGTGGAGGAAGCGGAGTCGACGTACCACCCACTTGAGCTGGTTGGGTGGCCGTCTTCCTCTTCTTCTTATTTTTCCTCCCGCGTTTCTTTTTGGGGCGCTCTATGCGCTCCGTGGCAGCATTCGCCGGTGGGGCTAAGGTTGCCCCGGTCGTCGCGAATGTCGGTGCTGGTGTTACCGTTACCTGCCGCTGCTGCGGTTGTGGCACCTGTTGTTGTGGTTGTTGTTGTATAGGCAATTGGGGTGGTGGTGGTCGTTGTGGAAGCGGTGGTGGTTGCCACTGCGGTGGAGGTGGTGGCCGCTGTGGTGGAGGTGGTGGCTGTTGCGGTGCTCGTGTCGCTTGCGGAGGCATGGGAGGCTGCATGTTAATACCCCTTTTCCTCGCGATTCGCTGCAACACTGGGCACCGCCTGTCATTCGCCGAATGGTCTCTTCCGCAGTTTGCACACTTGGGTGGCGCATCCCGCGGATGTGGGCAGGCTGAGGCCAGGTGGTCACCCGCACAGCGAACACATTTGAAGGGCCGGTAGCAATTGTACGATGCATGCCCGAACCCTTGACATCTGTGACACTGCGCGGGACCGACTCGACCAGTCCAGGCCTCTATGGTTACTCCGGGCATATAAAGTAGTTCATCTATTTGGAACAACCTGTTGAGCTCTTCGGGGCTTAGGTGATCCATCTTAACGTGGAAGAGGCAGCCGGGCCTGCCTCTTTTCGGTGGAATCGATCGGACAAAAGTGACCGGAAAGCCCCTTTCTATGAGGGCCTCCTGTATGTCCTTAGGGTCCGTGTCTGCAGGGAGACCTCTTAACCCCACCTTCGTGGGTTGCTCCTCCTGCGGGGCGTAACAGTACCACACGAAGGTGGCGTCCTCCTTACTGCGCTCTATAAGGTATTTTTGTACCTTACGGTACTCTTCTTCGGTCTGGGGCCAAAACGGACCCCCTTCCCAAATGGGCGAGCATTCGGGGCGTGGCCCAGAAGCTGGTGAATGATTTTGAAGTGCTTCGCCCAATTTGGGAAGCACTCCACTATGATGGGAGGGTATTTGGCCGTTTGGCTAACAGTTTGCTGTTGCGGCCTTTGCACAGGTGGTGGTGGTGATGGAGGCGCCGCTCTTGGTGCTGCCGCCATGCGCGCATAAGAGTCCGGCGCTGTGGATGGTCCCGGTGTGGGCTCCTGGTTTGGTGGTTGGGAGTCTTGTATGGGGGGAAGAGTGGCGTAGGACGTATTGTCCCACTCCCTCTCCCCTTCAGGGGCTTCCTCGCCAAAGTCCTGCATATCAGCAGTGCAGGCCGGCGAGGTGGTTGGTGATGGCGATTTGGGTGGGATATTGTATCTCTTCACCGGTTGTGGGGCTTGTCTTTCGGGTATGGGGGGAGTAATTGAGGTAGTAGGCGATGCCGAATCCGATAGTGAATCGGATCCAGCCCTCTGCCTTTTCTCCTCTTGGAGCATGTCCTCCTCTATTTCTGGTGGGGTTCTCCTCCTCGAGGCTAGGCTCCGGCGTGGTAATGGAGCCGGTTCGACTCTAGGTGGAGACACAGCTTCACCAGCGCCGAGCGCGGCGCCGGGTGCCGGGAGGCCACCTGTCCGCCTCGGGAGTTGGCTGTAGGGTGGGAGCACTCTCGACCTCTCAGGAGCGAAGAGGTCTCGCTCCATGAGAGGCCTGTCGAGAACTCCCAAACGCCTCTCTGGTGGTTTACGGCGTGTTGGGGGGGGTTCCCCCTTGTCCGACATCTTTTCTGAACTGTTCAGTTGTGCTCAGCCCTTAGCTATCACACACCTTACTCCCCTCAGCGCGTGCAACCACACCGGGTGAGACCCTTGAGGGAGGCCCAGCGAGGCGCCCGCGAGCAGGGAGGGGTGTGTGAGGCGCAGATGGAAATGGGCGTTATCTCGGCACAATGTGCGGCACACTTGTATACACTTTTTATCACAAAAAGAGGGTACAATGTAGTAAAAATAAGACGCAAAGTAGGCCACAGCGTAGGAAGTGACCTTTGCGCTTACCTTTGATGAAGCTCGACGCAGGAGATGCGCCAGCGACGCCTCGACGCCAGACGGAGCGAACTCGACGTCGGCGGAGTCGAACACTGACACAACACGTACTAAGTCGGGAGCGCTGCTAAACACGTCCGCACTGTAGCACGGCCCGCGACGAACTGGACTATTCCCTCACTCTCATAGTCCGATGGAACGGTAATTAGAAACGACCGTAGAGAGATCAGCGGCAGAACCAGTAGCTTTACGTGCTTTCTAAGGCACGGGGGTGAAACACCGCCAACTACCTGATTTCGGGCTGCTATTGAAAATTAATTTTAGCCTGCCCCGGGATTCATTTCATTCATTCATTTATTCACCATCGAGGCGTCACCATCCAGAACAATACTTTTCTTCTCTAGCTTCCGATAGATGGCGGTATGGGGATCTCGTTTACTTTTACCGTCACAGTCTATCAAAGTCCGCCGCTGAACATAAGCCTCATAGGGGAGATATTTGCCGTAGTTGCCACGCTTAGCAAGCGGTCTTACAAACGCAGATTTTTATTTTTTAGTAGGAGGACGCTCCCACCCATATCTTGATTTTTTCCCTCTGTCACCTTTCGTAACACCTACGGGACGATATGCGGGTAGTGGATATTCTTACAACGCCACTACAAGGTGTTTACAATAAATGTGTAAAATAGCCAAACCGACCACGGGCAAAACGTCATTTTTTTATATGATAAGGGTGACAAACGAGCACACAGTCCACCTGATGGTAAGTGGTTGCTGCGGCCCATAGACATCTACATCTATCCTCTATTACAAATCAAAATGTAGATGCGTTGTCACCCATGAGGACTAAGATGGAATGCCTCATTTCCAGTAAAAAGGGCCTCCGGCCACCTGCACTCACCAAGCGAAACGCAGAGGTAAACCTCTACTTCACGCTGGTATTCTGTGAGGTCGTGGTACCACCCCGGTTCGAGCTGGCCTATCCGTGCGACAGCAAAAGCTGCCGCGTGGCTCTACCACTGTTAAAATATCATAATCATAAGTGAAATCTACACAAAACGTCCGATGAGTGTACAGAACCGGAGACTCGTTTACTGGAAACGAGGCCTCAGGGTGACAACGCATCCGCATTTTAATTCTTAATCGAGGATCAATGTAGGTGTCTATGGGCCGCAGCATTCACTTACCATCGGTTGAACGGTGTGTACGTTTTCTCCAGTCCACCTAAGTTAACAAACTAATTCTTGGTATAAATAGATATGTTTTCGATCAATATTCTATTCACGCAAGGTTCTTATATTTATTGACAACAATAAATAAAAGTAAGGAAGCATTTTAACCTTAAACAATTCCCGCTTACCATTCCAAAGGACATCGAAGCGACTAGATAAACTCGTAATATGCATAAATAACAATTAATAATAATAGTTTATTTTCTCGCAACATCCTATGATTATCTCGATTTTTGACAAAAATATAGGCTGAAAGTAATGTGAGAACCTATATTTCAGGTCGTCAAATCTCCCTTCCAGTTGACAAATACAAAAGTAAAATAAATAGACATATTCATGCAGTAGTGACAACGGCTGCAGTAAAGAGAGAAAGGAGGAGTCATGAGTGGACTTGACGAAGTAAATAATAACTAAATACCTTATGGCGGTAGCGTAAGAGAATCCATTACACCATTTCGTCCCATGTGTATCGTAATAGGCAACTATGGGAAACACCTATGGCTTCCAAGTGATGGCGCCTGTCTTTCCTTCCAATTATAATGTGGGTATCTACAAGACAAGAATGAATAGGCTCTTTACTATAGAAATACCATGGACTGCAAGTTATTGATTATAAATTGGCTGAAAGCCCTGTCTTACGAAAGCAGAGATTTTTTTTTTATGTTTCAACACATAAGGTGAAAAAAATATTTTCACACAACACACACACACAAACACGCACACAAACGCGCGCACGCGCACGCATGAACGCACGCACACATTTATTTTTGAATAATTTTAAACATTTTTTTTTGTATTATATGTAGTCTTATGTTTCTAGACAGTTTTGTATGGCTATGGAAGAGCGGGAGTCTGACACAAGTGCCTTAAGGTGCTTAAAAGACGCTCCCTACCTTATGCAAATCGTTAAATTCTTAATGAAATCAAAAAGATTATTATTAGGCTTTTGTTAAGTTGTTAAGTTAAGTCAGTGCGCTTCACCATCTTCGGCTGCACCACCACTTACAATTAGGTGGGATAGTAGTGAAGCAGACTTATTCTATACTTACTTCCGTAATTTGTTTTTCAAACAAATTTTTTTTCATCTGGAATATAAATACGGGATACGTAACCGCCAGGTACCTTAATAACTACGCTACGCAATTGTTTACAATTTGTTATAAGTCATCAAATTGAAGCTGGCATGCCTCAGAGTGAAAGTGTTTACCATCTTGCTTGAGATTTAAAGAACAAAATACTCAAATCTCTTACTCACATAAGAGTGTCGTGGTTAACTCTTCGTATCCAATAATATGTACTTTAGAAGAGCTTTATTCCTTATTGTATAAAGTTTATATGAATAGAATATCCGACAACACCTACACTGTAGGAAAAATTTTACCAATTTTACATGTTAAATAGGCTACGTATTCATTAACATTTTAATAAATCAATAAATCTAAACAGGCAAGCCCCCGAAACAAGCGGCAAACACCTTGTTTGAGATTAAAGAATAAAATATGAAACTAACTATCCCTACACGAGAGCGTTGTGACGAACTTTTTTGCACAATAGTCTAAAATATAATATTAAAAAAAAAACCGTCTGATTAGACTTCGATAATAAAGGAATTATTACCTATGTTACATTCTAACCTTTATGTACAAGTTAAGGTCACTTCACAATGCTTGGCAATTTTGTGCGAAGTATTAATTTGGTGTTCCCTCAGCTTTTACCATCTAAACGAGTCTATTCAGAAATTCCACTTGCATGGCCACGATCTTAGACCGCGACCACACCGAGCGCGGGGTGCAAGACGCATTGTGAGCGCGGTCAAGGCGCGACCCGGTTCACACACAACAATTGGCGAATGTGCAGTATGAACTCAGCATTGCTCGCGCCTTTTTATCGGCCGCTGTACGCGGATACGCTTGTTTGTGCCACTTAACTGTTGGGCAACTAGCTATATTACTTGTAATTATGTATTTATGACTGTTTATTTTGAATGCTTGGTTTTTATTGTTTGATTTACGTTACGTTTGTTTATGGACAATCGTTCAGTTATGATGGCGGAGTAAGTGAGTACATCGCTCCATTTTCTTCCGTGGACTATGGAAAGTATCAGAAACTTTTCCGAAAGATGGCGTTATAGTTAAGATAACTATAACGCCATCTATACTATATTTACACACACTGGCACACTTGACAGGTGAGCTGGTAACCATATGTTTATTTTAGTTAGTTCAGTTCTTTTCTAAAAACGCAGCCGCCATCCCCTGGATTGTTTCCTTCTATCGCCTCTTACGACACCCAAGAGACGATATGGGTAAATGAATTAACACCACCTCTACACGGTGACTGAATATTCCTTTTTTTGTAGATATATCGAGAGACACTTCGGAATTGTAAGGAATGTATTAAAGTGGAACTCCAAAAAGGCAAAATCGATTATCAATATTTCAGATAAACATTGGTAATATAAATAAGATCACTCACATATCAAGAATACGGTAGATGTCTAATAAAAGTAAAGCAAATTAAATATGCAAAAATTTGTAAATTAATGAATAATTTAATCAAACTTTATTCTGAGAGCAATTAATGTACATTATATTAAAATATAGTTCGCAGCTATTTCCACATTTAATTTTGTCATTTGAAAACAACAGTTATAATTAGTAAAATGTTGTTGATTTCAAATCACTTATTACTGCGAATGGTGGATAGTGGTTTTACAAGTTGTAGGTTTGCTCTCTTTAAAACTTAGGTGGCAATGGAACTTAGTGTCCACCTAATGTTAAATGGCTACAGAAGCCCATGTACACCTACAACCAACATCAAAAAAGGTTACAGATGCTTGTCACCTCTGAAGACTGAGATGGAGTACCCTACAATCTGTAATTATTCAATATTTATACCCTTCACACAGCAGTACAAGCACTGCTGCTGTGAAGCAGAAATAGATAAGAGGCTGATAACTGCCTTGACGGCCTCCTAGACAAAAGAATCCTGCTACCTAGTAAAACGTATCTGCTAAATCCATGTACGATAATACTTGCATCATTAATAATGTCATTGTATATAATCATAGCGACTAATATTTGTTGCAATCATTCTTAATAAATATTTAGTTTCTTGGACTTGCAGGATTTTTCTCCGTTGTTAAAAAAGTTAAAGTTACAGACTATATACGTCCCACTGCAGGGCACAGGCCTCCTCCTATTTTTGAGGGAGTTTTAGGACAAGGGGATGTCCGCCGCATTGCCCCAATATGTGTTGGCGAACTTTACATGTCTTCGAAATATTTTGCAATTAACGATTTCATTAGTGCCAACGGGGATCGAACCCGGGTTGCTCGCGTACTATGAAATTTATAGCGGGCGCTTAGCCCCTAAACTACCACGCCTTTTCCCCGTTGAGCAAGTGACAGATCAACAATTAAAACTAACTTAATTGTAATTTATAATTTCTATGGTATTGACGGGAACCGAAACCGAGTTGCTCGAACTGCTTTCTCATAAATGAACCTCTCAGAAATAAGATGAGGGCTGTGCATAAATCGAACTGCAAGCCGATTTATGCACATAATAAGGTGATTCTTAACACAAATACGACTTACGGATCCGGAAGAAGAGAGCTTACTCCTTTTTAAAGGCCAGCAACACACATGCGATTCTCCTGGTGTTGTACATGGGCGGCGTTAATGACCATCAGATGATCCGCATGCTTGTTTTCCCTCTCTTCTATAAAAAAAAACCATCATCTTGAATAAAAAAAACTTACTATAATATACCACTTAATATCCTTACTGATTTAGGACTCAATGCAATTAATTACATTATCAATGATATAACAAAATTATTCCGATATGACAGATATCTAAAAGCCAGAACTGGTTCTATACAGCCAACACAATAGTGTTGATTAATCGCAGGACTTTAGAACCGGATAACGTTAAATGGCAGCGCGCATCAAAATCAATGGAAAGAAATCATATTAAAAGGAATAAAGATGTCACTGGTAATCTAAAGATAAATAGTGGCAAACGGGAATTATCAAACCGTGATCGGATAGTAGCCGGCGGTGCATTCACACCGAAGCCCTTTGATAAATTGACGACATTTATCTGTAAGCGATTGTATCAAAATATTTTAGTAGATCTTCAGGATAAGTGTCACGATTGTAATGGAGCGGGCTTAGAATGACTCCTTGAGAGACACCAACGCCGCTTGTGAAAGCAGACGAGCGGCTGCGTAGCGGCTTCGAATTATTTATCAGCACCAAACCTTATGATATTGGACAGAGTTTTTTTTAAATAAAATAAATAAAGAGTGTGATATCATAATATTACGCTTTAGTTACTGTTATTACACCAAGCCTTGCAATTTTGGACTGAGAAAAGCAATATTACGGTATAGTTCTCGTTGTGTTTTTATAACATTTAGATTAAATATACTATCACAGAAATGAGTAAGTGAAACCGATGAGAATTTATTTATTTTTTAAATGATCTGGAAATAATACTGTTTTCCGATTTTATAGCTATGACACATTATAAAACAATAGCCTAAACGTGGTATAGTCTAGCTCGATTGGGGAAGGATTACGCTCTCACAGAATGCTAGACAAAATAAAATAAAATAGCAACTTTATGTTACCGTGTTTCGTATGATGAGTGTTAAGAACCGAACAACCTTTTACTGCGATGCCTTTTAGCGATGTAAACGCATCTGCATTTTTATTCTTATTCGACAAAGAAATTGATGAATGTGGGCCGCAGGATTCATTTACCATCAGGTGGACTGTGTAGTCGCTTGTCATCCGTATTCTATAAGAAAATGTCATAATGCATTTTTCTTATATTTGAAAATTAAACAAATTTTTAAAAGTCGAAAAATCTGTGTGTTAGTTTGAAATTTAAAAAAGAAAAATATAATATATTTTGTATAAAATTCCAAAACAATATTAAATTATAGCCCATAACCCATAAATATAGATTAATATCTCCAATAGAAATTCCGCCAACGATTTGTTATGACAAAATAATCTTGACAAGATTTGAATTCTTCCACTTTCGCAAATCAAATTAGAATAATCAGTCAATAATTTATAAACCAGAACTAGTAACGATTTTACTAACAAAGGTTAAAGACCTGAATTCGTTTCTTGATGCTGATATAATTAACAAGAATGACAGTTATTAGATCAAACAGCAAGCTCTACGACATCAGTTCAATAGCTTCATGATAATTATAAATCGTATAAGCAACTATAACACAACATTATGTATGACTTTATGTATACATAAATAAACATTAATTTAATTCGTAAACTGTACCAATGTTTTTATGAGTCACTATCGAAAATAGCCTACCTACCTAAACACCTAACCTAGACAACAGGTTAATCATCTCTTTAGTATCGATATATTATCGTTTTGACTGCCAAGTTGGTCTAGTGATTGTAGTAGTGCGACTGCTAATCATGAGGTTCCGGGTTCGAATCGATCAGCGATCGCGAAAAAATCAGTTATTGAGTTTTTCCATCAAGAAATTCTCAATAGCTGCCCGGAGTCGGGAAGTTGGCGGTGTTTCACCCCCGTGCCTCGGAAAGCACGTAAAGCCGTTGCTCCTGCGCCTCTCCGGTCTCTCTCCGGTCGTGTCGGTTTACCGTCCCATCGGGCTATGAGAGTGAAGGAATAGAGAGTGCACCTATGCTTGCGCATACACTTGGGCACTATAATCCTGTCCTGCGCAGATGGCTAGTCTCCGTTGAGACTGGCCGCCGTGGCCGAAATTCGGTCTGGAGGACATTATTATTATTTTAGGGGTATCTGTATAGTTTTCTCATCTGGTTGGGCTGTATAAATATATAATTGTAAATGAAAATGATAAACATACATAAATATCAACAAAATAAAATAAATACATAAAAAATACATAAATAAATAAAAACCCAACCAGATGGAAGCCCTCGGCAGGGGAGACCAAACGACCGAGGGTTAGGGGGAAAGGGAAAGAAACTGGCGGACTATGCGGGCGGTATCGAGGAGCACCGCCTTCTGCATTTGAGCTTAGAGCGGTCCGTCACGGAGTCCCAGTCGCCTCAGATGACCCGAGAGGCTGACTGGGATTAACCCGTTCGCAGAAACGACCACAGGAATAATTTCGGCCGGCAATCCACCCCACATGTCGGTCACCTCGTGAGCCAGATCCAGATATTTAGTAAGCTTATCTGTTTTGGCTTTCACGAGGTTCTCGTCATAAGGAATGGTAATGTCGACCAAAAATATCCTTGACTGTGCCCGGTCCATGAGCACAATATCAGGCTTATTCGCAAGAATAGTCCTGTCTGTGATGATGGCCCAGTCCCAGTATAGCCTGGCGCGGTCATTTTCGAGCACGGCTTCCGGCAAGTACTTATAATACGGCAGTTTCCGATCCACGAGACCGTATTTTAGAGCGAGCTCCTGGTGTAGAATCCTGGCTACTAAGTTGTGCCTGTGCAAATACTCAGAGTTAGAAAGCGCCGAACAACCGGAGATGACATGCCTAAGTGATTCACCGGGATGGCGACAAGCTCGACAGACGTCAACGGTGCCATCCTTTAGGATGTATCTCCGATAATTGTTGGTCTTAATAACCTGATCCTGTATCGCACAGACAAAACCCTCGGTTTCCCCAAAGAGGTCACCGAAACGTAGCCAGTGGAGGGAGGCGACTGTGTCCACGAAAGGCTCATGTAGAGCCTTGTAGAACCTCCCGTGGAGCTCCTTCTCGTTCCATACAGTCTCCCGGTCGGAAATGCTCTGTACTGCCGGGTCTTGCCATTGCTCGTTGGCTAAGGATAGAGGGGTAAGTCCTTTATCACAAGAAATAACGTCCCTATAGTATGGATCATCCGCTCTCGTCAGAAAGTAATTACGGAGGCTGCACACTTCGCGATTATGCATGGTAAGCGCGCTTAAAAAGCCGCGCCCACCATGCTTCCGCGGCAAGTACAGCCTCATTACTGACGATCTCGGATGATGCACCCTGTGGGACGTCATTATAGTGCGGACTTTTCTGTCAAGAGCGTTCAGTTCGGTCTGAGTCCACCTGAGCATGCCAAAGGTATACATGAGAACAGGCATGATCCAACCGTTATATGCGTGCGTCTTATTCACACCGGACAAAAGGCTATTAAGCACTTTGGTCAAGCGTGCATAAAACATATCGCAAACTGACTGTTTCATACCCGCCTCATCTACACCGATGTTCTGTGACATACCCAGGTATCGATATGTTTCAGCCTCGGAAAGGGTCCTTATGCTGAAGGGCATAGACAAGTCCATTTTTTTTTATAGGATAAGGGTGACAAACGAGCACACAGTCCACCTGATGGTAAGCGGTTGCTGCGGCCCATAGACATCTACATCTATCCTCTATTACAAATCAAAATATAGATGCGTTGTCACCCGCGAGGACTAAGATGGAATGCCTCATTTCCAGTAAAAAGGGCCTCCGGCCACCTGCACTCACCAAGCGAAACGCAGAGGTAAACCTCTTCTTCACGCTGGTTTTCTGTGAGGTCGTGGTACCACCCCGGTTCGAGCCGGCCCATCCGTACGACAGCAAAAGCTGCCGCCTGGCTCTACCACTGCCCTCAGAGTTAGCAACCCTTCCCCTTTCGACATGGAGGACCGCACACTTATCCTTCCCCAGCTCCATTCTAATAGAATTACTAAAATCACAAGTGATGTTTAGCAATTCCATAAGATGAGAGCGACTGGAGGCGAATAACTTGAGATCATCCATATAGAAAAGGTGGGTCGCTTTTGTACCTCCTTTCCGAAGCTGAAATCCCCTCCCGGAACTCTCCAGTAAGGTACTGATAGGGTTCAGAGAGAGGTAGAACCAGATTGGACTCAAACAATCTCCCTGGAAGATACCCCTTCTTATCCTTATGTGGCTCTCCGCAGCCGTCATCCGCTCGCCTAGATGACAAAGGATCGTACTCCACTGCCCCATACTTTGCCCGAGGAAGTCTCGAACTGTACAGTCGACCTTGTACAGCTCAAGGACCCTCTTAAGCCATGTATTAGGCACCGAGTCGAATGCCTTTTTGTAGTCTATCCAAGCGGCGGAGAGGTTCCGACGGTTGCGTTTAACCACCTTGCCAATGACCGCGTCAATGAGGAGCGGTTCCTTGATTCCACGACCACCGCCCCGACATCCATTTTGAGCGCGCGACATCACCTGATTTGAATTCAGGTGTTGAGTGATTCTCGCGCTCAAAATGGATGTTAGTGTCTTGTATATGGTAGGTAGACACGTTATGGGGCGGTATTTGCTCGGGTCTGTGGAATCCCGGTCTTTTGGAACCAAATGAGTGATCCCAGTAGTGAAGAGGCTCGGGAGCGACTTTTCGTCGAGAGCCTCTTGAAACTGTCGGGCGAGCACAGCGTGACACACCACGAACCCCTACAGCTAGTAGTGATGCAGTCCGTCGAGTCCCGGACTTTTCCAGTTCGGGGCCCTACGTACTGCCTCAGCTACGTCATCCGGCGTTATGATTACGGGGTTCATGGGCGTAACATTCGCACACTGACTCGCCACAACTTCCATCCAAGGGCCCTCGCTGTGGTTTACGGGCTCTGACCACAGGCCGCGCCAGAATGCGATAGTGTCGGCCTGATTCGGTGCTGGGCCCGTTCCACGTACCATTGGTCGCTCCAATGATTCATAGAGCCTCTTCTGATCACTCTGGAAGAGACGATTCTGGTTGAACCGTGTCGACCTCTCGGTATATCGCCGAATCCGCTTCCCCCAAGCAGCGATTCTCTGCTTCAGGTCGTCTATGTGCTCCGTCAGTTTTTGCGTTATGTCCGGCTGGGACAGACTGATATTTGTCCCAGCAAATGCCAACCTGACGGTGCGCTCAATTCTCGGCCTATTATGGCCCGACCTGAAGCTTATCAGTCTGCCGATGAGGGCTCTTGCCTTTGCGATACGGTCCTCAATTCTTCTTCTCCAGGCTGGGATAGCGCTACTTTGTCTAGTAGCGTCCAGTCGTGGGAAGTTTGGCGCCAAGAATACGGCAAACTGCCAGTGAAGCGCCAAAAAGAATTGAGTCCGTCTCGCAAATGTCCCGGCTAGCTTCCAAATAGGTCACCAGCATTGGGTTGAGAGCCCTCACGACAGCCCGATTCCGCTTGCTTAGGGGAATGCGCGGGAGTCGCGGTCGATTTTCGAGAGGCGAACTGCGCGTTTCCACAATCGCCTCCTCCAATTTGCTCCTCATCTGCTCTAATTCTTGGGTGACCATTACATCATCGCCTGAATCAACCAGAGCGGGAAGATCCATGGCGGCCTCTAAATGTGGCTGCTTGTCTGTGGCCTGAGGAGCCGCATCCCCAGCTATAGCCGTTTCATTCGATGAGGGAATAGCCTCACGTCGTAATCGTTCGAGTTCGGCATCATCAAATATTTTCGAGCGCATGATGTACCGAACTCGGTCTGCCAGGTTTTGCTCTGTGACGGGAACAGACGGCTCCTGCTCAGCAAAAAAGCGATGCATTCGAGCCCGATACGCTATCCCTCCAGTTTCTTCCCCCTTCGCCCTATAGTACGCCCGCAATGCGTTTGTGTTCATATTTTTATTCCAACGCATGCGGCGTACTCCACCAGCGGCGGGTGCCGCTTGCCGGGTCCGAGAGGACCCTGCCGACACCAAGCCATCTGGTGGGGATGATGAATGCGAGGGGCTGCTAGCTTATTATTATTATTATTATTATCTTTTTGTACGATCCCAGTTTTTAATTCTCATTTTAATTCGACGTGAAGTGGTGACGTAAGACAATCCACTACCTCATGTCATATCCGTGGATGCTGTAAGAGGCAACAAAGGGAAATCGAAATAGGAGATGGGCGACAGCATCTGCCTCATAACAAATGAAAATAATAAAAACTTCGGTTGCCAAGCCGCTTGGCCCTGGAAATTATGGCAAATATCCCTCTGTGAGGCTATCTGTGGGGGAGGTTTATATTCAGCAATGTATTTTGAAGGGCTGTTATTATGATGATAATGTTTTAAATAGAAATAATTAAAACAGTAATGAACGTGGACAAAACAAAGATCATGTTTAATGTCCATGTCACACCTATGCCGGTAGTTGTTGGGAGCACTAAGCTCGAAGTTGTTGACCTGGGACAAATAGTACGACTAGGTAAGTCCAACTTCGACCGAAAGGTCAATAGACGGATTCAACTCGGTTGGTCGCCGTTCGGGAAATTACGGCACATCTTCTCGTCAGCTTTACTCGAAAACTTGAAAACGAGACTGTACAACCAGTGCGTGTTGCCAGTGATGACCTATGGAACTGAGACGTGGTCCTTTACTGCTGGCCGGATGAGGAAGCTCAAGGTCGCTCAGTGAGCTATGGAGAGGGCTATGCTCGGAGTTTCTCTGCGTGATAAACTTAGAAATGAGGATATCCGCAGTAGAACCAGAGTGATCCACATATCCCAACGGATTAGTAAGCTGAAGTGGCAATGGGCCGGCCATATAGCTCGAAGAACCGACAACCGATGGGGAAGAAAGGTTCTCGAGTGGCAGCCTCGTACCGGCAGGCAAAGTGTAGGGCGTCCCCCCACTAGATGGAGTGACGACCTGGTAAGATATGCAGGAAGTCGATGGATGCAGGTGGCTCAGGACCGTGCTTTGTGGCATTCTTTGGGGGAGGCCTATATTCAGCAGTGGACTTGTGAAGGGCCGTAATGATGATGATGATGATGAAAAACAATAATTACCACGAATCAAAATTTTAAATTAAAAATTAGTAAAGTATTACTCAGGAGTACTTTTTGCCGTGGCGCTCAGAGAATAAGTGGCAGCTTTTAATTCGGATATTATTCGTGAGGAAATCAAAATATCTGGAAAGAGTTAAGAATCACGATAAACAAGGTCGTTTAGAGAGCTATGGAGATGGTTATGCTCGGAGTTTCTCTGCGTGATAGAATTCGTATTAAAAAATATCAGCATTATAACCAGAGTAACTGTTGACTGGGAGAGAATGCCTAAAGGCATTAAGTACGCCCTTTGTAATCCTTTTATTAAGATGCAATAAAGTGTAAATAAATAACTGATATAGCGCAACAGATCAGTGAGCAGAATGGCAATGGGCAATGATTGTTTGGATTATAAGATGAACATTTTATTGAGTTTGCTAAAAAAGAACATGAAAAAAACGATTAAAATAAAAACATTTATTGAAATACAATGATAAAAAGAGGAACTTACAGAAAAATTTGCAAAACAGTACATTTTTTGTATTGGTTTTATTTTCATTTTGTAATCATTTAATTTTTGCTATATTAAATGTAAAATAAATACATTAACTAATTTTAATTACTATATCATAAGAATTAAAACGGAGTCACCGACTTGATGAATGATTTTATGATATTCTTAAACAATTTTATATTAAACTAAAAAATAATAAAGTTATAACTAACAGAGGAAGCTAGGGCTTGCATATTAGAAGCCGCTCGTCTGTCGCGATACATCATATAAATTCCTCTCGGTCCTTCGAGCGAAATTGAATAAAACTAACGGTCTCTATTATCTAAATGAATAATTTAGCACTAACGGGTGTGAGATTTGCGCGTTTAATCATGATGGTGCCATAACTTTGGATTCCCCCTATGCAGATGAGAATAGAGGTGAGCCACATGATTCGCGATGCGATCCTAATGCGAGGTCGTAAGATCAGGTGCTGGAAGCATACCAATTAGTTTTCAGTATTGTCATAGAGTTATTTCCATGCAGCCAGGTATGGTCAAGGTTGTTAAATGCAAGTCAGGAAGTTTAGGGTTTGCAACCAATTAAGAATATTGATTTATATTCGGACGATTCAAAGGCAATTTATATAATTCCCGTTGGCGGGCTGTGTATTTTACATCTAGTGTAAATAATACGGTTTTACCGCGATTGGAAGCCACGATTGCATTGAATTGCTAAGATTTTACTACGTGTCCTTATAGGCGCCATTTACGACACCCACAAGCGACCCCAGCACACGGCTGGTAGCTTTATTTATTTGTTGACTGTGTAATGGCGGTGTAAGAATATCATTTGTCCTATATGGTCCGTGGTTGTCGTAAGAGGTGACAGAGGGAAACGAATCAGAAGATGGCAGCAGTGACTTCCTAATAACTATTACAAAATACTAAACTGTGGTATACGCCAAGCGTGGCAAATATGGAAAATATTCGCTGTATGATGCAATCTCTGGGGGAGGGTGTTCACGAACTGGATTTTAGTAGTAATTTACCATGAAGTGAACCGTTACCACAATTGTCATTTTATCTTGTTAATTATATAAAATAAACAGTGGGACAGTTCTTAGTAGATTTTTTTGACGGCTCCGTGGCGCAGTGGCTTAGCAATGAGTTGCTGCGTTGGGGGCCGCGGGTTCGAATCCCGCACGGAACAAGTATGGCCTACAAATAATTGTTCCGTGTCTGGATGTTTGTCCTTGTGCAATTTGTGTTTTTAAACTGACTCTGCGATACAGGAGAAAATCCTAGTGTAGGGGTAACGTTTTAAAAAAAAGAAGAGAAAAGAATTGATATAGACTAAATAATTCAAGATTATGATCTCACTGGATAATATGCAACGATTAAATTTACATAATATTTTTTCTTATCTAAAATGCCAGCAAAACTCTATATATATATACAAATAAATAAAATTGAAGAGTCTGTTTGTAATATCAAAATAACAGCTTTTTACTAAATGCACATGAAAGTATATACGGTACTTATAACAAAAACACAACTTTTAAAATGTTTGTCTGCCTGTCTGTTTGTTCCGTCCAATTACCGAAATGTCTGGAACGATTTTGCCGGGACTTTCAATGGCAGATAAGGAGACTAATTTTATTTTAGAAAAAGAATTAGGGTTCCGCGCAAAACAATTAAACCCTAAATTACTAGCGGGAGACGTCGCTGGGAACAGGTAGTAAGAAATAAATGTAAACGTGTATTTGAATCCCAAAGCAAGTTTATTATAATTACAACACTCAATGAAGATTTCTTACTAATTATCGATTTTAAAGAATACAGTGATTAAAGACGTTCTCACGCAAATCTCTTGTTTGTTAAGGAAACATAAGTCCCCGTTATTATTGGCTTCAGCCTCACTCACAAATGAATTTTGTCACCGGAAGATGCACAGTCTGCATTTTGTGGGATTATATACCGCTTAAGATAGTAAGACTTTCGAAAACAAAAGTATTTAATTCCGAAAAAGATTTTGCATATTCATCTATTGATATATCGCTTACCTTTTTTTTTAAAAGAATACCAACACAATATTTTTGTTCCCAAGCTTCTACGCGTCAAACACGAGTCACGATAGCAATAGATTTAAATAGTTTCCAGTATAACCAACAAATGATTATTCAGTTTCAACGTTAATCCCACCAATCACAAGTTCGGTTTAGCCCCTAGCCGCGTCTAGATCTTACGTGCAACGTTTCTTGATTAAGTCGCTCGCGAATACGATGGTCAAAGGTGCGATATAAAATAGCAACACCAATATTAATAGTCATATTTGCATTAATAAATCAGAGCACGTGCACAGGATGCAATGTGTACGAATTTGAGTACAGTTGTCAATATCGCGGGTGATATAACATCACCGACAGAATTGGCGACATTTTTATAGCCATAGTAAAGGTCAATGCACCCGCTTCCATTCACAGTCGCAACACCCGTAAGTCCGTAACGTTTAAAACGCGTAAATCAAACGACCCGGTCCACATAAATTGCGGTGAGCTCCCTAAAGTATCATGGTATCGGATTAACAGTCCCTAAATGTAATATGTACAAACGATATCTGAGTTGGAACGTCTTAATTCAACATGAGGAAATTTAGGGTTCCCATGGCGAGACTTAAAATTCCTTAACTCGAAAATTATATAATATTCATTTTTGAATACCATACCATATTATGCGTTTAGAAACGAGGTAGTTCAGGGGCAAGGTACTCGCCATTTCACATAACATACATAATATAATTGACTACAGAACATACGTAAGTTAATTGAATTTATAGCTTTATAGTTTTTTGGTTAGCTTACGTTCGTTATATGAGAAGAATCATTTCGGTATTGTTACTAGAATGGCAGACTCGTATTGGCACAGTGTTAATATGTGGCGCTAGATGGAGTGACGACATGATGAATGTATACGGGAATGTGATGGATGGATGCTGGTAGCTCAGAACTGAGCTTTGAGGGAAACTACAGGCATGGCCTATTCTCAGCAGTAAGCTCGTGACAATCTGTAATGGTGTTGAAAATGGTGATAATTCTTGGATAGATAATGTCGAGTGGGGACTTATAAACACGTGATGTGATAGTTCTTCATATTGAATATTCAGTCTGCCTCTATTTAGCAGTCTATTCATTAAATTGAAACGTTAAGCACAATTCGAATATTATATCCTTTATTTAGGTACCTATTTTTTTTTTATTTGTAAGCCTACTACTACAGTAAAACCTAGTTAATTAGGATCTCAAGGGACTAAGATATATATATCAATTATTGAGGGTTTCCAATAATCCAGTTTTCCAATTAAGCAAGTTTAAATTATAGTTGTCTCATTTACAGAGGCCCCCGTACTGACAAACAAAGCATGCGCGAAAGACGATGCAAAATGTATGTAAACAAACATATCAAAACGTGTTAAAACCAGTCAGTAAGTCAGTCAATTTGTCTCACTTATACAGGTCTCAATTATAGAGGTAAACATCGAAAATTTCTTAGAATTAAATTCTCATTTAAGCAGTTTTAAAAAATCCCATTAACAGAAGTAATTTAATAAAAAAGAACCGGGATCTCATAGCAACTCTCAATCATAAGTTTCTCACTTATCCAGGCCCCACTTAACCAGGTTTCACTGTATTTTGATTAAACGTGGTAGGTTTGGCTCTACCACGTGGTAGAGTCATGTAGCAGCTATATTAGTAGTATAGTTATACGTGGTAGAGCCATGCAGCAGCTATATTAGTAGTATAGTTGTAGCACGAATGGATCGGCTCGACCGGGGAAGGACCACGCTCTCACAGAATACCAGCGTAAAATAGTAGCTTACCACTGCTGTGTTTCGTATGGTGAGTGTAGAGAACTGGAGACCCATTTTTACTGGTAAAGAGGCATTCCATCTAAGTCCTCACGGGGGACAACGCATCTGCATTTTGATTCTCAAACGAGGATAAATGTAGATGTCTATGGGCCACAGCATCCACTTACCATCAGGTGAACTGCGTGCTCGCTTATCACCCTATCCTAAAAAAAAGACCAACAGCTATAATAATTAGGACAGAAAATAACTAAAGTAAGCCATTAAAAGGTCCTCACTAGTATTCACAATATTTTTCTTTATTTAACAAATTTAGTAAGAAAAGAGTTAAACATCCCTCATTATACATACATATGTCGTGCGTAAGAATCATAAAATAGTTCCTTTGATTTGTTTTAATATAACTGTCAGAAATGTAATAATTTACAACGCTCTTGTTTATGTGTCTGCCTCGAAATATCTGCTGCGCTGCCCCAATCGTTCGCCACTACACCAAACGTGTCACTTTTGTTCACAATTTTGCCTGGTGATTGGCCCCGGAAAACACCGAGCGTTTAACCTCTGCTGCGATGACACAGTCGAAAATGTAAACTTGTGTAACATTACTACACTTATCACTACAATACTGCTTAATAGGTGTGCTATTTTTTATATCATTACACTGATAATATTTTTTACACTATCGCTATTGTAAAAGTTCTTAATTAAGTTACCTTTTTTTCTTTTTTTATATGATAGGGTGACAAACGAGCACACAGTCCACCTGATGGTAATTGACTGCTGTGGCCCATAGACATCTTCATCTATCCTCGTTTGCGAATCAAAATGCAGATGCGTTGTCACCCGTGAGGACTAAGATGGAATGCCTCTTTTCCAGTAAAAAGGGTTTCCGGTTTTCTACACTCACCATACGAAACACAGCAGTGTTAAGCTGCTATTTGACGCTGATATTCTGTGAATGCGTGGTCCTTCCCCGGTCAAGCCGATCCATTCGTGCTACAACTATAATACTAATAAAGCTGCAGCATGGCTCTACCACGTATAGATATATAGATATAACTCTTATATTTAACCCAGTATCGGCAGTGTAACAATATCCACTACCCCAAATCATCAGCATCTTCCTGATAAAAATTATTAAAAACTACGGTTAAAAAAGAGCTAGCCAGCCTGTTAAGAGTGAAAACTAAGGCAAAGTTGTTTATATAGGGAAATCTATGTCTTAGACCTTTTTTGCTGGCGAGAAGATCTTAGATATAATATTCAAGTAGGATTTTTAAAGTAAAGATCAAATGAGAAAGTTGTTCTAACGACAGACTTATTAGCACTCAACCACACGGAAAGAACGAAGCTCTCTCCTTCCTAGAATTCACGTGCCAAAAGTATCGTCTACTCGGTGCGTGTTCCGCCTATCAACAATACTTAAATGCCACTTATGCTTAATGATATTGTTGAAAATTGTTTTGTACTAGCAACTCGCCCCGGCTTCGCACGATTGTGATTTTACTTTTTCCTTTTTAATAACAGCGCGTAATAGTTCACTAATGAATTATTGCCTCCCCCGTTGAAGGGAAGATGTTTTGAATCGCCACGCCTGTCAACCGGATTGATGATCATCCATCCCATCACCAATCTGGGTATTTTACGCTTTACGTTTACGATAATTATATTTCCACCTATCGGATGACATAGGATCTTTGTCGCATATCTCATAGTCGTCTCTTACAAAACCCAAGGTACGAAATGTTAATGAGACTCTTTTGCCACTTTCTCACAACAAATTACATACCTTTATATAAAACTAGTGATCAGCTCCGGCTTCGCACGAGTAATTTCTTGATATCTACAATAGCGCCACCTACCGAGCCCAATCTGAACCAAATCGGTCGAGCCGTTTTTGAATTGTAGCGAGACTAACGGACAGCAATTAATTTTTATATGTTTATTAAACACAAATACATGTAAAAAGATTATGACAACCACGTCAAATTCTATTAAATAAGTTTAAGGTTTTAAGCGATAAACAGACGAGGATAAATCAATGTTTAATACTGTAGTAAGTAGTAATTATGACAGTAATTGTGGTTGTACTTCCAAAAATTAGTAGTATTTGTAATTAATTCAATACGTTAAAAACGGAGAGCTTTTAATAGAATTAAGGATGACAAACAAGCTCACAGTTCTCCTAATAATAAGTGGATGCTGTTGATCTGTCATTAGCGCATCTATTCTCTATTGAGAACCAAAATATAGATGTATTGTCAGTTCTGAGGACTAAGGTGGAACACCTTAAAAGGGTCTCCAGTTCTCGTCTCACACCTTTAAATCCTAGCAGCATTATAATGCTATTTCATGCTGTTATTCTGAGCGAACTACAACGAACATCTCGGCTGGACAGCGTTCGAAAGACACATCTTCTCGTCAGTTATACCTCAAAACCTAAAAACGAGATTGTACACTACCAGCGCGTGCTGCTAGTGATGACTTACGGATTTGAGAAATCGGCCTTCATTGCTGGCCGTATGCAGACACTCAAGGTCGCTCAGCGAGCAAGACTTAGAAATGTATCCGTAGTAAAACCAGGGTGACCGACATATCGTCAACAGATTAGTAAGATGAAGTGGCAATGGGCCAGCCTTATAGCTCGAAGAACTGACAATCGATGGGGAAAAATGGTTCTCAAGTGGCAGCCTCGTATCGGAAGGCGAAATGTAGAGCAAGCCCCACTAGATGGAGTGACGACATGGTAAGACATGCAGGAAGTCGATTGATGCAGATCGCTTAGGGCCGTGCTTTGTGGCATTCTTTGGTACAGCACTGAAGATGTAAAGGACTGTAATGACGATGATGTTGATTCTGAGCGTAACTCAGTCGGTCCGGCCCATTTACTATTCAGCCTTATAGCCGCAGTACGTGTTGCTCTAATACGTGTAAAAGGTACTCTTCAACATTTAATCGATATACGAAACAACTCTCATACAGTACTATTACTAATAACAGACATTTATTGCCTCTAATACACAGATGAAGACATCACGCCTTTATGTAATTTTAAAATGACATTAAATATTTATAGGCAATTAATATCTTACAATTACAGGTCGAGATATCCAACATTTGTTAATATCCTTCAGACAGAATTATGGTCTCGGTGGTCTATTCTCTATCGAGCCAATCGTAAATGGAGACTAACCATCTGCGAAGTCAGAGTTATAGTGCACAAGTGTGTGTACAAATACAGATGCACTGTCTCTTTCCTCACTCCCATAGTCTGATAGGAAGGGACGGAAATCTCACATGATCGGTGAGAGATCAGACACAAGACCCTTTAAACTTTACGTGTCTTCTGAAGCAGGAGGATGAAACGCTGCCAGTTTCCTGACTCCGAGTTGCTATTAAAAATTTCTTGACAGAGAACCCAATATCTAATTTTCGCCCCACTTGAGATTCAAGCCCGTGTCGCAAGGTTACGATCATTAGACGAACGATGCCATATTCATTAGATTTTCAGCTTTATAATTCCATAAGCATCTTCTTCTTCTTAAAAACTGGATTTACGGCTCTGGGATCTAGCCCTTCTGAGCCTGAAGTTACAATATAATTATCCTACATAGTATACTGCTTCACAATATGTTGATGCGTCACATTGTGCAGCCCTTGGGAGATTTTGACGGCAACTTGAGCCAGCAGGCAGCTGACGGTTGGCGATGGTATCTCAATGCGCCTAAGCAAACAGATATCTTATTTTGAGAATCACATCACCATCAGAGCACTTGTTTCACAGTTTACACTAATATTTCACATACGCAGACACTTAATACACCAAATCGCACCACTTTTGCATATCAAAGTCCACTTCAAAGCTTCAAACCATTATTTAAACAATAAACCAGGAACAGCAAACCGCCGCCGGTCAAGTTCCCGCCAAAACATTCCATACGCACTGTACTCTTGACCTCTCTCTACGAAGGATCCCAAGAGAAGATTCATAGCAATCGCGTCGTAAAACTAGAGAGAGAGATTTATACGTGGTAGAGCCATGCTGCAGCTATATTAGCAGTATAGCTGTAGCACGAGTGGATCGGTTCGACCGGGGAAGAACCACGCTCTCACAGAATACAAACGTAAAATGGCAGCATGACACTGCTGTGTTTCGTATGGTGAGTGTAGAGAACTGGAGACCCATTTTTACTGGAAAAGAGACATTCTATCTTAGTCCTCACGGGTGACGACGCATCTGCATTTTGATTATTTATTGAGGATAAATGTAGATGTATATGGGTAACAGCAACAACATACCATCAGGTGGACTGTGTGCTCGCTTATCACCCTATTTTCCAAGTTTCCTAATTTCTAGTTTTCAAAATGATGGGTCTATTATTAGCCAATACATTTCATGAATTTCCCATTGTATGCTCTTATGAAACCTATGAAATGAGGTGATTATTGAGTAGTGACAGCATAAGGTGTAACAGTGGTAGAGCCACGCGGCTGCTTTTGCTGTCACACGGATGGGCCGGTTCGAACCGGGGTGGTACCACGACCTCACAGAATACCAGCGTGAGGTAGAGATTTACCTCTGCATTTCGCTTGGTGAGTGCAGGTGGCCGGAGGCCCTTTTTACTGGAAATGAGGCATTCCATCTTAGTCCTCACGGGTGACAACGCATCTGCATTTTTATTCGCAAACGAGGATAGTTATAGATGTCTATGGGCCGCAGCAACCACTTACCATCAGGTGTACTGTGTGCTCGTTTGTCAACCTTATCCTATAAAAAAAATAAGGATCATACGTGGTGCCATACTGCAGATATGGGTCTACTCAAACGAGGAAGGACTACACTCTCAATTAATACCATCGTAAAATAGCAGCTTACGATGGTATTACGATGTTAATGAGTGTAGAGAACCACAGAGGTGAAAACGCATCAGAGTTTTGATTCTTAATCGAGTATAGATATAAATTTCTATGCGCTATAGCACCCACTTACCATTAAATGAGTCATATGTTCGTTTGTCCCTTATTCTAAAAAAAAAATATTACCTCATTTTATCTTAAGCATATCGTAAGATGCTGCCATGGGAAATGCTAAGCTGATGCTATGGGTTCCAAATTCTAACAGATGACAGCGTAACCATCCTTTGTACGCCAGTCATATAATACCCAGACTGTTGAAGAAGAGCAGCATCGAAGGTGCTAGACGTCTGGTACATACAGGAATCGGAAATCTGCCTAACAATCGCAGTCTACCTCACTAAAACGCAAGAGATAAATATTTGACATATTACACACTAGCGACCCGCCTTGTCTTCTCTTGAAAAGGATCTATTAATGTGACGTTACTTAGATAATCAAAGAATATCGATTTTTTTTTCTTGAGTTGCTGCGCTGGGGGTCGCGCGTTCGAATCCCGCACGGAACAAGTATTTAGTAGTAAGTTGTAGTTTAGTAGTAAGTAGTATGACCTACAAATAATTGTTCCGGGTCTCGATGTTTGTCCTTGTGCAATTTATGTTTGTAAACTGCCTCCACGATACAGGAGAAAATTCTGGTGTTTGAAAAATAAAATTATAAAATAAAAAACATTGTTTTTAATTGTTTTATTCTTTATTACACCAAAAATATTGTACAAAAGGCGAGCCTATGCTATATGGTATTCTCGACCAGCTAACCTTGGGTATAACTGAGAGTGAGTTATGGGCAGTTTTTTTAAAACGTTATGATTTTTGCATAAAATATGCCCTAGATCCCTCCTGCCGTTGCTCTCTATACGTTCGTAAAGTTTCGTCATAATTGGTTCAGCTATTCCGATTATCCCGGACAGACAGAAAGTAAAAGTTAAAGTTACAGCCTATATACACGTCCCACTGTTGGGCACAGGCCTCCTCTCATTTCTGAGAGGGTTTTATGGCAAGGAAAGGTCCGCCGCCCTACCCCAATACGTGTTGGCGAACTTCACATGTCTTCGAAATATATTTTTTTCTTATTTGTCAGACATGCAGGTTTCCTCACGGTGTTTTCCTTCACCGCCGAGCTTGTGGTGAATCAGCATTTAAAATTGCAATTAACAATTTGATTCGTGCCGGCGGGGATCTGACAGACAGACAGAAAAACATAATAATGGTTTTATATCTAATTAGCATGCGATTAACCCCCTGGGCAATAGAAGCCAGTTATTTTAGTATTATAGACAGACGCTTCAATTTTATTTGTATGTACTGTAGGTACAGATCTCAGTCTCAAATGACTTTCAAAAGTGTTCTTGTAATCTACATTAAATAAAAATGATTCTATTATATTCTATTCACGGGCTAATGCAGTCAAAAGATAGCTTGGAGTTATGGATTTTTTCACAAATTATTAAATGTCATTTTTGATCTCTATACAAAAACATGCTAAGAATATGTGACCAAAAGATGTAAGCTATGAGCGATCTTACTGCTGACAGCAATCTTTTTCAGACGACCTTTGATCGACAGGATTTGATAAATTTTACATTTTAATTAACAAGTGTCAATAAGCTTACACTTTATATTTAATGAAGAGAACCCTCAAACTTTTTCCTATTACGCGCTTAACAAACAAACAATGGTAATAAATATTTAAAAAATCCCGTTACTCAATACATTCTGTAACTATTATCTCGTATAACGATGTATTTAGGTACAGTCAGCCCGATAAATATGCCGCGCGACACGCCGTACAGTTGGACTAATAAATTTATTGTAAAATTGAGATGTATGAACGAGATCTAATCTGGCCTCTGAGATTTATAGTCTGAATAGATTTATTTTTTTGGAATAAAACGTATAGAATGTCGTCTCTATTAGAGACTAGTTCGAGAGTCATTTTCCATTTATTTTTATTTTTTTGGTTACTGTTACTGGGTTGTTAAAGTTCCAATGGAAGACAATTAGTTATTGATAAAGATAGGTTTTAAATTGTCTTATTTTAAGAGTATTGTGTTTACTTTAAATCGTTACAGATTATACTACTTAGTCTTTGATTACGTATTCTATTTTAATATGTTTTAAAGTTTATTTATAAACGTTCTTGTCGAATTACAAAAACTAAAAAAGACACCTTTTAATAGATTCCCTTAAGTTGTAACTATGTGTCAAAATATAATGTATAAATATTATTTTAATGTGATTTCCTGAGATCTGATTCCCAAATATATTTCTTACTAACCCACTCTAACAAAACTTTGGTGAAAAAAATGCGTGAGTGCCGTGGAACACTCGGTTGGTACGAAGTTCCTTACGTAGTATATTATTATTGACAAAGACAAACGTAGGTATTATATTATTGATTAGCAAATACAAATAAATGAATTACTGACGTCTTTTAAAATAAAGCGTTATTTGAAATAAAATAATATTTCTTTCATGGCAAGATAAGAAAAAGTGCGAGAGAGATGCAAGGCCGTCTACACTATGACACAAGGGGTAGTGACGAAAAAATATTAAATTTTTGTCGCCTAGCTCCCATCCGCCAAACCCTTACCGTACGATAAGGAACTTCGTTCCAAAAATTTCAAAAACATCTGAACATAGGCCTCCCTGTTGCATGGGGTGGTGAGATACTTGCCATAGTTGCCTTAGTTGGTGGAAGGTTTGGCAGCCGCAATTGTCTATTTTTAAATCATTCTTTAAATCTCTATTTTACCACGGGATGATATGAAGTAGAGGATGATCTTACACCGCTACTAAACTATAACAAACATGTTATGGTAGAATTACTCTTTAGTCTAGATATTATTATCTAGACTTACAATTGGAAGTAACTTCTTTTGTTGTTGCTGCTATTGTTGGACCACTTGCAAAGTATGGTGAATATGACAAATATTCCTGGCTAAGAAGATACCTGAAGTGGCAGTGGGCCGGCCATATAGCTCGAAGAACCGACAACCGATTGGGAAGAAAGGTTCTTGAGTGGCAGTCTAGTACCGGTAGGCGAAGTGTAGGGCGACCCCCCACGAGATGGAGTGACGACCTGGTAAGACATGCAGGAAGTCGATGGATGCAGGTGGCTCGGGACCGTGCTTTGTGGCATTCCTTGGGGGAGGCCTATGTTCAGCAGTGGACTTATGAAAAGCTGTAATGATGATGATGAAGAAGATACCAGTGCCCAGCTATGAACTATTTATTTTTTCTATAGGATAAGGGTGACAAACGAGTACACACTCCACCTGATGGTAAGTGATTGCTGTGGCTTATAGATATCTACTTCTATCCTCGATTACGGATCAAAATGCTAATACGTTGGCATCCGTGAGGACTAAGATGGAATACCTCGTTTCCAGTAAAAAACGTCTCCAGTTCTCTACACTCATCATACGAAACACAGCAGCGTTAAGCTGCTATTTTACGCTGGTATTCTGTGAGTTACCTGACGCAAAAATGTATTTATTCGATTAATATCGCTACACTTCATTAGTGCGTAGAAATAAATTTAAGGTACTAATCTCTATATATAAAAATCAATTCTTATCCGTTAGTCTCGCAAAACTCGAAAATGACATGAATGAATTTTTTTTGGTGTGTTTGACTGGGTTCCTAAATGGTTTAAAATCATTATCTGTATATCCGTAGGTGACGCTGTAGTCTAGATCTAGAAATCACCTTTGGGAAGCTGGGGAAAATCGTTAGTTTGGAATAAAATAACTTAGCCATATTACTCGAAGAACTGAAAACCAATGAGGAAGTTAGTTCCAGCCTTGTACATGTAAGCGAAGTGTAGAGTACCAATAGATGGAGAGACACCCTGATATGATATGAATGTAGTCGCAGTAGGTAGCTTAATTCGTGTTTTGTGGGATTCCTTGCGAGGAACCTATGCTCAGAAGGCCTTGCAATGATTTTTTTTGTAGAAGAGGAGGCAAACAAGTTTAAGGCCTATGAACATCCGCAACACCAGGGGAATCGCAAGTGCATTGCTGGCCTAGAAGGGAATAACCTCTTTCTCTTTAAATCTTTCTTGAAGATCCTTAAGTTATTTCGGTCCAGAAAAACAGTGTATGATGATGGAGTTCACTGCGAACAATTTTTCCGAGCTCTTCTCTTAGTATATACGGTAGCAGATGCACAGAGATGCAACTTCTCCTCGCAAGACTATTAGCTTTAGACTATTAGGATTAAGCCGATTGAAAAGAATTTGGTCGTCAACTATTTGGCCAATAAAAGTGATTTAGAGTATAAGTAAAGTAAGCGTTACGTAATAGCTTTAGCCTACATACATCCCACTGCTTTGCAAAACCCTTTTTTCATTTCTGAAATTATTTTGGAGCAATTTGTCTATCGTGCTGCTACGGTGGGTGTAAGCAGACATCATGAGGAAACCTACATATTTTCAAAATATTTTTATTTCTCAGACAAGCAGATTTCCTCACGATGTTTTCCTTCATCGCCATGCACGTGGTAAATCAGCACTTAAATTTACAATTAACAATTTAATTTTTTTATAGGATAAGGGTGACAAACGAGCACACAGTCCACCTGATGGTAAGTGGTTGCTGCGGCCCATATACATCTACATCTATCTTCGATTACGAATTAAAATGCAGATGCGTTGTCACCTTTGTTTCCGGTAAAAAAGGTCTCCGGTTCTCTACACTCACCACACGAAACACAGCAGCGTTAAGCTGCTATTTTACGCTGGTATTCTGTGAGAGCGTGGTCCTTCCCCGGTCGAGCCGACCCATTCGTGCTACAACCACAATATAGCTGTAGCATGGCTCTACCACGTATAAAATATATATAATTGATTATATGATAATAAATATATAATTGGTACTGGCGGGAATCTAACTCGGATTTTTCGAGTGCTCGTTTAAATTGCATAGTGTAATTTAAACGAGCACTCAGCTCCAGTACCGATTGCAAACTTAGACATCATAGATGCGAATTAACCGTTCGATTTTTAACGACTACTTTCTAAAGTACACTTTTTCAACCAGTAAGCTGAAGTAGCAATGGTCCAGCCCCTGTACTCTTGAAAATCGATAACTTATTTGGAATACAAAGTTCACAGATACATCATACCGGTAAGCAAAGTTCAAGGCGCCCCTCTACTAGATGAAGTGCCAACTTGGTAAGAGCTGCAGGAAGTCGATAGATGCAGATGGCTCAGACCATGCTTTGTAGCTTTCTGGCTATGTTCAACAGTGTATTTGGACGGCTGTTATAATGATGATGATGATCAGAAGCAGTTGCTGGCCCTACGAGTCTCCATCACCAGTCATTATAGCCAAACAACTCAACTACTCTTTACACAAAAATTTAAAAATGACTTACTTATAGAGTAATTAAAAGAGATATTTATGTTGATATCGTTAAACGTGCAAATATTGAAACAGTAATCAATAAAACCCGACTGCGTAAAAAGTTAACTTAGAAGATCGATATCCCAATAATTAACATCCCATATATTAATCCATCAAGACATTTAAGCTACAAAGCGTGCCCAAGAAATATACATACATAAATTCGAAAAACATTACCGTCCTTCTGGGGCAGTTGCGTAAAGGGGATGTTTATAATATAACGGTAATGTATTTAAAAAACGATAGTATCTGACGTCAGTGACTTTGACTAGCGGCCGAGGCCCCAAACCGGACCTACAATAAATAAAAAAGGTCCCGTTGAAACAGTAACGTTAGGATGTTTACGTCAATGATCATAAAACAATTCACATTTAACTTTTACCTTTTGAAGCCAGAGACGATTATGCAAAATTTCTTTTCTGTGAATCGTTTTTGCGAGTCGGCAAACTTTTGCGAACTTTTTACTATTTTATTAGGGTTGCACAAACGAGTAGACAACTACGCCATTTCTGGCAAATAAAAGCTGCGTTGTTGACCGTTATTTCAATAGTTTTTGCCAGATTCTAATCGTTGAAATGTAATAATATTTATAACTTTCAAAACATATTTTGCTTACGACGGTATTTCTTAACAGTAATTTTGCAATAACTACTTTAATATATATTTTAAAGTATTCTTTAGGTAAATTTTTGCAAATCACATAAAAACACCAGGACTTTTTGCACTCAGAAATGCCCTTTCTACCTAGGAGTACAGTACGAGAGTGCGAGAGTGCCATACCAGCTTATATGAGTTTTTAGTGAAACTCATTTTATTTTATTTTGTGTTTTGTACTGTTTCGATTACCGGTAATAATTGTCTGCAGTAGTAATTTAATATTAGAGAAACTAAGATCGTTTTCCTCTAATAAAACTTAATAAAAACTTAAAAATACCTCAATACTTTGACGACTCGGTAACGCAGTGGCTAAATGATTGGCTGCATCGCTTCTGGCCACTGAATCGAAGTCCACGCGGAACAACTGAATGCATGGCGTACTTATAACCGGGCTACAAATTTTTTTTTTACTAAATTTATGTATTTACAGGGCTCTTTTTATATTATAATCTTTACAAACTAGCACACAGTTCACCTGATGGTAAGTGAATGTTGTGGCCCATAAACGTCGACATTTATCCTCGATTAAGAATCAAAACGCATTGTCACACCTAAAGAATAAGAAGAAATGCCTTGTTTCCAGTAAAAAAAATCGATTCTCTATACTCACTACACGTAACACAACATTAAGCTCCTATTTTACGCTGGTATTCTGTGAGAGCCTGGTCGAGCCGACTCTTTCGTGCTACAACCACAATGTAGCTGCAGCATGGCTCTATCACGATAAGACCATCAGAGAAAGTCCTAATTTGGAAGTTACGTTTAAAAAAATCCTTTACTTGATACATTACTCATCTTCAATATCCATGGTAAACTAATATATCTCACTTCACAATGAGTCAATAACGCCGAGACAAAGTATTAGTTTCCGGAATGTAACATCTGAATCAATAATGTGTTATTATTAATACAGCCCCCGCGACTTAACCAATACTTAATTACACTTATTTATTACTTACATGCTTATGCATTCAACTGTCGTGGGTAATAATTATATGACCAATAGTAATACATTGATATAATCCGAGTGTCTCCATTTGATTTCATATCATTTATTTTCTTGAAAACGCATGCTTTAGTGGTAGGCATCTGGCTACTAAGTAAAAGCTTGTAAAGTTTTTAAGCATGTGAGCTTTACACTGTGTAGTGGGGGCGTAAGAGATTTCACTACCTTATATCATCCCGTAGGTGACTGAACTGTGATGGGCGGCAGGATCTATAGATATAGATGACGTTCAAGCCTAAATAGAATAAAAGTTTTCACTTTAACTTTGGACACCATAACGTATTTTTATAGGATAAGATGTTTGTGAAACCACGCCTCGTTGCATCATAAAATTTTGAAGCAATAAACTTTCCTATTAAATTAACTTTGCTGTTAAATTCCTAATAACGATTCAAAATAATAAAAAACTGCGCTTTCCAACCCACTTTCATAGCGTGGCTATAGAATAGAATACAATTGAATCATTTTTCGACCGAAATCAAAAAAAGAAGGAGGTTCTCAATTCGATTGAATATTATATGTGTGTTTGTGTGTGTACCTTTCAACTTTTTTCTACATAGACCGATTTCGAAGATTCTTTTTTATTTCAAAGCTGTTGTTTTCATATCGTCCCATATAAGTATGATCAAGATCTGACCAGTACGTTTTGAGTTATTCTTTATAATGTGTATTAAATTGACTTCGACTACATTTATGATGATCTCATTTCAACTGTCGTGAAGCGACAATTAAAAAAAAATGGAACCTAACCTAAGAACAACAAAACAACAAAAGTAGAACAAGAAAATAATATATTTAAATTATTAAAAATGTATTTACAATTTTATAAAAAAATGAAATATGATGATGATGATGGATGACGTGTAATTACAATTAGATAAGAAAAATAAAGATAGGAGAATATTGTATTGTAGTGGAGCCTAAAGGTCGAAGTGACGCACGCTGCGCTTGGAGTAGAAGTGGGCACACGCTGAGCTTGTAGTTTCTTTGCGGTGATGGCACACAGCGCCTGGTCTGGGCACACGCAGCGTCCGGAGCCGGCGCACGTAGCGCCTGAAGTAGGTGCACTCGGCGCGTGGAGCAAGCAGTCGTAGCGCCCAAAGGTAGCGCGGCAGTAGGTACACTCAGCGCCTGGAGCAAGCAGTCGTAGCGCCCAAAGGTAGCGCGGGTAGTAGGTGCACCCAGCGCCTGGAGCAAGCAGTCGTAGCGCCCGGAGTAGTGTGGCCCCGCGCTTGAAGTAGATTACACTGACGACTTCAAATGTAGATGGAGGCTTGCAGGATCCCGGGGCAATGCGGCCCCGGGATAAGGCCTTTAGTAAATGCTTCACGTTTGAAAACTGAAGCGAGACTCTCTGTATTCTCCGATTGTTCGGCTTTTATACCTTTTTAGAGAGAACGAGAAATTATTTAAATTAAAAGGAAATTTATTGTAAATAACCTAGAGCAAAAGAGTATTTATGTGGAAATATCGAAATAAGAACATCAGACCAGTGACGAATTTTAATAAAAGTTACCATAACAACCATATAAATAATGGTTGTCAAAAATATAAATTTTTGGTTTTAGGTATATAATTGAAAAACAGTTACATTTAAGTAAAAAATGAGATATTATTCATATAGGAAAAACTATAGCGCGGCAGCGCGCACGAAACCTGAAATTGAAGAGTTACGGAGAATTCAATAAAAGATAGAAAAAGTTAAGACTCCATTGACAGCGATTTAAACGGTGCTGATAGCGTGAAAATACGAAGTGAAAATGATTTGTTATTGTGTAAAAACGTTACAGGATCCTATGGAAATAAAGGTGATGCAAAATATAAATGCAGAAAATCAAAAACAGAATGGAAAAATAGTGTAAAATGATATGTAAGTAGCATAACTGATAGCGTGAAAAGTGATGCAAAATATGAATGCAGAAAATCAAAAACAGAATGGAAACCTCCCACCCTCCCTCAATTGCGCATTACACCCGTTGCCGTCAATCCCAGCAGTACCACCCCCAGCACCACCACACTAGGCACGACACACCACTCTCGAAAATACGACACGTGTTTCGCCTCTACACGAGACATCCTCAGGGGAAGTAGACTCTGCGGATGCTGGCCGCTAAGTGGAAACAAATCAGGAGATAGGTATCAGCGTCTTCCTAATAACGAATAAAAATAGAAAAGGCGGTTGCCAACCAGCTTGCCAAGCATGACAACTATGGCAAATATCTCCACTATGAGGCAATTTATCGGGAGGCTTATGTTTATCAGTGAATTTTAATAGTATGTAATGATAAATATTCCCTGTATGAGGCAGTCTATAGTAAGCCTATTTTCATCAGTTAATTTTTATAGGCTATAATGATAATGAAAAAGAAATAAACTTTCATTTTGACAGGTATTTGGGGTAGGATAGGATTGGATACTATCTAGAAATATTCTATATTATATTAATATAGCGATGCTATTGTTTGTGGTATGAACTTAGATATATCAAGCGTTTTAAATTCGCACTACATTTTTCTTTATTTCATGTTCATGTAATTGTAAGTGGATGCTGGGACCTCAAGACATCTACATCTATCATCGATTAAGAATCAAACTGCAAATGCGTTGTCATCCCTAAGGACTAAGATGGAATGCCTCTTTTCCATTAGAAAGAGTCTCCAGTTCTCTACACTAACCATACGAAGCACAGCAGCATTAAGCTGCTATTTTACGCTGGTATTCACTGAGAACGTAGTCCTTCTACGTTCGAGCTAACTCATGCTACAAATATAGATGTGCAGCATAGTTCCACCACGTAAGAAAGTTCTTAAAACAATATTTTTAATTAATAAAGCATTTCTCGTTTAATTATCTTATTTTATAAATAACTAACACAAATCCCACGTGATGATAATGAGACACTATGCCACACAGATACTAACATTAATCATTGCTGTAGAATCAAAAAGTTGTCACCCCTGAATACTAAGATAAAATGCCCAATTAACAGTGACAAAGGTCGTCAACCCTCTTCACTTCCGTACGAACTACGCTATGTAATTTTACGCAATGCCGATCTATTCGATCCGCAGCATGGGTTTATTACTAAAGTAATTCTTACTAACACTGTTACAGCTCTAAAATTAATTTATCATTTTATTGTTTAATTAGCCACTTTCGCGTAAAATAAACGTAACCCATTACCATGCCCTAAAAGTCGTAAGCGCTAATCGAATTATTAACAGCCTTGTGTTATAATGCTAAATATGTGTTTGCACTTAAGTTGCTAGTAAATCGCAAGCACTAATTAACGGCAAATGTTGAGGTGATTGCAATTAAAATTGACACAATGTTGTTAGCTATTTATTTTAAAATAATTTAAAATTAAAAATTTTCTACAGCCGACTTCAATTTAACCCTTTCGCTGTCCCGTGCACTACATATAGGTCATTTCTATTGTCTTACTATTGTGTCTGAAACCGAACAGTGAACGTGTTAAGTTATTAAGAGTAACTCAAAAACTGTTGGTCTGACCTTGATCAAATTCATATGGGACCACAAGAGATGTACCAGCTTTCAAATAAAAAAAGAATCATCGAAATCGGTTTACCTAATATAAAGTTATGAGGTATGGTAACACACATAAAAAAAACATACAGTCGAATTGAGTACCGTCTCCTTTTAGGAAGTCGGCAGAATAAACATTGTACCTAATAGTCTTCATTGTAGATGAAAGTCAAAGTTTCATTCTATATACGTCTCCCAGTTGGGAAGTGGGCTCCTCTCATCTCTGAGAAGGCCATAGAGCAAGAACGTTGTTAGCTATTTATTTAAAAAAACATTGGATCCCATAGCCACCATTGTAGATGAAAGTCAATGTTTCGACCTATATAGGTCCCGCAGTTGGGAAGTGGGCTTCTCTCATTTTTGAGAAGGTCATAGAGCAAGAATGTTGTTAGCTATTCATTTAAAAAAAAAAAAAACATTGGACCTCATAGCCACCATTGTAGATGAAAGTCAAAGTATCAGCCTATATACGTCTCCCAGTTGGAAAGTGGGCTCCTCTCGTTTCTGAAAAGGTTATAGAGCAAGAATGTTGTTAGCTATTTATTTTTAAAAAAATCATTGGACCTCATAGCCACCATTGTAGATGAAAGTCAAAGTATCAGCCTATATACGTCTCCTAGTTGGAAAGTGGGTTCCTCTCGTTTCTGAGAAGGTTATAGAGCAAGAATGTTGTTAGCTATTTATTTTAAAAAAATCATTGGACCTCATATCCACTATTGTAGATGAAAGTCAAAGTTTCAGCCTATATTTGTCCCCCAGTTGGGAAGTGGGCGCCTCTAATTTCTGAGAAGGTTATAGAGCACGAATTCGTATTTCTTTAAAATACTTTTATTTCTCAGACATTATGCAGGATGCACACCGCCAAACACTTGATAAAATAAGCACTTCGAATTGCAATTATCAATTTCGTTAACTCCGGCGAGTAACGAACCCGGGTTGTTCGGGTACTGTGAAATTTACGCTTTGCGCTTAGCCCATAAACTACGACGGCGCATTGTAGTTTAAGGCCACACTGAATTAACGAGTTCATTTTTTAATTCTCACTTTTACAACTGCACCTTTCTTAAAGATAGTTTTATTGTTTTATTTTTATCACAATGGCGCTTATTGCGTAATATTACTGTAATCTTTTTGTTTACTGAACCAGTTTTTTAGCAGTTAATTACCTTTTTACGATCTATTATTTAAAAGGTTTGCTTTCTATGTTGATTCTTAATAATAAAATATGATTTTGCGAGGCAGATAGAACAGATGTCAAAATGTACATATAAAAAATACATACGTCGTTCGTTTATTTGTCACTTAATATATTAATATGTTTAATATCTTGTCAGGCTCGATTTTTTTCTTCATTCATCAATCCACTAAAGCCTATAAAAGTCCACTGCTGTACATAGGCCTCCCCCATAGTTTCCCTCACAGGGGAGATTTTATAATTTTGAATTGTTATCAGGAACATGCCTTTACCAGTTTCAGTTTACTTTTGTGGCCCGTTACAACACCCACGGAACGATGTGGAGTAGTGGATATTCATACAACACAATTAAACATTTAAGGCTATATTACCACAAATACAAATTTCAGAGATGTACTTAAAATCACTAGAGGTACGATTCCTGACTGAAACTTTCACTGGAAACATCATAGCACAACTTAACGCTCATCTCGTATTATTATGTCATACTCGTACAAAGTGGTAATTAAAGAAGATGCCTGATTCAATCCCAGTCGTTATTCATTCATTAATGAAAGAATTTTATTAATTTATGTGTGCTTCAGTCTACTATATAAAACACAGAATACCTTCGTATCATCATATCAACTAAAAGGTAAATATGCTGAGAAATTATTACATAATTTACTCGTCATTCAATGACAGTATTTAAAAAAAATTACAATTTCAATCCACCTAAATCAAAAGTATAAATAGACGAAATTCCAATCGCTTAATGAATTAATTTACATTCGATTTTCGGTTCATAAAAATGTTTGCATATTGATTTGAACCTTTAATATGGAAAGTGAGATTTACATTTTCAAAGAGTAATAATGTTTAATCTAAAAAAAATATGAGATGAAAATTATAGATAATTTCTTCTGCAATACAAATTATAAGTTCACTAGCCCCTGCCCGTGGGTCCGCTCGTGATCAAAATTAAACGCATTCATGTTCATTAATTAATAAATTTCCCAGATTGGAGTTGGACGTAAAGTCAGTCGCCGGCATCTTATCCAACTCCTTTAGCGTACGCATCATCAGAAGTAGGTATCACGTGTTAAAGAAAGTGTAAATTAAAAACATTGTCGGTATAAATATAAAAATTTCTTCTAAATATGCTTAACCGTTATAGGTAATGTGACTGAGTAACAATCATTAAAATATCTTCACAAACTTTAAAAATATATTTTAAGTAGATAGCCTTAACCTTTCAATTTTATAACTATAATGCATCAAAATATTATTTAAATTAGTAGAAACAATTAACGGTTGAATATATTTATCATCATCTTAGTGATATAACTAGATGTAAGAACTCTTTTCCTGATTATTGTATACATATGTTCTTAGATGTTAGTGCTGTTGTGTTAGTTGTTGTGTTAGTGCCTTTTGGTTTTTACGACTTCATATGTTTCAAGGATTTAAGACCTATGTATGGCCTATTTAAGCTGCAAATCAAAGCCCATTGCAGTATTTTATTTTACAAGGGAACCACTATAATAATAGGTTATGCGACACTTTATATTAGTAGTCAAAAGACAAACCTTTGGATTACTTGTTAGTTGCAGTTAAGTTATCACTGAGCCGCAGTAACCATGAACTAGATGTAAGATTAAGATATAAAAATGTGTCCATATACAAATAAAGTAGAGGTGTAAGTCACATTGTTCCACTACTTAACAATAAATTTATTTAATAACGAAGCTTTTTCTATTACTTTGCTATTTATTTTATATTAAACTTAACAAATTTTACAATTATAAAAACAGATTAAATTTTTACTTGCTAAAAATTATAATATAATATAGCTAATATAATATTCCGTACATTCGAACCAAACTGTTTTCTTAGTTTATCGTAATGCGTGGAATAATTTGCCGGCGTCTGTTTTTCCGTCCGATCGCAATCTGGGCGTCTTCAAGGCAAAAGGCTTTTGTTACGCTAAGACAGCGCGATTTACCAACTAGGGATTCATCAAAAGGCATATAAAATGACACCAAGTAGCATTTTAGTTAAGATTTGACTTATAATAAGTAAAAATTATATCTTCTTCTATATTTAAAAATCAATTGCGGTCTGTTAGTCTCACTAAAACTTGAAACTGGCTCAACCGATTCTGCTGATTTTTTGTGAGTGTATTTAAGGGGATCCCTCGATGTCTTATATTCACAACTAGCCCCGTTAGGTGGAGCTGTTGTCGAGTAATTTATAAAATGAATATTCACAAGTTCGTTGATGCAATACAAATATTTCAAAATGTAGATTTCTTATAAAACTTTAAATTATATTATTATTGACCTAAAGATAATAAATATGTTATATAATATTTACTTAATTGAATCAAATGCCTCATCAGTGATCTGTTAAATTCGTCTTGATATAATTTAATGCACAAAACTATACATTTATAATATTAAAATATTTTAAAGTTATTCGTAATGACACTGTCCTCAAAAATAATGACTGAATAAGATAATTTGACTTTATAAGTAACGACCACAATATTTTTCGACCAAGTTCTACAAAAATATTACAACGTAATATTACATTTTCATTCAAATAAAAAAACAACCTTCAAATGTAGCAAACATAGAAAATTTACGACGATCACATCGAGATCTATAACGTCTAGGCTTATTAATCGACAGCTGAGCTGCACTAGCGCAGTGGCAAAGTTCACGCTGTCCCACCACGAAGCATACCTATACCATAACGCACCGGTATTAGAGAGGGGGATGGTTAGAGGCGTACAGCTAAAAGAGCGACGGAGACAATTATATGGGTTCAACTTGCGTTAGAAGATAACCACGCCTCCCTATCAGCCGCAAGCGAACATCCTCCTCCAAGAGCATTCGTGCGCGCGCGCCGCCGAAGAAACACGTCGTTCGCGTTCGATATTCACGAAAATGGAATCGATCGCGCGACTCTACCGCAACCAAATGGAACTTACGAATTAGTATGGACTATTTTGCAACTGAAAGTCAGCTAAATATTGTGTCAACAGAACGTATAGAGACAATAAACGTAACAGAGTGCACGCGCGTTTTCAGTTTACTTTTTCAGTTAGAGCCTCGCTGTAAATGAAGCACGGCGACAAATCTGTTTGTTCGCATGAAAGTGACTGTATTGTGACATTTTGAAATCGATAGTATTCGTAATTGAAGCGACTCGTGTGCGGCTCGCTCAGTGAAAATTATATTTTGACTTTAAAAAAAATCTCCGAATAAATACTCAGTGTTGTGCTTGTGGGATTTTCAACGGAAGCTGCGTTAATATTTGTTTTCACTGAATACGCACGAAAGGAATAAAGGTATGTTATTACGCATTTACCATGTCCATACTGCGACCCATATACATTTATATTTACACAGCTTTTAGCACAGTACGTCAATGTTCGCTTACAGAAAAAATAAACTGCAAATTTGTTGAAAACGAATGTTACGTTAAAATGCTATTTTTAACCGAGTTCTAAAACGAGAAGGTTCTATATTCGACGTAAATGTAATAATTGTATTATAAACATATCTTATGTACGTTCACCGATTTCTCGGAAATGGTAGAAATCCGTAAGGGTAGGGAAAATATGGGATAAATATTTATTTAGATGACATTCTAAGTATCACCTTGAAATTTTGAATATTCTTTAATCCCTTATGGTAAAATAATTAAACTTTTCATAAAAAGTACAAAACTAAAAAAATTAACCACGTAATAACGTCTGAAATCCATGTTTTGAAAACTGTTAATAAGTATTATTATTCAATCATATTATTCATAATACCTGAATTGTACTGCAAAAATTTCACTTAATATGTCGTTTCTCCATATAAAAGACTTCAACGAGCGTACCTACCTTTACGTTATCAACTCTGTGCCAAAAATGTGTAAATTAGAAATTTATTACACACTATGTTTAGTTCGACTATGTGAATATAAAAAAAAACTTTTTGTTTTGAATCATACCAAAAATTATTTTGTGAAATAATGTATTAATCTGTCTCCTATTCGTTTTTACTCATAACCAAAATTTCCCTCAAACAAAAACAAACAAATTCCATAAACATAAATATTCGAATTTATATAACGGGATTAGTTCAATAAAGGGTAGATCATTTTAATAAAAATAATACTGCCAAATTGCTTACATGCTCCTTAACAAAAATTCTCAGGCACTTTAACAAATACCCTAATCTTTTAAATTAATACTTACAAAATGTTAAGCAAAACAGAAGAAAATTATGTAATCACCATATGTAATCTTTTGTAAAACAACTTTTAAATAGAATTAGTAGTAATAGAGAGTGCAAGAGAATTACGTATCAAATAGTGTAAATTATTTCTCCACTCTCAGTGTGCATTAAATTTATGAAAATTATGTGACCAATGTAAAATGTTTGTGGAAAATTGACAATATATTCCCGCTGTCGGGAGGTCCAGCAGAAACAAAAAAAAATCTATTAAATCCTGCGGATTGAAGATTCAAAAATAATCGTATTATCTTCTTTGTTATTGCCTTAGACACATCTAAGGATGCTAAATCTTTTTAAGCATTTTAAAAAATATATTTTCAACTTATATGTGCTTCCTGTGTATAAATATATAGAACTAATTATACTGCCAATACTTAAGTAATTAATTTATTATTAATTTCGAGTAATTTTAAATTTGAAGCAATTTTAATAAATTATAAAATATAACTAATTAAAGAAAATAGTTAATTGATTTATATTAAATGAAAAGATGATTTATCATATGTATGAGTAACATTTTACTGAGGTTACAAAGATATTTTCATTTGTATTCATGTAATATATACATTAACTATCGTTAATTGAATATCTTTTTTATTTTAGTATCATTTTCAATAAGAACTGTATCATATAGAATACACTTTATACAATATGTGGAATTTTATGGATTACAATTTGATATTAACTCATATAAATTTGAGCATAAAAAAGATATGGTTTCAATTTACAAAATCGCGTTATATCGCGAACACAGATTTAAGCTCATTAATGTCAAAATAATATCAAAATACGTATAATTTCTTACGAAATTTGATTAATTTCACCAAAACGCCTAAAAGCATTGTAGCAGAATCTGGTTATCTATCCCGTAGTAGTTAAGTAAAGGGATCACGCTTAGGTACTCTCAAAGCCTAAGATAGTTCACTTTTTACTACTTTCATACTCTCATCAGATTTTATCAATATAAAATATTTCCTGATTCTAAAATAGCTATTAACTAACATGGTAATATTATTATTATTATTTTAAATATAACGTTTTCACATTACTTAAAAAATATATCCCCAGTGCATCTAGTCGTTTGTTCCTTGAAGAATACTTAGTTTCTGAACTGCTTACCAGTTGCTTACTATGTCTGTAAGAGCCTTAAATAAGCCTTAGTTTATTATATCAATTTTGATTGTGACTTTTAATTATTTCCGTTTACGCATAAGATTTTAACTTCGTTATTCAAGTTAAGGATATAAAATATAGCGACGTATTTTATCCATACTTTACCGAATTAAAAAAAAACAAATCATACAGTGACAGTCATACAACAATCATACATTATGGCAGGGTCGCCATCTGAATACTGTCGTGACACTCTTTAACACAAGTATTTTAAGCTTACCAGGAGTATTTGGTGGAAATATTTGTAATTTTATTAGCATTGCATTGCTAGTATTTAAAATAATATTCAATATTAAATAAATCAATTAATGTAAATTGCTATTGCCATGTTGCACTGACCCCGTTCAAAAATCGAAATTCAATTGAACAATTGGCCATTATGTTCGTAATAGTTGACATTAATAAAAACACTGATAAAAACAATATTATACGACAAACAATAACGCGCTGCGTGGGAAATTTTCCCACATGTATAATAATCTTTATAAAGGACAAAAAACCTTGTCGTTAGCGTGAACTTATAGGCTTCAACAGTGTACAAAGCACAATGACGGAAAAAACTATCAACGACAAAAAGGCCGATTATTGAAAACATCTAAGATTGTCCTCGATTAACTGATTGTTCCTTGCTAATGAAGGTCAGTCCTTAATATTGTAAGTACACGTTTAAGCTAATATCTGAAATCAAAAAACCTGATCATTACAACCCACTAAAAGTTCACTACTGAACATAGGCCTCCCATAGATTAACGCGACGGCAGGATATTTGCTACAATTGAAACCAAGCGTGGCAATTAGAAAGCCGCTGATTTTAATTATTTTAAATTGTTATCAGGAATGCTACTGCCCACTCCCTGTTTCATTTCTCTCGTATTTGAACCTACGAGTTTTAAAGTTCGCGATCTGTATCAATAACCACGAGGCTACTGTCGCTTGAATGTTTATAACCATTTTTCATTAAAGCTTTTTCCCGAGATACCCGTGTCAATGAAGTATATTTCTAAATAAAATGTGGATCATGAAAATTTAATTTACTATTATAGAATTTGTAATATTTTAATAATCTTATATGATCAGGATTTATATTATAATTTATCGGTGGAGTCTTTTTCTGTCGAAGGGTTTGTTTGAATAGGTGTTTCTGTCGCCAAATTTTTTTTCATAGGATAAGGGTGACAAACGAGCACACAGTCCACCTGATGGTAAGTGGTTGCTGCGGTCCATAGACATCTAGATTTATCTACGTTTGCGAATCAAAATGCAGATGCGTTGTCACCCGTGAGGACTAAGATGGAATGCCTCATTTCCAATAAAAAGGGCCTCAAATTGTAATGTTTGCGCTGTTGTTCCGGTTTGAAGGAGAGATATTATAATGCAGGTTGTAAGGCAATCTATCTTAGTCTTCAGGTGACACAAGGCATCTGTAGACTTCTTTGCCTGAAGCTGGCTGCAGGTGTCAAAGAACTGCAGTACCCATTTGCCACTTGTGTTCGAAAAAAGCTCATAACTACAAAATAAGTAGTTCCCTTTTTTTTAGCACGCGATCCATCAACGCCGCCCGAATCGTTTAGACGATTTCAACAATGTCAAAAGCCAGCGTCCGTATACTAATTGCCGACAAATTAACGTGTTGCGCCACTGTCATTTTCCGAAGAGTTTCGCGAGAAACTGTCGTAATTCGGTCGTTTGTTTCGTTTTCAAAATACGCTGTATTTGTGTACGAGTAATGGGCAATGTCATCAGCTGTTGAAAGTTTTCATTTGCTTAATGAACTAAGGCGATCAGTTTAAGTTTATTTATTGTTTTGAGACTTAAGTATCTAAATGAAAATTAATTGTTTTCAATGTTCTGAAATTCTCTTCTAGAGTATATATACTATGACGCCGTTTTGTCAAAATTATTCCAACGGGGATGCAAAATTACCATTATCTTCTATTATTATGTGAATAATTGTTATTGACTATTCATAAACACCAAACTAAATTATAAAATATAAACATTAAGTTTATTCTCTTCTTTCTTCACTCCAGTAAAATAAAAATCACATTAGATATCGAGCATAAAAACAAAAATAAAGAACAGTATTCATCATTGATAGTATTTATTAGTATCAATCGAATTCATGTTTTTTATCATCTACTAAAAACTTTAAATAATTAAGGATACATTTTGAAGGTATGAAAGGAATAATCTTATGGAGCCTTACATATTAAAACTAAAAATTCTTTAGGTAGTTCGCCCTGTTTTGAAAAAGGCTCTATTTGGCTTCCTTCTTTCTTTATAACTCTTTAAAGTATATCAGATATATATTTCGTTACTTGATTGTTAATGTTTCCTGAGTCTCATGTATACCTAAACTAACTTCAACTTCTAGGACCAAGATGGAATGCCACACAGCCTTTATCTATATATATACTAGGTATCCGCCTCGGCTTCGCACGGGTGATTTCTTGATCTCGGCAAAATCACCGCCTACCGGGTCCAATTGTGAATCTAAATCATCCAGGAAATCACTCAAATACACACAAAAAATTTCATCAAAATCTAGACTAGACTTACGGACAGCAATGAATTTTGCATATATACATATAGCCAGGATATTGCATGGGATAAAAGGTTGCCGTAAATTTCAAAGTACGAGAGCAACCCGAGTCGACTACCGCCGGCAACAATAAAATTATTAATTGCAATTTTAAGTGCTGATTTACCACATGCTCGACGGTGAAGGAAACCATTGTGAAGAAATCTATAGATCTGATAAATTAAAAATGTCCGCCAACACACCTTAAGCCAGCACGGCGGACATTTCCTTGCCTTAAAACCCTCTCAGTTATTATAAGTGGCCTGTGTCTGTGGGACGTATATCCTGTGACCGACAGAAATGAAGACGCAGACACGGAAGTGACTCCACAAGTACATAACAATACAATTTGCTAATTTTGACACGGAACAGTAATGTTCCTCAATTGAGCCTACCCGAATGGAGCCGCGGATAAAAAGCTAGTCTTAAAATATTTTCGTATTTGTGCTTATTATATGCTGTTTTGGTTTTGTTTAAGACTAGCGTCCAACCCTGGCTTCGCCTAGGCATTCCGTCTATTAATACGGCATTATTTAGATTTAATATAATCAATGGCCATTTATACGGAGTAGTCTTACTTTTTTAAATTCACTATATTTATACTGATTACCTTACTAATCAAATCATTCATACTTAAAACTCAACAGTGAATCCAATTCGGCGGTAGAAATATTTTAAATGATACTAGTAAAGCTATTGGTATAAATGAGATTTCTGTGAACTTACGCCAAGTAAGCTACAGTGTTGTTTTACGAGTGGTTCACGACAGTAGTCGATTATTGGATTTGAACTATCGACTTCCCAAGCTTGCTGCCCGTACCTTTAACCATTAGGTTAACTGTAACTGTCACTTTATTTTACCGTCGCTTTTAAATAAAAGGGTAGCCTGACAGATTACTAGACATTAAAGAAGCTAACACAGTTTTTGAAATCATATACGGCTCCTAAAACTAAGTTGTCCCAATATTTTACTAAACTTAAGCTTATATTAGTGATTTTTAACCGGTGATCCATCGACCACTGACGGCCTCCAAAGACATCTAAAGATTCAAGAATCCATAAAACAAATCCTGTACTTTAAAAAAGTTATAACATTTTTGGAAATTATTGCCAATGTGAAAACATCTGCCAATTCTTATCATAAACCGAAATCCTGTGACTTACAATTATGGTACACTGTCTACTGTCTTTAAAAAATAATATATTAAAGCCCGTAATTAAGAAATGTTGATTTACCAAATATAATAATATAAATTGATTTTAAGTGCCAAAAAAAGGTCCAGTTCTGCAAGGCCTTGCATTATTTAAGTAAGGAGTCTACAATGGCGCAACACATTAATTTACCTATGTTTTTTTCATTTATAAAACAAATATAAAAATGAACCTTACCCTAATTTTCTAAAAGTTAGCGTTGGCAAGACGAAAAAATATCTCAAATGATCTCTCATTACTAATAGTACTGAACCACTGCTTTATATTTTAGTATCATATTAATTTGAAATACACAAAAACACACGAAACAAGCAACAAACTTACATGTATAAGTTTGTTAAAAGACTAAAATATTTCAATTTAATGAACGCATATAGAAGCGGACGTTTTTTCGCACTTAAAATCAATTTATATCATTCTGTTTGGTAAATCAACATTCCTTTTACATTCCCATGGGACAGAATAGTCTACATTGAAATTGTATCACATCGACCGCTCTTTTTCTTAATTATGGGCTTTTGTATATTATTTTAAAGACAGTGATGCTCAGTGAATCGCAGGATCGTGTCTAGTCTGCAATGTTTGTGCGAAGACACGAAAGATGACTTAGTATATTTATAACTATTTTTCATTTTCTGTCACAAATATTTTTCAATAATTCATTTTACACAAGTCCACTGGTTCCTTCACAAGTGCCTTCCCCGTAGATTGAGGTCACGATTGACAGGCGGCGTGGCAACGGATTTTTGTAAGTTGTTTTCAGGAAGATGTTTCTGTCCTTCTCCCGTTTCAGTTACCCTCTGTCATCTTTTAAGATACCCACTGAATACGAGGTAATCGATTCTTTGTGGATAGGCCGCCACTATACGGTAACAAATATTTATATGTGAATGCTTATTTGCTCTATTTTTAAACGAAAATTTAATGAGACGATACTCACTTTGTAGTCATTTATAAATGTGCAGTCATAAAATATTCAAAACTCCAACAGTGTCATTTGATATCGCAATATTTAATCATCTAGTTCTTTTTATACTTTTAATTTAATATGCTTGTCAATTATTTAAACATAAACACAAATCTTAAAATTCTACTTTTATTTTTCTCGTGCATTAAGATACGTTTTTATTCTTATTTATTCCTTGCTATGTGAATCGGAGAATATAATTAATTATTTTTACTGCAAGGTGATAAATAATTCAAACCTGCCGACACTTGAGCGCTTCCAAGTATCAAGATGCAAAATAGTTTCAGTGAGCAATTTGCGCAATGCTCAAAGCACCACACTCTATAGAACTGTCACTGTTTAGTTGATACGAATGAATGTAGATTGGTCCACGCTAATAAGCCTTCGGCACTTTATAAGTCCAACTCCCTCACGACACAAGTAAGCTATCAACGTTTCAGGTCGTGATAGGTGGAAATAAAACAAACAAGTGGTAAAATTAAAAATTTTGTACAACCGACTTCAATATAAATATAATGAAAACATCATCAATGTAGTCGAAGTCAATTAATAACGAAAAATTTCTGAGGTAACACACATAAAAAATTACAGTCGAATGCATATTTATTTGTGTGTGTGTGTGTGTGTGTGTTTTTGGATGTGTCATCGTTATTACGCTTGCTAGACGGATCACCGATCGCAGTGCCAGCTGTCTCGCGATTATGAATTTACCTAGCTGGCGTTTTACATCCAGCGTAAATAAGATGGTTATACCATTATCCATTGGTAGTCATTAGATCTAGAATAATGAAAAGACTATATACACACAATAGCGCTCACTCTAACAGTACTCTCTTACGCCGTCACCACAAGAGCATTTTATTTTATTAATATTTTTACTTTTTCTAATTAATCATTTATTTTAGTGCTTCGCTACTTTCCCGTCTGATAGTGAGTGGTGATTTAGACGAATACTTATTTTAATTTAGTTTATTTTTATTTTAATAAACTTTACATTCAATTAATATAATGCCTTAATCTGAAAACAGAGATCTACAACAGGTCTACAATAATAGATCAATTAGCAGAAAACTGTATCTCAAGATGTATGTGCTAATAGATACACTATAAATATTTTCTGTTTTTTATATAACCATTACCCTGTTAAAGTCCACTGCGGGACATAGGCCTCCCCCTTAAATTGCCTCATAGGGGGATATTTGATTTAAATTTAAACAGTCCGCAACTTTTCTGTATCATCGTATGACCAATTTTGTAACCATGTTCGAATTACATTTTTTTTGAATTTTACCGCTACATATATGAAAGTGCACTGACTTTACTAAACCAATGCCTATTCATTCTTACCTTAAAGATAATGAAATTTTAATCCGATGGAAAGTCACATGCTAGCAAATTATTCCATCCCTTTTCTGAAGGCATTACGCATGAGTTTTTGACGTGTTTTTGAAAATGCCAAAAGGCGTTAAATCCGTCGTAAGGTTACAATAAATCTCTGTTTTAAATGTAATCAAAAATAAAAAGTAAATATTATTATGCATTTGTGACCTTAAAACTTTACAAAAAAAATAGCCTCACTTAATCTCGCGTTACATTAATATATTTTTTCTGATTCTGACAAGACAGTTAAAAATATTTTTATCATCAAATCGCATTAAAGATGCGGATTGTTGAAATCATTAGCATACATTTCTAATTTATATTGAAAGTTACAAGAAACTGTATTATTTCAATGATTCCTCATTGACACACATATAGCGTTGCCATTTTTAATATTTCAATTCATTGATCAGTGGATAATCTAGATTACTATAGTGGTAAAAGTATTATTCATGGACTAGAAATTAAATCAATAAATTTTGAAACAAGCACACATTATTTACTATATTTCTTTAAATAACAGGGCGGGGCTTGATAAATTAACGCCCCGATCTCTGGTTAATCGCATGAATGCTCATTCTAAGCTAGAAGTAGATTAATACAAAGTGAATGGTAAAATACACAAAACAAATTTGTGCACGAAAATAAATTTTAAAGTTAACGCATAAAAAGGAAACTCAGTAAACCTTTTACGATCTTTGATTTGCCGATGTTCATTTTAAGAAATCTTTTTTGTATGACGCTATTGAGGTCACTAAGCTAAGGTACTTCAGTGATTCTGCCATAGTGAACCATAGTGGTAAAAAGATTCTATGTAGTGACTGAGTAAGAGAATAGACCATCAAATTTTGGTCTTGTGACATTTAGAGGCAACCATAGCAAATAACAGAAAAATCATTTTGGCTTCCGAAATTCAACCAATCTTACCAGCTTCGAACACAGACGCATAGTAGCCAGCCTTTCGGTTTTATACACGATGCATTTCGGAGAGTGTGCGCAAGAATTGCATAATTTAATTCCTCCCTCTCCCTTCCTCCATCAGACAACCAGAAGTTCGGCCAGTCTCCACCCTTTCGTTGTTGACTTACCACGCATTCGAACCAAACAGTTCGCTACGTCGTTCATCATGCGTACAGCAAAGGAGTGGAATAAGTGGCCAGCATCTGTCTTTCCATCAGATTACAGTATGGGTGTCTTCAAGGCAAGAGTGAATAGGATTTTGTTAAGTCAGTGCGCTTCACCGTCGTAGGCTACATATCACCACTTACCATCAGGTGGGATCGTAAATAAGCGCTAGCTTAGTAGAATATAAAAAAAAGAAATTCAATCAAATTACAACCCAGATGTGCGGACCTTTAACGATTCGAATGACCCTCATATTGCCTATAGAAGTTTTACTGTAATTAAGTTCAAATAAATTTGCAAGATATGTTGCTTTCTTACATAAATTCAAAACACAAAAAGAGAATCTTTAATCATTCTAAGTCAGTGCTTGACTACTTTCCCACCTGATGGTAAGTGGTGATGCAGCCGAAGATGTTAAGGCGCACTGACTACCAAAAGCCTATTCACTCTTGCCTTGAAGACACCCATACTGTAATCGGATGGAAAGACGAAGCAAACTCCACAATAGACAGTAAAATAAAGTGGTAAAGTACACAAATTACTAAATTAACGTCATAATTAAGAAAAAACTTACTGACGTGATGGGCCGTAACGAAAATGATCATGAAGTAACTTTTATATTAAATATTTTATGTGAACATACTATTTCACATTGTAACTATTGAAGCAATAATTGTACAAACAACAGTATGGCGTTAAGAATATGATAACAAAAACATATATTGAGTATCACAAATATTTAAAAAAAGATACTAGTAATGCTACTAACATTACTAATATTCCCTTTAACCACTCCTGGTAAGCTTAAAATGCTAGTGTTAAAGTGGTTCACGACAGTAATCGAACGGCAGATTCAAACCCACGGCTTTTCGAATTCGTATTCCGTATTCTGCCAATAAGCTACTGTCGCTTCATAGCTATTATTCATAACTGTCACTAGAGCCAAGGCGCATTCGACAAATGGACTTTTATTTCATGTGGAAACGTTTAAAAATACCCGCCTCGAGGTGCGATGACAGAGTCGTACTTGCAGCGACTATAACCTTATGGTGTTCCACCTTCCTCAGTCGACGTAACCTAACTTAACCTCGACGCGACCGCGACAGGCTCAGTCTAGTTCTCACGTGCACGTAATGCAGAGTAATGATACGAAGCATCATAATCGCAATAAGGACGCGAGCACACTGTTATAAATTTTGTAGAGGCTTTCTTTAGATTTAATTTATATAGTGATTTGTTAACAAAACACTGTTTATATTGCCGTGTGGGGGCAGCATTAAAAAATTATTCATCCTATTTCATCCCTTGGATGTCTTATTTGGCTACTATGGAATATTCTACAAAAATCTACTTCCGCTATATATGGCGATAAAATTTTTGGACCTACAATGATTTAAAATAAGGTGTAAACTTGGTCTTTAAACGTGGTAGAGCGATACTACAGCTATATTAACAGTATAGTTGTAGCACGTATGGGTCGGCTCGACCGGGGAAGGACCACGATCTCACAGAATACCTGCGTAAAATAGCAGCTTGATGCTACTGTGTTTTGCACGGTGAATGTAGAGAACCGGAGACCCATTTTACTGTAAAAGAGGCATTCTATCTTAGTCCTCACCGCTGACAACGCATCTGCATTTTAATTCGCAAACGAAGATAGATGTAGATGTCTATGGGTCACAGCATCCACTTACCATCAGGTGGACTGTGTGCTCGTTTGTCAAACTTATTCTATAAAAAAATATGTTACTATATACAGTATATAATGTTATTATAATACTATCTAATCGACAAGACAGAGGCAGAACTAAAGTGATAGAATTGTTAAATGATCTATTCCCGAACTCCTCCCTCGACCCTCCTCCTCCAATTTTCCTGTAATCGCAAAAAGGGCAGGTAGGTGCTCTCCGAACCATTTCTTTAATTATAAATTTAGTAATTTTAAACTTACTTAAAAACTGCGTGTGGGATATGAGTTCAAAATTTTTGAATAAATGTGTCAATAATTTCGTTTCCTTTAATCACACACAAACTGTTTACCTAAATGCATTTTACGCAAAATCAAAATTAGTTTGCTTAAACTTATACAAAAATAAATTAATAAATGCAGTATTGCACTATAATTCAATTTATTTAAGGAACATTTCTTTCCAAACTGACTAGAAAGAAATGTCGGTGAGTTCATGTTTAAAAATAATGTTGTGAAACAAAAATTCTTCTGTGATTGCTTGTTGCTACGTCAATCTATCATTTGTGCGAATCACCTTCAATTTAAACTATTATATAGCTTTTGACTCGCGTATAAGAATATCAAAGAGCCACTTCTTGACGTAAAACTCAATTTCGGTCGCTAATGACCTAATAACCATTCGGCAAATTTACCCAACTTCCTTGGTGATCCAAGGTGACGCAATGAATTATTACTACACATACTCAAAATACGTCAATGTATATTTAAATCAAAAACTTTATTTAAATAACAAAATAATATACGATATTTATATAAAAAACCTAAGCCTAACTACTAAAATTTTCGTACTGTCACCGTGTCGTACCAGCTCACCATGGTAAAGTGACAAGAACGAATTTCCTTGCCTAATAGCAATACTACTAATACTATACTAATAATAGCTATGTCATTAGCGGGGATGATAAGTCGCAAAAACAGTTCCTTTAGGAACTTCATCACATGTGGACCCCACAGACCGATTGTCTCCACAACAAATGACACAAATATGTCATCACCAAGAGACTCATATTTGCGCCATTCAATCTGTTCAGCAGCTTCTGATGTCGTCCGGCTTAGACGAGATAGGTTAATAAACATATAACAAAAAATGTAAATTACGGACGCTCCGTAATAGTTGCTTTCAGCTGATAAAACACCAGTCAACACAAAAACTTGTCAAAATTTATTATAATGTATTGCTGACTTGAATTCTCAAATTTTTTGTGACTTCAGTGTGAACACCGAACGTGTAAAAATAACGTACATTACTACTCAATCGCGTGTATCTAACTTTCCGTTTCGACCGCTCACTGCAATTATTCGCTTCATTTTCACACTGTTTTGTTCGCTCTCGTTCGTTGATGTTCCCTCGAGCAACTGTCACCGTAGACCAATTTATGTAATAAATCTCATAAATTTTGTCCGGGAAGTAAAATATATTTCGAGTAGTTGTGCAAACAACTAACAATTATTGTGGTATTAACATTCTCCATTAACCTCAAGTTTCAATAAAAATGAAACTCGTACATTCTTTATTAAGGTCAATTTATTTTTGTAATCATAATATTTTTACTATGGATAAGTTTTCGCCTATAGAAAGTAAACCTAAAGTTAAAGATCATGAAAACACTTCAGCCATATACGAGTAGCTCGAAGAACCGGCAACCGATGGGGAAGAAAGGCTTTCCATTAACAGCTTTATGCCAGTAGGGCGGCCGCCACTAGATGGATAAATCTGGTTAAACATGCAGGAAGTAGATGTTTGCCAATGTCTTAGGGTCGTGTTAGCGTATATAGTTATAGGTTTATAGGGGACATAAGATCAACTGGAATGATTTCGATGAGAAACACTTCAAAATTTTAGAAAACGCAATCGACCATGTAACCAAAAATCGTTGCCTGCACTAAAACATCGCATTCGTTCCTTAACATATTATATACATTCGGTGTACTTCCTTGTTCGAAAGTGTTTAACATCAAAACTGTTACAAGTTACAACTCCATTCGTAGTCGTGAGTGGAATCGCTCGAGCAACACGGTCTCGCATTGCCAGGTTCACTTCGATCCTCCTCTTGTAGACAAGTGCGACATTCTTGTTTACGACGCGACTGTACCTTACATTTTATTGGCACTTCGTGATTTCCCACTAAGTCTATCAAAAATATCCTCTACAACATATTATATCTAACAATGCAATACATTAAATTTAATTAATTTAAGGTAACTAAATCAGGCTGTAGAGGGTGAAAATTTTGCCAAGTTTTTCTTTACCTACTCCTGTGCCCGATGATTACTGTACGAGGCCTCTAGCTCTCAAATGTTGTTAAATCAATCCAGAAAGGAAGCAGCATTAACACCAAGCCTATTAAGAGCTATTCGAATTTCAGTTAAAAACTATATGCCAAATTATATTTAAAATTAAAACTGGCGACTAATGTTAATGTCCCATATTTTTATTACTTAATTATCGTAATATGTGTGTGTGTATGTGTGTGTGTGTGTGTGTGTATGTGTGTTTGTATGTGCATGTGTGCGTGTGTGCGTGCGTGCGTGTGCGAGTGTGTGTGTGTGTGTGTGTGCGTGTGTGTGTGTGTGTGTGTGTGTGTGTGGGTGTGCGCGTGTGTGTGTGTGTGTGTGTGTGTGTGTGTGTGTGTGTGTGTGTGTGTGTGTGTGAGTGAGTGTGAGTGTGTGAGTGTGCGCCTGCTTTCGACTACTAGACCAACGAGTCAGTCATATCTCACGATATATACTTGGTAGCCCACACAATAAATTATTGCTACTCAACTGTATGCACGTGTATTAAGAACTTGTATACTGTAACAGAAGTCAATCAATACGTTTGTGTGGTATAACAAAATTGAGGATATTACACCTCATTAAGCAAGATAATTATTTCTCTCGTTACTTCTATTAGTGACACGTCAATTGTGGTTTTTTTTTCAACCTGTTCACCCTCAAGTAGCCCGTGGAGGCAGAGGAATCATTAATTACAATGGAGTCGGTCAAGTAAAGACGATTAATTTTAATTACGTTCAGCCGAAACGCTTAGTTGTATGGTACAAAATCACAGGTGTAAGCGGTTTTTGATTTGTATTGTAGTTGACGTAAGGTACATTTTTAACACCCGACGAAAACAGCGAGGTGTTATAATTTCGTAGTGTGTACCTGTGTATCTGTGTGTCTGTGTGTGTTATCATAGCTCCAAAACGGGTGAGCCGATTTTGATTATGGTTTTTTCGTTTGAAAGGTGTTGCAATTGAGAGTGTTCTTAACTATATTTGAAGAAGAATAAAAAAGAAGAAAATCTGTTCAGCCGTTTGAAGATCACCGGCTCTTTTGTTTCGGGGGTTTTAAAATTTTTAATTCTAGCTATTTATGTTACACATATTTACTACAAGATTGGAACTACACTGAAGTGTATTATTAGTTCATTATTATCATCGTCATCATCATTATCATTGCAGCTCATTGAACTACTGCTGCACATAGGGCTCCGTACTAAGCCTCATAGGGACGAGTTGGCATCCACAGTTTTATTCAGTTGTTATCTTTATATATCTTATTTAGACAATAATGTTGCGATTTTATTATCTAAATAATAAATGTTTAGTCCAAAAATATCTTACTAAACTCGCTAGACAGTAACCAGAAAGACAATTTGAGGACCAACTCTTTTGCCGTTCTTTTTATTAGATCGTTATAAAAGCTACGTACGTAGCATAACCAAAATTTAATGAATCAATTATAAAGGCTAGCTTGAGTACTGGCAACATGGTCTATTTAAAAAAAATGTCTTAATAAAAAACTAATCTCTTTAATGAGTTAAAGAACTTCCGCTAACGTGGGAAGCTGTATTTCTGGGAGCTTCCATAAGTCGAAATTTTAATGGTAATATAATTTTACCACTGGTCGTTAATTATTTTTACCAATCACCACATCATCAAGATGATTTCTATCACTCGGTTCGCATGACCCCTTGCATCACTCACCGATCTCTAATTACACTGTAGCAAAAATTTGACGTCGCCCACACGGATGACCACCTTTACTTTTACCGTTCGAATATTGAAATAACACCTTTATTATCTAGAGAACAGATCATACAGTGAACCGATTATCGGAAAGGTCACTTTTGCAATGGATGTTGATTTTTAATTTGTCAATGTTACCGCTGACAGGCTTGTTATTACGTTCCATGTGTTGTTTTTTTTTATGAAATCGTGATTCGAGAAGTAGAGTGGTGAAAGATTTTCATTTAAATATTATGCACATTCGTCAGCGTTGCAATAAATCTTGTAGAACGGAGTTAATTTCTTTGATTAATATATTATGTCAACTGCTAGACTGAAATATGGCCGTTAAAGAAGATACATTACAAAATAAATTCAGTGTGTAGCTTAACATGTTTTTCGCGCTTCTAATTGCTTAATATTCGATACTGTACCGTGTTAAAATGTATATAATAACCGGCCAAGTACAAGTCGGACTGGCGCATAAAGGGCTCCGTACCATTGTAATACACGTTTCTAGTAGGCGAGCCCCTTTTAATTCTTAATTTATTTTTATTTTTATTATTATTTGTTATAGCGCAACAGAAATACACATTCTGTGAAAATTTCAACGCGTCTACCTATTATGGATCATGAGGAAAAGCCCACTGATAGACAGACGGACAGCAGACGGAGACTTAGTAATAGGGTCCCATTGGTTGCCCTTCGGGTACGGAACCTAAAAAAGTTACTTATAATAAAAATAAAGACACTTCACTTGACTTTGATCGCATTTTTCGAGCGACATCATAAGCTACTTAAATTAAACTTTGAATATTGAGTTTGTATTCACTTACACAATCGTACTTATAAATAATATTCATTGCGCCTATTAAAGGCAAACTATTTGCGGAGATGCAACTATTGTATTTATTTGAAACGTTGACGTTTCAGCTTTATCAACGTTTTTGAGTTAAATCTTTAAAACTGTGTAACGGTGAAGACCGTAGGCGCCATAATGTCTACAGTCGAAATAGGCTCAATTTATACTCAACGATTTTAAATCGTTTCGCAGTCGTTACTCTAATCGTTACCAAAAATTCAATAAATTATATAATGTCATATAGTAAAGTACAGACAGTTCTTTTATTCCCTTATCAAATTATTTTTTAACATAATTTAAAATAAAAAAAATTGTACAGCCGACTTCAATATAAGTTATTAAGAATAACTCAAAAACTATTGGTCTGACCTTGATCAAATTACGAGACCACACGAGCCAGCTTTCAAATAAAAAAAAGAATCATCGAAATCGGTTCACCCAGTAAAAAGTTATGAGGTAACACACATAAAAAACTTACAATGGAATTGTTATAAATTAATTTGCTTAATTCTTAGTTTATTAATTTATTTATAACAACCCCATTATAATGGATTTCCGCAAAGTAACGCCTGATTCTATCAATTATCAAAAAAACTTACAGTGGAATTGACTACCGTTTTCTTTTTGGACTTCGGCAGAAAAGAACAAGTGAGTAATCAGAACGGAAATAGGTGAGAAAACACTATGACTGTGCCTTTTTATTCCTAAAATAAGTAATATGGCACCAGGCCATTTTTTAGAGTACAATTTTAGATCCACTCCACTTTCCACCATGACCCCTTTAATGACGATAATCCTTGCGTTTGCATTATACCGGTTTATTTAGCGCCTGTAATGCAAAAAGCCAAGGAGTGAAATAGGTTGTCAGCGCCTGTATTTCCCTCTGCTTACAACGTACATGTCTTCAAAACATGCTTGACAAGACAGTGCGATTTACCACCTAGAGCACCATTTACCAACAGGTCCCGCCTGTTTGTAAGTGGTGCCTGGTGGTTATAGTCAAGATTTTAATAAATAAAAAATATAGTAAGCACACACTCTTTTTATATATTTTTTTTTTCAAATTATTGTAAAACTTTTTTGAGTGATCAATAAATTTTTAAACTAATCAGAATAAACATAAAATTTTACAGACTGTGTGAAATTAAACAAAGTGAAAACAAGACATACTCTATGTACTTAGATAGAAACTATTTTTTTAAAAAAGCAAGAAAAGTAATAAAATAACGATTAGCTATATGCAGCTTTAGACAAAATTCATTCAGTCGTGATCTAGACAAAATCGTGTGATATTAAAAATGTATTACATTATTATCCTGATATATTTTAACTCTAATACCATTTCCGTTACCCGAATAGCGGTGCGCAATAATTACTGACGACTATATAATCAACGGGTTCAATCCCCGCCGGCACCAACAAAATTGATAATTGCAATTTTAAGTGCTGATTTATCACGTGCTCGGCGTTGAAGGAAAACATCGTGAGGAAACCTGCATGTCCGAGGAATAAGAAAAAAAAATATTTCGAAGATATGTTAAGTTCGCCAAGACTCATTGGGGCAGCGCGGCGGATACTTCTTTACCTTAAAACCTTATCAGAAATGAGGGGAGGCCTGTGCCCAGCAGTGGGACGTATTTAGGCTGTAACTTTACTTTACTTTTATATATAATCAAGACAAATTGTCGTGTCGTCTCCGCTACGTACGATACTGAATAGTCGCAACGTAATAAGTAGCAATAACTCGGATGACATTTACTATTGAATTTCAATTTTACGACCGCACCGTGTCGTCCGACGCATGATTGATTTTCACAAATAACACCTGAACGTATTGTGCTGTCAATCCGTTTAGATTATGCCCTGTATTTACCGGAGTGGCGTATTGATGATTCCTATTTTATTGTATATTACTATAATAATTAATTTCTAATGGATAAAAGTATACAGTATAGTGGCGGTAAATCTACTACCCCACATCGACCCGTGAATATTGAAAGAGGCAGGGAATCTGAAACTGGAGATGGGCACCAGCACTCAATAAAAATAAATATAAATGTAAAAATATTTTTAAAAAAACTGTGCCCCCCCTTGCCAAGCGAGGCAACTATGGCTAAATCTCTCCTATGAAGCAATCTATACGGGAGGCCTATGTTCAAAATTCATTAATTCTTTCATAAAAGCCTATAAAAGTCCACTGCTGATCTACAATGATCAGAACCCGCTACGCTATAAAACAAAATAATGTTTCTTACCTAGTTTCAAGAGCTTCTCCCGCCCCCCTCAATTGCGTGCACTATCCCCGACACCGCTAATCTAACCAGCACTACTCCCTACACCACTACATTAGGAAAGACACACCACCGTCAATAATATGACACGAGTTTTGCCTCTAAAAGAGAACTAATCTAGCGGCCAGTCACCGTAGAGTCTACTTCACCTGAGGATGCCTCGCTTAGAGGCGAATCAGCGACACAACAATTATTGAGGGAGGGTACTCTTCAAACTAGGTAAAACACATAATTTTTTATAGGATAACGTTGACAAACGAGCACAGTCCTTCTGATGGTAAGTGGTTGCTGTGGCCCATAGACATCTACATTTATCCTCGATTATGAATCAAAATGCAGATGCGTTGTCACCCGTGAGGACTAAGATGGAATGCCTCATTTCCAGTAAAAAGGGTCTCCAGTTCCCTACACCCATCATTTTTTTTATACGATAAGGATGACAAACGAGCACACAGTCCACCTGATGGTAAGTGGTTGCTGCGGCCCATAGACATCTACATCTATCCTCTAAAATGGAGATGCGTTGTCACCCGTGAGGACTAAGATGTAATGCCTTATTTCCAGTAAAAAGGGCCTCCGGCCACCTGCACTCACCAAGCGAAACGCAGAGGTAAACCTCTACTTCACGCTGGTATTCTGCGAGGTCGTGGTACCACCCCGGTTCGAGCCGGCCCATCCGTGCGACAGCAAAAGCTGCTGCGTGGCTCTACCACTTAAAAAAACATCATCAAAAAAAGGATCATACGAAACACAGCAACGTTAAGCTGCTATTTTACGTATTTACGTTCTGTGAGAGCGTAGTCTTTCCCCGATCGAGCCGACCTATTCGTGCTACAACTATACCAGTAATATAGTTGCAGCATGACTCTACCTCGTAATAAAATTATACGGATCTTTAGCTATGTGATTTTTAACATCTATGATATTAATAGTGTTGTGATATTAGTACAAAAAGACAAGCATTATAAAAGAAATAAATATTACATTGAATCACATAATAAATTTAAACAATTCCACGACACAATAAGCACTTTTTAAACGCTATCAATATTTAACTTCATACTATTCGCAATTTACAATTTGTAAGTTGATAATTATATATTTTGTAACTAGTTTAGGCAACTTGGCATTTTCAAGAATTTATGTAAGCTCTTGAACGTTGTCTACATTAATAACAAAATAGCTTTTAATCATTGAAGTGGAATTACGTATGTCATTGCTTTGTGCTGTCGTATTAATTTATATTTATTCTCATGAATCTACTGCTGGAAAATTGCCTCTAGCAAGTTCAGAACTTGCTCTTATAGTTGATCTTGTGAAAAAATAGTCTACCTGTGAGTTTCTTGCTACTTCTTCTCATAAGGAAAATATTTTGACGTTGACTTTGTCTTTGACTCCTGACAATTTTAGTTGTCGCAGTACCAGATGCATACTATTTTAATACGGTTTAGTCGCGCACTAATTAAATTTATAAAGATTTTATAAACAATTTTCAATTAAATGATATTAAAAATAAATGTTCAAACTAAAATTGATCACAAATAAACCATGGCGAAGATGACGACATTAGCAATGTCCTTAAATTTGGCAGCATAGAAAAACTACTCAATTAGTTGGAGCGTTACGAAGATGTGTTTGGGTTAATTAAATCGCGCCATAATAACATCGTTGGATCGTAGAAGTTACGGTGACGCGGCGTGACGTCACTGACACGAGCGGAGTGCGGCAACGCGACGCGGTGCGGCTAATTACCCACCCGGGCAAGATCAAGGCTCCACGTGCCTTCTCCGGTCTAATTTACATGAGAACGCGGAATGCCATATACACTTAATTAAACATTTAAAAATATCTCCTACGTATATGTTTATTTGCAGAATTAGTGTAACTAAATGATATTAAATATGAACATTGTCATTTAAGTCTTAGTTATACGTTTTATTATAGCTATGACAAAAATTGGATTATTGAAAATGTTTACATAAACCACTTAAGAGCGTGCTTGTCGCCGGTGTATTTTTGAGCTCAGCTATATTCAAGGCAGTGTTCTGCAACAACAATATTTTAAAATTGTATTGCTTATGTCGCCGCTTTTGTCTTATTTCTTTAATTAAAACTTTTAGTTAAAAACCACATACAGTTTTATAATATTTCTATTACTATTCAAGAACTCTAATGAGCCCGAATAATCTGGTCAAATATCAATATCACAATTAATTAAATATCCTTAACTCGCTTCTATTCTTTCGTTTGGACTCAATTAACATAGCTCCCGTGCGAACTGGAGCGCGAAGTTTTACACTCTTGCCCGTGAATCTACTTTATGGTAGAGACCGTGCCATTGTTTACGGTGCATCAATTATAGTTACGTAAACATACGTGAATTGACCTAAAATGGTACGCACTCATATATCGTTTTAAAACTGCTTCAATAACGATTGCTAATATAAATATTCATTGCACGAAAAAAAATTTGAAGTGTAAAAGCCTTTTTGGGATGCATAAAACTGATTAGTATATCTCCATCCTCCTTCATCTTCCAATCAGTCCAATGCGTGTTGACGGAGTTTACTTATTCTCGAAATATTATACTCCGCCGACTTGCAGATTTATCACGATATTAGCGGACCTATCCCTCATATTCTCGATAAAAACGAATTATAAATTGTAAGAAATAAATTAATTGTAATTATTTATAAGTTATTTACATATTTTTACGCTGAGAATCTTAGGTGATATTACATTAATTTATTTCGTAATTATGTTTCTTACAATTCAGACAAAACGTTTTAAAACGTACCAATAATTAGTTTATTAATTCAGTTTACCATTGTTTGATAAAATAATTAATTGCAATTACTGTTTACAACTTAATATATTTACATCTGTAATTAAAGTCTGTGTAATGAATTTATTATTAACTACAACAATCTCAATCTTAATATTGATCTTTCGTGTAATCTTGAATGACAGACAGATCAAGACATATAAAACTGATCATCCTAGTGTACGGCCGGTATTCAAAAATAATCTTGAGCATAAACTAAAACTTCATAATGTCATATTTTGAGTCTATACCAAATTTAGACATTTAGATTTGAGTTTCCAATTTTGTTTGTAGAAAATATATAAGATACGTGATAGAGCCATGCTGCAGCTATATTAGTAGTATAGTTGTAGCACGAATGGGTCGGCTCGCCCGGGGAAGGACCACGCTCTCACAGAATACCAGCGAAAAATAGCGGCTTAACACTGCTGTGTTTCGTGTGGTGAGTGTAGAGAACCGGAGACCCTTTTTACTGGAAAAGAGGCATTCCATCTTAGTCCTCACGGGTGACAACGCATCTGCATTTTAATTTGCAAACGAAGATAGATGTAGATGTCTATGTACCACAGGAACCATTTACCATCAAGTGGATTGTGTGCTCGTTTGTCACTCTTATGCTATAAAAAAATCATCAAAAATGGACTATATTTTGCGTACTATGGTTAAAAACATAAAGATATAGGTTGCTCCGGACTATGATGTGTGGCATTCCTTGAGGGAAGTTTATGTTTAACAGTTAACTTGTGAAGAGTTACGATGATGATGAAGACGATAGACAAAGAGATGATGATATAGAAAGATTAATGTCAAGGTACAAGAACATATAATTTTAAATGAAAACACATTAATATAAGACCAGTATTCTCATACCTTAACATTGGCACGGACGCCATAATCCAAATGTTAAACGCAGTTGAACTTTGAGCGAGAATCATCGCATAAATTACTTAAGACATGTTTGCGAGGGACAAGAATTTGACGTAACAATACAATTTATTGTTTAAAGGAATTTATTAAATACTACAATTTATACACTCAAATGAACGTTTTAAATGTTTGTTGCCTAATTATATTTAGCTTGTATGGAAGTTTCGTAAAGGCATCCGAGCAAGTGTCACAAACATACGAGTAACATTATCCATCCTACAGGATAACGAAAAGAAGAAGAAAAAAAATTAGTTCAATAAAGTCAACATATACGTTTTGTGTTCAGTGTAATCACAAACGTCAAATCTTATCATTTAAATTTATAAAAATAGACGGTGCAACATCTACAACATATAAAGTGGCAGAGCCATGCTGCAGCTAAATTATGGTTGTAGCACGAATGGATTGGCTCGAGCGAGGTAGGACCACGCTCTCACAGAATACCAGCGTAAAATAGCAGCTTAATGCCGCTGTGTTTCGTATCGTGAGTGAAGAGAACCGCAGACCTTTTTCACTGGAAACAAGGTATTCCATCTTAATCTTCAGAGGTGACAACGCAACTGCATTTTGAATCTTAATCGAGGATAAATATAGATGTCTCTGTGCCTCAGCATCCAGAAACCATTAGATGAACTGCGTGCTTGTTTGTCACCTTTATTCAATAAAAAAACTCGTTGATGAAAGATATAAAATTTTGGCAGGAACCAATTTTAAAAATGCACAACGCCTAATGCTACGATCACCAAGCATTCTGGCAAGGTGAATGGCAAATCCTTTCCGCGGTGAGAGAGGCGCTTGTCCAGCGGTGTATTGTTTGCCAGTGAAAATAGAACAGCAGTAACATTTTGATATACTAATTAAAAACGACAAACGATATTAAATACTATATACTTATACATACTTATATATACTTATATTATTCGTATCTGTTTTCCGGTGGACTGTGTGCTCGTTTATGATAAACGAGCACACAGTCCACTTGATGGTAAGTGGTTATAAGTAAAAAATGCAATTTTTTATAGGATAGGCAAAATTTCATTTTTTTAATCCACTAAGGATTGAAATCGAGAATTCTCTGATAAAACGGCGTAACAAATTTCTATTTCATCATTTCAATCAGAATTAAATAATACCAATGCAAAAAAGTAATAGATAAATCGCTAATTGAAGAAATGGCTACGGAAATTTGGAGATGGAAAATTTGTTGATTTGTTCATCAATGCATAAAAAACCCGAGCTGAAATCTGTAACGCAGAAAACATACTAACTAGGTCGATACAGAATATATATTTAAAACAAGACAACTATTACAAATAATATATACCTGCTATTGAATTTATATTACTTATTAATATTATTATTATTAATATACACAGTTTTGATTAACAATTAAAAATAAACGTGATCAGCCTCTTAGTAAATTGACCAGTAAGCACCTCAATCGTTAAAACGTTATTTGTAATACAAATTCAAGACTATCCTACGAAGAATTCTCACTCAGATCAGGCACGTTAATTTTCTTGCATCTGTGTATTTATCTCGTAATAAGTTAATCAAAAATCCTACGGAAGAACGTTACTAACATATCGATTAAACAAACGAACGGCAACTGACACACGCTAACATAAACCACCACGAAACAGAAACACATTATCACTTAAAGAGATTTGATCAAGTATCCAAATAGAAACGCAAATATCCAACGGTTCACGATTACTACACGTATTAAAGCCGCAAATCGCTTGAAACGATCAACACCTTTTTATCGCGGTCGTTACTGGGGACGCTGTTCCGTTCAAGCCACTTTGGTCTTTGGATAAGCCATTCACATATTATGTATTTAATAGATTACGTCCGCTAAATCAACAGCTAATTCCTAAAACAATAGTAGTAAGGTCGGAAGTTGTTGGTTATTAAATATCAACATGGAAAGGAGCTGTTGCTTTGGAAGGTGTATATTGATTTGTCCGTAACTACTAAATACTTTAACACACTCTAATGACCCTAAACTATAATTCGAGGTTCTGTGTAAAGTAAGTTGCTTGGACTTATGTAGTTGTAAAGGTGTGTACATAGGGAAGGATACAACCTCAACTTTTGTATATTTCTAACCTTCGAAACAAACTATAACGTTTCTGGTTCTTAACAGATTCAATAGTTCGTAATAATAATAATAATGTCCTCCAGACCAAATTTAGATCACGGCCGCCAGCCTCAACAGAGTCTAGCCATCAACGCAGGACAGGATTATAGTGCCCAAGTGTATGCGCAAGCACAGGTGCACTCTCTATTCCCTCGCTCTCATAGTCCGATGGGACGGAAAACCGACACGATCGGAGAGAGATCAGGCACAGGGTCAACGACTTTACGTGCTTTCCGAGGCACGGGGATGAGACACCGCCAGCTTCCTGACTCTGGGTAACTACTGAGAGTTTCTTGATGGAAAAGCTCAATAACTGATTTTTTGGCTCGACCCGGGATTCGAACCTAGGACCTCATGATCAGCAGTCGCACTACTACTAGCACTAGACCAACGAGGGGTTCAATAGTAAGTAAGTAATATGTGTATTTACTTGGTGTTAGAACTCCTTTTCTGCTTGAGTCCGTCTTGGTAGGTACCACCATTTCACGTATTCCTGTCGTCAAACAGAAGTGTTTGGACTGCTGTATTTCCATCGGAATAGTATACGGAGCCTGTATCATGCGTTTTAAGGCATTGCCACTTAGTCCTGAGAGGTTACACCACATCTGTAACCTTCGTTGTTTCAAGTTGTCTGCAGCTGTTCATGAACTGCAGTAACCAGTTGGGGGGACGAGGCTGATCGCGTCCGTAGAAAATACTTGAAATCTGTCACCCTACACGTGTCCGTCACGTGTAGTGCTAAACGAGGAGCACCGATACCGGTGGTAGGTTTTGGCCGCTGGCTTTTCGGTCGCCACCCACCAATCCAAAGGCAAGAGTGAATAGGCTTTTGTTAAGTCAGTGCGCTTCACCGTCTTAGGCTACATCACCACTTACCATCAGGTCAACTGTAAGTCCTTTTGTCGCTACTACTTTACTATCTACTATCACTTGTATCTTCTGGTAAGTTTTAAGCTTCTTATGTTACTTTTAATACCTGTTCGGGTGAAGACGAGTTTCTGTCTGTCTCCTTGGAAGAACTCCAACAATACAGATTTTAGTTTTAAGCTTCTTAAATCTTTCAAGGAATTAACGTAAGGGGTATCCGTCAATGGTTGGAGAAATATTACTTTTATTGCATACCTTAAGCGGAAGCGCAAGGTGTGTTCTACTATCGCCTAAAAATTAAGATTCCAACATTTTATCGAATAAAATCGTATCTAGCAATCATATTATACATATAAATGATATAAAAAGCACATTGTTAGAAAGATAAATGATTGTTGAACTTATTAATATTTTTTTTAAATCGATTAATTGCTATTTTTAAATAAAAAAAAGGGTTTTAGTGGCTTATGGTGTGGATTTATCATGTCCCTGTGGCTTGTAAACACAATAACTTTTGAAAATATTAATTGTTTAACTCAATCTATTTTTTAATCTCTTCATCTATCATGTGGGAAGCCACTGAATGTAAATGGCAGTGTAGTTTTGTTTTGTTTAGCTATAATTAATTTTTTTCGGCTCCAAAATGGCGAAATTTTCGTTGTTTTGTTAGCCTCGTATACAAAAATATTTCTCTAAATGGTTGTTGTTGTTGTTTTTATTATTCGCTCGAGAGAGCAGGCAAAGGAACTATGCCATACAGCCTTGTCTTCATGTATAATTTTCCTTCATATTTCACTGCTTCACAATATGTTGATGCGTCACATTGTGCAGCCTTGGGAGATTTTGACGGTAACTTGAGCCAGCAGGCAGCTGACAGTTGGCGATGGTATCTAAAGGCGCCTATGCAAACAAACAGCTTATCTTGAGATTCCATCACCATCAGAGCACTTGTTTCACAGTTTCCATTAATAGTTCACATGCGCAGACAGTTAATACACAAAATCGCACTACTTTTACATATCAAAGTCCACTTCAAACCATTATTTAAACAATAATACAGGAGCAGCAAGCCGCCGCCGGTCGAGTTCCCGCCAAAACTCTTTCTCTAAATGGGAAGCTACAGCCACAGAGTAGTAATGAGTAGTTTAGTTTGGCTCACAGAGTACATTATATATAGGGAATAATGTAAAATAAATAAATTATACTAAAAATTTAATTACAAATTTGTTTTGTAACAAAATAGTAAGTTAGCAAGGTTCGATTGTATTTTAAACTATTCATTAATTTGTTTGATTCTTAATTGGCCAAGCATGGCTAAATTTAAAAAAGCGACATCTACTGCAACATGGACAAACTGTCATGACATAATAATACCTCTAAGAAAAATTATAGTATGGACTGTATGCCACTGGTTTGGTAGTGTTTCTATATAGTTTGTGCTGGTTTTTTTGTTTTTTTTTCTGTGGTTTGGCTTCAGTCGCCTTCGTGAGTGGACATTGTTTCGGTTGTTTGCAGCGGCTCAAAAAGATCGCTGTACAAATACACAATATTCTAATAACCAAATTTCTTAAATATTTAATTATAATAATAATAAGACATTTTTTTATTACAATATTTAAAAGCACAGAATAAATAATAGTAGTACGTACTAAAAGCAAGTAGTATATTTTTTTTGTCATGGGTGACATTTTCATGGTTTTCGAGTGTTGAAGCCGATAGTGCTGTCGAAATGTAAATCCAAGATGGCGGCCGAAGTAGGTACCAATTTTTTCATCATGGGTGTCATTTTCATGGTTTTCGAGGGTGTTGAAGCTGATAGTGCTGTCGAAATGTAAATACAAGATGGCGGCTGAATTAGGTACCAATTTTTTCATCATGGGTGTCATTTTCATGGTTTCCGAGGGTGTTGAAGCCGATAGTGTTGTCGAAATGTAAATCCAAGATGGCGGCTGCAAAATATATCAATTTTTTCATCTTGGGTGTAATTTTCATGGTTTTCGAGGGTGTTGAAGCCGATAGTGCTGTCGAAATGTAAATCCAAGATGGCGGCTGCAACAGGTATCAATTTTTTCATCATGGGTGTCATTTTCATGGTTTTCGAGGGTGTTGAAGCCGATGGTGCTGTCGAAATGTAAATCCAAGATGGCGGCTGCAATAGATATAAATTTTTTCATCTTGGGTGTCATTTTCATGGTTTTCGATAGAGTTGAAGCCGATAGTGCTGTCTAAATGTAAATCCAAGATGGCGGCTGCAATAGGTATCAATTTTTTCATCATGGGTGTCATTTTCATGGTTTTCGAGAGAATTGAAGCCGATAGGGTTGTCGAAATGTAAATCTAAGGTGGCGGCTGCAATGGGTATTAATTTTTTCATTATGGGTGTCATTTTCATGACTTTCGAGGATGTTGAAGCCGATAGTGCTGTCGAAATGTAAATCCAAGATGGCAGCTGAAGTAGGTACCAATTTTTTCATCTTGGGTGTCATTTTCATGGTTTTCGAGAGTGTTGAAGCCGATAGTGCTGTCGAAATGTAAATCCAAGATGGCGGCTGAAGTAGGTACCAATTTTTTATCTTGGGTGTCATTTTCATGGTTTTCGAGAGAGTTGAAGCCGATAGTGCTGTCGAAATGTAAATCCAAGATGGCGGCTGCAATAGGTATCAATTTGTTCATCATGGGTGTCAATTTCATAGTTTTCGAGAGAGTTGACTCCGATAGGGTTGTCGAAATGTAAATCCAAGATGGCGGCTGAAGTGGGTGCCAATTTTTTCATCTTGGGTGTCATTTTCATTGTTTTCGAGAGAGTTGAAGCCGATAGTGCTGTCGAAATGTAAATCCAAGATGGCGGCTGCAATAGGTATCAATTTTTTCATCACGGGTGTCATTTTCATGGTTTTCGAGGATGTTGAAGCCGATAGTGCTGTCGAAATGTATTTAAACTACTTTAAAAATTCCGTATAATCATGTTATACGTAATTTTTTTAATGCGCTTAAGGTATGCCCAATTGGATTTACCAATATTTTATTTATAACATATAAAACAAAAGTTTTGTACGTAGTAGAACCAAGCTGCAGCTATATTTACAGTATAGTTGAAGCATGAATGGCTAGGCTTGACCGGGGCAAGACCACACTCTCACAGAATATCAGCGTAAAATGGCAGCTGAATGCCAGTGTTTCGTATGGTGAGTATAGAGAACCGGAGACCCTTTTTGCTGGAATCCAGGCATTCCATCTTATTCCTCATGGGTGACAATGCATCTGCATTTTGTTTCTCAAATCAGGATAGATGAAGATGTCTATGGGTTACAGCAACCACTTACCATCAGGTGGACTGTGTGCTCGTTTGTCACCCTATTTCTATAAAAAAATAAGAAAATTGGTGATAATTAGGGAAAGTAGACTATAATAATTGTTTGTAATCAATCGATGATGACGAATTAAAAAAAAGTTTAGCAATGCTAATCTTTTAACTGTGACGCTGCATGTCGCAGATTTGATTGCCACTTGGACAAATACTTTTATGTGTACTTACTACTACTTTTATATATATACTTTTATATAAATATTAATATCTTTGTATGGTCTATAAATAATTAGTACGTGTCTGGGTGTTTGTTCGTGTGCAGTTTTTGTATGTTAAACGATATAGGCAAAGTTTCTAATATGAGGGTAACATTTAAAAAAAATATTTGTGAATGGTAATGCGACTTCTAAACAGCGCAGTGTTTTTTTTTTCTTATCAAATTTTGCAAGGATCATTAAATGAAAATGTTATTAGAAGATGCAGCAACAAACAATTGAGAAATTATAACATAATATCCCCAATCTTGGTCCATCATTAATAGTTTTAAACAACATGCAACGCAAACTAAAAAGTCAAAACATTTATCTCAATACAATTTGACCCTTCGCAGACCACAGTATAAAGATATCGTATCAAAACGATCGCGTGTACAGACGGCATAAAAATCGACGCGTGAAATCCGATTTTAAATTAAACGTTATTTTATTTCGTAACGTGTGTGTTTTGTTGATTGGTGTACAATTTGCTTGAGCCGTTTTGTTGATGGAAATAATGTTTAATTGGTATCAAAAGAGACTTTGGTTTTAAATGCCATACTTAAACGGTTTTTTTTAAATAATTGCTTGCGGTTCGATCAACTTTGAAACTAAAATAAAATTATTTGTTTGGATTGTTTTGAAATTTGTTCATAAGAATAAGGGATTTTTGTTTATAACTAACAGTTTTTATACTAATATTATAAACGTGAAAGTTTGAATGTTTATAATTCAATCACGTTGTAACATCTAAAATAATTTTAATTATTTTTACGTGTGCACATTTCATAATGGAAAAGTACATAGGATATTTTTATAATGCGATATGTATATTTAATATGTAAAAAACCCTATCCAATCAGTGAGGTTGCTTTCAACAGGGTTGTTGCCAGAAAAAATTGTCAAACTTTGTTTTTTTGTAAATGTATGTTAATTGTAAAACTTTACATAACAATAACATTTTTACATTCAATAATAATGTGACGTTTTATTTTTTTTTTTGGTAACGTCATTTCTTTTTTAAAAAAGTCAAAGTAAAAAGTAAAATTCTACTTACGGAAATATCAGATTAATTAAAAATTCGATTAAATTTAAAATATTAAAATACTCATTGTTTAATTAAAACATTAACATAACATCGCATATTTTTGTTGCGATCCCTACGCTATAATTAAGGCCGTTCTACATCGCGTCAATCTGACGCGATGCTCCCACGCCTTCGGATCTCCTTGAATTATTATACTTAACATGTTAACTTATGTAACTTAAACATAATTACAAGCTAGCATAGAGTTTAATTAAATAACAGTTGATAAAAACACCTAGAGATCGTGGCGGTTGAAAGTTTCATCTTTCATTACTTTTTATTGACATCAAAGTACTTAACTCCGAAAAAGAAGACTGACACATTGTTACTCCAGATTACTAATTTCTAGTTGCTATATTTAGATACGCTTCGTTTTCTTTCCACGTGTCCTTTTGAGATATCATAATAGTACTTTCGAAATTTTCTCAACTTTTAACAAAACGTAATTTATAATCGGTGGGGGATTTACTCGCTTTTGAGTGAAAATATGACCTTGACCACTCGATTTCCTAGATAACTCATCAAAATATAACAAACACGCATACGAAAATAACAATCATATTAATTGAATGCTGGCTGTACTAACAGTACTCTCTGTAGTAGTGTAACCTTCTTCAACATCAACGATGACCTTTCCGTGTAATATTGATACTTAAAAATTATATAATAAAACACATATTTACATAACCATAAACGATCTGCGAATTGCCACGAGTGGCTTATCGCTTCGCATTTATCTTTAAAACAATAACCTTTTTGGTCTGTGTGAAATTCGAGCTCACTATCACACTTGTCGATCGAAGATATTTTTATAGCTTTTGTTCTATGCGGCGTGACCTACTGCCTCTTCCAAACTAATTTTAATCTGAACACGGTTCTCTCTTTCATTGGTATACTGTTGGATAGAGTAAGTAAAATCTTGAAATTACGTCACCGCATTCCATTTTGATAATAAAAAGAACAATTTATACGATTTGAGAATATTAAAAATAAATTAATATTGAGATTTAAATGAGCGTTTAGCTAAACAGGGAGATCGCAACTTTATCTTTAAAATATCTATGGTTTTTTTGTCGTTTCCCTCTATGATAAAATAATAATATTGTTTTCTCTTAATGTATGCCATGTTAAATTAACGAATGCTTAAAAATATCGTTTCACTAGTGTAGTTAAGCCGTACATTCTAATCAGGTAAAATTTCCCTTTCTTATCCTATATCTGGATATAGTATAAGTCTCACTTCAGATTTTTTCTCCAACCCAAACAGTCCACAGTTGGTCATACGGCTCTTCCGTTGTAAAGATTTGACGTAACCGACACGCTTGACAAACATATTGTCGATTACAGTACTACATCCTTCGCGTTTTTGACGCTACTTCCCGTCTCGATATATATATATATATATATATATATATATATATATATATATATATATATATATATATATATATATATATATATATATTACGTCTGGCGTAAGCAAGATGGTTATTTCGGCATTTGTCAGAAGCCAAGAGATCCTTCTGTCATTCCCAACAGTCACTTCTTGCAACGCCCACGGGGCGAAATAGGATGGCAGATTCTCTTACACTCCTACTAAAGCACGTTCACGGAGCAGGATTTTTTTTATTGCATTGCATTTTTAAACTTAATTCCCATCATAAAAAAATTAATTTCTATTGCAACCAAAATTATTTTAAGACCTTTTGAACAGTATTTGTGATTCGAAAACCAAGTTTATTCTCGACTTGTTAAAGTTTACATTTGTATAAATTGCAATAATTTGAAATTCTTCCTGCTCCGTGATCACACCATACACGGCACACTTCACGTTACGGCTAGGTAAATTAAGTAGCTCTAAGTTAGCACCCACACTTATAACATCATAACTTCCTAAGATGATAACTTTATAGGGAACAATAAACGAATGGATGATTTATACGTGGTGTGTGCATTTATACGTGATGTATAAACCCAAGCTGCAGCATGGATGACTAAGCTCGCACTAAATATCAGCGTATAATAACAGCATAATACTGTTGTGTATCTATATATATAATATCAATGGGCCACAGCATGTACTTAGTATTTTATTACTTAGTATTTTGACAGCTCCGTGGCGCAGTGGCTTAGCAAAGAGTTGTTGCGCCGGGGCCGCGGGTTCGAATCGCGCACGGAATAAGTACCAATTTATATTGCCTACAAATATTGTTCCAGGTCTGGATGTTTTTCCTTGTGCAATTTATGTTTGTAAACTGCCTTCACGATACAAGAGAAAATCTTAGTGTGGGGGTAACGTTTTTTAGAGTAAAAAAAGAGCATCAGGGAGATTGCATGTTTTTTTTTATAAAAGTGGATTGACTAACGAAAGTACAGTCCACCTGCAGCTTTGAAAAAAAGAATGTTACAGTTGTCACCTCTGAGGACTAAGATACCTCACAACCTGTAATTATACTGGCTATGAGGCATATACTACTATACTCTTCAGACGCGTCCATGAACACCCGCAGCCTTGAAACAAAGAAGGTTACAGTTGTCACCTCTGAGGACTAAGATACCTCACGACCTGTAATTATACTGGCTATGAGGCATATACTACTATACTCTTCAGACGTGTCCATGAACACCCGCAGCCTTGAAACAAAGAAGGTTAAAGTTGTCACTTCTGACGACTTATATGAAACTAGAGCCCAATGACTTCGTCAATCTTACTTAGCGGTACCATGTAGCGACATCTATGGAAATGTATTAAATAAAGAACGATGTATTTAGCGCGTCAAATTTTCATATCGATATACATCGCAACCGCTTCCGTAGATAGATAATAGATGGCGCTAGAGTAGTCAAGTGAGCTCGGCCACAGTCCTTATTGCTTTGTAAGAGAGATGCCTCACAACCTGCAATTATACTGGTTATGAGGCATATACTACTATACTCTTCAGACGTGCCCATAGTCACGTGCAGTCTGGAAACAAAGAAGGTTAAAATTGTCACTTCTGACGACTTATATGGAATGCCTCACAGCCTGCAGTTATACTGGTTATGAGGCATATACTACTATACTCTTCAGACGTGTCCATGGACACCCGCAGCCTTGAAACAAAGAAGGTTACAGTTGTCACCTCTGAGAACTAAGATACCTCACAACCTGTAATTATACTGGCTATGAGCCATATACTACTATACTCTTCAGACGCGTCCATGAACACCCGCAGCCTTGAAACAAAGAAGGTTACAGTTGTCACCTCTGAGGACTAAGATACCTCAAAACCTGTTATTATACTGGCTATGAGGCATATACTACTATACTCTTCAGACGTGTCCATGAACACCCGCAGCCTTGAAACAAAGAAGGTTACAGTTGTCACCTCTGAGGACTAAGATACCTCACAACCTGTAATTATACTGGCTATGAGCCATATACTACTATACTCTTCAGACGTGTCCATGAACGCCCGCAGCCTTGAAACAAAGAAGGTTACAGTTGTCACCTCTGAGGACTAAGATACCTCACAACCTGTAATTATACTGGCTATGAGGCATATACTACTATACTCTTCAGACGCGTCCATGAACACCCGCAGCCTTGAAACAAAGAAGGTTACAGTTGTCACCTCTGAGGACTAAGATACCTCACAACCTGTAATTATACTGGCTATGAGGCATATACTACCATACTCTTCAGACGTGTCCATGAACACCCGCAGCCTTGAAACAAAGAAGGTTACAGTTGTCACCTCTGAGGACTAAGATACCTCACAACCTGTAATTATACTGGCTATGAGGCATATACTACTATACTCTTTAGACGTGTCCATGGACACCCGCAGCCTTGAAACAAAGAAGGTTACAGTTGTCACCTCTGAGGACTAAGATACCTCACAACCTGTAATTATACTAGCTATGAGGCATATACTACTATACTCTTCAGACGTGTCCATGAACACCCGCAGCCTTGAAACAAAGAAGGTTACAGTTGTCACCTCTGAGGACTAAGATACCTCACAACCTGTAATTATACTGGCTATGAGGCATATACTACTATACTCTTCAGACGTGTCCATGGACACCCGCAGCCTTGAAACAAAGAAGGTTACAGTTGTCACCTCTGAGGACTAAGATACCTCACAACCTGTAATTATACTGGCTATGAGGCATATACTACTACACTCTTTAGACTGAAAACAGAAACAGCAAACCAGCAGGGAAACATTGCCATTTTGCGGTTTCTGCCACAAGAAAGAGGATGGTACCTATCCTAACAGATTGTTAGGCAGAAAAGAAGTCTTAGCATCTAGTAAAGTTGAGTTAGTTTGTCAACCTTACGTCTACATAAAAAAACGTGTGCAGTTCACACGCGGTAGAAGTGAAACCTTTAGAAAACTAAACTTAGAGGAATGCAAAGTATCAGAAGTAGAATAATTATAAGGTTTTAGTAATTAAAATATAAATAAACTTATAATAAACACTGTATACTGTATTCTATCTCATTCTTTTGCAGGCTAATTCCTATAAATGTATATAATTGTCTCTTTTTAGTGTCGTTTCTTCGTTTAATCGAGTTTCACATCACAACGATTCTAAAGAATTTTTCATTTTTCATTTTTCGTTTTTTTTTTCATTGTCATTAGTGAAAGCAATGTGAAACAAATAAAATGTCATTGTTGTTGTTAAATTTAAAAATCAACAACGGGTGTATATTAGTCACGATGCCTGACGTTCGCTTTCGTGAATCGGACGGTCGCGTAAAAGTAGGTGTTAACACAATCGATCCGGAAACGCTTGTATGGGTAATGTGTAGCGCTAAATGGTGTTCCGATGTGGGGTCCGCATGCTTTTTACAAAAGCGGAGACTCTTGCTTAATATATTATTTCGCTAAACTGCCTCGATGTTCTAGTGACGTCATCATCATGAGGTCCAGGGTTCGAATCCGATTCGGGTTATTGTGAAAAATCATTTATTGTGTTTTTCTGTGAAGAAATTCTCAGTAGCAGACCGGAGTTAGCCAGTTGGCAGTATTTCACCCGCGTGCCTCGGAAAGCATGTAAAGTCGTTGGGCCTGCGCCTGATCTCTCTCCGGTCGTGTCGACTTACCGTCCCATGGGACTGAGAGTGAGGGAATAGAGAGAGCACCTGTGCGTATACACTTGGACAATATAATCCTGTACTGCGCAGATGCTGGTCTTGCTGTCTCAATGGAGGCTAGCCACCGTTACAAATATTACATAAACATATTATTGAATTTAGCAGTGTCATCACAGCGTCTAGCCATGTAGTGGTAATGTGAGAATATCTGCTACCCCATATCATACCGTGGGTATTCTAAGAGGTGACAGAGGATAAATGAACCAGAAGACGGGCAGCAGTATCTTACTTATTGCATCTGAATAAAAACAAAAAACCGGCCAAGTGCGAGTCGGACTCCGCACCGAGGGTTCCGAACAAATCCGTAGGTATATAAGTTTAAAATTATTAAAAATATTTTATTATATGATGTAACTCAAAATTTATGCTTTTCGAAATTTTTCCTTTATCTGTGCTATAATACGTTGCTTCGTACCAAATTTTAAGATTCTGAGTTCACGGGAAGTACCCTGTAGGTTTTGAATCCCTTGGGAATTCGAAAATATGCGGCATAAACGGCTGTATCTTTTGATTGCGTTGGCTTAGAAGTTTGATTTCACACACAGCTCCAAGGGACAGTAGACTTGAGTATTTGATATGAATTTCAACTTGATACCTCTACGCGTTCCTGAGAAAAAGGGCCTTGACAGACAGACAGTCGGACAACAAAGTGATCCTATAAGGGTTCCGCTTTTTCGGTTTGAGGACGGAACCCTAAAAATTGTCAATGCTTACCAAGCCTGATAACTATAGCGAATATCCCTCCTATCAAGCAATCTATGGGGGAGGCTTATGTTCAGCTGTGGACCATAAATAGGCTGAAAGTAGGTAAATGGTAATCTCTGCGTCTATAGTTTACTCATTTGCTTCTTCATTTTCATCATCTCGTAAAGATATATCGCTGGAATCCTGGGAACAACAATACAGAATACATAAATAAAATTATGAATTCAATGATAAGCTTAAACTTAAAATATTTATTTTAATTATCAATATAAATGTCATTAAAATATTTTTAAGGTTACAAAATTTTCTACAAAGATTACAGTTACTGATTAATATCGTCTTAATAACATAAAATTAATTTTATCATAAAATTGAATCCAAGTTAGTTCAAATGTCAATGTTATTTTTTATAACACAAAGGATATTTTTGTATACTTTATTATCAACTTCCTATTTGGATGTTATATTAAACAGTCCGATATTTCGACCAAACTTCAACGTATAAAAATTGTGTACGTTACTACAACTACTGTAATAAAGAGGATGTGTGTGTGTGTGCCTCCAAACCGATTTTATTCGATACTAATTTTATATTAAATGAAATATACCTATTTGTATTTATTAAAATTTAATTTGCAGTTTTTTAAACAAAAAGTAATGGCAAACTTTACATTAAACCATAAAGTTACAGCCTATATATATACCACTTCAGAGCACAGGCCTCCTCTGATTTCTGAAAGGGTTTTAAGGGCATGGAAATGTCCGCCGCACTGCCCCATTGCGTGTTGGCGAACTCAACTTCTCAGACATGCAGGTTTTCTCACGATTTCCTCCACCGCCGAGCACATGGTTAAATTGCAATTAACAATTTCATTGGTGCCGGCGGGGATTGAACCCGAGTTGCTCGCGTACTGTGAAGTTAATAATAATAGTGAGCTACCACGGCTACACAAAACCTTAATTAATTTTATTTCATATATACTATACTCACATTCCGTGTCCTTTTCTCTGTTCTTTTTTATGGTGAATGCAAGATTCGAGTGTGGCGTGTGGCGACCAACAAAAGCCGCTAATTCGTCCGCTATCAATCCCCGTGCCTCATCTGGACCTGCTAATTTAGAAACTCACTAACTTTCGCCGCGTTGTGTTTGTGAGATTATTATCGGTCGTTTTGTACAGGCCGGCGTGTTTGTTGTGAGACTAGTTTTTAAATTATAATAGGTCAGGAACTGTTATAGTTGTTATCGACTGTGTACCTTCGTGGTTAGTGTAAACTTAAGTAAGAATGTTATACAAAGTAATTTTTTCTTACATCTAATTGTCAGAGTGAGTTTTCCGAAGGCGCCATCAAAATTGGTAATCGCAGTCATATATGATGATTTACCATGTGTTCGCCCAATTAAAAAATTGCATGTCTAAAAAAACGGTTCCAACGTTGTTTCTGACAGTTCCGTGGCGCAGTGGCTTAGCAATGAGTTGCAGCGCTGGGGGTCACGGGTTCTAATCCCACTCGTAACTGTATTTGTATGGCCTACAAATAATTATTTCAGGTCTGGATGTTCGTCCTTGTGCAATTTATTTTTGTAAACTGCCTCCACGATACAGGAGAAGATCCTAGTGTAGGGTAAGTTTTATTTAAAGAAAGAAAAAAAAGACAACATAAAATATGTCAAAAACATGTGATGTCCGCCAATGCGGAAAGGAACACCGCGGTGGATAAACGTCTCAAAAATTATGAGGTCACCTCTGAGAGGAAGATATAATGACCAGACCTTTTAGTTCAGAAAACTGCAGTGCACGAATTACCAATACGGACTCTGAAGCAATAAAAGGAGTCCAGTCACTATATAAACCACCTGCTGCTGCCCACAGAAACCTTTATAGACATCTAATATGTTTCATCAGACACCATAGATATGTTTTATTAGGAGTCAAAATAAAAATGCTTTTTATTCTAGGTTACTAAGATAAAATGCCTCATTACTAATAAAAAGGGTTTTTTCTAACACTCACTTTACGGAATATGGCAACATTACCTTGCTTTTTACGCTGGTATACTGTGGAACCATTTCCTTCCTTAGTCGAGCCGTCTCATTGTATTAACTTAATGATAAATTACTGTAAATTTCTTTGTTAAAGGCAATGTTCCAAAGAGGCAACTAATGTCATCAAAAGCAAGTTTCTTCAAAATGTATTTCAAAGATTTTTCATTTAATATTTCATACATTCATTTGTTCACGCCCAATAAAAAAATACAAAAAATAAATACAAATTGAAATAAATTCCGATATCTCTAGCTATATATTTTTATTCTACCACCCATTACCGCGGCAAAAGCCACCGCACGTCCGGCCGTTTAACGGGACCATATTTCAAAAACGTGTTTTGTGCAATGATTTTTGTGCTAACCGTATTCAATGCGCTTGCGCTTTGTGAACGTGTATTAACACAGCACTTAAGCTGTTAGAGCCTCGGTAATAGACGCGTGTGGGTGTTCGGAGTAGTGTTTACCGTGCTTTCCGTTTGAATGCGTAATAAATGTTAGTGTTGTATTAAGATTGGTATTGAACCGCTATTAACGTGTGGCACATCTCAGCATATATACACAAATTAGAACAAATGTGCCAGAGGTTGCACGTAATAGCTTAAACGGAAGCTTATCTACCAAATTGGCGATATATATATATATATATATATATATATATATATATATATATATATATATATATATATATATATATATATTACACAATACAATTTAATGAAAATAAAACTGTAAATAATAGCAAGTATTGTAGCAACGTGAGCCGCCGCCAGCACACCCCAGTCAGCGGACCGCGCTTACACAATGAGATGTAAATGAGAATGATGATAGGAGCGAGAGAGGTGTTTTAGAATCATGCCACCAAATGGAAGTCTGTAGTCTCTATATACTCTACTGGGATTTCATTTTAAAGCTTAAACATTTAGCCCTTTTGAATTATATCATAGGTTCAAGCTAATATCTTGAATCTCTTCATTTTTTTTTATAGGATAAGTGTGACAAACGAGCACACAGTCCACCTGATGGTAAGTGGTTGCTGCGGCCCATAGACATCCACATCTATCCTCTATTACAAATCAAAATGTAGATGCGTTGTCACCCGTGAGGACTAAGATGGAATGCCTCATTCCCAGTAAAATAGGCCTCCGGCCACCTGCACTCACCAAGCGAAACGAAGAGGTAAACCTCTACTTCACGCTGGTATTCTGTGAGGTCGTGGTACCACCCCGGTTCAAGCCAGCCCATCCGTGCGACTGCAAAAGCTGCCGCGTGGCTCTACCACTGTTAAAAATATTATTTTAGTTACATTAATATTTCATTCCCTATTTTTCCACACATAGCGATGATATTTCTAAAAATTTAATTAAAACTAAATAATTTTCAGCCGTTTCAAATAAATCAGTACTTAGACATTATTTATAATTCAATCGTCGTTCATAATATTGCGTACGGCAAAGGAGTGGAATAATTTGTCAACATCTATCTTTCCATCCGATTATAATGTGTGCTTCTTCAAGGCAAGAGTAAATCTTCGGCTGCATCACCACTTATAAGTAGGTAGGATAGTAATCAAGTACTGACTTATAATAGTATAAAAACATACATGTTGAATATAGAACCTTCTCGATTTTACTACTAACATACTTTACTTAGTCAAGGATAAATGCACAAGTCTATTGAGCCACAGCTTCCACTTACCGTCAGGTGGACCACGTGCCCGTTTGTCACCCTTATTCTATAAAATAAAAATAGTAAATTAGATAGATCACATAATATGCAGTTTGGGTAATTTTCAAACAAAATAAAATTATTAAACATAATTTTTGTACCTAACAAAATAATTTTTCAAATGTTTATTACTTTTTTTTAATTATTACTCTCGAAAGTGACCTTTTGTCATTTGATGACGAAATTGATCCGCTGAACGGGTTTTTTGCACGAAAACGTCTTTTTTATTGTTACTAAGATCAAGGATCGTTATTTGTAAAACGTATGGAATCAGAACAAATTAAGAACATGTTTATAATTGACCATAATTGTTATTATTAATTCTTAAAAAATACATATTAACAAGTTGTTTTTGCCTTAAATTTTAACAGAATAATTTGTTCATTAATTGTGTCGTTGCCTACAAAACCTAAAACCGAAAAGGATACATCCAACGCTGTTATTATCATCGTTATCATTACATCCCTTCTGAGCTACATTGCTGAATATAGGCGTCTCACAAGGAATGCCACAAAAGTACCTGCATCCATCACTTCCTGCCTCTGTTGTCAGATCGTCACTCCATCTAGTGTCAATGATATGACGCCTTACCACCCATTAAACCCATTACAAGAAACATAAGCGTTAAAATGTTAAATCGCAGTAAATAATATAAAATGTATTTTTAATAAATAATTTTAGTAATTTTTGATATTGTTTTTTTAATTGTATGATTTTTTTTATTTTACATTTTAAGCAATTTTTACTCACAATAAATATAAAACAAATGTAATGTTACTAACCAATTTATGGACCTTTGTTTGAAATAAAGTTTATTATTATTATAAACAAGTTAACTAATTTCTTAACAATATGATAACGTGTCAGAGGTTATAATCTCTCAAAAATATTGCAATCTAATAGCACAAAAAATGGCACCACTTCTACGTATCAAAATCTGCTCCAAATCATTATTCAAACGACAATGAGGGTAACAATCCGGCGGCGATCAAGTTTCCGCCAAATCCCCAATACGAGTTTAAAATAAGATTAAATAAAAGAAAGCCATGCTGGTCACTTTGTAATCTTCTTTTCATAAAATAAATGTAAACCTTTTTGGTGATTTAATAACAATTTCTGTCATTACTACCACTGTTTTGGGAAAACTCATAAATCAATCAAAGTAAGTCACCAGTGACAAAACTAAAATAACTGTATTCAAAGATTACCAATAACCTGTGAGGTCTTTTGCTTTGAAAATGCTTTAAAAATTAAACATCAAATGCCTCACGCTAGAACCCATTTTGTAATCCGCAAATTTTTGGGGAGATTAGTCACCGTGGACGGTTGAGTAGTTAGTTCAAAAAAAATTTTTTGCCAATAAAAGTATCAAATATTATTAAATTAATAGATTTAAAATATACGTCAACAAATTTTATGTGAAATTTAAATAAAAAATACAAACAAAACCACAATTACTGTACTTACTGCATAAAAATTATGTGATAGATAGCAAAATAATGTGCATGTTTTAAAATAATAGTGAATAGTACCATAGTGATTAAGGAATAAAATATTTAATAATACTCTTTTATTTTATTTTATTTTTTAAAAGAAAAATAATACTTCGAAGATAAATGAAGTTCCCCAATTGGGGCGCGGCGGACATTTCCTAGAAAAAAATGAGGAGGCCTGTGCCCATCAGTGGGGCATATATAGGCTATAACTCTACTTTACTTTACTTTACTTTTTTTTTAACAACTTTATTATTATTTATTATTTTATTGGCAATTTATTAAATTATTTTTTATAAAATTAATTCATATGTATTTATTTATTTTTCCAGGTACGTTAAGATATCCCTATACCTTCATTAAGGTAGGTAAGAAATATCAGCAAGTTAGATTTGAAATTTAACACATAAAATTACAACGCATCCATATCTTTTTTTATTTAAAGTGGGTTGAACTTCACTCGGGTAAGCTTGAATTGACCCGGGGTCACGCGCATGCCACAGTCAAAACCCAACACGTCGGTTAGAATTATAACGCAATTGTTTTCTGTTCGGTACGGTCTAATTTTTTATTTCTTTTATTTCCATTCTTCGCGGCATTTGAAGCGATTCTTTTTTACGATTGTCTGGCGCAGCGTTCGGAAATCGATATTGCTTGATTGCAATCGAACGAGGTGTGAAGCGCTGTCGACACGTTCCGAATCGTTTCCCGTTACGTCATCCGTTTCACGATTTGATGCCCAACTATATGGTCTTCGATCAATAAAATTGTCTATTTCCCAATTAAATGTAATAGCGTATGTTTTATATGGTGATAAATCTTTCAACATTACCATTTAAAGCTCATAGACACTAAAACACTTTGAGGACCGTAAACCAAATAGTAAAAAATTATCGTATTTCAATTTATAAACCTGTGACATTGTTAGACTATTTTTGGCGCGTAACTTTCCCGTTTTTTAAAAACAAAAGTTTAAAGTGGGACTTTAATTATTTACTACCGTAATTAAATAACTGGTAAACCACACTCAAGATAAAAATGTTGACCCGAGGCTATACGTAATTTAATATCTGTATTACAATAAATTTAACCCATCCTAAACGTGACGTGAGTGACGTGAGCGCAATATTAGACTAGTTATAAAGTTGGTTATCTCTTTAAATGACGTAGGTGATTTATTTATTTTCGGGGGAACACAAAAAGGTGTGATATCCATACAAATTTCATTTAAAAGGACGAACGTTGCTGTTAACTATTAAGAAATCTGCTATTTCAAATACTATCGCAGGAAGACTGCATAATGAAAATTTCTGTTTATAATGTGAACCTTAAAATACCCTCAATTATCTTCAAATGTGTTACCGATATAATGTTATTTATATATTTATTATTATTGTAACGATATGTTTTAAGAATTTTTTTATATAAAGAAAGAAGCTGTAATGTAAAAATGAAAATATCTACTAAATTTAGACAGTAAATAAATAAATATAACAACTGTCCCCGAATAAAAGGTTTCACGTGGGCAGGTCGTATATAATCTATTAATTTCTATTAATGATGTTGGTTACTAAAATGCCACTCACTTTTGCAAAACAACGCATCGTGTCGTAAAAGGGACAATATTCCATAAAAATATTACCTACAACACTATACATTAAAATAAACACTTTAAAATAGTACTGTCTCTAATAAAGTATCCAGTCCGGTGAAAGGTTATAAGCATTTACTGCGAGAGGCATAAAGAAAGGTGGCAATAACATCAAATCCTATCCAGTTAAAATGGCCGCTCTATGGCTGTGAACACTTTTACACGCTATTTATGATACGTGATATAATGCTATTGCCATAGCTACACATTTAATTAAATCATTTTGGACAATATTCTAGACTAGCATATAAACTTTTTTATTAACTTTTAAATGTTTGTTGAATATAGGCATATAAAAATAAACTTTATCAGCCGGTTAAAACTTACCGCTTCTAGATCACATTTAGCTATAAATAAAATGCTATAAATAAAAAGTACATAGCTATAAATAAAATGACGCATTAAGTTTAAAAAAAATATTTAATTAATTTAAAAATCAAATAAACTTTTTTCTGGAAAATGTTGTCTTTGGAATGCTTTTAATTGGCACTTTAGCGTAGTCAATGGCACTGTAATCATTGGTACTATTGGAAGTCTTAAAAAGTTATACCCAGATCTTTCTAAGCTGCATCTTATTATTATAAGCCTTATTTTGAACAAATCTTCTTCAAATATTTTGTTTTCATCTTTATCTGAAAGCAGTTTCGTTGGTCTACCATTTTTTCTTTTTTACTTGAGATACATTTTTTAATGTGCCTTTTTTAGTAAAACCTTTCGTGTTTTCTCGATATTCTATAGAAATAGATTAGATATATATATAGGTTTTCCTGTTCCATTATGCGTTGGTAATCTATTTACTATATAAATTCTTCGGTTTTTGTAAAATATTATCTGGATATTTTGTAGATAAAGGCTGCAGTCTCTATTCATTCTGTATTGTAGTTGGATGGTTACCTATAGTCACTTTAAATTGTTCTGCATCAGTAATCCTTTAACTTTTTCTGTTTTTGTGGTATTGATCAGTTAGATTAAATATTTAGAGAGTATAATATCAGAGTTTTTGACTTTGTTCGTCTTGTTTTGTTGTACTAATTCCAAATAATTCAATTCTGCTTCTTACATTTGTGCCCAATTTTTCATTGTTTTCCTAGCTCCGCAGATTCCGAATCTTCACTTGTTAGCGAAAAATAACTGTGTTGTTTACCTTCTTTTTTGCTTTTTGATAAGTATTTGGCAATGGTAAAAATTCTGTAAAAATTTTAGGGCTTTCTAAAAGATTTTTGTTTGCTTCGATATCCACGATCACCCATTCACCTCCAGCAAAATAAGATATAGTTTTCTTTCTGAAAATCAACAATAATCTCTGCAGCTTGTTGCTCTGGTACTGATAAATCATTATTAAGTGAAAGGATACAAGGCAAATTTGATACAGGTATTTCTGATTCAGTCGTTATTAGTCCTTATTCTTAAAATATATGATAGTTCATATGCACGGAACATGATCTAAAATGCCTTGCTGTAATTTCAAGGGCATCGGACACTTTGTGTAATCCACTTTGTCAAGACTAAATGGGCAGAACCCACATGTCTCAAAACCATTTCAGAATTTGGATTATTTCAATTCCGTAAAAGTGTTGCTAATGTAGGCCCGCATCTGTTTTAGTAACCTTTTTGTCAAATTGTTTGTCTGCCATTCGAAGACAGCTTTATGCCATATAGCTTTGATGGGCCTAAATGCAGTGATATGAGCTGGTTTTAATAGCCGCGTTGCATTCAGGTTAAGGGTTATAAGTATTATGGCCAGACTTGGGAAAAGTTGCGCCACCTCAAGATAGGCGTGGCTCTTATGACCATCTACAAAAATAATCACTGGAAAATTACATTCTTTATTGTGGGACTAATGAAAAACGTATTATTCGTAATAGATAGAAAATTCTGCCTTTATCCACCTATTTTCTGATAAGTAAATAACATATTTAAGATAGTAAGTACCCTTCTCTCTAGGCGCTACCTTTTGAACGTCTGGTCGTATTTTAGGGCGCAAATAGTCGTAGGTTTTACCGTCTACTCCAAAGGACAGTGATGCAAGACTTCAATTAGGTATGATCCACCTCATAGACGTTCTATTCTCCCTCTATAAAATGGTTTAGTATGAGGTTTTTTATTCAAAAACCCCTCACCATTGAAATTTTTATGACAACGAAAACTGTGTCAGGATCAGGTCGGCTTTTACAGATTCTTAGTTTTTTGAGATTACTTATTTAGGGGGAACTGTGAATTCACGCATGGAATGTTAAATGTCTGTGCGGCAGTTTTCCATACCATTTTCATATCTTCCAAAGCGCCCGCTCTCTACTGTCTGTATTCTTCATCATTCTAAAATATGAAAAAGGTAAGTCATAATCATTGGCATTACTTAAAGGATATAGTCATTGGCAGTCTAAAGAATAGATTTTGGGCAACAGAAAGAAAGTATAGTGATTGACATATATTACAATCATTATTTTGTGAAACAAATTTAAGAATAGTCATTGGCACAATTAGAAAAGCCGATGCTTCTTTATTACAACGATAAAATAACGTTCAAAATGATTTAATGTCGTAAATTGATAAAAATAGATAGAAATTTGCACATAAACTTACTTAAAAATCACTTTTTTGTCTCGAAATCTAGCCACCTTTTGTTAAATTTGAATGGTTCTGTCCATACACATTTTTAAAACAGCCGTTATAGGAAAATATTTCACGGTTTACAAATAAATATGTGTTGTTACTATAGAACTTATATATTCTAGCAACATCTGTGTTGCTGTGATTTAAAAAAAAAGAAAATGTTCTTAATATTCAGATTAAAATATCAAAGTGTTTTTCTTTTTTTTTCTTTTTTTATAGGAGAGGGGGCAAACGAGCATTTGGCTCACCTGATGGTAAGTGACTACCGCCGCTCATGAACAACCGCAACACCAGGGGAATTGCAGATGCGTTGCCAGCTTTTTAAAAAGGAGTAGGCTCTTTTCTTGAAGGTCCCTAAGTGCCAATCATTTGGAGAGTGCGAACATTAGTACTGTTTACTCTAGTTTTGCTTTACAATTCTGCATTTCATGCATGGTATACTTTTGTCGGTTGTACAAAATATTCGGTGACATTTCTACATCAATGATCGACCTAGCTAAAGGCAAGCTATAATGTCATTGTTTGTTCTCGATTATTGTCGATTAAAATATTTTAATTACAAGTTAACCCAAACGCGGCCCGCGGCCATCTTAGTTTAAACATCCGACTTTTTATAGCCCTCTAATCGTAATAAAAGGGAATAAAAGCCTATTAAATCGAAACTCGGAATGGAGAACTGCTTTTGTGTCGCCATTAGTGATGTTTGTTTATTACCAATTACATAATTGATGACCTTTTAAGTTTTATTAATTATAAAATTCATTCGTTTATAGGATTCGATTGCAACGTTTAATAAATGATGAAAACTTTGAAAATATTGCGGAAACCTAATATTCACTTGATATTTATTACATGTTGTACTACAATTTATCTTCATAAGCTTAATTTAAAACATTTGTCCTTCAAACACTATTTATTCTTCTCAATAAAAAATGTTCTTTCTTCAAATTAAACGTGCCATATATAATTTTTATTTTTGTTTATATTTGTGTTCTTGATTAATTAATTTCATTTTTAATTTATCAAGAACACAAATTAAATGATTTTAAAATCGATTTGATATGCCTATAACTTCTAATCGATAGGTAATATTATAGTCCTTACTTACTTATATTCGTTGATTTTTTGAATAAGGGTAACAAACGAGCACACAGTCCGTCCGATGGTAAGTGGATGCTGTGTCCCATAGACATCTACACCTATTCTTAATTAAGATACAAAATGCAGCGCTGTCACCCATGAGGACTGCGATGGAAGGCCTCGTATCCAATAAAAAGGGTCTCCGGATCTCTACACTCACCATACGAAACACAGTTTACAGCATTTACGTTGGTATTCTATCAGAGCGTGATCCTACCCTGGTCGAGCCAACCCATTCGTGATATACCCATAATATAGCTGGAATGTGGCTCTACGTTAATAAGTATCACTTACTATCAACACAATAATTATTATTACCTTAAATTAAGTGCTAAGTAAATTAAGAGCCGTGGTAGCTCAGATGGTTAGCGCTCGCTGTAAGCTTCACAGTACTCGAGCAACCCGGGTTCGATCCCCGCCGACACCAATGAAATTGTTAATTGCAATTTTAAGTGCTGATTTACCACGTGCTCGGCGGTGAAGGAAAACATCGTGAGAAAACCTGCATGTCTGAGAAATAAGAAAAAAATATATTTCGAAGACATGTGAAGTTCGCCAACACGCATTGGGGCAGCGCGGCGGACACTTCCTAGCCCTAAAACCCTCTCAGAAATGAGAGGAGGCCTGTGCCCAGCAGTGGGACGTAAATAGGCTGCAACTTTACTTTTACTTTAAATTAAGTGCTAGTTATCTCAGTACATGTATCTGTCTATTATCATTTAGTGAAAAGAGACAAAAAGAGCACGTTTACAGGGACGATACGATAATGGTAGAGCCATGTTTTAGCTACATCATGGTTGCAACACGAATGCGTCGGCTCGACCGGGGAACGACAACCCTTTCACGGAATACTAGTGCAAAATAGTAGGTTTATGCTATTGTGTTTCATATGGTGGAAGTAGGGAATCGGGGATGCTTAATACTGGAAACGGGCCATTCCATCTTATTCTTCAGGGGTGACAACGCAAGTGCATTTTGATTCATAATCGAGGAGAGATGTAAATCTCTTTAGGCCAGAGGATCCACTTACCATCAGGTAGGAGATATGGGTAAGTAAAAAGTCATACCCTAATAGCGTTATTGATTTTAAAATACAGTAATACTATAATGACGTATTTAAACATGTATGTGAACACTATGCTTATGTTATCCAAGCACACTGACCTTTACTACCATGTTAGAAATTACTTTTGTGCAGTGTATGTTTTTTTTTCTTTTTACCAGACGGCGTATTGGCGTCGATGAAATTTATTGTTGAGATCCATCACTCGTTTTCTTCTATAGCTGTTGCCTGTTGCGCAATCAATCTAAAGACCTGACTAAAGTGCTAAATATTAAACTAATAACTAATGATGATTTCACATCCGGTTTACTTTAGACTTGTCATTATAAAACTTCCCAAAAACTCAAAACATTCCGATTACTCTCGTTTTAAACACATGTCTTTAAAATCATCACTCATCGGTGAACAGTCTATTGAGTAACAAAAAATTTATTAATATATTTAAAAAATAAAGTCCAGAAATATACGATAATGATCATATTCAGATCCAGCGATAAAAATGTTTTATTTAAAAGTCATTACCGCAGATAATTAATGAAAAAGAATTTAAGACTTGCTCGCGTGAACGCACCGAAGTTCTTAACAGCCACAGGTGTGCTTCGTGTACCTATTCAAACATTTAATCGTAATTAATTGATATTAATATATTCATATGCATACAAATCGACAAAACATTAATTATCTGTACACGAAATCTTATTATCTAGTTGACTTATCAAAATCTGGCCACCCACGCTCGCTTTATATTTTATGTGTTTTAATGGTATTTAGGCTTAAACGTGTTAAATGCAATTAAAATTAATGAGATGCTCGTAACGTTTACCTTTCTGGGTATATAACTACACTGTATTAACTGCGCGGGTTAAATCATAGTACCGTCGACATATCCTTGTAGAATAGAATAGGACAAAATAATGTTTTATTCTATATAGATTGCACGTATTTCTTATCGAAAGATTTTATTTTAACTTTTACCACCGATTCGGAAAATACCTCTGTCCTGGAAAGAATCAGCAAGCAGCGCAGCAGAACTTTTTTTCTAAGTATATACATTTTATTATACAATTAAAACGTGGTATAGCCATGCTGTCGTTTATTAGTAATATAGTTGTAGCACGAATGGTTCGTCTCGACCGGGGAAGAACCACGCTCTCACACAATATTAGCGTAAAATAACAGCTTAACACTGATGTGTTTCGTATGGTGAGTGTAGAGAACCGGAGATGCTTTTTACTGGAAAAGAGGCATTCCATCTTATTCCTCACGGGTGACACCGCATTTGCATTATGATTCTTTATGAGGATAGATGTAGATGTCTATGAGTCACAGCAAACATTTACCATCAGGTGGACTTTGTGCTCGTTTGTCATCCTATTCTATAAAAAAACACAGGTTGTAGAAACTACTTACAAACCATATTAAGAAACTCCTTGAAAGCGACCACTTAATTTTTATGGGTTATTGTCAATTATATTCATATTCTTTCGTATTGATATAGTTGAATAACATGATACTACTTTTTGTCTTGAGAAAAATCCGATTGTCAGTAGTGACGAATATAGTAAAGCTTCTAATAAAAACTATTATGACGTAGTATAGTTACGTTCCTTGTATTTACTCCGAGTTAGCCAGACGTCTTATTATCCAACGATGTTCATTTTCAGCATAAAACTGTTGCGAGCTACTAGAGAAAAAGTAAAAAAAAAAACCTAACCTGCACAGTAAAAAAACTTCCGAAAATATTTGAAAGTTGTCGCTGAGCCGACCAAGCATTGACCAGGAGAACATAATCCTCAAGATAACAAATAAAAAGTTAATAAAAGCCTTACTACGCCATAACTCGATCATTTACGCAGAAAGTCTGGATATAAAACTATAATGACCTTCTTTGAATAAATTTTCAGGTATAACTAACATTCAGAGATGCAAACGAAACTTTGATCGGCGTATATAAATGCCCGGTAAGATCAAAGCTATAAAACACTAGTATTACATCGCCCAAGTTTATATCTTTATAGTTTTCATCGTAAAGTATCGTCTTCATGTTTTTCATTCTTAAAATAAAAAAATAAAATGACCTGGTTAAACTGGAACAAGTAAATAAACTTAAACATAGCTTAATAAGATTAATAGATTAAATAAGATAACGTGGCTAGCGTTGTGAATCTTTTTTGATGCTAGACTCTCAACTCGTTTGTTAAAGTCCATTTAATGGTAAGTGACAACTGTAGACTATGTAAGTAACTTGAAACAAAAAAGGCCGCAGAAGCGATGTCGCTCCTAAGGACTCATATAAAGCCCCACACCTCCCCCTGAATAGTCTCAGGAACTCCTAAGCACTGCTATTTGGTGGCAGAAATAAATGAGTGTCGTAGCAGTTGGATCGTATAGTGGCGGTGTAAGAATATCTACTAACCCATATCGTCCCGTAGGTGTCCTAATAACGACTAAAAAATAAAAAACTACGGTTGCCAACGCGTCTGCCAAACTTTGCAACTATGGCAAATAAGGAAAATCGTCCGTTGTAGAGCCACGCTGCAGCTATATTATGGTTGTAGCACGAATGGGTCGGCTCGACCGGGGTGCGACCATACTCTCACAGAATACCAGTGTAAAATAGCAGCTTAATGCTGTTGTGTTTCGTATGATGAGTGTAGAGAACCGGAGATCCATTTTACTGGAAACGAGACATTTCATCTTAGTCCTCAGGGGTGACAACACGTGTGCATTTTGATTCTTAATCGAGGTTAAATGTCTATGGGCCACAGCACCCAACTTACCAACAGGTAGACTGCGTGTTCGTTTGTCAACCACATTCTATAAAAAATCCCTGCTATGAGGCAGTCTATGAAGGAGGAACACTTTTATACTAATAACAGAATTATACAGCTCTCATTCAATTTGATGAACAATTAAAATTCACCACTAATGTTAAAATATTTCGATTAAAAATATAAAGGTATGAATATCACATTATAATATCACAATAGTCAATAACCGGTCGATTAAACAACTAATTGAATAGTTATAGCTTTGTTTGCGATAATAAAATCGGCCAAATATGCAAATTGAGAGGTAATGCGAGGCCTTTTTATCAAGCGACGATATTTAATGTTGATATAGGAGGATATCGCATGCGAATCGTGAATACTACGTTCCGTTCAGAGATCACGAACTTGACGAATGTACAGTCAGCAAATTAAATTTGATCTAGGTTTTTTCCACAACTATCAATAAGAATTTCATTTTAAATGTATAAATATCTATAACTGCCAGGCGTTATTCTACCCTTTCCAACGATCCTTTGTCCTATAAAAAATCCTTAAATTTGCAAAATATTGACGGTCACGTAACAGGATAAAAACTATCCATCGATTTATACGATGTAGTGCCACGCTGCAGCTAGATTTTTGTTGTAGCACGAAGGAGTTAGCTCGGTCGGGAAAAAACCATTTTAATTCCTAATCTAGGATAAAAGTAAATGTGCTAACCTTCAGGTGAACTGTGTGCACGTTATTCTATATAAAAACAATCCGTTTCACTATCGCAATGAGGGCGGCATGTGTAATTCTCGTACGTACAAATATAATTTGTTTGGTCCAATTTCTTTTGATTGGATGTTATGCATTAATATTTTATAAGTTTAAAACGCCTCTAAAATTAAAGGAAAAAAGACTGAGATAGTTTACGAAAATCTCGGCCCCAGCCTTAAATTTCATACTGGTATGAACCCGGTATGCACTACTAAATCCACACTTTGAACTTTAAATTGATATATAATCATATACATACAGTTAATTTGAACTTTCGGGGTCGCTAAATTTTTGGCTAAATTTTTTGGCTATTTTTTTTTACCGTTTTGCCAACCGTACACAGAAGAACAGTTATTTAAGTCAACAATAACGCCTAAGTAGTCCCAGAAGTCTCAATTACATTGGTTTAGATTCCCATACGCCGCATTGGACGTGTGTTATCTTCGTGGCCCATTACGGACCCCACGAATCGCTTCAAGCGCGGCTTTCCCAGCTCTCGGGCCCGCACTAGCCTCACGTGGAATTGCATTAGGGTACCGACAGATTATAATGTAACTGCGGATACTGCTGCAAGTGAAGAGTACATTGTTTTCAACCCGACTTAAAAAAGAGGAGGTTTACAATATTCGACTGTGTATGTTTTTGTCACGCGACATCTTCGTGAATTGTGAACCGATTTGATAATTATTTTTTTTATTAAATAGGCTATTTTTTAGGGGTAAAAGTAAACTAAAGATACAGCCTAAATACATGTGTCGGTGAACTTCACATGTCTTTCAAATATTTTTTTCTTATTCCTCAGACATGCTGGTTTCCTCACGAAGTTTTCCTTCATCGCCGAGCAAGTGGTAAATCAGCACTTAAAATTTCGATTAACAATTTCATTGGTGCCGGCGGGGATTAAACTCGGTTTGCTCGCGTACTGTGCAATGTACAGCGATCCCTAACCATCTGAGCCACCACGGCTCTCTTTAGAGTGATTCTAAATAAATTTGTTTAAAAATTTCTATTCCAAAGGCTGGCTAAATAGGGAATGAAGTTTATAACGTAACTATTTAGAAGACATTAAAATTGTGGTATTCCTTAATCCAATTAATAGAGTAAAAATAATTTTTGTTTGCCTTAATTCTTCTATACTCTATGTTTTAGCACCGACTTCAGAATGTGAAATTATTTTCTACCGACTTCAAAAAGAAGACGGAACTCAATTCGACTGTATGTTTTTTTCTTTTATTTTATGTGTAACATAAAACTTAACTTAAACCTCATAACTTTTTTCTAATTGATTTTTTATTTGAAAGCTGGTGCTTTTTTTGCGGTCCCATACAAATTTGATTAAGGTCTGACCACTATTTTTGAGCTATTCTTAATAATTTACATTTAAGTCGGTTGTACAATATTTTTAGTTTTTAATTATATTCTTGTTAGTTCTTTAAATTCGGATTTTACGTTTTACCAAAAATTTTTTTCGACCTTCATTCGAATACCGATTCGCAAATATCTCACCATAGTAGTAAAATAAGTTTTGAATATTTACTATACTAATACTTATACGTAGTAGACACACAGTATCGTATTATAGTTGCATCGTGAATGAGTCGACTCGACCGGAAAAGGACCACGCTCGCACAGAATACCAGCATGGAATAACAATTTAATGTTGCAGAGTTTGGGACGAGAACCGAAGACCCCTTTCACTGGGAACAAGACATTATATCTAAGTTCTCAGGGGGATAACCCAGGATACATGTAAGTGTCTATAGGCTGCAACTTTATGACTCTTTCTCCTATAAAAAAAAACTAATTTGGATAGTAGGTCGCTTACCGTGTATTTACGTTGTAAGAATATTCACTAACTACTTCATATCGTCGCATGGATGGTTTTCTTTGTTTATATATGACAAACAATAAATACTCAAGCAAATATTTTTTTTAAATAAAATCCCTGAAAACGTGCCAGTTACACAATCTTACATAAATTTGTATTGTCTATATTTTTTTTAAATTTTAGTCTTTTATAATTCTTATAGTATTGATTATTTCAAGAAAATATAAACAAGTATAATTTGAAAGTAACCTATTAAAAAGTTGTATCCATGACACTGTTTGCAACGGTAATACAAGTAAAGGTAGGTAAATATTAATAGGATGCGCATGCGCATAGAGCACTGTAGTAAAGATCACATCAGCCTATAAATATGGGACATTATTTGATTACGGTGCAGATCACCGACGGCCGCTGATGCAGCTGATAGCGATTGAGTACGGTCCAATTCCGTTCTATGCAATTTATGTTTGTTTATTAAATATGTTATGTCAGCCATTATCTCGGTAATAAATTTAAAATCAACTAACCTAAAAGGAATCTACAGTTTCTAAGATTTTTGTCATGTCATCGAAATATAATTCATGAAAAAATACTTTGAGTAATTCCAAGACGATTAAAAAAATTAAAAACGACCTAAAACAACACTACACAATTCTGTGAAACCCTTCAGCGGTAAAAAAGAAAAAGCAAAAACAAATTCTAATTCTAGAAACTAAGGTCTAGTTTATATCGTCGGGATGCAATCACCCGCTGCGCGCGTTAGCAGTCCGATTCAAAAAATAAAATATCAATTTTTAAAATAATAAAATCTTAGAGTGGTCACACGGCGTCACCAGAGCCAACTTAACACGTTCAATGCCGTTTATAAATCACATTGAAATTTCATCTTTATTACAAAACCATAAAGATGATATGTAAATTTGTAAACAGTAAATTTAACCCGGCGACGCCGCATGGAATCGCATAAATTCGAATAAAAACGTCAAAAATGAATTCTTGAGATAGTAATCGCAATAAACTTAATAATATCGCGATGAAATTTGAAATAAACAAAAATGAACGCGACAGCCATTAAGAATTAGTGCAGTGACGTTTGAACTCGTAGTCTTTTTTTATCACACCACTTGGGTAGTTTCTAGTAAAGATCTATATTTCTATAGCTTATTGTACCATCGTAAAGGATCTATGGAAACGAGATGAAGGAATTTATTTATTTTATTTGCTTTGACCAGGGGTACATACACAAAATTTCTTTTTCAGCTCAATTAACAAGTAACAGAATGAACTCTTACTTAACTAGAATAGGACAAAAACACGCTTGTGTATTGTAATAGACACTTCAATATTATTTATATCGTGTTTTTTTTTATAGGATAGGGTGACAACCGAGCACACAGTCCACCTGATGGTAAGTGGTTGCTGTGACCCAAAGACATCTACATTTATCCTCAATAAAGAATCAAAATGTAGACGCATCGTCACCCGTGAGGACTAAGATAGAATGCCTCTTTTCCACCATACGAAACACAGCAGTGTCAAGCTGCCATTTTACGCTGGTATTCTGTGAGAGCGTGGTCCTTCCCCAGTCGAGCCGACTTATTCGTGCTACAACTATACTACTAATATAGCTGCAGCATGGCTCTATCGCGTATATAAAAAAATGGCAGTTGGCAGAAAAATATAACTTAGAAGACTTTTTGTATAAAACTGTAGTAACAAATAAACTTAAAATCTAACTGATGGTAAGTGGCTACCGCAGTGCAGGGACATCAGCAGCTATCTTTAAACAAAGAATGCTGGTGCCTTGTCACCTCTGGAGACTAAGATGGAATGCCTCACAACCTGTAATACTGGCTCACTGTACCTTCTGACCTGAACAATACAGTGTATGGAGGCTGAAATAGGAAAGAGGATGATATCTACACAGACGGACTCCTTGGCTGAAAAAGGAGTCGTACCAACTAGTAAAAGAGGACTAAAGTAAAGCAAAATTCCAGCCTTTTACACGTTCCACTGCTGGGCACAGGGCTCCTCTAATTTTTGAGAGGATTGTAGGGCAAAGGCTGCATGTTTTTCTTTAATTTAAAAAAATAATTGTTTAACAAAAGTATATGAATAGCACAACATTCGTTACGTAATAAAATCATAATCGTTTAGAGAAAGAGAGAGAGACATAAAACATCGCACTAAAAATTCAAAATCTTTACAAATAAATAAAATTGAAGTGTCTGTTTGTAATATCAAAATAACAGTTTTTTTTTACTAAATGCACGTTGAAGCATTTACGGTACTTATAACAAAAAAAAATTAATAATTTCTTTGTTGCCTGTCTGTTTGTTCCGGCTAGTCTCTAAAACGACTGGACCAATTCGGACGGGACTTCCATTGGCAGATAGTTGATGTTATACGGAGTAACTTAGGCTAGTTTTATTTTAAAAAAACGAGTTAGTTAATTAGTTTGGCCCAAAAAATTTAAGCCCATGAAATCCAATAGTTATAAATTCCGACACAGCTAGTCTCAAAGAAATTAATTCGTTTTTCAACTTAAGCCGTACTAATTTATTTTTAACATAATATTTACAATCTTTTAACCCTCTTATTTTATTCCTTTTTTTATTCCCTATTATTTATTATAAGCCCATAAATAGACTACCACTGTCAACAACTACCTTTTACTTCTTACACGACGTTATAGATCCAATTACGTGAACAGTCTATTGCAGAGACCCTATTGGTCGATCTAATGTTAAATTTTAACACTAAGCTGCCGATAAATGGAATATGGTCCAAGAACAAAAGCGAAAGCGCTTAAATTCTCAAAAAGGTGTGTATATACGGTGTCATTATAATTGTATTCGGCCATATAGAAAGAATGAACGAGGAAAGAATGAGAAAACAAATGTATGTTGCAGAAAAGAATGGAATAGTCGGAAGGGACGCCCTAGACCAGTGATGGGCAAAGTACGGCCCGCGGGCCACCTCCGGCCCACGAAAGCATTTAATACGGCCCGCCGACGGTCTTTCGACATGAATAGTATATGTCCCGCGATAATTATATTTTGATGGTCCAGAAGTATAAAGTAGATTCTTTTTAGTAGAATAATAGACGCATAGGTAAAGGAGCCAGCTAGACTAGCCGCGTAGTTCATGTGTTGCGGGTCGCGAGGCGCGGAGCACTACAGCTGAATTCTCAAAGGTGATTGCTCACGCCCAGAAAATTATGGCGATATTTGCGTCGTCTTATGTGTGCGAACAGACGTTTTCGACCATGAAAATACGGAAAAACTCAATCAGAAACCGACTGACTGATGAACAACTTTTCTCGCTTCTGAAAGTGCGTCACGGCTCGGACCTTAATTAGAAAATATTATGGCAAATCAAAAGCAATTTCATGTCTCACACGCCTCCCATGGCTGGGCCTTCGAATAAAAGTTAAATTATAATTTTTAACATCTGTGCAAGCGTGTAATGCTGTAATATTATTATACGATTAAAAGTTTCAACACAAAATGCATTTTTCCTATAACTCTGGCCCGCCTATGCAATTTTTTAAACTTTCTGGCCCCCCATTAAGAAAGTTTGCACACCACTGCCCTAGACGAAAGAATATCGATCAAATTGGCAATATATCGAAAATTGGCAATATTAAGAGTACCCTTAACCCTAATATGGATATAAAGGAGGCGAGAGAGGTGTGTCAAGATCGTGCCAAATGAAAGTCCGTGGTCTCTGCCTACCCCTCTGGGTGACAGGCGTGAGTGTTTATGTTATCTTTATGTATTATATAACAATATAAGTCCCTAATATTCCACTGCTGTACGTAGGTTCCTAAGTTGAGAGAAACTTCCATATGATTGGCACATTAGGGGTTTAGGCATTAGTGTCTCCATTACCTTTTACTGCCTGTAAACAATCAGAATATATCCTTATAAATATATTTATACATATGTATATCTCTTTATTAATATCCAAATAATAATGATTTTTTTTCCTTTCTCAAATTTCATCCAAAAATTCTTTTTTATGCTTTTCATAGACAAATTTATTGAGGAAATTAAAATTCAACATAAATAAATTTCATACCTTGAAAACAATTACCTTAACCTATCTTATCGCTTATAACCTGCACTGTAGAAGCAGCTATAAAATGACCTAGATCTCTAAAAACAGTCACCAATGTTACTCGTTACTAATGAAAAGACGCCGCTGTAGTAAGAAAATCTATACCAATAAGACTTATACTACGAATAAAACTGTTAAATCAGAATATTTTGCACTTAAAGCGAGTACAAGTCGTAAATTTAATACTATATGTTATTTTATCGCTGTGTAATGATAGTGTATTCACCTCCTCATTTTTTCCTTACAATTCGTAAGAATCCACTATGTGGTTTTACGTGGTACAGTCAAGCTGCAACTAAACTAAACTAAACTAAACAACTAAACTAAACTATACTGTATATAATATAATGTATATATATTTAACGTATTTAAGTAGATTTATGTATGTGTACGTCTGTATTAATATATTTACATTTTATGATATATATGTATATATATATATATAATATATTCTGGTATATTCGGACTTCGTTACCTTTTTCTCCTTATTAGTTTACTTTTACTGCACTACCTCCCACATGTTTATCTCTGCTTAGCCTAATGGTTGACTGGGAGAGAATGCCTTAAGACATTAAGTCCGCCATATGTACGATTTTTGTTTTGTGCATAAAGGTCAGCACTACCGAGGAAAAAACACGCTCTCACAGAATATCAGCGTTAAATACCAGCTCAATGCTGCTGTTTTCTATGGTGTGGTGGTATGGTGATAGAAGTGTAGAGAACCGGAGAACCTTTTTAGTAGAAACGAGGCATTCTATCTTAATCCTCAGGGGTGACAACGCATCTCCATTTTGATTTTCAATCGAGGATAAATGTAGATACATATGGGCCACAGTATCCACTTACCATCAGGTGGACCGTGTGCTCGTGTGTGTGGGAAGCCAATGTTCAGCTGTGGACTTTTATAGCCTGTAATGGATTGAATTTCTCAGTGTTCGTCATGCTTTACTTAACTTTTAATAATCGGATGTTATATATTTCACTTGACAGAGCTAATTATCATCTCCATAATCCGGTCAAGTTAAAAGTTCGCTATGAAATAGAAACTTATTTGCATGCATAACCCAAGCATAAGTTATGCATTCGCAGCGAAGGTCGGGGGTAATAGTAAATCTTGAGGCCAATTATTTCACGACTTACAGCGGCTGCCAACTGAAATATTGTTGTATGAAGCGAGATTGTACCACACATTTCTTGTCTCTTTATTTATTAAGAGACTTATTTATAGTGTAATATATCGATTTTTATAGTGTTCGGGTTACATTTTTAAAACCATTTATTTATTTGTTACTACCTATCCGCCCCGGCTTCGCAAAGGTGATTTCTGGATCTAGCCAACAGCGCCCCCTACCGGGTCCAATTGTAAATATAAATAATCCAGAGAACCACTCACTTCACCTCACACACTCACTTATATAACAGTTCTGTACTAGATTGTGACCCTAAATATGTTTACACATCATTTTTATATTTATCACAGGAGAGATCAATGCTTTGCTACATAATAATAATGACATACTTAACTATATAATACATATACATAAAACCTATGTGATATGGGAACGAGTGTGTATAAGTGTAAGCTATTTACTGTACTTTTGAATATCTTGGATTTTGGGTCGAAAAATCCAAGCCAGAGATTTTCATTACGGCAATTAACTGTTGAAAGCATAATATTAAATGTCGCATTTCATTTTATTATACAAGAAGTTATTGATACAAGCAACTTAATCGTTGACGTGATTCACTAAAATATAATTCGTAATAAAAGACGGCTTATTAACGTTTTATGGGACATTTTCAACGCTTAAGGTTATTACTATAATTCAAGTAAGTTTTTTTTTAATATAAGCTTGCGAAATGTATCAACTTAAAGGTTTTATAATCATCGCTCGATAGTTTTTTTTTTGCGTTTTGAAACGAGCTATCTTTATTCAATGGCGACTACAGCCGAATAACTTAGATCAATATAACTTCAAATCATCTTCGTGATCATCATTACAGGCTATGAAAGTCTACTGTTACACATAGGCCTTTCCCATTGTTTCCCCATATTTTCCAAAGTATACACGCTTGGTGAGGGGAGAGGGGAGAGGGGAGAGGGGGGGGGGGGGAGATAACAACAGGTTTTATGAATTGAATCGAATCAAAATATTTTTTGATCAGGAAGGTGCTGCTATTTCATTTCTTTGTCTATCACCTCATAGGACACCCACGATATTGTACGGGGTAGTGGAGTAACCGCCTATACACGCCGTTAACTTTAAAAATAGACCCCACTCGTGGATACAAGCATCCCATCATTTCTGAGAGGTTTGTAAGGTAATGAAGCGTCCACCGCGCCGCAACAATACGTGTCGGTGGGCACAGGTCTTCGAAACATTTTTTAATTTCTCAGACATGCAGGTTTCTTAACGATGTATTTCTTAACCGCCGAGCCCGCGATATGTTGCAAACGAGCACACAGTCCACCTAATGGTACTTACCATCAGGTGGACTATGTGCTCGTTTGTAAGCTGTGGCCTATAGATATCTACATTTATCCTCGATTAAGAATCAAAATTTAGATGTGTTGTCACCCCTGAGGATAAAGATGGAATGCCTGGTATTCAGTAAAAAGGGTTTCCATTTCTTTACTCTCACAATACGAAACAGAGCAGCATTAAGCAGCTATTTTACGCTGGTATTCTGTGAGAGTGTGATCCTACCCCGCTCGAGCCGACCACAATACAACCATAATATAGCTGCAGCATGCCTATTTCACGTAAAAATTGCAATTAACATTTTCATTGATGCCGGCGGGGATCAAACCCGGGTTACTTGCGCACTGTGTAATTTACAGCAAGCGCTTTGCCCATGAACTACCACTGCTCCCTTTATCTTGCAGTTCGACACTAAATTCAACAAAATGATTTCTGAATAATAATAACAATATAAATGTAAGTGTATAAATTCGAACTAAGTCGCGCTAAAAGTATGTCACCTATTGCTGAATGTACACCCTAGAGGTCGCTGGTGTAGACATTAACATACAATCAGCTGAGCGCCTGCACCGCGCTGCAATAGCCTTACGATTTACGAGTGTGTATACCATGTGCTGAGAGATGAAGAGAAATTCGCGAAATGCTAGCCAGTGGGTTCGTTATTCAGTGATCGCAAACCTTTTTCCTTTTAAAGTAAAAAGCGTTACTACATTTTTTTAATGTCCAAATTTTGACATAAAATCACATTCCAAGGTTTCAATAGTCATATGTGTTTATGTATGCACGTATGTATGTTGTTCGTGAATAATTTTTGCCTCGCATATTTTTATCTCGAGGACAAATTACGAATAACAATTCAACTTCTGGCTGGCTTCATTTTATGCATAATTACTTAATTTTTATATTAGGTTAAGGTCATTCCCACACCAGGATTTTTTCCTGTATCATGTAAACGTTCTACATTCATAACTTACATATGGACAAACATCAAAATTGCATTTTATAATTGATATATTATTATACCAAATAAACTCCGAGTTTCTCTAGTAGATAAAATTCGAAATGAAGAAATCCGCCAGAGAATCAATATTACTGACAGCCTTCGGTGCTTGTACTCTGAAGTGGCAATGGGCTGGCCACGTCTATCACAGAAGTGACAACCGGTGGAGTAGACGTGTAATGGAGTAGAGACCGCGTCAAACGTAATGTGGGAAGCCTTGACCAGATGGAGCGACGATCTGTGCAAGGTGGCTGGTAGAAACTGAATGTGTGTAAGATCGGGATAACTGGTGCGCCTTGGGAGAGAGAACAGTGGACTGCCGCAGGTTGATGATGATGATATTTTTTTTTAATTGTTATTTGTAGATAATAAAAATACTTTACCCATGCCCGCAGCGCTTAGACATTGCGCTACGTCTTTTACTGTCTAGTATGTCATTATTTTATTCAATTTATAATAAGGCAGAGTACTTGATAACAAAATCTAAATGTTAAATGTCTATCATAACACTCACAAATATGGTATATTATGAGTTGCGTTCAAAAATTAGTGACTTGGACAATAAAACAACTATTTACTATTATTACTAACTTAATACAAAAGAAATAAGCCACTTGATATCAATAAAATGCATGAATAAATGCTACAAAATCGTAGGTAATCTATCTACGATTTTGTACAAGGAACACATTCCCAATCTAATAAATTATCGAAACATCGACAATCTCACATTTTCACTTTACAATGAAACCGTAAAGCATGGCTAAAGCCGCGCCTATTGTAGAACGAACCACGCGTGAAAGGTTGGGCTCATCCCGTGACCTGCGCGGAAAGTGCACCTTAAACCATTTAGAAGCTTCGGTAGTTATTATTCACTCCATTCTAAACCTAAATCCGTTTAGGCAAAGGTGAATTTCGTATGCTATAAATTAAATATTTATGAAGGTCCCCTATCGAGAGTGCGAACTGTAAATGCAATTTGACTTTTATTGCCAATGTAATAAAGGTGAGATATTAAGGAAGATGCACTAGAAACTAGAAAGTCTGACTCGTATAACCCTAACCTGTTTGAATAAGTAATAGTAATTTTTGATACGAATTAAGAGGGAACTGATTACGATACCGTAGTACTTGTCATTTGCACGAATAGTAAGTCCACGATTTGTGCAAAACTTTGATAGAATACTATATAAAATACGTATAACCAATTTAAATTACAACGATGATACGTTTTGATTATTATTATAAAATTTTTATATAATATAAAACCGACTTTAAAAATTAAATAAACTTTACTTTTCAACATTGTAGATTCTGAAGTCTGTCTTAAGTTTTATTTTTTACCCTTTTGAGTGGACATAGGAATATCAGAGTCTTTACTTTACTTTACATTAAAAACTTCAAACCCTATTTTTCTACCCATAAGGGGGAAACTATTTCTTCAAATTTCCATTCGACTTCCTGTAAGTATAAACTATATAATAAAAAAAGGCTTACTCAAATCGTTCAGCTGTTTCCGAGATATATTGGAGGCGAACATACATTAAAAACGTACTCGTCGAATATTGAATATTCTCTTTTTTAAGGCGTTTAACAAATTTCATGATATATGTAAAACCAGGTTTTAAAGTAAGTCCCACAAATTTGTAATGGGAACCAGCATTTTTTCCACAGTTCTAGAAAATGGTAGTATGAAACAGCCACACACACATTTTTACGTGGTAGAGCCATGCTGCAGCTATATTAGTGGTATAGTTGTAGCACGAATGGGTCGGCTTGACCGGGGAAGGACTACACTCTCACAGTTTACCAATTTAAAATAGCAGCTTAACGCTGCTGTTTCGTATCGTGAGTGTAGAGAAACGGAGATCATTTTTACTGGAAACGAGGCATTTAATCTTAGTCCTCACGGATGACAACGCATCTGCTTTTTAATTCGTAATAGAGGGTGAACTGTGTGCTCATTTGTCACCCTTATCCTATATAAAAAAAAACACACACACATCGTGGTAAAGGGCGAATCTTTCAGTTGACGTTTTCTTGGAAAACCATCATTCATATATATCCAACAGTGGATTCATAATTCTAAAGAAGAGTATTAATTTTATCCCCATTATATTGAAACTTGTCATTCCACCGTGTTGCGTTTCACTAGGAATTCAACCACACTGTGATATTAACTGTCGCCAGTGGTTTATCGAGCATGATGTACTCGTAGCTTAGGGACCTTCACGATTCGTTCTATAAGTTCGGCGATTCCTCTGGTGTTGTAGATGTTCATGCGCGGCGGTGATCACCTACCATCAGATGTCATCAGTTCTTTTCAAAAATCACAAAGTTTGGCAATATAAATGTTATGCAAAACGTATATACAAAAGACAATATTCAATGATTTGAACCTTTAGATTTTCATTGTACTATAATTCTTAAAACTATACGAATAGAGAGACCGTTATTTCAAAATATAATTTCTACCCATCATCAGTGAACCAACGCACTGCGAACGCAGTGGAACGGTCGTATTGGCACAGTTTCAGTATTCATCCTTGAGGACAGTGGACGGTGAAGCGACCGTCCGCTTACCACACTTCCGTGCCCAGCCACCATGACCACAGCACTCGTCTAATATAGCTTGTTTGCATTTCCATCACACATATAAAGCCATATATATTTGTCGTCTATATTAGAACAATAAAAGATATGTAATTCCTTACTAGAATTTTGCAGATTATTGGCATAATATGATTTACGTTATTTATTAAATATCGTTGAATATTAATAAATATATCGCTGTTAATTGAAACGTTGAGTTGAAACGTTCCATAATATTAATAATGACAATAAATATAGACAACAAAATTAAGCAATAATTTTAATTGTTAAGTGGTAAGTGGATGCTATGGCCCATAGACATCTATATCAATACTCAATTTAAAAAATGCAGATTAGTTGTTACCCCTGAGAAATAAGAAGGAATGCCTCGTTTTCCAGTAAAAATATATTCGGTTCTCTACACTCGTCATACGAAACACAGCAGCATTGAGTGCTGATTTAAGCTGATACTCTGTGAGAGCGTGGTCCTACCCTGATCGAGCTGATCCATTCGTCCTACAACCACAGTATTTCTTTTTCTTTTTTTGATAAAACATTGTCCCCACACTAGGATTTTATCCTGTATCGTGAAGAAAGTTTACAAACATAAATTTCACATTGTTTGTAGGCCATACAAATACTTGTTCCGTGCGGGATTCGAACCCGCGACACCCATCGTACAACTCATAGCTAAGCCACTGCGCCACGGAGCCGTCAAGTATAGCTGCAACATGGCTCTAGCATGTGTAAAACTACAGCAATTTTATCTATATAGATAATATTTCTTCCTAAAAGGTGAAAAATTCCCATATATTTAATTTACGGACTTTGCATCTCTTTAATAATAAAAGTAACTATTTAACAAAGTTACTTACTCTTAAAAACGTTATACGTAATATATAATATTTTAAAACCTTAACGATTTTTTTTTTAATTTTAAACATACTGTATACAGTTACAATAAGGACCGTGTAATCTAACTTTGCATCACCTCATCCCGGACGGGCTTCCACTGAATCGTCGCTTCGGTAATAAACCACTCAATGATAAGTAATACTTACGAGTATGTACCCAAGATACCTAATGACACTTTCGTTAGCTAGTTCTTGTGATACTAAAATACTAAGTATAAGTTTCTTTAATTGCAGTAAAGCGATATGTAGAATTGAGCGTAATAGTGCAATAATTTTCTATCATCTGTCTTTCCATCGAATTACAAAGTAGGTGTATTCAAGACAAAAGTGAAAAGGGTTTTGTTAAGCTAAAGCAGTGTGCTTTACCATTTTGGGCTACATCACTGGCTTATATTAGTGAAAAAAAAATCAGTTTTGATATTTATATACAAAGGGTTAAATCTGAAATCATACCAACTATCTATATAAAACACCTAGTAGTAGTAAATAAACACTTCCAACGGCCGATCCCAATAACCTATCTATCTGTGGTCTGCCATAGAGACAGAAAGGTGACGTTGTTGTCAAACCAAAATCTGCTATGTGCACTATTTTGAGATTTTAACATTTTGACTAATAAGAGAGAGAGTAGTTCACCAATCAATCTTTCGTATAAAATAACTGCTATGTGCTTTCACAGCGAACCATGACAACTTTTTAAAACATGCTGTGGGCAGCAGATAGAATATTGTCAATTAATACCTGCTATGTAACAAACATGCACATAGCATATTTTATTTGACCACGGTCAATTGTCTTTAGTTGTATTTTTTTTTATAGGATAAGGGTGACAAACGAGCACACAGTCCACCTGATGGTAAGTGGTTGCTGCGACCCATAGACATCTACATCTATCCTCGTTTGCGAATCAAAATGCAGATGCATTATCACCCGTGAGGACTAAGATGGAATGCCTCATTTCCAGTAAAAAGGGCCTCCGGCCACCTGCACTCACCAAGCGAAACGCAGAGGTAAACCTCTACTTCACGCTGGTATTCTGTGAGGTCGTGGTACTACCCCGGTTTGAGCCGGCCCATCCGTGCGACATCAAAAGCTGCCGCGTGGCTCTACCACTGTTATTTCTGCTATGTGTTTAGTCTAAACACAAAACAACAGGAACATTACATAACTAGCTAATAAGTAATAGATAAATAAGCGCATATTATATAAATCACTTATCTCGAGAAATTTTACACTAATAAATAAGATAAGAAACTAAAGTAGTTCGTACCCATAAATTACCAATAAGTTGACAGGCATATAAGTTCATTTTTAAACCACTGATTAGTATTAAGGATCGTACGTCCTTCAAAATAATAAATTAGATGATAAGCTAAAACTGTTTGCACCCATAATTTACTGATAAGTTGACAGGCAAGTAAGTTATTTCCAGTGTTTTGGGAATAGCTAGTTAATGAGGTCACAATTACAAATTTATTATTATATATATATATTAATTAATAACAGTGGTAGAGCCACGCGGCAGCTTTTACTGTCGCACGGATGGGCCGGCTCGAACCGGGGTGGTACCACGACCTCACAGAAAACCAGCGTGAAGTAGAGGTTTACCTCTGCGTTTCGCTTGGTGAGTGCAGGTGGCCGGAGGCCCTTTTTACTGGAAATGAGGCATTCCATCTTAGTCCTCACGGGTGACAACGCATCTACATTTTGAATTGTAATAGAGGATAGATGTAGATGTCTATGGGCCGCAGCAACCACTTACCATCAGGTGGACTGTGTGCTCGTTTGTTATCCTTATCCTATAAAAAAAGTATATTTAAAAATACTAAAAACAAAGAAAACGTCCGTTTAACTTTGAGAAACTATGACGTCATTTCTAAATCGTACAATTTTAGAAAACTTTCGTTTTGATAGCTCGCAAGAGATTATTTACTAACGTACGTATAGATTGTTAACTAACGTACTGTCATGTAGTCATATGCAATATGCATATCATATGGGTTACTATCAGAGGAATAATATGGTCGTAAATGGAATCTGATGAGCTGTTATTATCCGCAGAAGGTCGGCCGGGATGGTAATACAATCTAATACAAGGTCGCGTATGTGAACGTTGACGTTTTTACCGGCAAAGGCCAAGTTGTTTTGATGACCCCTTTAGCGGAGCTTCGGTAACTTACGTTCGTGTATTGAAATATCTGTGATTTTCAAAATAACGGATGTAGACAGGCTGTATGTATATTTATTTACTTGATTATATAAAGTTACAGCCTATATTAAGTCCCACAGTACGGCAAAACCACCTCTAATTTTTGAAGTCATTATAAAATAGTAAATCCATGTTAGCTGCTCCAAGGTGTTGGCGGACTTCACAAGACTTTTCATTTCAATGAAACTAAATTAGTTTCTATTAAATGAAAGGGCTTGTGAACTTACGGATTCTATCGAATTTTATTTAACTTTTTAATTCCCGACGTTTCCAAGGAGGTGGGGGGGGGGACTAGGTGTTTGACGTCCCGATCTCATAGTTGCCTGGTTACCTTAAGTTTTTGAATATTAATTTTTGGTTCGAACTACGCAGAATGAGCTTACGGTATCTTGAAGTCTTGCAGTGGTATACTTGGGTTTGGATTTTATTTTATTAATTAAAAGATCCCAAGCAGATGGCAGCACCCACCCATTGTCTCTATTGAAATTAGGATTTTTTTTTTAATTTCAATAGCCTCGCGAATCATCCTTGGTAGGAATCGGTGTTATTTTGCGAGTATTTGTGGTCTATCAAATCTAATGTAATGGCGGGGACGATCTTGAACATGTTCACAAACTGCAGACTTCCCAGAACGTTGGTGCTTCAAGTCAGCTATATTATGTTCTTTTACCTTTTCATTTATTTTATATTCACAAACATTTTCTACCGACTTCTAAAAGGAGACGGTACTCAATTCGACTGTATGTTTTTTTATGTGTGTTACCTCATAACTTTTTACTGGGTGAACCGATTTTGATGATCCTTTTTTATTTGAAAGCTGGTGCTTTACATATGGTCCCATATAAATTTGATCAAGGCTTGATCAATAGTTATTGAGTTATTTGTAATAATTTATATTGAAGTCGGTTGAACAATTTTTTTAATTTTAAATTATATTTCACAGGCACGCATGATTTACTCACGATGTTTTCCTTCACCGTCGAGCAAGCAAAACAGCTCTTAGAATAAATAAATAGAATCAGGCGTTACTTTGCAAAAGTTCAATATAATCAGGTAATACTTTGCGGACTTTACGGAAATCCGCAAAGTAACGCCTATGAACGTGACGTTTTTCGAGAGTGGTAATATTTTAGTTAGTGCCTGTGGCAATCGAACCAACATTGTTCGCGTTCTGGGAAATTTATAACGAGCGCTCTTTAGAAAAATTTATCGTAACAGCCCTTGCACCGTTTCAAAGTAACACAAAATATACAATCTTTAATTTCTATGCCTATAAATAAATAAAAGCATAAAATTGCTACGAGCCGCCATTACTGGACTGCGTTTGCGCAGCCTTTGACGTATGAATGCGCGCGCACCACTCATCCATATTGATCCATCGGCACCAAGCTGACTATGAAACATGGTGCCGGCACTGTCTGATCTGGATTGAGGACCTAATTTAAAGTTTAGTGCTGCATCTGATGCTTTTCAATGCTGGAAATGTTGACAAGTGACAAGTTGTTATTATATAAATATATATATATATATATATATATATATATATATATATATATATATATATATATATATATATATATATATTTCTCACTGACGATGTAGTCTGTGTGCAGTATGACAGTGTGATGTGTGAAACTTACTCTGTATAGATCAAACTCGTATGAAATGAAAACGCAGTAAAAGCAAAAAAAAAACACTAAAATATTGTCTTCGAATAAAATAATATGTGAATTAAGTGATAAGCAAAAGAATATTTTTAGTATGTGGCTTTCCATCACAGAAAAAATGTTTAATGACACAAAAGTATCTAAACTTACAGTTACTTTTAAGATTTAGAGATTATTAATAATTTAACACGGATATTAGCTAAGGAATGTTTATCAAATCAAATCAAATCAAATTCATTTATTTGCATAATACAGGTATAAAAGGTGTTACAGAAAATTAGAATATGTACACTGTATTATTACCTTATGAGGTGTGCAAATACAATATTGGGCTACGCATTACTAATTAAATAATGGTGCCTTTAAGTCAAATGTTTAACATCTATAATATAATTACAGTTACTTTATCTAGAAAACAAACGAATTCGCAAACTCGACCAACTGCGTGACGTTCCATGAGTTAGGGGCGACATAAATAATTGATCTACATCAGGCGACGTTGCGGTCTTACGCAAGCAAGGCGTGGCGCAGTCGTCCAATCGTTAGTAAGCGAGCCACGCGTGCGCGCTGCGTATTGTAACCATGCCTACATCTGAAGCTAAAAGAGACATAACAAAATGTTTAGTTATTCTCAGCTACCACACTACAGAAAACCTAATTAAAAACTTATTAGTTCAGTGTGATAAGATCATAGATTATGGTCATATACCTACTAGGATAATAAGATTATTTTTACTGCGATTTAATTATCTTACATTGTATATAATCTGTACCACCTTTAAGTGTATAAATAAACATTTTTAATTTTTTAGTTTTCATTTTTATTGAAACATTCTATAGAAGTTATGGAAGATAAAATAACAATAATAAAATAAACCTTTAATGATTTCTTATGTTTACGAACACTACCACATTAAACGAAGCTAGTTTTTACGGATTTAATCGCGTTTTACTAACTTATGTTATACTGTAGACGTTTCGAATACTTTACAACACCCATGGTCACGGGAGGATTGAGGTTCAAACGTATCAATGTCATTTAACTACGGCTATTTTCAGTTTAATGAAATTACTATAGTAAACTATAACTTTTATATTATTCTAATATTCAAAATAATCCTTATTCATATTCATAATAAATTATTATTCATGGATGTCCTAATTAACCGAAAATTATAAAATCAAAAAACAAATTAAATCAAGCTTACATACTTATTCTAATTTTTTTTCTAAAATTGCTTTGATATACATAGCGTCACGCCTGTCACTCCCTAGTAGATAGGTAGAGTATAAAAAGCAGAGAGCTACGGTTAAGTCGGGCCATGTTAAGCCAACACATGTGGAAAATTGTTAATATAATATATATATTACGACAATTCGACTTTCAAATAAAGGGAAAATTTTAAAAGTTAGGTACGTATTACTTTATTTTAATAAAGGTAACATTTTTTCCGATGCATGTACAAAATTTCAAGTCTGTACTACATCGGGAAGTTATCTTAAAATCAATTACTAAATTCGACCCGGACAGGCATACACGAAAACGACTAAATAAAAACATGCTAAGGAAAATAATGGCAAATCTATGGGGAAGGAATATGTTCAGCAGTGAAATTTTTTAGGCTGTAATGGATGCCTGGATAGATTTTCCACTATAAGAAAGGCCCATGTCTGGTTGTCTGACTTTTTTACGTGCTGATGAAGACGAAGAATCGTCGAGATGGTTCCCTTTGCCAACTTGGAAACCACGTTATGGAATGCGGTGATGAACTTTTATGTGCCCCCTACAATACTTAAAATAGCACCTTTTTATCTTGCAGCGCATAGATACAAAAACATTTAAAGGCTTTAGTAAGGGTTTTTAGAGTTAATTACATAACCGTAGCGCTTTACGACGGTCATTAAGTTTAAAGTTTGCACTCGCACAACACACCGACTCACAATGCGTTCGCAAGTTGTGCAAAATTTCTCTTCTCCGAATAGATCAGTTTTATGAGGGCTTTTGTTTTGGAGCGGCCGCCGCCATCTTCAAGAGCTGTTTCATGTGCCGACCGAGATTTTTCTTACAGCTATTGTTACATTCATGCTACTTTGTCGTTTTAAGGTTTATTAGTATAGTGAGTAAACTCAGGCTTATAATAATTTTTATCCAATTTTTTATAGTACACCGTTACCCTTACAGCCTATTAAAATCAAATGCAAATAAAGATAGGCCACTTATTATATTGGTGAGTGAAGAGAACCGGAGACCCTTTTTAATAGAAACGAGGTATTCCATCTTAGTCCTCAGGAGCGACAATGCAGCTACATTTTGATTCTTAATTGAGGATATACGTAGATGTCTATGGGCCTAGTACCTAGTTTGTTACCCTTATTCTATAAAAAATGTCATTATAGTATAATTTCAACTAATTAAGTATGAATATAGCGTTAAAACTAAAGTGGAATATTGGTGTAGGATGAATCTCTACTGGGTGGAGCACTGACCTTGGGAAACTCGGGAATAATTTATGCAAGTGCCTCATGACTTTGTAGCAGTGGGGCTCTTGTGTTTGGCTATGCTGAAGATAATGATAATAAAAATAAAACACCTAGTTTTATTTTAATTAGATCAATTTCCGTGTCTAATTTTACGATCACTGTGTTTACGTTTTTCTAAACAACTGTACGATAAATAAATTAATATTACATAATTCATCCCTAATACTTTTATTATTTGTATCGCATGAAAAAAAGGTAATTCATACGAATCCGATCTATTTTAAAACAAATTTGGCCCATAAGATAATTACAAATGATAACGATGCGTTGCGGTAAACGTTTCATCTTTATTGTTCGTTAGAGAAACATAAAGAACAACGATTTCTGAGTGAATACGCTATACTTAAAACGGCCAATTGTTCCTTTTTTATTTGAAATTGCAAAACAATTTTAACACCTTCTCTGTGCGCGAAAAAACACAACAGTTAAACAATTTAAATGTTCATATATGAATCACGGGACAGTGAAATGGTTAAACAACTTTCAGTAGTAATACTCGTAATAATGCATAGTTAAACGTTGCCTTTATACGTAGTAGAGCCATGCTGCAGCTATATTAGTAGTATAGTTGTAGCACGAATGGCTCGGCTCAAACGGAAAAGGACCACGCTCTCACAGAATACCAGCGTAAAATGGCAGCTTGACACTGCTGTGTTTCGTATGGTGAGTGTAGAGAACAATTTTACTGGAAAAGAGGCATCCCATCTTAGTCCTTACGGGTGACGACGCACCTGCATTTTCATTCTTTATTGAGGATAAATGTAGATGTCTATGGGTCACAGCAACCACTTACCATCAGGTGGACTGTGTGCTCGTTTGTCACCCTATCCTATATAAGAAACCTCCACACTAGTATTTTCTCCTGTACCGTAGGGAAAGGTTACATATTATATAAATTTGACGAGGACAAACACCCATCACAGTCCATACAAATTTTTCTTCTGTGCGGGTTTTTTTTATCTTTGAGGATATTTAAAGAAATTGTAATATAAATTGAATAAAATAAGTTGCATATATATTATAGTGGTTGGATTTCAGTTTTGTTTTTTTTTTCACACAGCCGGTAAACCTATTTCTAGATATGTAATAATAATAATGTCCTCCAGACCGAATTTCGGCCACGGCGGCCAGTCTCAACGGAGACTAGCCATCGGCGCAGGACAGGATTATAGTGCCCAAGTGTATGCGCAAACACAGGTGCACTCTCTATTCCCTCACTCTCATAGCCCGATGGGACGGTAAACCGACACGACCGGAGAGAGATCAGGCGCAGGACCAACGGCTTTACGTGCTTTCCGAGGCACGGGGGTGAAACACCGCCAACTTCCTGACTCCGGGCAGCTACTGAGAATTTCTTGATGGAAAAACTCAATAACTGTTTTTTTTTGCCCGACCCGGGATTCGAACCCCGGACCTCCAGATCAGCAGTCGCACTACTACAACCACTAGACCAACGAGGCAGTCAAAGTCTAGATATGTACTTAAGTATTGAAGGTCTACAAACTTCGATCAGAATAAATTAACTTCTAACCTGGGTTAGAAGTTAGTTTCGCTTGATCTTGTTGGATAAAACTCTTCGTTCTAATATTTTTTTTATAGGATATGGGTGACAAACGAGCACACAGTCCACCTGATGGTAAGTGGTTGCTGCGGCCCATAGATATCTACATCTATTCTCGAAAGTAATAATCTTCGTTCGTATCGTATCTTATAGATATGCACTTTAGGTGATTAAAATTATACGATTATGGATATTTTTTTTACATGTAGTAGAGCCATGCTGCAGCTATATTAGTAGTATAGTTGTAGCACGAATGGGTTAGCTCGACCGGGGAAGGACCATGCTCTCACAGAATACCAGCGTAAAATAGCAGCTTAACACTACTGTGTTTCGTATGTTGAGTGTAGAGAACCAGAGACCCGTTTTGCTGGAAAAGAGGCATTTCATCTTAGTCCTCACGGGTGACAACGCATCTGCATTTTGATTCGCAAACGAGGATAGATGTAGATGTCTTTAGGCCACAGCAACCACTTACCACCAGGTGGACTGTGTGCTCGTTTGTCACCCTATCCTATAAAAAAATATTTAATCCATTCTGAACAAATATACCAAAATATTTGATTAATTGAAAATGTTTTTGTCATTCAAGTGTAATCAAAAAAATTACAGCTAGCGCTTTTAATTAAATTAAAAATAGAATAGAATCATTTTTATTCAGTTATATATTTTCAATTATAGATTACAAGAACACTTATTGAATGCCATTTAAGCTTTACGAATTCTTGGAAAAAAAGCTCTGTCCTGGGAAAAACTAGCAATAAACCCATCGGGACTTTTTTTATAAAATACAATTATCTTATCATATAATATTGTATAGAATCACTAGCATGAAAACATTTAGAAACAGCATGGGGACGATCACAAAAATTACAAAAAATTAGAAAAAAGGAGAAACCTAAAGTCTTCCAAATTCATTCGCTATTTAATTGATTTCTTCTTTTCTTTCGTCCTATGTCGCACTGTAATAACTCGCGTACGCCGGTGTACGATAAGCCTTAGTATCATGAATATTTCAAATCGACATTAAGTCGTCAGCAGGACGTGAGGCGGTTCCTTACATCGCCGCACAATGGCTCCCGTTCCTAACAACCGACACGTATTGGAATACAATGTATCGATGCCTACGCATTAAGAGAATCGAGAGCGCTTTACTGTCGCAAATTAGTCTTTTTTTTAATTCTGAATATCGTTAAATTATGACAATGTTCAATTGTCCTAAGGTCGACTAGTCGTAGTAGTTAAATACGACTAGCCTAAAGATCCAATATTTTAATCTAATAGTAGGTAAACATGTACTTAAGTTATTGAAAGACATTAAATAATTTAAATACATGTTCGTTAATAATATAGTTACATCCTGCACATGTCCTTTACAGATGTCAACTTCTGGAAGTAAAAGATAATCCCATCAAAAACATTCTGTAAAAAACTAGCCAAGTCTCGATGGAGCTGCTTGTTTATCTCCAAAAAGTAATGAAATCTAGACAAAGTTGTGCCAAGTCTAAGGTTCCTTACTGCGATTTCTTTATTATTATAGTTAATGTTGTGTGACTTGGCCGTTGAAGGGTACACAAGGGTACAAAACCAGGTGCTAGATGACACCATTGCACATTACCGTACTACCGTACTCTACCTATGTTTGTTAAGCGAGATAATAGCCCATACTGGTATTGGTAATTGGACGCTAGTGTCTCATTTTAGGCGGTTGTTGATTGTGCAACACAATGACAATGCTGACTTCTGCTCTCTTCTGTTTGGAGCGTCAAATCGACCACCGATTGAACATAAAATAGACGTACAGACGGATTTCTATCAATGATTAGAAGTCCGCCTGTACTGGAAATAATTTTTTATACTGTTTGTTTCAGGCTCGCCTATACAAAAGTATTATTGAAATACGCAGCTTTATCAAGCCTACAATTGACTGATTATTCAATCAACGTTTTCCAAGTGGCAATTTTCCATCGTCAAGGGGTAGCGGTTCTGGCGACAGATTGGTGCAATGGTGTCATGTAGTATCTGGTTTTATACCCTTGTGTACCCTTCAACAGCCAAGTCACACAACATTAACTATAATAATAAAGAAATCGCAGTAAGGAACCTTAGACTTGGCACAACTTTGTCTAGATTTCATTACTTTTTGGAGATAAACAAGCAGCTCCATCGAGACTTGGCTAGTTTTTTACAGAATGTTTTTGATGGGATTTCACATCTTTTTGTAGAAACGTGGGCATATTGATTTATTTTATTAGATTTTCTTATTTGACTGGCATTCGCCCAACAGTGGGATGCTATAGGCCACTACGCAGGATTTTTGCAATGACAGTAGATTTTTTTATGTACCAATAGTAGAAGGGGGCGGCATTACCATATCTCAAATACAGTTGATACCAGCTGAGGGTTCTTCATCAGATACTTCAGACCTTCGATTTTTGACATCAAATAAAGCGGCCCACCAAGTATAATATTTTTTGTAAAGGCGGTATGTCGATCTCTTCTAATAGTTTGGTTGGGCTCTTGTGTTTTCTAATCAGCGTCACCAGGTACTCCAGATCTTCGATTATCTTAGTTTTTATAGTTTTCCCTTTATGTGGCCATTAAACCCTAACTCTGTACCAAATTTCAGCTCTCTGAGTTTATGGGAAGTACTGGTTCTATTCTGATGATCATGAGTGAGTGAGTGTCATAAATGCGAAACTTTGCTTTCGCTTAACTTCGGAACTAAAAGACAGAAATTTTGGATTTTAAGTATGTGATTATAGCTTACTGGATGATGAAAATTTCTGTTCTCAAATAAGGGCCTGAAAATGCGGCGAAATGGTTCCAGTAAAGGATGGTACGGCAGTGTTTGCTTCGCACTCGACTTGGCGGGGGCACTGCCGTGCCCCCCGATGTAGGTAGTCTAAAAATTGGTTGTTTTGTAATAATATTCCAGATCAAATTTCGGTCATGACGTATCACAACGTAAACTGGCCATTTGCGCTGGGATTGCTAAAAAAAACACTAAAAACAGTCGAGAGAGGATATTAATATTGCAAAATTGTGATTTCTGTGATTTCATTTCTTCAAAGTTAATAAGATTTTTTATCAGAGCTCTAGTTTTATGGTTTATACATTTGAATCTGCCATTGCCATACGGTCTCTAAATATAACAACTGTTTATACCATTCAACTACTTCTGATAAAAAGGAATCCAACTATTAAATAAAATGAGAACAAGACTTGCAATTACTTAAACAGTGGTAGAGCCACAGTGCTGCCGCACGGATGGGCCGGCTCGAACCGGGGTGGTACCACGACCTCACAGAAAACCAGCGTGAAGTAGAGGTTTACCTCTGCGCTTCGCTTGGTGAGTGCAGGTGGCCGGAGGCCCTTTTTACTGGAAATGAGGCATTCCATCTTAGTCCTCACGGGTGACAACGCATATACATTTTGAATTGTAATAGAGGATAGATGTAGATGTCTATGGGCCGCAGCAACCACTTACCATCAGGTGGACTGTGTGCTCGTTTGTCACCCTTATCCTATAAAAAAAAACTTAGAGGGTACACATTTTATTTTACTTTTCTAATCATGAAAAACAGCTAGTCAAAATTGAAGCTAATTCAAACAACCTTGTAAAAAATGTAATGAGTACTGAATCCGTATTAATATCATGCTTACTTTATTTATTTAATTTCAAAAAATATAATTAGTTACGGGTTGGCTTGACCGGGGAACGATCACGATTTCACAGAATACCGAGAAACGAAGCATTCCATCTTAGTCCGAGGTGACAACGCATCTGCACTTTGATTCTTATTCGAGGATAAATGTAGATGTCTATGGGTCACTGTATCCACTTACCATCAGGTGTGTGATTGTGTGCTCGTTTCTCTATTAAAAATATACACCGTACGATAGATAAAATACCTAAGAAAAGCTAATGCTCTGTAAAAGCCTGTCTTAAGCGAGTGACACAGGCCAACAATTGTCATGGGAAGTGGGCGAAATGAGTCAGCACATTGTGCCTGACCTCTTTTATTAAGGGTCGATTTCATTGTAACGACTACAATCCCTAATTTTCAAGAAATAAAATCAAAGAATACCTTAATAAATATTAAAATACAGTATCTAATACGTACAAGTATCTACAGTATCTATTTGATTTTCATTTTTAAAGTAATAATAATAAGAATCGCAGATTTGAATTTGCTATTTGACTACTGTGATGAAACGGACACAGAAACTTTTTTATTCAATATAGATTATAAATAATACTTATTGAAAGTCATTCTTTTGTTTAATTACCACTGATTCAGAAAAACTTCTGCCCTGGGAAGAACCAGCAAAAAACCCAGCGGGATTTTTTAAAATAACAGCTTACAATCATGTATGTTACACAATTAACAACACAAAACAAGTTAGAAATAGCTTGGTAGCCATCCCCTCATTTGCAGGGTTTATTATCCATATATAAATTCCTGAATATTATAATAAAACTTTTGTATAAACGTATTTAATAAAGTTTGAGCAGATCAAATATTGTATATTTTTAGCGCTTACATCGCCCCAAGAATTAATTCCTGACTCGGTGGAGTCGAGTGACTGATACTACGAGCTTGTGTTTGTTCCTAGTATTTACAGAATGAATATCACATATTTTTGTAAAAAAACTTATTTTTCTGTACGTAACGCACGTACATTATTACAAATGTATTGAGAGGCCAAAGTTAATATATTAATTTCCTTAATTTTTTGTCGGAAGATGAACTTTTTCTACCTGAAGCATTTATAAAAATGCTTCATAGCATAAGCTTACTTTTTTTCTAGGATAGGGTGACAAACGAGCACACGGTCCACCTGATGGTAAGTGGTTGCTGTGGCCCATAGACATCTGCATCTATGCTCATATGAGAATCAAAATGCAGATGCGTTGTCACCCGTGAGGACTAAGATGGAATGCCTCTTTGCCAGTAAATAAGGTATCCGGATCTCTACACTCACCATACGAAACACAGCAATGTTAAGCTGCTATTTTATGCTGGTATTCTGTGAGAGCGTGGTCCTTCCCGGGTTGAGCCGACCCATTCGTGCTACAACTATACTACTTATATAGCTGCAGCATGGCTCTACCACGTATAACGTTCTATAGGTTCTATAAGTTACTTAGAATGTGTGTGAGAATAATAGTAATTTTTAAGTACATGGCTGTTTTTTAAGCTTAGATTGTTTTCACAAATGTATATTAATTTAATCCAATAACCGAGCCGAGATAGCTCAGATGGTTGGCGCTCGCTGTAAGCTTCGCAGTACTCGAGCAACCTGGGTTCGATCCCCGCCGACACCAATGAAATTGTTAATTGCAATTTTAAGTGCTGATTTACCACGTGCTCGGCGATGAAGGAAAACATCGTGAGGAAACCTGCATGTCAGAGAAATAAGAAAAAACATATTTCGTAGACATGTGAAGTTCACCAACACGCATTGGGGCAGCGTGGCGGACATTTCCTTGCCCTAAATCCCTCTCAGAAATGAGAGGAGGCCTGTGCCCCGCAGTGGGACCAAAATAGGCTGCAACTTTACTTTTTTTACATCAATAACGGTAAATGACTACAGTTTAATAAGTGGTAGGACTTTTTCCTTCGACTAATGAATACTGGACTCACTGCCAAGTTCTGACAAAAAGGGTAAGAGAGCGAGATAATTACAATTACATTTCATGCGGATGGTAGGTAGCAACTCACACGGAACCATCTTTGTTTGAATTTACACGTATCGACAAACAGATGAACTGTTAACTAGTTTGTTACTTCGATACGGTTAAATGTAATGATTCATATTCCATCAATCACATCAGAAGTTCTGAAGTTCAGAACTTCTGATTTTGAAATTCAGAAGAAGAATTTAGGCCTCCTCCATAGATTGCTTTCCCCCAAAAATCCCTGCAAAATGCCCCTAGATTTTGCCATAGTTGTCACGCTTGGCAGATGGGTTGCTAACCGCAGTGTTTTATTACTTTCGGTTCTATCAGTAAAATGCTGCAGCTATTTCCTTAGTTTGTTTCCTTTTGTTGCCTTTTACGACACCCACGGAATATCACATGGATATTCTTCAGCCACCACTACACAACGGCTCGGTATGTTAAATAAAATGTAAGAAATATTCTCTAATCGCTTACTTCAGATATAAATTGTTACTGAATCAATTTAAAGCATTTAATCGCCATCTGCATAAATATGTTCTGAATGCATCCGACATTTCACAATCAACCAAAATAATCGATAAACCGATAGTATCAGCCAACGTAGATACAAAAGTTATGTGACCAAAAATGCAATCCGCCTTTTTAGTCTTATTAACGTAAAAAAGAACCAATTATGCACATTAAAATTTAAATTCTTTGAATTTCATTCGAACATAAATGCAAGCAAACAACTATTAAAATTCCTAAGGCCCCATATAGCGCGGTTATCGGAACTTACGCAGCGGCAGGTTCATCGCGGCTTCATTAAGCGTTACTTTCTATTACCAATTTCTAGCCAGACAGCGGTCTCAACGCGAAAATATAAGAGGTACCTAAAGATTGATAGCTTCGATTTAATCAAGACTATTGAGATGTCTTTTTTATCGTCACAAAAGGCCCGCGTTCGCGTTAATGAAACCCGACTTTAAACGTGCATTGTGGCGTCGTTTAGTACAAACAATAGACGTATTATGTAGAAAAAAAGTTAGGTGATAGCACTTGGTATTACAGTACCATTATAATAGGATATTGACCAATCATCAAGAATTTGATTTGTGTGTCAGAGGTCGAACCAACACTCCGTGCACTGTAATCGATAGAAAGCTCTAATCTGTTCTATTATTTGAATAGAAATTGCGCTTTTCTTGTCTCACTGTCGAATCCAGGAACGGCTGGCTTAACCGTCTGTATACCGGTTTACTGCGTTAGTTGCAGAGTTCGAATCCATACAAAATTCCTATAAAGAAAAAAAGTACTACCTAGTAAATGACTGAATGGACTTCCTGTTATCATCTGGCCGTCAAAATGTTTTTCTCGTCTAAATGCTAAGTAAAGCAAACCATCCTCTTAACACTTTGAATAAGGCTGTAAGATGATTTTGATTTTAGCCATTTATTTAAAAAAAAACCAAATAAATGATAATCACATTTCGGTAGTATTGCACGCAGGTATGTATAAATTCATTGACGCAGGTTCGCGTAGTGTATATATTCTTTGACGCAGGTTAGGTGAGTTTTCTACATAAAGCAACTTTTGCATATTCCAATTTTAAAAATTTTGTTTGTTTTTACACACATCTTTGACAATTTTAAATAATAAAGCTAAAAAACATTTTTTACATTTATAACAGTGGTAGAGCCACGCGGCAGCTTTTGCTGTCGCACGGATGAGCCGGCTCGAACCGGGGTGGTACCACGACCTCACAGAATACCAGCGTGAAGTAGAGGTTTACCTCTGCGTTTCGCTTGGTGAGTGCAGGTGGCCGGAGGCCCTTTTTACTGGAAATGAGGCATTCCATCTTAGTCCTCACGGGTGACAACGCATCTGCATTTTGATTTGCAAACGAGAATAGATGTAGATGTCTATGGGCCGCAGCAACCATTTACCATCAGGTGGACTGTGTGCTCGTTTATCACCCTTATCCTATGAAAAAAAATAGACGAAGGACCTCTTTCGTAAGAAGTAAAATGGAATACATCGTTAGCACTGACGACCGTACGGCTATTTATAAATAAAAAAGAAATAAAAATATTAATAAATTACTTTGTCAGTAAAGTTAGCATCACGCTTCCACAAATCATAATATGATAATATCACTGACGAGATGGCTTATTATCATAACTTTATAAAAATTATATATTATTATTATCTTAAAAAGCTATATGTACACAAACCTTGTCAAATATTCCTAAATTTATGAACGGTTTTGCTTGATTGTTATGTTTCTGCAAACTTGAAATATATTTTAAAAGCCATCAATGGATTTTAGATGACACTTTACATACATGATGACGAAAAAGCCATATATTTACAAGTTTTAGCATAATGAGTACATTATATACATATACTAAATTCCATTTATTAGCCCCTTTACATTTCCAATTAGGTGATTTGTTATACTATAAAGTCAAACAAATGTGTTATTTAGTTATAATATATATGACACTTTAAGCTTTTTCATACAACTTTGGTTAATAAAAATCTACAACAGATTTAGAAAGAAGTTTCCTACGTAGCAGAACCCTACTGCAGTTATAATAGTTGTAGGAGGAATGGGTGGGATCAAACGGGGAACAAGTTATGATCCACTTCTTGTTAGAAGTATGTACGTCGCTGTGCAGATATAGGAAGTATATGTGCAAAACTACACCGACGTTCTAGTAATGGTGTTCCAAATCAACAGTATCATATTTAGATTTATCACCATATACAGCATCAGGAAGTGAGGTTGAGAATTTGAAGAAGTCTTTTTTTATAGGATAAGGGTGACAAACGAGCACACAGTCCACCTGATGGTAAGTAGTTGCTGTGGCCCATAGACATCTACATCTATTCTCGATTACGAATCAAAATGCAGATGCGTTGTCACCCGTGAGGACTAAGATGTAAGCCTCGTTTCCAGTAACAAAAGGTGTCCGGTTCTCTACACTAACCATACGAAACACAACAGCGTTAAGCTGCTATTTTACGCTGGTATTCTGTGAGAGCGGTAGAGCCGACCCATTCGTGCTACAATTATACCAGTAATATAGCTGCAGTATGGCTCTACCACGTAACATGTTATGAGTTATAATGAGTCTATTATATTCCCTCTAAAACCCAGTTATACACTTATATATCTACATTTGTATAATTAAACATTTGTATATCGTGTATATATTGACAGATGGTTAACTCTGCATTTAAGTTTTATAATCGAAGAAATATCAAGCAAGTTCAAGCCGAGTCATTGGACAAATTGCACTTCCAAACGGTCCATTCATATCACAAAACACCGTACCTTTATTTTCGAACGCAAATTCATTCATTCAAATTCGAAAATTTCAATTCAAAATGCCTCGTCATTGGTGGCCTGTGCTACGCGGGTTGACAAACATGCAAATATGGTAGCCAACAGAAAACTCATACTATTTGCGACTTTATTTTCTTTTTATATAAAATGTAAATCTTTAAATTGGACAACGTTGTACCCCTTGTTAAAGTTTACGTGATGTTCAATCGTTTAAGAGGGCTGACAGGGATCGCTTGATGCAACTGTTGAAATATTTTGTCACAATAATTTGTCACGGTGTCAGAAATTGCGTATCAGAATGACGTGACGGCTGCATGCCGGTCTCCCGTGGGTTAGGCGTTTGAATCGTATCGATTAGATGCAATTAATCATTCGTATTTATCGATAATCGATTCGTGTAACGGAATCCTTTTGGAGACCAAAGGTGAGCCCATTTTGTATAACAAACATTCGAATGAGCGATCGTTGTTTTTTTACGTTTTTTAACGTACATATATGCCCATGTTTTATTAAGCTATGAGTTTAGAATGACATGGCGTTTCTTTTTCTCTGTGTAAATATGTATATTTGAATTCTTAAGAATTTTTTTGCGAAAGTCTATGAACCAATCTTTACCAATTACTCTATACAATATTTACGATTAAAAATCCGATAATCCAATTCATTAAAACAGCGGTCGTTTAACTGGCATTTATCGCGGTGAAGCAAAAACCTAACACAAAAACCGGAACCTTAATTTAACAAAGTTAAACTAGTAAAACGCTTCACGGTGCTCGATCCCGAAAGCAAAAATCAAGTAGTGCCTTGTTAAATTGAGCACGGTAGAACGTGCGCCGCTACCGAGATACCCGAGCGGAGGTAGAGTTAACTACGACAGGATGATTGGTCCGCTGCCATTCGCCGAACAAGTAAACACCCGATACAATGTTGCTACCTGTTAATAATAAGAAAATCGATGTACTTTGACCGTCTACAATATATTGTTAGTGTCGCTTTAGGACAATAACTTTTTTTATAGAATAAGGGTGACAAACGAGCACACAGTTCACCTTCATAGAAAGCGGATGCTGTAATCCAAAGATATCAACATTACTCCTAGATTATGAATCAAAATTCAGATGCATTATCACCGCTGAGGACAAGATAGGATGCCTCGTTTCCAGTAAAAAGGATCTCAGTTTCTCTATACTCACCATACGAAACGCAGCAGCATTGAGCTGCTATTTCACGCTGGTATTCTGTGAGAGCATACTCCTTCCCGGGTCGACCGGGTCGGTTATGAGGAGATTAATTTTTCCTTCTGAAATATTAGTTATTCATTCATTACAACCCTTCACAAGTCCACTGCTGAACATAGGTCTCCCTCATATTAATTATCTTTATATATAAAAATTACGTGTCACATTGTTTGTCCGCGATGAACTCCTACGCTACTGAACTGATTTCAATGAAATTTTGCACACTGTGTGCAGTTTGGTCCAACTTGAGAGATAGGATAGTTTTTATCCTGATAAGTGACACTCAATATTTTTTTATTACGAATTTAAGGATATTCATATGAAATGTCGTCGAAAAGGGCAGAACGTCTGACCGGAGACCATTTTCACTTGATACGAGGCATTCCATCTTAGTCCTTAGGGGTTCTCAGGAGGTCACCGCATCTGCATTTTGATTCTTAATCGAAGATAGATGTAGATATCTTTGGGACACCAGCATCCACTTACAATCATGTAGGCTGTGTGCTTGAGGTTGCGCCTATTCTATAAAAATAATCTCTGCATTATTTTAACAAATTAACTTCTCCCGCTATGAATTTTGTCAAATATTTCATCTCATTCTTAAGTGGTGCTGCACTTGTGGCAGTAAAATATGTCGGCAGAAAAGTTGAATGTCATCATCATTGAAATAATATTCTAATTTAAAGAATTACATAACCCACTTCAGTTATCATTGGCTATGGTTGTTATCGAGAGCCGTGGTGGCTTAGCCCTCAGTGTAAGCATCAGAGTACGCGAGCAATCCGGGTTCGATTCCCGCAGACACCAATGAAATTGTTAATAGCAATTTCAATTGCTGGTTTACCACGTGCTTGGCGGTAAAGGAAAACATCGTGAGGAAACATGTCTGAGGAATTATATATTTTCAGGGCATGTGAATTCCGCCTACACGCACTGAAAAAGTATAGTTTTTTTTCCACAGACATTTTATATTGTTGGCACAATTTTCATAAATTTATTACACACAGAGCGTGGAGAAACAATTTACGCTATTTGATACGTAATTGTCTTCCACTCTCTATTACTTGTAAACTTTAGTGACACGTAGAGCGTACACAAAAACAAAAATAAATAAATAAAAACTAATAGCAGTTACAGCTGCGTACTACAATTAACATAGTAATAATATAGAAATTTCACATCGGTGATTAACAATAGATATTCAATGAATAGTAATAAAAGATAACAAAATGGCAATAAAACAAACAATAATAATGAGTACATCTTCTTAGTCTATATAACTACAAAGACTAGCAGATAAATAACAAAAAGAAATACAGTAAGGAAAAACAACAGAAAGACATTCTAAACCATAAGGTTTAGAATGTCTTTCTGTTCTTTTATATATATCTTTTAGTTTATAATTATTTTATATCTACTTACTAATATAATCATTGTTACCGCTATTTACAATCTTATTAAAGTTCTTTAGGTTCCTAAGTACATTTTCATTAAGTTTTATGAAGGAATCCAGAGAACCAGAAAACAAGCATAGTAGATATATGTATAACTAAATGTCACTCTCAGAACGAGAGGTAGCCTATGCCCAACATGTGTGTGCTATATCGATAAATGAAAGATCAGCCAAATCCAACAACTTACCTATCTAAGTGTATGTGTGTGTATCTGTATATCGTGATACAAATATAAACATAATACTTTTAACTAATATCATAGAGCTTCAAAATTACAAAATATTTAAATTTTATCCATCGTCTAAAAGCACTTTGTCATTTTCTAATTAAATATTGATACGCTTTTCCGTAAACAAACAAGGTTGGTAACTACAGTTATTAATTAGTTCAATTTGTAACATTGAATCGGTACATTCCGAAAGGGGTCAGTGTCATATCGGAAAGGTCGACTGTTTCAATTTCAAACTGTTTAAATAAATTAATGGATCTTGTTAATAGTTATGAAAATGCTTTTTATTCCTTATTTTTAATCACCAAAAAATTTAAGTAGTTTTTAATTCCTTTTTAAAAACGAATTAAAACTAACAAAGCCATGAAATTACATTAATCGGATATTATGAGACGTTTGTATTTTTTTTTAATTTAATACGTACCAATATTGTATATATTTTTTTAATAATTATGATTAATAATTAATATATCATTTTAAAATATCTGCTTAATTCTCACCTTTTGTTTCAACTTACGAGTACTTATATTCTTATTTCCGTCTTAATTTAAATTAGAATTAAAATTATAATGATTATAATAATATAATTGAAATGAAAAAAATTAATGTCCCTAACTTTGTTACGCTTAATAATTGTACTAATGTAGTAATTAGCGTATTTTTAGTGAATTTTAGAACAAAGTTAAGACTGATTTAGATTACAATAAAAACAAGGATATTTCTTATTGTTTTTTTTAAAATGTAACCTTGAACGATAATTTAAACCTAAATTAAAATTTGTGGAACCGAAGTTTAAAGTTTTCGTTCGCTTCCTTCTTGCCATAATATAATTTTTCAGTTAATTACGTACGTTTTTGTAACAAAAAAATAATTATGACAGTTATTGGAAATGGTAGTCACCTCGGCTAGATACTAGTGTAATACGTACGTGGAAAAACCAAAGTGCAGATATGTTATGGTTGTAGCACGAATGGGTTCGACCCGAGAATACCACATAATACCAGCGTAAATTAGCCGCTTATTGTTTCGTATGAGTGTCTGGAACCGGAGACACTTTTTACAGGTGGACTGTGTGCTCGCTTGTCATAGATTGCGCTAAAAGTTTGTCAACTTATTGCTTCCACTTGTGCGAAGATTATAGGCATAGTACAATTAACTTACAATAGGTGGCGCGCGTATCGTACCAACGAAGTTAATTTGAAAGTTATACATCATTCGACTTCAATGAATATCATTCCTAATTAGACAATATAACCCTTACAAATTTAAAACGATATTTCGAAAATTATTTTTTCTGTGGCAACAACGCGTCGGGTAACAGCAAGTATTCTATAACAAATATGTAGTTAGCATGGGCGACTGGTAATATCGGAAAATTACAAAACTGTCTTAGGGGTGAAAAAATTTCGATCTCCACACAAATTCAACCTAATACTCCGTGCACAATACGGAGCTTCTTTACAGTCTTTCGGAAATTTCTATAGCGTGACTTAGACTTGTGCGTGAAGTGGCGCGGTTACAACGCCACCACACACCACACAATATCAAAGACCTCAGGGTTGGCAATGCAAGGAGCAATGCGTGTTATATCATTTTAGTCTATAAAGTACAGTGGAATATGTAAGGTTGTTACTGGTTGTTAGGGTTGATAAAAAAATCTAATAAAAAATTTATTTGGAATTATCTTTGCATAGGTTTTTCTTCATTAGTAGTAATTCTGCCCCTAGTGTATTTTTATTTTTCTATGGGATATGATATTTCAAATTATCATCTTTGGATAGATTTCTTGTTATTAGGGTCTCGTACATAATATAGCTTGCTACACCGGAGGCGAATAATTTTGAAATTTAAAAAAAATCAATACCCTTCATTTTCCTCCCCCCCCCCCCCAAACCAATAATTGTTCACTTCTACTTATTTTTTTTTCTTACATTGCCTCCCTGTCCCACATAAGTACAACATAAATGGCAACTTAGGTTGGTAATATCCAAACAATTTTATGAAAGCATTTTGAAACTTCACAGCTTTAACTTAGCCCCACGTATCTAAGTTGTGTTAAATATCTTGTGAAACATTATTAACGCGCGGGGTCAAGTCTACCACGGCCATCGTCGAGACCGTATTAAATATATTTGATTTATTCCTACAATTTATTACTTTATCGGTTACAGTTTGATTTATTTAGTGTAGCAAATTGGGTGTTAATTTACGACAAAGTAATATTCCGCAGAGATTGCGGAGCGATTTTTTTACCGCGGATTTAAAGGAATAAATTAATGATGCTGGCGTTTGTATGTGGTGGTTATGTGAGAGATTCCATTAGCACGTGTGATACGTTGTCAAAGAAATGGCTATAAGAAAGACCTCATAGTCTCCGATAACTAGCGTTAACTTTATGGTGGTAACTTTATGAACCTATCCTTACGTATGAAATGCTCGTCACCAATATCGTGCAGGCAGTATGTGGGGAATTTAAACCTCCTCAAAAGTGTTGAGATATCCACACTAATAACAGGAAACAACACTTGAGGTGCAAGCATTTGAAATATTTTGGGGTATGGATCAAGAGGTTATGGACAGCTGTGGAAACATAGAATTTTAATTTTGAATATAGATTTTGACGCTGAAAGCCACCCGGACACTTTGTAACTATTATTACTTTTTAACTTGCCGCTTTGAAAATTAACAATTTTCAAAAGATTTATAGATTGCGGTCCGATTTTAAGAATCCGAGTTTTCATCAGATCTTCACGTTTTGAGGTTCTAGAAAGTCGTTCCAACTATTCCCGGCTGGACGTCCGGTGTGTGTTTATGTATGTAATGTACGTATGTGTGTAGATAAAATTTATCGTACGATATCTTTAGAAGGAACCAACCGATCGAGATGGGTGACACGGCGTTCGAAAGTGTTCATTGAGACTACGAGCTGGTTAGATTTTCAAAAAATAAAAAACAAAAAAACTAAAATTAAGTAATTCGAGCATAACGCTCGAAAATCTATTTTAGTTTAAAAAAAACTAGCTATGCTATTAAAATTACCAAAATTCCTTTTAGCCACTTTTGCTTAGCTTCAAATTTAGTATTAAGAGTGGTTCACGACAGTAGTCAGATGTCTGATTCGAACCCAGCAAGGGTTATTTTATCTTTTATTTTTATACCAGCTCACTAGACGTTATTCGAGTTGTCTTTATGAAGAAATAGAAAATAGGTAACTGGAAATTTACTTGCCTCATTGTCGGCACGTCGACACGTCGAAAGACTGAGGCTGCGATTATTATGGGCCCTCTTGATTTGACCCTGCGACCTCGAGGTGCACTGAAATTCGCTTTGCGAACGCAGCTGTCCGTTAAAGCGTTCTATAGAGAAACGTATACTGTATTTATAGATTGTAAATAATTATGATTTTTATTTAAATCAGAATAAGCCTTACTTAGGCGGCCTTATCAGTGCAGTGGGACTAGCCAAGCTGACTATATACTACTTTTTTTTTATAGAATAACGGTAATAAACAAACATATAGTCCTCCTGATGATAAGTGGATATTGTAGTCCACAGATATCTACAACTATCTTCGGTTTACAATCAAAGTGCACATACATTGCGACTAAGGACTTAGATGGAATGCCTCATTTCCAGTAAAAAGGGTTCCTATAAATTCGATGGCAAAAACATTCTTATGTGTAATTTTGTGAGTTATCATTCGGTTACATTCATTTTTATAGGTTTCGATAACGATTGTAGATAGCCAACGTGGCTAAGTTCGAAAAGCTTATAGCGGTAAATATATTTTTTAACATTAAATGTATAGTTATGAATAAAATATATTAGAGTTGTAGTAAGTCAGGAACAGAATGCTTAGTTTAAATTCGCTGTAGGCGAGTAACCGACTCGACGAATGAAACTGCTAAATGCAATTTTAAATCCTGATTTACCATTTACTCGGTAGTGAGGCATGATAGGAAAGCAGAATGGCTAAAAATTTCAACGTCCAAGAATACAAGTGCTACAGATTCAAACTTTTTGTAATACTTAGTGTTACAGATTCAAAATTTTTCGATAGCTTTGTCAGTGTTCTTCGAATACTGAAATTACTAATCAAAGCAACTAGAAGAACAATAAACCTAGCAAGCTAACAGCATAGCAAAGTGGCGAAGCAATCAGCTTTGTAGCGGTTTCTAACGGTTGCCGTTGAGCAATCAGTTTCAAAATAGGAGGTTCAGATGCCTGGGTGATCAGTAATCGATTGCTGAAAACAGAATTTGAAAATTCGAAACCGTTCTCGAGATAATCGTGGGACAGACGGACAGACAGACAGACGGACAGACGGACAGACATCGTGAAATCAATAAGTGTCTTCGCAAGCTTCGCCACTTAATAATTGGCGGTTAAGCAATGAAGCTCGCTGTGATCAGGCCTTCTGTGAAAGGATTTAAAACTAAAACTCAACTATTTGAAACGCTCGCACTGATCTTTCTTCTTTCTGTATTTATGACCTAAAATTTCACTGCTCGACGCGCACATATGCTTGAAATCATGTTGTTTGTTGCAAATTATTTAAGACGGATAATTTGTACGTGAGTTTGCTTTCTTACAATAACTTGAGTTGGTTTTGGCTTGGTTTTTGCGTTTCTCCGTATTTCTTTTTTGTTGGTCAGAACCCCACACTATGGTATTGTGGAGGAGATTCACATACATGAATTGTACATCGAAAAACATCTAGACCCTTCTGGGTCCAGATGTTTTGGCCATTACTGGCCATATAAACATTTGTTCTGTGCGGGACTCAAACCCGCGACCTGTAGCGATGAGACGAAACGCTAAGCCACTGCGCTATAGATCCGGCATAGCCAGTCCAGTCTAGTCTAGTCCAGAAGGTAAGGGTTCAATTTCTACAGCATAAATATTTTTCTTACTTTAAAGTTTTTATAAATTAAATTATTATTGAGGTATTTTTTTTAATATGCCACGTTTTTTTTGAGCTATGTTAAAAATTTCAAGTTTTTTTTTAAATACTAGTAATGTTATTAAACATTACTAATATTTCCTTTAACCACTTCTGGTAAGCTTAAAATGCTTGTGTTATAAGTGGTTCACGACAGTAGTCGAATGGCGGATTCGAACCCACGACCTTTCGAGTTCGCGGTCCGCGCCCTGCCATTAGGCTACTGACGCTAATTTCAAGTCTCGAACTCGTCGAGAAGTTAGTTTAAAATCAATTACTAAATTCGACCCAAACAGATACACACGAAAGCAAGTTCATAAAAAGGTGGTATAAAACAACCAACAACTTAACTACCTAAGCCTTACAAATTTAAATTGACATACCGTCGCAAAGGTGTTACAGTCACGGTAGAGAATCAAACAACGCTACCACTTATCGCATCAGACATGCAAATGTGCGCAAAGCTAATTATTATATCATAAAAACTGCCAACGCGTTTTAATAAAAACTCCTGTGCATCGAAAGACCGACATACAAAGCAACGTTAAAGAAACTAATAACAAACTCTAGTTACTAATAACTAGCGAACTTCACGCTTGTATTTCAATAATAGTCCACACAAGATCTGTCACGGATTTTTTTTTGTACTTTTAATGCAGGTAATACACGACCGACCAACAAATAAAACAATGTAAACCAGACATCTAATAAAAACTTTGTCTAAGACGTAGAAAAAATGCTTGTTTGTATAGTTATGAATTGAAAGATTATTCCATAGTATACAAAAACTCGGAACAATGTTGGAAAAACACATAAATGTGAAAATATGAACATTTATGAAAGAAATAATATTTAATCGTAAACACAACACCACGGGCTGAGTTAAATTAACTTAATTCACAGCATTTATTTTAATGTTACAACCTATATACGTTCCACGGTTGAGCACAGGCACAGGATTACTTACTGACAGGGTTTTAGGGCAAGGAAGGTGTTCGCCGCGCTGCGTTAATGCGTGTTGGCGTTGACAAGTCTTCGAAAAAATTTCAAACAGGTTTCCTCACGATGCTTTCCTTCACCACCAAGCACTCCGTAAATAAGCACTTAAAATTTCAAAAACCCCAACTGTTCGTGTACTGTGAAATTTGCGACGAGCGCTTAGGCCTTGATCTATTACGGCGTGTCAAGTGATTTAACCAGTCACTTCAACATTTCCGACGTTTTCTACATTTTTAGGTAGGACCATGTTTTATTTTTTTACATACCATTTTTTACGCGGTAGAGCTGTGCTTCAGCTATATTATGGTTGTTTTTTTTTTTTTTTTTATAGGTGAGGGGGCAAACGAGCATGCGGCTCACCTGATGGTAAGTGACTACCGCCGCCCATGAACATCTGCAACACCAGGGAGGGAATTGCAGATGCGTTGCCGGCCTTTTAAAAAGGAGTACGCTCTTTTCTTGAAGGTCCCTAAGTCGTATCGGTCCGGAAAAATCGCTGATGGTAATTGATTCCACAAGGAAGTCGTGCGAGGAAGAAAACATCTTCTAAATCGCACAGTGGTGGACCGCCAATCATCCAGATGGTGTGGATGGTATCGGGAGTTCTGCCGCGATGTGCGTTCGTGAAATTTGGCGGCTGGGATTAATCCGAACAATTCCTCAGAGCACTCCCCATGGTAGATGCGAAAGAAAATGCAAAGAGATGCAACATCTCTTCGCAACGCCAATGAGTCGAGCCGATCGGAAAGGACTCGGTCGTCGACGATTCGAGCCGCTCTGCGTTGGATGCGGTCAAGTGGAAGGAGCTGGCACTGGGGAGCCCCTGCCCAGAGATGGGAACAGTATTCCATGTGAGGCCGAACCTGCGCCTTGTAAAGTTGCAGGCGGTGTGCCGGCATGAAATACTGTCCCGCTCTGCTGAGCACGCCAAGCTTTTTAGAGGCCAATTTGGCCTTCTCTTCCAAGTGACCACGAAACTGCACGTCACTCGATATGTCGACGCCGAGGATTCCGATACTGGCTGCGGCAACCAGGGGAGTGCCTTGAAACTGAGGAGATACGACAAAGGGGTTCTTTTTAGCGGTAAACGCGCAAACTTGTGTCTTCTGAGGATTAAACTGGACTAGATTTAGTCGCCCCCAGTTCGAGACTTTGTCCAGCAAAGACTCGACTTCAGACACCAGTTTGTTCCGGTACTCGGAGACGTTTTCCCGAGAAATATTAGCACGGCCGGTGTATAAAGCATCACCAGTGCTGTCATCCGCATAGCAATGAATGTTACCAGTTAGCAACATATCATTGATATGCAGAAGAAACAGCGTTGGTGATAGCACACAGCCTTGTGGAACACCAGCGTTAATAGGCTTGTAGTCAGAACATGCACCGTCTACAACGACCTTGATGCTCCGATCTGCAAGGAAGCTGGTGATCCAATTGCACAATTTCTCGGGAAGCCCATAGGAAGGGAGCTTCGAAAGAAGCGCTTTGTGCCAAACCCGATCAAAGGCCTTCGCAATGTCCAGACTAACGGCCAACGCCTCCCCCTTGGACTCTACTGCCTCCGCCCATCTATGGGTCAGGTAGACCAGAAGATCACCAGCTGATCGACCCCGACGAAAACCGTATTGGCGGTCACTAATCAGCTGGTGATCCTCAAGGTACCGGATGAGCTGGCAGTTGATAATGGATTCCATTATTTTGGAGAACAAGGAGGTGATCGCGATAGGCCTATAGTTGGACGGGTCTGAGCGGTCGCCTTTTTTAGGGATCGGGTGGACAAAAGCTATCTTCCATGAATTCGGAACTACGCCTTGGGAGTAGGAGTACCGGAAAAGACGCGTTAGGACCGGTGCCAACTCCGGAGCACACGTCCTCAGCACAATTGGGGGGATTCCGTCAGGCCCACTCGACTTCTGGATGTCCAGGGAGAGAAGTGCTTTGCGAACCGAGCGCTGTGAGAACAGCACATCCGGCATGGAGCACTCACACCGCGGGATGGTCGGCGGTGTTTTCCCCCCGTCATCAAGAGTCGAGTTGGACGCAAAAAGGGAGCCTAAAAGGTCGGCTTTGTCCTTTGCGTCATGGGCCAGTGAGTCGTCCTCCCTGTGCAGAGATGGTAGTGATGGCTTACAGAAATTCCCTTGGACAGCCTTGGCGAGAAACCAGAATGCACGGGTTCCCGAAGGAAGGCGAACTAGTTTCTCGCCAATTCTGCCTATGTGCTCTGACTTTGCCTTGGCAATAACTCTTTTGAAGGACCTGGAGGCGAAGTTATACTTCTTTTTAAGTATGCTGGTGTTTACATCCCGAGTCGCCGAAGCTGCAGCCCAGGCTTGATAACACTCCTGCTTACTGCGTAATGCAATCTTACAGGAGCGACCAAACCAAGGCTGAGATCTGCCTCCGATGGGTACCACAGATGATGGAATAAATAGTTCCATTCCCTGTAGCACCACATCAGTGACAGAGTCAGCAACAGCGCTGGGATCATCCGGCGAGAAGCAAACCCGCCCCCATGGGTAGGATGCAAAGAAAGACCGCATTCCGTCCCAATCCGCCGACCTGTAATGCCAAACACGGCGGCAACCTGCAGAACGCAACCGCGAAGGGAGCGTGAGTGGCACCATACTCCGGATCAGACAGTGGTCCGAAGAGCCGAGAGGGGCATCGACGGAAACCTGATATCCGTCCGGATGAGAGGTCAGCAGAAGGTCCAACAGGGAAGGTGTATGATCCTCCACATCTGGAATCCGCGTAGGCGAAGTAACCAGTTGTGTCAGACCATATGCCAAGGCAAAGTCATAAACAGATCTCCCCGCATGATCGGTTAAACGTGAACCGAGCCATTCGGCATGGTGGGCGTTAAAATCGCCAAGGATCACGATCTCTGCGGATGGGACCTGTTGTAGCAAGGAATCTGTAGTCATTTGGACGTGGTCGATGAGTCGGTCTGTTTCGGCATTACCGCTATGGGACCTATAGAGGCACCCGTAGACGCGCGGATGGTCGTCGCTGTCTACGCGTAGCCAAAGGATGGACAGGTCCGAACCTTCAAGACTGCCGAGGCGTCGAGAACAGATGTCCTCTCTGACATACACGCAAACTCCAGCCCGAGGCACAAAGGAGTGCTCCAATTTGTACCCCGGGTAGGAGAGATACGAAATATCAGCCGGAGAGGAAACCTGCGTCTCGGTCAGGAAGAGCAAGGCCGGCTTCGCCGTCTCGAGATGGTAGTGGACGGCGTTTAGGTTAGAGTGAAGTCCCCTGATGTTGCAGAAATTCACGGATAGCGTGGCAGGGGTCGCCTTGGTATTGTTGCTCAGTTTGCCCCGAGCAGTTATGTTTTTGAGCGGAATTTTGCCCCCCCCAGAATACGCGGGGCAGCCTGAGCATCCACGCTCAGGATTGGAATAACATGGTAATGGATGCTCAGCGAGGGATTCTCCAGGGGTACTGGTACCCTCCTGGGGTAGTCTTTTGTGTAATTCCGCTACCATGTTGATGGGGGGGGGGGGATTGGGCCTCCGGCCACCTGCACTCACCAGACGAAACGCAGAAGCAGAGCTTCTACTTCACGCCGGTATTCTGTGAGGTCGTGGTACCAACCCGGCTCGAGCCGGCCCATACGTGCAACAGCAAAAACTGCTGCATGGCTCTACCACCGTTACCATATTGTTGCACGTATCGGTCGACTTAACCGAGGAAGAACGATGCTCTCACAGAATACCAGCGTGAAATAACAGCTTAATGATGCTGTTTTGTTTGTTGAGTGTAGATCAAGATACCATTTGTATTCTAAGCGAGGCATTTCATATTGGATATCGCATCTGCATTTTGATTTATAATCGAGGATAGATCTAGATAATTATAGGTCACAGCATCCACTTACCGTCAGGTGGACTATGTGCTCGTTTGTCACACTTATTCTACAAAAAATGCCAGTTCTATCATTTAAGTGTAGCACCATGGGAGATGGGCTTAATTCACATAAGAATCTGCAATAGTAAAAATTATCACCTATCAAAATGAAATCAAACGATCTTAGAACCGGTGTACGGATAGCAACAAAGTTTAGTATGGGGCGTTGTTGTCTGGGTATAAGATTATAACTCCACTGTTTCATCATCATCTAGTACCTAAGTCTAATGCTAGACCTGCGCCTTCCCGTAGTGTTTGCGATCATAATACCAAGAATCTCATACCTTTGGTGCCTGTCATGCAAGGTCGTCACTCCTATAATGGATTAGTAAGCTGAAATGGCAATGAGCCGGCCATATAGCTCGAAAGACCGACAACCGATAGAAAAAAAAGGTTCTCGAGTGGCAAACTCGAAAAAGCTAAGTGTAGATGGAGTGGCACTCCCCTTAGTTGACTCTTACTATCGAAATACTATATCAATCACATCGATAATAAGATCGCTAAATTATTAAGAAAAAAACTGACTAAAGGCATGACTCGTGTGAGACTTTTGCGTGAGAGTTTTTCATATGTAATTAGATAAAAATATTAAAATTACTAATTAATTGTTTTAATTTTGGCGTATTATGTTAAATACAATTTTCTATCGTATTTATTTATGAACTAACAGCAAATTCTATGTGAAATTGTATTTTAATCGTACAATTAATTTAATTAAATAAATTTATTACTAGCTGATAAAATGAGATCGTCACGTAAAAAACATGCCAACAAAACAATGAGTAGTAGCTACCTAGTATGATAGTTCATTTAAATTATTAAGATTAGTTTTTGCTCTCGAATCAACTGTCCGAATAAAGCATGCGTTGTGAATACATTAATTCGAATCTAAATTTAAATAATTCAACAAGTTACATTTTCGATTATAAAAAAAAACGTTACGAAATGCAAAAATGTTAATGTAAATGGTGAGCGACAAAAAATCGCCGGCGTTTTTTGTTCGCTGTATGCACACATCGTCGAGTTTCCCGCGCTATTACTCATTGGTCGCGCTCACTTACATCGCTACACTTGCAGTAAGAATTTGTGAGAACCTTGCGAATGACCGACGATACTCCGAATTATTATTCTCAAACCGCTCGATATTTCGATTATAAGTCGATTATTCGACATGTCATTAAAAAGTCAATGAAGGCGAAAAGTGATACCTGCATCGACTTTTTAATGGCATAAAACTGGCAAACGACGGGCGTCTGATGTAAATGTCTAAATCCTGAAGATTACAATTATCATTCCTGTAGAGTAGATGATTTATCTCAGCGCATGCAACTAATTAAAATTATTTTTTTACGTTTTTTGTTGAGAAATCAAAAAATCATCAAGTCAAAGAAGACTAAATCTGATTAAACGTGAAAATTTTTTGTTTTTACTTTTTATTTTTCTTGCTCAGAATTAAAATTCATTGAAAATTGAAAAAAACAATCTATGATTTATAGAGCGATTCAAAAATTTTAAATAATAATAATAGAAATAAAAACCTCCATGACAATAATTATTTTATTTGATATGAAGGCATTCCTAGTAATATTTTATTTTAAAAGTTTATCAAATACAATATAACGTTTGCTGATTTATAAAATAAAACTTCCCTGTCGATAACATTGCGTCCACTCACGGGATACACCCTCGATTTACGACGGTTGAGCGTCAAAATATCGCACCATCAAGTACCATGGACCGATATTAATCTCGGCCCATGCTCGATAATAACATAGAAGAGAATAATGATTAATAATGCATTATATACCGTAAATGTCGGTTTGTTATGTTTTAAGTATCGTAGTTTTATAATGCCAATAAGGTCGCTACATTACTTAGTAGTTAATAAGATACCAAGTTGTTCTAAATTGATCATTTCCAAGCTGCATTTAAATTTAATGATCTTTCGATTGTGAGGTCAGAGTTGAAATAGAATTTGTTTATTTGATCACATACTCGTAATCACATTTAAAAATAAAATATGGATACTTTCATTCTCTAATTGTGTAATTACTATGGCGTGTATTCGACTTTTCAAATTCGTTCGTTAGCGTAATGATTGACGCTACTAGTTGGCCTGCATAGGAACAGCTGTTTGTTCTTGGATGTTGCTATATTGTATAGTTGTACCACGAATGGGTCGGCTCGACCGGGGAAGGATCACGCTCTCACATTATACCACCGTAAAGTAGCAGCTTTATGTTGCTGTATATCTTTAGGTGAGTGTAGAGAACCGGAGACCCTTTTTACTGCATACAAAGCATTTTATCATAATCCTCAGGGATCATCTGCATATTGATTCTTCATTGAGGATAAATGTATATGTCTATGGCCACAGTATGTGTGCACGTGTGATCGTTTGTCACCCTTATTCTTAAAAAAATAGTTTAAAAAAAGATGGTACATGCGATGCGATGTGCTGTCGCACGGATGGGCCGGCTCGAGCCGGGGTGGTACCACGACCTCACATAAAACCAGCGTGAAGTGGAAGGTTTACCTCTGCGTTTCGCTTGGTGAGTGCAGGTGGCCGGAGGCCCTTTTTACTGGAAATGAGACATTCCATCTTAGTCCTCACGGGTGACAACGCATCTACATTTTGATTTGTAATAGAGGATAGATGTAGATGTCTATGGGCCGCAGCAACCACTTACCATCAGGTGGACTGTGTGCTCGTTTGTCACCTTTATTCTATAAAAAAAAGAAATGTTTTTGCGCCGTTTATTTTTGGATTTATCATTTTGAAACAGTAGTAAATTAAATACGTTCGACATACGAAATTTTTGATTTCACACAATTAATATAATTACAGTATACATAAGTATATTATTTATGATGAAGAGTGAGCCATCGCTCAAGATTTTATTTATCAGTACTTATGTTTGTATTTTAAATCCTTTATTTTTAACCGACTTAAAAAGGACGAGGTACTACATTCGACTGTATTTATTTTTATGTGTTAACTTATAACTTTTTTCTAGGTGAACTGATTTTGATGTTAAGTAAAGTAAAGTAAAGTTGCAGCCTATTAACGTCCCAGTGCTGGGCACAGGCCTCCTCTCATTTCTGAGAGGGTTTTAGGGCAAGGAAATGTCCGCCGCGCTATCCCAAAGCGTGTTGGCGAACTTCACATGTCTGCGAAATATTTTTTTTTCATATTTCTCAGACATGCAGGTTTCCTCGCGATGTTTTCCTTCACCGGCGATCACGTGGTAAATCAGCTGTAAACTTCACAGTACGCGAGAAACCCGGGTTCGATCCCCGCCGGCAATGAAATTGTTAATTGCAATTTTAAGTGCTGATTTTGATGTTTTTTTTTAATTTGAAAGCTGGTGCTTCTCATGTGGTCGCATATAAATTTGATAAAAGGACTGACCAGTAGTTTTGAGTTACCCTTAATAATTTATATTGAAATCGGTTGTATAAAATGTTTAATTTTACCACTTTTGTATAAGCAAGGTTATAAAACGCACTTCCCTTATAGCAGCGCGGGCCTCTAAATGCGTTTCAAGGCAGAGATGCGGATATGTTTTTATAGCTAATTTTACATTACTAAAATATAATTATTGTATAATTTTTCCTTCTTTATTAAATAAATTTGGTAGGTAGTGGGTTTCCTCAGCCACCAAGAAATCCATCTGTTTGTTCATCCACCGCTGTGCTCCAATTTGAAAGTCAAAAGAACTGTGAGGCATCAAAACTTAGTTTTCAGGTGCAACACCTTCTACTTTTTAACACATTTATTAGTTCTTTCCTTTATTTGTATTAGTTTGGCATGTATATACATGTATGTGTGCATGTAATGGAATTCTATAATGCAATTTACTCCCACCTCTAAACGTTTGAATGATCAAAAATTTAATGACAATATAATAATTTTATGGTTACGACCTTTTCTCACTGGGATCATCACCACTCGCAATTAATGTGTGTTATTTATGTTTTTTTTAAACTCTTATTTTATTTTAAGTACATGCAAGTGTTCATGAGCTATATGTATTATCATCAGGTGGATGTTCATCACCCTAATTTTGTATAAAACGTCGCTCTCATTTGCCTGTAATATAAGCCTACTTCTTAATTGCATACAAAATTTCTAATAATTTATTTTGTGCAATATATTTATGATCTTAAAATAAAAAATCTATATTTCTACTTCTTCTGAACTCTATGGAAAAATTACTTTAACAGTGGTAGAGCCAGGCATATATTCATATGCATACAAATCGACAAAACATTAATTATCTGTACACGAAATCTTATTATCTAGTTGACTTATCAAAATCTGGCCACCCACGCTCGCTTTATATTTTATGTGTTTTAATGGTATTTAGGCTTAAACGTGTTAAATGCAATTAAACTTAATGAGATGCTCGTAACGTTTACCTTTCTGGGTATATAACTACACTGTATTAACTGCGCGGGTTAAATCATAGTGCCGTCGACATAACAGTGTTAACAGTGGTAGAGCCAAGCGGCATCTTTTGCTGTCGCACGGATGGGCCGGCTCGAACCGGGGTGGTACCACGACCTCACAGAAAACCACCGTGAAGTAGAGGTTTACCTCTGCGTTTCGCTTGCTTAGTGCAGGTGGCCGGAGGCCCTTTTTACTGGAAATGAGGCATTCCATCTTAGTCCTCACGGGTGACAACGCATCTACATTTTGATTTCTAATAGAGGATAGATGTAGATGTCTATGGGCCGCAGTAAGCACTTACCATCAGGTGGACTGTGTGCTCGTTTGTCACCCTTATCCTATAAAAAAAAAACTTTATTCTCATGAAAAGAAACTAAAATAAGTTTCATATTTGTTACAATCTTCTACCATTACAACTAATTGCCTCCTCTAATCGAAGTAAAAAATATATTTAACACTAACTAGCAGCATTTTTAATAATTTTAAAATATTATTACTATATTATATAAATAATTTAATTTAATTTAATTTTAAAATATTATTATATATATTAGAACATGTTAAAATATTATTCCCAACAAGTTGTTTAACAATCATCAACAATACTACCATAATAACAACCAAAATAATTGCGATACATTAGGTGTTTCTCTTAATATTAATAAATATTCAATACCTCCAACATTACGAAACAACATACAACAATTCTTATAGTATGTTTAACAGTACAATTTAGTTTTCGCGTTATTCCCGGACTAGCGCTTACGTGTAGACCTGTTACGTATTCCCATAAACCCCGTAGTGCATTCCCACGGAGTTACAAGTCCGGGGCCAATAACGTCGGTGTCGGAAAATGACAGAGCGGCCATTCTCACACGACCGCCGCACTAATATCAGTGATGTGGACTATGATTTGCGGGAAAGTCGGAGTCAATTGTTTGTTCGTGAAATATTTCAAGAATCGAGTGACATATTTTAATCCAATTTCTTTATATATTCAGCAAACTCTGAAAGTCGTGGGTTCGAATCCGCCATTCGGCTACGATCATTAGCTAACAAGCATTTAAAACTTGCTTGGAGTGTTTAGCGCGAGTATTAGCATTGATACATTCATAGCGTTACAATCAAGCTACAAAAAGTATACAAACTTTTAATGATAAATAGGAAAAATAAAAAAATACGAATTTTTTGAGAACGATCTAATCAAACGTTTGTTTATTTTTTCGGCTATTCCTAGTATAACGCCTTCTTAATTTTCTTCGTTTGCGTAAGCATATAACATAAATTTAGAATGTTAAATTTAGATATAGGTAATTAACAAAATTAAAACAAAAACTGTGAGATACGATAATACCATTTAAAACTCGGTAGATAGATAGTAATCGAGTTTCATCAATACAGTCCATGATGTAACGTTTAAAAGTTTTAACAACATGTAAAAATAAATGAATCAAACCGTATAAGAAAGGAATTAAATGTCATTTTACGTAATATAACATACATGATTTCGAGTTGAATCCAAAAATTATTTAATTAGTATGCAAATTGCGTGTTCAGATCTCATCCGAGATAAATGATTATCGTTCAGCGACAACCCTTACGGTCCTCAATTTTTCGCAAACCGAGTCGTTGAATTTTTAACACTGTAATAACCAACAGAGAGTTGAAAATTAAATGGCAGAATTAATTATACGTCTCAAAAAATGTGGTCGCAACTGACAAATTAATTAAGTTGGAAGAAAAGGGAATCGATCTGTTGTATCGCGTTATATGCTCGAATAGCCTGCGATCGGGATCGGATGCGACGATGCTGACGTTTCTTACGAATTTTTGCATTCAGGGTCTTTGACCGCGCGTTTTTCCCTTTTAATTTACTTCCAACATGATAAGTTCAACGAAAATCGCTCTCAAAACGGCCCTCTTTCAAAACGCCGCCCCACAGATATACATTGTTAAATCGTGGCTAAATCTTATTATTACTTATTAATAAATATATATATATGTATAAAGAAAATAATACATAAATATAATCAAAACATAACCTCTTTAATCGAATTACCACGTGAGACAACCCTGGATTTTCAAATACCAGAATACCACAGATAAATAAGCGTTAATGACAAAAAATCAGTAAGACTACACCGTCGTGTAAATTAATATTGAAGACTGATGAAGCGCCAACGATAAAGAGTTAAAATAAAATCGGAATCCCTCGAAGTTGTCTGAAATATGTCGTATATCAATAATTTGCTCGATTTAACGATTCCCTCCATTAAGTTTGAAATTTCGCCGCCATCTTATTTCTACCTTTGTCAACTTTTCTTCGATAGGTAATGTGATCAACTTAAAATAATTATTTTTAATCTGTGAAGTTTTGTGCTTATAATGATAATTGAATAAGGTATTTTATGATAAATGATAAATATATTAGTTGTTTAATATCTTTTTTTAAATATTAATTAGTTATAAACGAGCTAAGACTTTTAGATGATGGATAACTTCTGCAGTCATTGAATATCTGCAAGCAACTTAAAAAAAACTGTTTATGTTTAAAACGCCTCCACGATACAGGGGCTTTTGCCCCTACGTTGCGTTCGTTTTACCACCAATCTATACATCTATACAAATAAATAAAATTGAAGTGTCTGTTTGTAATGTCAAAATTACAGCTTTTAAATTAAATGCATATGAAAGTATATACGGTACTTATAACAAAAATACAATTTTTCAAGTTTTTGTCTGTCTGTCTGTCCGTCTGTCTGTCTGTCTGTTTGTTCCGGCTAATCTCCGAAACGGCTGGACCGATTTTGACAGGATTTTCACTGGCAGATAGCTAATGTCACAAGAAGTAACTTTGGCTAATTTTATTTTAGAAAAAGAATTAGGGTTCCGTGCAAAAAAATTAAAACCCCAAACAACACGCGGGTGAAGTCGCGGGGAACAGCTAGTATTTAATAAAAACGGGTTCATCGAAATCAAACGTTATACTTTTCATCATACCTATTTTTAAATATTGTACGTTATAAACATGGTATACACGTAGTTTTTTTTTAATATGATAGGGTGGCAAACGAGCACACAGTCCACCTGATGGTAAGTGGCTGCTGTGACCCATAGACATCTATACTCAATAAAGAATCAAAATACAGATGCATTGTCACCTGTGAGGACTAAGATGGAACTCACCATACGAAACACAGCAGTGTTACGTTGCTATTTTACGCTGATATTCTGTGAGAGCGTGGTCCTTCCCCGGTCGAGCCGAACCATTCGTGCTACAACTATACTACTAATATAGCTGCAACATGGCTCTACCACGTATAAAGATGCAGTTGAATCTAGTGAGGATGAAGATGTAACTACTTACTACTACTAATACTAATACGTGTATAGCTGCAGCATGGCTCTACCACGTAAAACACGTGTCAACGTACCACGTTTCTGTTTATTTAAATTTTTTATAGAATAAATATGACAAACGAGCACGCAGTCCACCTGATGGTAAATGTCACCATTTAGAACTGAGATGGAATACCTCGTTTCCAGTAAAAAGGGTCTCCGGTTCTCTAAACTCACCATACAAAACACAGCAGCATTAAGCTGGTATTGTGTGAGAGGGTGGTCGTACCTTGGTGGAGCCAATATATTTGTGCTACAACCATGATATAGCTGCAGCGTGACTAACGTAAAATAATATTATGTTTATAATAAAATATATCATATTCATCTATAAAATAGAATCTAAAATAATCCATTCGTCGATTAAACGTACATCAACTTGAAACAAGGAGCGATATCATAAAAGCGACAAATCACCGGTGGACATCGGTCGACCGCTCACAACAAGGTAGAGTCTTGTAAGGGATCGTGTTCGATCTAATTTAGAGCGGCGAGCGGGCTGATGAGCGGAGCGATAAGCGACGCGGGTCGGAACCATGCTGCGTGATTTACTCGATGCGGGGCCTGCGTATTTGCGATGCTGTACCGCCATCTGATTAGAGGCGCTGTCATCGGCTATGGTATGTTTATACGTGGATACTGTTGATGGTATTGGTGTTTGTCGATTGAATACACATTAAGCTAAAATAAAAATAAGATTTTATGTACTGATTGTAGCCCGTTTAATCGTTATGAACGATTCAATACCAAATTTCGGGATATATGATAAAAATCATAATTTTCGCGATTACTTAAATTCTAAGACATTAAGTTAGGGTAATCTGCTCAAAAATATATCTCAAATGGTGACCTGTCAAGGCTTTGCATCGAACTTCCAAACATTTTGTATACATTAGGGTTGTAAAAATAAAGAGTAATTTGCCGAAGTTTCATTAAGGGGTTGTTTTACCTTTAGATGTGTTTATTATTATTTTATTATAAATAAAATATATTGTTATTAGCTTATAAAAGTCAATTAACGAATTCATACTATATAAATTCAGACTGAATATGAATTTTGTACACCCTCTTCACGATTATAATATACATTCAATTATTAAAATTACCAACCCGCCTACCAATTCTGGCTATCAATTCAAAACCCGTAAGACAAAGAAGAAGGATAAGATATTACAAATTAAATACGAAGCATTTCTATACTCAATACTACAAAAGTCTGTGTGAAATGAACGCGAGCAACCCGGGTTCAATCTCCGCCGGCACCAATGAAATTGTTAGTTGCAATTTTAGTGCTGATTTACCACGTGCTTAGCGGTGAAGTAAATCATCGTGAGGAAACCTGCATGTCTGAGAAATAAGAAAAACTTCGAAAAGATATGAAGTTTGCCAACACGCGTTGGGGCAGCGCGGCGGACATTTCCTTGCCCTAAAACCTTCTCAGAAACGAGTGGAGGCTTGTGCTCAGCAGTGGGACGTATAAGGCTGTAACTTTAACTTTTTTGTAAAAGTCTTTGCAATTAAATTTCATTAATCAAAATCATAGACACGCTATACTATTAGTCGAAGAGGTCGAAACACAACTAAGCGCTAAATAAATTAGCATTCCACTTCTTCTTTAACACATAAATTAACAGTCCGAGGCCTATCGTATTTTCCTTTATAACATAATCGGTCCCATCTCGGCGATTTATTCGCCGAGGCTTGGAGCATCGTGGCTGGGAGCGACGCGAGTCATCGTGCCCACCTGTATCATTGATCGTACAAAGAATAATCAAACGAACAGACAAATAAAACGAACAGCACTTAAGTCGAGTTTTATAACTGTTTAATGTGTGACAGCCTTCGATTGTTTATTTTTTTTAATCTTTTATGCACAAAATAAAAATCGTACATATGGCGGACTTAATGTTTTAAGGCATTCGCTCCCAGTCAACCATTAGGCTAAGCAGAGATAAACATGTGGGAGGTAGTGCAGCAAAAGTAAACTAATAATGAGAAAAAGATAACGAAGTCCGAATATACCAGAATATATACATACATATATAAATACTCACGCCTGTCACCCAGAGGGGTAGGCAGAGACTATGGACTTCCATTTGGCACGATCCTGACACATCTCTCTCGCTTTCTCCACATCCATACACCTACGCATACACGTCGGTTAAAGGTACACTTGATTTGGCCCATTTTCAATATATCGCCAATTTGGTCGATATTCACGTGGTAGAGTCATCTGCAGTTATGTTAATAGTATAGTTGTAGCACGAATGGGTCGGCTCGACCGGGGAAGGACCACGCTCTCACAGAATATCAGCGTAAAATAGCAACGTAACACTGCTGTGTTTCGTATGGTGAGTTCCAACTTAGTCCTCACGGGTGACAATGCATCTGTATTTTGATTCTTTATTGAGTATAGATGTCTATGGGTCACAGCAGCCACTTACCATCAGGTGGACTGTGTGCCCGTTTGTCACCCTATCCTATAAAAAAATACTTTCGCTTAGGGCGTCCCTTTCCGACTGTGTCGTTCACCTCCAACATAAATTTGCTTTGTCACTCTTTCCTCATTTATTCTTCCTACATGTTCTATATATAGCGAACTAACAGTCGACCTGCTGGTAAGTGGCTACTGCTGCTTATGATACCTGCAACCGACTTCAAAGTAAGAAGGTTACATATACGTTGACACATCTGAGGACTAATATAGAATACCTCACAGCTTGTTATTATACTGGCGCTATACACCCTTCTGACCCTAAAACAGGAGTGAACGCTCTGCTACTTGGAAGCAGAAATAGTTGAGAGTCTACCTACGGACTCGTAAGCAGAAATGGAAACCCGCGTTAAAAACCCGCGTTAAAGAACACATAGCTGATATGTAGAGTCGACGCTCCGGGAAGTCTGCAGTCTGTGAACACGTACAGGATCGCCCCCGTCACTACATTAGATTTGATAGACCACAAATCCTCGCTAAAGAACACCGATTCGTTCCAAGGATGATTCGCGAGGCTATTGAAATAAAAAAAAACATCCTAATTTCAATAGAGAAGATGGCTGGGTGCTACCATCTGCTTGGGATCCCATAATTAATAAAATTAAATCCCAACCCAAGCATACAACTGCAAGACTTCATGATACTGTAAGTTCATACTGCGTAGATCGGAACAAAATTAAAGAATTTTTAATCTGAAGGTAGCCGTGCTTAACTATGACATTGGGACGTCATACACCTCAGTTGCCCCCGTGACCATGGGTGCTGAAAAGTGCTGGAAACGTCGGGAATATAAAATAAGTTAATATACGCGATAAAATCCGTAAAATTAGTTTTATTTAAATGTGTGGTGTTCGCGTTAATATAAGAAATCATTAAGCAGAAAAGGAATCATAACACCGAAGGTAAAAGCACCTTATTCCGAGGGTTCTAAAATTGGCACCATATTCCGAGGCATTTAGAAAAACTGCGTTTAACACATACTTTTGCTACCGACTTCAAAAAGGAGACGGTACTCAATTCGACTGTATGTTTTGTTTTATGTGTGTTACCTCATAACTTTTTAGTGAGTGAACCGATTTCGATGATTCTTTTTTTATTTGAAAGCTGGTGCTTCACATGTAATCAAGGTCTGACCAATAGTTTTTAGTTATTTTTAATAATTTATATTGAATTGATATCGGTTGTACAACATTTTTAATTTTAAATTATGTTATTTACTGCAAGATCTATTCTGCAACTGATTAAACTTTGCGTAGTCATATCATTAAAGGTCAGGAGTACATTGTATACATTTTAAAATAATTAGTTAGTTTACGTCAGCAACAGGTCTGAACCCACACTTACAAGTAGGTAAGGGAAAGTAACCCTTACCTTAGTTGCCGACTGTGCACAGACTGCAACTCACGGAACCTAGGTTTCAATCCATGGCGGAACCAACAATTGCGCAAAGCGTAAGGAGTTAGTGTAAAAATACCTTCAGTGGTAAAAGCATAAAGACTCAATGAATATAGCTTGTAATCCACTCCGAATAAAAATAATTCTATTTTATTCCAAAAGGTTTAATACCCTCATTAATTATACCACTCTAAAACACTACTAAAAAAAGGTTCAAACCTAGCCTCGCACTAGATTTTATCGCTTAACTAGCCAGTTTATATTACTGGTTATTATATAATAATACGTGTAATTAACTTAACACATTCTTTAGGAAAAAAAATAACATACTGAAAACTATAATTAAACCATTTTTTTTACCTTGGAACAGAAGTTTCATACTTAGTGGCGATATAATGTATTCATATACAGTGTAATAATTTCACAATTTATTGTTAATTGCATTCAGTACTAAACGCGTAATAATAAATTCAGTCGTTATTAAACTTACAACTTTATATATTCCAGTTAATAGTGACAATTCGCTAGCTATTACAAATATTTTAGAAGTTTAAAAATTAAAACCACGTATTAAAATTCTTACAAAATATAATCCATTAAAATTATTTATATTCTTATACAATAAAGGTAACAAATCAGACACACGTTTCACTTCATGGGAAGCTAATGTGTATGATAGCCATAGATACCTAAATCATTCTTCATTAAGAATCAAAATGCAGATGATTTGTAGCCCCATGAGAATTTAGGTAGAACCTCGTTTCCAGAAAAAGGGTTGCCGGTTCTCTACACTTACCATACGACAACACAACAAATTAAGCTGCTTTTTCATGCTGATATTCTGTGAGAACGTGGTCTTTCTATGGTTGAGCCGACCCTTAGCCGGCCTTATCACAGTTACCTATCACAGTTTTAAGTATAAGAAAGAAGGAAGTTATGCCCCCCCCCCCCCTGCGCCCCCTTTTCCCTAAAAGCGGTCTCTTCCGATTCGGCAGAAAGGCCACACAAGCCAATGCCAGTCTCATAGGTGGTGTTTAGTGGGTAGGCACTTAGGTTTCGCAGTGAGTTCCACATAAACGCGCAGCCGACTGTCGTGGTATGCTTAGAGCATTCACCAACTCCCCCCCCCCCCCCGCTTCCCGGAGGGTAGACCTTTTCATTGCTTGTATGTATAAAAAAAGGGCACCAATTTTTCTCTCTACCCAAACGAACAGTTTCAACAGTTATGTTATATAAAAATGTTTCAAGGCCACGTGAAGTTCGTCAACAAGGCTTCCAAATTAATATTTTTTATGTATTTAATTAAGGCCAAAAAAACTCCGTAATTTTCAAATTTGGAATTAAAAAAATTGAAATTTAGCAGTTTTTTAAGACGAATTGTAAACCATTTTTTAAATCATTTATCGACACACAAGTTATCGCTACCTCTACCAATAACATGCGCCGTGGTCCTCGAAATTAACAACTAAATGACTGATTGGAAAATGGCCGATCTCGGTCACGGCGTATTAACACTGAATTGGGTTTCTGTGGCGGTTTTCAGTTACGTACTCATTTATGTCGACCGATAAGAGCAACGATATTGAGTATTATACGTTTACGTACCACCTGTACATTGTTAGGTGATTATTTTTTTATTTATAAATCATGTGAACAGGCTTCTATGGTATTTTTTATCATACACTAATATGTATCTATTTTCTTAAATTTGAAAATTAATTATTTTAGTCCTTGAAGTTATAAAATACAAGACTTCTATCATCGTTATAAAACTATGACGTAATTTAAAAATGTTTTACTGACGTTCATCTAAATTAGTCTCTGAAAAATTCTGGATTATCATCAAATTATTTCTAAAATCTATTAGAATTATCTTGTAGTGTAGTGTAGCTTAATATTAAATAAGAAATAACTATTTCCCAGGCTGAATAACACTTAAATAACCTTGTTAATTATCCCGATAAATCCATATAAATAATTAATAATAATGTATGTCTTATACTTTAAATAAGTTAATTTAACAAGATAAAATCTAAAAGAATTAATCAATGATAAGTTACAACCCTCCTTTATTATTCTACATTGAAACAGTTGCAAGTAATCTTGTTTCTTTTTAATTTTTGTCTATCTTAAGACACGAAAGTAATAGAATATTAGAAAGTAATATGTGTTTTCTTTTTTCAGATGAACCAAAAGTGCAAAGTGTGTGGTGAGCCAGCGGCTGGTTTCCACTTCGGTGCCTTTACCTGTGAAGGTTGTAAGGTAAGCATTGAAATACTAAATTCAAGTAGCTATAAAATACCAAATTCTTTTTTTACAGAATAAGGGTGACAAATGAGCACACAGACTTACTAATGATAAGTGGTTTTTGTGGCCATCTACGTTTATCCTCGATTAAGAATCAAAATGCAGATGCGTTGTCACCCCTGGAAACTAATATGGAATACCTCGTTTCCAGTAATAAAGGTCTGCGGCTCTCTACGCTCACCACACGAAACTCAGCAGCATTAAGCCGCTATTTTACGCTGGTATTCTTTGTTTGTGTGGTCCTACCCGGTCGAGACGACCCATTCATGCTATCTATATGTGGCCCATGGGCCACAGTATCCACTTAATATCAAGTGAACTGTGCGCTCGTTTGTCACCCTTATACTATACAAAATAAGGTAAAGTTACAGCTTATATATGTCCTACAGCTCTCAGCCTATTGTTTCTGAGAAAGTTTTTAGGACAAGGCAGTGGCAGCACTACTCCAATGTGTGTTGCTTTCACATTTTGTAGATAGATTTCTATTTTACTTTTTATATCTCAGATTCTTTCTTTAGATTTTTCCTCGCGTCGTTTTCCTTCACCGCCGAGCACGTGATAAAACAGCACTTAAGATTGCAATTAATAATCTCATTGTTGCCAACGGGAATCGAACCCAAACTACTCGCGTACTGTGAAATTTACAGCGACCACTTAGCCACTAAGCTATTACGGCTCCAAAGGAATATATTCATAATTCACCAAAATGATGTATTTCAAAAGAGTTTGTAAGTTTTATTTACTCTGCTTACACCTATAGGTTATATGGCTGCAGATATATCAAGTATCTAACCGTGTAGTGGAGGTGTAAGCATGGATATGCTTACACCTTCATATCGTCCCGTGGGTGTCGTAAGAGGCGACAGAGGGAAACTAAAACGGGAGACTGGCAGCAGCATCTTCCTGATAGCAACTTCTAATTAAAAAAAACATGCATGAGTGTCGTGGAACACTCGGTTGAAATGAAGTTCTTTCGTAATATATTATTAATGATAAACGTATTATATTATTGATTAACAAATACAAATAAATTAATTACTAGCGTCTATTAAAATGTAGAGTCACTTAGAATAAAATAATATTTATTTCATGGTAAGATAAGGAAAAGTGCGAGGGAGATGGATATTATTCCATCTCACTTCCTTATAGCCGCCAAGGCCGTCTACACTATGTCAGAAGGGGTCGTGACGGAAAAAGGTTACACTTTTTGTCGCCTAGCCCCCATCCGCTAAATCCTTACTGTCTGATAAAGAACTTCGTTTCAAAAACAAAAAAAAGCAAAAGCAAAAAAAAAACTGCGGTTGCCAACCCGCCTACCAAGATTAGTACTATGACAAAATCCCCCCAATGCGGGGGGCCTACGTTCAGCAGCGGACTTTTATGAGCTGTAATGAATATATCAAGTATTGATTGATACTATATTTATATCAATAGGTACCTCACTACAGAAAATAGGTCATTCTCTATCTTTTACTTCGCCTACGCCATAACGGTATAAGGTCAAAAACAAAAACATTTCTTTATAAATATTTCAAATTGTACAAACATTGGTCTGATCGACAGATATCGCATAAATAATGCTTGTAATTGAAGAATAGGAAACACAATATAAAATCAAACAGTTCGCTCTACAGCTTTCCAATTATCATATCAAGGACTGCTTGTTTTACACTGACGATAAAAGAAGTCGAAATATCAGCCGAAATAAACGCATCATATAAAACGTTTTGTTGAATCGAACTGTATTTCTTGAAATAAACCAAGTCTATACAAATAAATAAAATTGAAGTGTCTGTTTGTAATATCAAAATAACAGTTTTTTCATCATTACAGCCTTTCATTAGTCCACTGCTGAACATAGGCCTCCCCCAAGGAATGCCACAAAGCACGGTCCTGTGCCACCTGCATCCATCGACTTCCTGCATGTCTTACCAGCTCGTCACTCCATCTAGTGGGGGTCACCCTACACTTTGCCTACCGGTACGAGGCTGCCACTCAAGAACCTTTATTCCCTATCGGTTGTTCGTTCTTCGAGCTATATGGCCAGCCCACTGCCACTTCAGCTTACTAATCCGTTGGGCTATGTCGGTTACTCTGGTTCTACTGCGGATATACTCATTTCTACGTTTATCACGCAGAGAAACCCCGAGTATAGCCCTCTCTATAGCTCGCTGAGCGACCTTGAGCTTCCTCATACGGCCAGCAGTGAAGGACCACGTCTCAGATCCGTAAGTCATCACTGGCAACACGCACTGGTTGTACAATTTCGTTTTCAGGTTTTGAGGTATGTCTAACGAGAAGATGTGTCGTAGTTTCCCAAACGCTGCCCAGCCGAGTTGAATCCGTCGATTGACCTCTCGGTCGAAGTTGGACTTACCTATTCGGACTATTTGTCCCAGGTAAACATACTCGTCAACAACTTCGAGCTTAGTGATCCCAACAACTACCGGCATAGGTGTGACATGGACGTTAAACATGATCTTTATTTTTTTTTATAGGTTAAGGGTGACAAACGAGCACACAGTCCACCTGATGGTAAGTGGTTGCTGCGGCCCATAGACATCTACATCTATCCTCGTTTGCGAATCAAAATGCAGATGCGTTGTCACTCGTAAGGACTAAGATGGAATGCCTCATTTCAAGTAAAAAGGGCCGCCGGCCACCTGCACTCACCAAGCGAAACGCAGAGGTAAACCTCTACTTCACGCTGGTATTCTGTGAGGTCGTGGTACCACCCCGGTTCGAGCCGGCCCATCCGTGTGACAGCAAAAGCTGCCGCGTGGCTCTACCACTGTTTTGTTTTGTTTTGTCCATGTTCATCTTAAGACCTATCCGTTGGGAGACACTATTGAGGTCATTGAGCATAGTGCTTAGGTCCTCCAGCGAGTCTGCCATAAGGACTATGTCGTCGGCAAATCGAAGGTAAGTGATGTACGCGTCATTGATGTTAATACCGTATGCTTTCCAGTCCAATAGTTTGAAAACGTCTTCCAATGCATCGGTAAAGAGTTTCGGGGATATAACGTCACCCTGTCTTACACCTTTCTGCAGTTGGATAGATTTCGTACTCTGATTCTGTACTCGGATAGCCATCGTAGCTCTACTGTACAAACACTTCAGCACTTCGATATACCAACAGTCAACTTGGTACTGCTGAAGGGATTGCAGCACCGCCCAAATTTCGACGGAATCAAAGGCTTTCTCATAGTCCACATACGTAATGCAAAGTGGCAGATTATACGCCTCTGTCTTCTGTACAATCTGCCGCAGGGTATGTATGTGGTCTATGGTACTAAAGCCTTTTCGAAAACCGGCTTGTTCGTAAGGCTGGAAGTCGTCAAGTCTGCGTGCGAGACGATTCGTAATGACTCTCGAAAACAGCACGTAGACGCGGCTCAGAAGGGAAATCGGTCTGTAGTTCTTCAAGAGAGCGTTATCACCTTTCTTGAAGAACAAGACCACCGTACTTCTGCTCCACGCCTCCGGAGTAGTGCCACCATGGAGGACGGAATTAAAGAGCTTCTGAAGGACTTCAAGTACCGGTTTTCCACCCGCTTTCAGAAGCTCCGCTGTAATTCCATCCTTGCCCGGGGACTTTCCTGTATTTAAGGTGCTGGAGAGCCATTCTAATCTCGCTCAGACTGACGTCCGGGATATCATCGGAATAGTGTCGGATAAGACTCGCTCTTGGATCGTTACTCACACTTGCGTGTGGCTCCAACGATGACATGTACAGCCCATAGAAACTCTCAATCTCACTCAAAATCTCAGGTGTCCCAGAAACGATGCTGCCACACTCGGTCTTCAGCTTTGACAGTTGGCTCTTTCTTGCAGACAGATCTCTGGCAAAGACTTTGGAGCCTTGGTTCCGCTCGATCGCTGATTCGCGATACAAGCTGTATTGAAGTTGCGTAAGTCCCGCCGCATGCATTTGGAGATCTGTCTGTTCAGATGCCTGTATGCTGTCAAATCTGTTAAAGTCTAAGTCTTCTTACTAACAGCTTCTTACTAAAAGTATATTAAAAAAATTATCTGTCTATCTGTTTGTTCCGGCTAATCTCCAAAATGGTCGGTTCATTTTAATTTTTCAATGGTCGATAGCTGGTGTTATAAGGCGTAAACTTAGGCTACTTTTATGTTTGACAAAGAATTAGGGTTCCGCGCAAAAAAATTGAAACCCTAAATTACACGCGGACGAAGTCACGGGGAACAGCTAGTCCAATATTTTAATATTTATATCTAACAAATAAATTTGTAAGATTTAAAATTATGTTTTTTTTTTCTAATCAAACCTCTATAAGGTAGCAGATACTCTTTTAGTTATATTTTTTTTCATAAAACTGAGATGACAAACGAACTTACTAACATACATCAGTTCACTTGATGGTAAGTGGTTACTGCAGCCCATGGGCATCCGCGACCAACTAAATACAAAGATGGCTACACATGCGTTGTCACCTTTTAGTACTAAATTGAAATGTGTCACAGTATGTATAAGTAACGGCACGAAAGTCTAGCGGTGACTGTTATTGCGCATAAGTCGCGCTGATTGGCTCGTGCGTATCGTTGATTGGCTCTCCAGTAGCATTCGTGCAATTCAATTCGTACGCGTCCCCTCCACGTTTCATCCAGCGCTAGACTTACGTGCTGCGACTTGTAATGGTGTTGACTCTCTATACACTTTACTGCTATTTCGCGGCAGAAATAGATTAACGGGTGGTAACCTATTAAAAGAGTTAATGGTGCACGATGACTTACATACATTCGAAATCAAGCCAATTAATAACTGTTCGCATACCGCAAGCCAAATCGAATTGCAGTAATTGACTTCTAGGTCTCGTGAAAAAATATGGCTGACGAATAAAATACTTAGATGTAAATAGCATGCTGGCGCCTCGATATTCACGATTACATTTGAAATTAAGCAACTTTGCGTGCAGATTCTATGGTAATCAAAAACACGATTCTTTTTAAATTCTTGTAGCGTCACATAAAGTTCATATAAATATCAATCGACTTTACTTTAAAACTTGACTCAAAAATCTCCATATTTTTATTGTTATTAGTTTGTTTTCAACCGAATTTAAATAAGGCTGAGGATCTCAATTCGACTGTTTTTTTTTTTATGTGTGTTACCTCGGAACTTTGTTCAAGTTAAATAGATTTTGATGATTCTTTTTTTATTTGAAAGCTTCTCGTGTGATCCCATATAAATTTGATCAAGATCTGACCAGTAGTTTTTGAGTTATCCTTAATAATGCGTATTTAATTGACTATATTCGACTATATTGATGATGTTCTTATATAATTTATATTGAAGTCGGATGTACACAATTTTTAATTTTACACTTTTTTAAACTCAGTAAAGTAAGAAAACGAAATAAAGTAAGAATAAAGGCTTAGAAAACTTATTGGCACAGAGTATGGAATACGTTTAACCCTCTATTGCATGAATTATTAAATTAAAAAGAATAAAAATATTTTTATGTTTCAATGTGTTTTAATAGGGTTTGTAAGACAAAATATAAAGTGAAAAAAAAAATAAGTATCTTATTTTAGAAAAAAAAAAACAGAAGCCAAAATTGGCTTCCCATGCAATAACGTCTGTGTATGAGACTGCCAGTTTTGGCTTCCTATGCACAACAAATACCAAAACTTACACAAGGTGAAATTCTCTAAAACAGTTTCTTTTCTCATTCAAGCAAAGAAAAACGTCACATTTCTCACATTTTATATGAGAACGCAAAGAACAATCATTCTGACATAATTGACGATTCTTTTGGTGTATCGGGAAATGGTCAATTTTGTCTGTACGTACTGAATTTAGAGGTAGGTCTTGCACTTTTGCTGGGGTTTTCCGTGCCCTTTTTCGAGGTGTGAAAGATTCATTTCTACTGGTAGGAGTACCCGTTCTAGATGACGTAGGAGTATTTCCTCTTGACAAGGTAGGTGTACCGGGATTACTGATACTAGGACGGCCTCTTTTTCTTGAGATACTTTTGCCAGCCTTGCAATAATGTTCAGAAATGGCTAGCTTGAAGTCAAATAGTGACATGTATTGGTCAGTCTTGCGTCGCCACAGTAACCAAGCATTAACTGCACACATATCAACCAAGTGGAAAAATATTTTTTTATACCACTGACGAGATCTTATTTTGATCCTATACAGACCTAACAAAGAGTCAAGCAAATCAACGCCTCCCATGTGTCGGTTATACACATCAACGCATTGTGGCGATGTTATGTCCTTGTACTGTTTATCTTTTCTGAAATATCTAGTCTTAGTAGAAGTCGGTTCACTACCAACAAACGCAGACAGTAAATTGACCACTTTATTGTCATACCATGATACCAGGCTTAGTTTTACGTCATCGACGATGGCGATTTTCTCAACCATAGTACCACGACCTATTTTCTTCAGGTCCTTTTCTGTAGGCATATCAGCGTTAGGTACTCTGTTCATCCTAATGGTTCCCAATGGCAGCAATCCATTTTTATACAGGTAAACTTGCAATTTTATACTATTGAACCAGTTATCGAAAAATATTTTGTGGTTTACATTTCGAGGCACAGTAGATGTGAGTCGTGTAACAACGTTGGAGCTGACACCAAGATCTGGTGCATCACTTGGAAAAATGTTGCTTTGATCGCCAGCAAAAATATCGAAGTCGTAACTGAACCCTGATACGCCACTCAACACTTGATTTTTGTACCCCCACTTATGAGGTTTGGCTGGATTGTACTGTTTGAGTTGGTGGCGAGCTTTCGTGGGTATAATTTGCTCATCTACGGCCAGATATTCTTCTTTGGGTATCAAAAGTAACCGCTCTCTTAATTTTTCTATGAGAGGTCGAATTTTAAACAGTTTATCGTGACTTTGTGTACCGGGTGGTTTGAAATCTTCATTATTATTGAAATGAAGATGACGTTTTATCATTTCAAACTTATTACATGTCATTATTGAATTGACTTGATGCTGACCAATGTTGTTGGACCAATACATCCGTGTAGATGGCAGGTGAACTAATGAGGTGAAGATGACAATACCTATAAATTGCTCAATCTCAGTAGTTGTGATATTTGCTGGCTTGTTAACATTGACCTGAGTAGATTTTAGATTTGACTGTTCCGTAATAAATGTTATCAAATCTTCTGTGAAAAAAAAATTGGAAAAATTCGGCAGGTGATTCTAATTCTTGAGCAAACTCTGGCAATTCCAGGCTACCACTAAAATTGAAATTATTTTCATCATACGCTGGCATTTTTCCTTCAGTCCAGATAATTTTTTCCTTAACTGCTCGCTTCTGTTTCAAATTTTTAGGTCTAGGATCAACTATTTCGTCATCGGAAGTATCGGAATCGGATGGTAGAATAATTATAGGTTTTTTACGTGTTTGGTTGCGCAAGCGCGAAAGCGGAACATCGTCATCGGAATCAGATAGTGAATCATCGTTGCTAAGAGAGCCATCACCAGGAATAGGTTTAATGCAGTTAGCAGTGCCATAAAAGCGTGAAGAAAGCATTCTGGAAAGATAAAAAAAAACTCTGAATGCATGCGAAGCCATTTTAGGCGCAAACATACTTCATCGTAAATGCATGCGAAGCCATTTTAGGCGCAAACATACTTCATCGTAAATGCATGCGAAGCCAAAATTGGCTCCTGTAGAAAATATTGAAAATGAAGTATAAAGAGCAAATATTTTGAATAAACTGTGATAGGGGTCAAAAACAGAGGTTTTGCAGAACATTATTTACATTTTTTAACATCAATTTTCTTACCTTTTCTATTTAATTTCCACCAACAAAGCTGCAATAAATTCACTAAGAACGACGTCGCGTACGCACCGGAGAAAAGTGAGGTTATAATGACACATGACGTTGGCCATAGATAATAAAAATTACGTTTCGGTTCAGTTTGAATTCCTTAATATTACTACATTGACATTTTATAATTTTGTTTAAAATTAGGGTAGAAATAAATTACTAAAGTTGAGCAGCCAAAATTGGCTTTGTATGCAATAGAGGGTTAATCAGAGTGAATGAGAGTATGTAAGCTTCATACAAGCGTCTAGCAACACACACACACACACACACACACACACACACATACGCGCGCGCGTGTTGTGTTTGCCTATAGTAGTAGACAGAACAGAAAAAATAATGCGATGTCCACGTCTGTGAAGTACTGTACAAAGCGTTATTTTCTGTGCATTTTTTCGCACCCCAGCTTGAATGTGTTGCAAGACGCTTATAAATAATTTGCCATTTTTCTTTCCATCCAGTTATAATGTGGGTGTGGTACTACCAACGTCTTGAACTCTATTTTACCAAATATGTCTACCACTAATTTAAAAAACCCGCTATAATATTATTCTATAAAATATGAAATATATGGCGCACGAACAACTTCATCAAAATCACCAATTAAGACTTTCAATTTACTTAAGTTTAAAAACTCCAGTGTGAAACTAGTGATGCCAAATATCATTTTTTATCCTCGATCGAATATTTAAAGCGCGTTAATTGCTTTTAATTCCGAATCAGAATCGATTCATCCTTAGTACCATTAATGTAAATAAAACCACACTATTGCGAATTCCACCTTAATACAAGAACAATAAGTTGAAATTAAATGTAAACGTCTGTTAGTACGTGCGTAGATGCTCAATGTGTCCGGGAGATACACGTCAATAATTCGATCGGCACGCAATCGTTCCGGTATATATTTTTTCTTGATTCTTATCGATTTGGAGCGATAATTTACAGATTTCTCGGTAATTTATTGTTAATATTTGTTGATTGGTATGATTTTTAATAGTAGATATTAATTGATACACTAAACTTAACGTGGGAAGTATGTGGGTATTAATACATTTATATTATTAACTATACTTTTTTAGTCATTTATTCCTATATTTGATAGGAATTAGTTAATAAATATCACAGATAAAAATTTGTAGATAGAAATCGATAATCTCGATAGCTGAGCAAATGCTAAATAAGGTCAACGCGAATGAATCGTATTGTTTTAAATTTGCATTGGATTGCGCTAAAGCAATTTGCATCAAGTGGAACAGAACCGCCGGTACAATAGATTGTGTAAGAGGGAGGGAAAATGTCACAGGATGTAAGGAAAACCCGGTCAGTTTTTTAGACCGAATTCATGTAATATCCTACAACTATCGATGTTAAAAACAAAACTGCAAAGTCGGAATGACAATTTGAGTTTTAGTTTTATATTTTGTTAAACCAGGTTTCATTCGCTCATGTATTCTGTTGCATCTCTTCTCCCGCAGGAATCTCACAGACAAATACAATTTACAAATTGTCAGGTCTTTGGGATTTGAACCTAGGAGCAGCGACTCAAAAATCAGATACTTCAATTAATAAATTGTCTAATCTCCGGGATTCAAATCTAAGAGCAGCCACTCGGAAATCAGTTGCTTTACAAGTCTATATTGTATTAGCGAGACGTGACTCAGTACTTTCCTACAGCTAATATTGTAATATATCCTTTGGAGGTGATAATTTCTGTTTATATCCAGTATGCATCACCCCTAGTCACCAACTTACCGATTAAACTTTGTCTTGGTCTTTAATCTCGTAGTTTATTCTGCATACGTCGGCTCGTACGTATCCTTGACTTTGTGCCAATTGCTATAACATCCGTCTGTCGTGGCCCTTTTAAATGTTGAATTACTCACGGCTTGGCACGCTCCGATCTTTGCGACTTACTAAAGACGTTTGTGTTAGGGTTCCCAGACATCCTTTATTTTAAAGGAAATCCTCTATTTCAGATCCAAAAATTAATATTGTCCTAATTTGAAATCTTAAATAAAGGGCAAGGCATTATCTTGCGTATTCGAGATTCCCTCTGCTAGTGGAGGTGAAAGAGTTTAAAATTCACTTTGAGGTGACGCGCGATGTTTGAGATATAAACTACGTTATGTTGCTTAATAACATTATTTTAAAGTGAAAACTTCTTTACCTGCGTTGTGCGATTTTTGGTAGGAGAAAAACGTATGTATTCGCGTCACCGATGACCTCGACATGCTCGTAACGTCACGAGCAAGCTACTACTGGCTTGTGCCAGACTAGCGACACGTAGTATAGCGGCCCGTGTGCATGTATACCCATATATCATTGAGTTTTCACTTCTGTCGGCAGTCCTTATGACTGCCTCTGTTTTTTTTTATTTTATGAATAAATGTTGCTACTAATACCAGAACAGCATTTTTTAAAAACAATATTCTATCCTTTAATTTCTTTATTTAATCTTATTGAATCCTTTAAAACATAAAATGGGAGCTGGCAACCCTAGCTTATGTAGATAATGCGCTTGATAGCTTAAGGTTGTAGGCACGTGCTCCACATTTGTTATGTTTAAGACAATAATATGTTAGTTTTGAATTAATAAAAAAAGAGCTAGAGAAGTCGTGGTGTTTGTTCGTGAATTAAATATAAGGGATCTTCATTACATTCAGCCTATCTAACACTGCTGAACATAGGCTTGGCTTGTCCATAGGTTGTCTCATATGGGGCATTTTTGCCATAGTTGCTGTGCTTGACAGTTTTTATTTAGAGTTGTTATCAGGAAGATGCTGCTGCCCATCTCCTGTTTTATCTGCTGACTTCCAAAAAGGAGACGGTACTCAATTCGACTGTATGTTTTTTTATGTGTGAAGTCGGTTCACACAGTAAAAAGTTATGACGTAAAAACTTTTTACTGGGTGAACCGATTTCGATGATTCTTTTTTTATTTAAAAGGTGGTACTTCTCGTGTGGTCCCATATGAATTTGATTTAGGTCAGACCAATGGTTTTTGAGTTATTCTTAATAACTTATATTGAAGTCGGTTGTACAAAATTTTAAATTTTTAATTATTTCTCTCAATCTCCTGTAACGACTCCAGCGAGGTATATCAAGTAGTGGATATTCTTACACCGCCACTACACGGTGACTATAACAATAACATGTACACATTTATATGTTCATCATTCCTCTAAAATTTTTGCCTAGATTATCCGCGATCTCGTCGCATTTGATGGCCCCGTAGCGCAGTAGCTTAGCAATGAGTTGCAGCGCTAAGGGCCGCGGATTCGAATCACGCACGGAACAAATATTTGTAAGGCCTACAAATAATTGTTCCGGGTCTGGATGTCGTTGTTGTGAAATTTATGTATATAAACTGCCCCCACGATACAGGAGAAAATCCTATGAAGGTAACGTTTTTAAAGAAAAAAAGGGGCTTACATAGTGAGAATATGTTAGGATATACCTAATTTGATTTTTTCTGTTAATAACCACCACTGCCAATATTTGGCTATGATGCCACCTGGTGGAAAATGGTGATAAATAGAAGACAAATCTCATTATCTTAACGCAACTAAAGTCTCTAAATAGGTAATGTTGTCATAAAGATACCCACGTTGTGACCGCACGGAAAGGCAGACGCAGGAAAATTATTCCACTCTTTTTTTATAATAACCACACAGTCCACTTAATGGTAGGTGGATGCTGTGATCTGTACATTTATCCTTATTAAAAATCAAAAAGTAGATGCGCTGTCACCCCTGAAGCCTAAGATGGAAAGGCTCCGGTTCTCTACACTTCTTACTGGAAATGAGGCATTCCATCCTAGTCCTCACGGGTGAAAACGCATCTGCATTTTGATCGGTAACAGAGGATAGATGTAGATGTCTATGGGCCGCAGCAACCACTTGCCATCGGGTGGACTGTGTGCTCGTTTTTCACCCTTATCCTATAAAAAACAAAACTCACTATATGAAACACAGCAGCATTAACTTCTTATTTTAGGCTGGTATTCTGTGAGAGCGTGGTATTACCCCGGTTGAGACAAACCCATTCGTACTACAACCACAATGTAGCTGCAGCGTGGCTCCACCACTTAAAACTCTTTTGCTTCGCGCATTACGAAAAAAAAAAGTAAACCGTTCAGTTCTAATATTTATCGTATCGACAACATAAGTAGAAACACCAGCTGAACGTCATTGATGGTGGAAAGGAGAGGGAGGAATCTATTCAGGTAACTTCTGCATCATCACACATTATCATAATGCAACGTGTATTAAGCCAATAACAATGCGTTCAGATAAAATCGTAGCAGAACACGAAAGATCGGTCATGGTGTTTGAATCGGAAACGAGACGTTGGGCAACGAGAACATTACGAGCGCAGTTCAGTTCAGACCCCGTAAAATGACCGCCAACGAAATATCGGAACGAAATTTCTAAAACAATTCGCAAGTTAACCGACGTAGTCCGAAATTGCAAAACTGTCGTGAGTTAGGCAAATGAATGAATGACTGAAATATACTATATTATTAAGTGGCGAAGCTTGCGAAGTCACTTATTGATTTCACGATGTCTGTCCGTCTGTCCGTCTGTCCGTCCGTCTGTCCATCTGTCCCACGATTATCTCGAGAACGGTTTCGAATTTTCAAATTCTGTTTTCAGCAATCGATTACTGATCACCCAGGCATCTGAACCTCCTATTTTGAAACTGATTGCTCAACGGCAACCGTTAGAAACCGCTACAAAGCTGATTGCTTCGCCACTTTGCTATGCTGTTAGCTTGCTAGGTTTATTTTATTTACAAACATATAGAAATATATGTACAAGAGAAGGAGGAGAAAAGAGTAAACAAGTAAGTGAAATAAAAAGAAGCCACAATGCAAGGAGAAATAGGTAGTAATTATAAAAATAAGCGACGTGAATTTCAATATCATGTGTTTCCTCCTATATTAGCATTATATCCTTTAGACGATTGCGTGTGAGGCGATCTCATGGATTAGTGACCACATGTTGAACCGGAGACTTCGGTTCTATAGTCAGCTGGACCAATAAAACTTAATATAACGAGCAATTCAACTATTTTATTCATCCACCTAAATTTTTTAATTTGTTTATATTATAATTACCATAGGAATTAACTTTTATCTGACGATTGTAAAATGGGACCTTAATGTTAAAACCTTTCTTGTCCACTATATACATAATATTTATAATTATTCTTTTTATATTTACGACTATCTTGTAGTTCTATTAGAGTAAAAAGTAAGGAAAAAACCGAAACCTACTAGTTGCTTAAATCATAGCTATTCATAAGCTTTACTATAGTCAAGTCATCAGCTGTTTCTAACATTAAAACAGTAACATAAGTAGAGATGGTAGTGCGGTAAACCCTTGTAGATCGGCAGTTAGTAGCCGGCCCCTTAATGGTGGCCAGTGATTGATGCAACGGCAAAAACGTGTGAAGACCGCCGGGTCCAGTATGCTCCAATTACGGTGCTCATTACTCGAACTCGAACTGTACTGTGTTAAAGCGTTTTTGTTCACAGATCGCATTGGTTTTCTATCATTAGTTCGGAATAGAGGTTGAGGTGAAAAGTTTACATTGAAGTCATATCTAATGAACACTGCAAAACTAGAGCGTTATATTGGGTGCTTGGGTATATACGATTGTAGTAACTTTCATTGTTTTTTTTTTAAATTTAAGTGACAAAGAACTTATAGTTTACCACTTGATGGTAAATATATAGTAATTAAAGTTATCTCTATATTAGTTGACGGCTCCGTGGCGCAGTGGCCTAGCAATGAGTTGCTGCGCTGGTGGGCGCGGGTTCGAATCCCGCACGGAACAATTATTTGTATGGCCTACAAATAATTGTTCCGGGTCTGGATGTTTGTCCTTGTGCAATTTATGTTTGTAAACTGCCTCCACGATACAGGAGAAAATCCTAGTGTGGGGGTAACGTTTAAAAAAAAAAAAGGTTATATAATATCAGTGTGAGTATATTTTAAGGTGGTAGTAATATGCTGCAGTTATATTATGGTTGTAGCAGGAATGGGTCTGACAGAATACCAGCGTAAAATAGCAGCTTAATGTTGCTGTTTCGTATGACGAATGTAAGGAACTGAATACTCTTTTTACTGGATGCGAGGTATTCCCTCTTAGTCTTCAAGGGTGAAAACAGATGTGCATTTTGATTCTTAATCGACGACAAATGTAGATATCTATGGGCCACAGTATCTACATCAAGTGGACTGTGTGCTCGTTTGTTACCCTTTATTCTATTTTAAAAATCTGGGATATAAGCCTCCCTAAAGACGAGCTACTTAATCCGATATTCAGAAGCACACATCCATTCGATGTCAGCCACTTTGCATGTCTACTCATGGATAAAGACAGAAACATTCCTATCTGGATGGAGCTTAACTCTTCTCTACGACATGTCATCACCAACATGGCGTCGCATGACGCGATATGGCTACGGCTCCTTTTATTAAGTGTAACAAATACAAAGGAAAACGTAAAAAAACTTCTTACTTAATTAGCTATGTATAACAACCACAATACCCATTCAATGTTGCGACTGATAGCAGTTGGATGCATGAAGACAAAGATCAAAGTGGCGCGCCTTATATGACAAACGGTCAACTGCCTCACATTTATCAGTAATCAGTAAATATCAATATCAGTATGTTAGCTAGTTTAATGTAGATATATTTAACAACAAACTATTAGATTTAATGTTACCTTTGCTTCAGTACTTAGTGATTATAAGTTACAAAATGGAACTAAATTATGTCCAGCAATTTTTTTTTATAGGAGAGTGGGCAAACGAGCATGCAGCTCACCTGATGGTAAGTGACTACCGCCGCCTATGAACAACTGCAACATCAGGGGATCCAGGGGAATTGCAGATGCGTTGCTGGCCTTTTAAAAAGGAGTAGGCTCTTTTCTTAAAGGTCCCTAAGTCGTATCGGTCCGGAAAAATCGCTGTGGTAATCGATTCCACAGAGAAGTCGTGCGAGGAAGAAAACATCTTCTAAATCGCACAGTGGTGGACTGCCAATCATCCAGATGGTGAGGATGGTATCGGGAGTTCTGCCGCGATGTGCGTTCGTGAAAATTGGTGGCTGGGATTAATCCGAACAATTCCTCAGAGCACTCCCCGTGGTAAATGCGAAAGAAAATGCAAAGGGATGCAACATCTCTTCACAGTGCTAATGAATCGAGCTGATCGGAAAGGACTCGGTCGTCGACGATTCGAGCCGCTCTGCGCTGGATGCGGTCAAGTGGAAGGAGCTGGCACTGGGGAGCCCCTGCCCAGAGATGGGAAGAGTATTCCATGTGAGGCCGAACCTGCGCCTTGTAAAGTTGCAGGCGGTGTGCCGGTATGAAATACTGTCCCGCTCTGCTGAGCACGCCAAGCTTTTTAGAGGCCAATTTAGCCTTCTCTTCCAAGTGACCACAAAACTGCACGTCACTCAATATGTCGATTCCGAGGATTCCGATACTAGCTGAGGCAAGAAGGGGAGTGCCTTGAAATTGAGGAGATACGACAAAGGGGTTCTTTTTAGCGGTAAACGCGCAAACTTGTGTCTTCTGAGGATTAAACTGGAGTAGATTTAGTCGCCACCAATCCGAGACTTTGTTCAGCAAAGACTCGACTTCAGACACAAGTTTGTTCCGGTACTCGGCGACGTTTTCCCGAAAAATATTGGCACGGCCGGTGTATAGAGCATCACCAGTGCTGTCATTCGCATAGCAATGAATGTTACCAGTTAGCAACATATCATTAATATGCAGAAGAAACAGCGTTGGTGATAGCACGCAGCCTTGTGGAACACCAGCGTTAATAGGCTTGTAGTCAGAGCATGCACCGTCTACAACGACCTTAATGCTCCGATCTGTAAGGAACCTGGTGATCCAATTGAACAATTTCTCGTCCAGCAGCTACTCGCGAGTCGATTTTAATGTGTGATTCCGACAGAATATCAGCACTGCGGAACTCTGTTACTGTAAGATGATGATTCCGTGGCCTTTTTTGTGGCTATCCATTTTTTTAGATTTAGGTAAGTATTTTTGTTGGTAAATTTGATGTTCTGGAAATTGCAGAAATAAACAAATATGTTTTTTTTCTTTCTTTGTTTGTTTCATCTGATTATGATGATGTTAATGACTGATGACTGATGTACAAATTCAAAAAGGTTTCCTACCTGAATTAAAATATAGATTATACAAGCTAAATTAGCATTTATTCCGTCGCTTCAAAAGTAAATTTAAGTGGCTGCAATTTGTAAATATGTGCGTTTAGCTGTCACGATCGTCGAAGAGGTCAAAGTTAATTTAAACAAAGTTTGGCAACATTCGAAGGTCTCGCAACTATCGTGTCACCAGCGGACTATCAACGGTGACCATCGTGACTGCGGATCACATGATAGTCCAATACGAATTATATTCGTATTGAGAGCACATTCAAATTGCAATATAGCACGCGAACGGAAAATACCCGACAGATAAGTACTTGAGTTGAACCACAAATAGTGATGTGAATGTTGGTTATAATCGAGTGCAAGTATTTGTTTTGATTTTATATTTTTATTAATATCGATATTAATTATATTAATTTCAAGAGGAAATTATAAAAAGCTATTTAAATAAGAAATCTAGTATTTTGTTACAGTAATAGCACATTTTTTTTAAATTAATAATAGTTGTAAATCTCAAAGCTTACCTTTATATATACTCTCACACTTCACCTAGCCTCAAGTTCGTAATTTCTAATATTTTGTCATGCTATTTTCCTAATAATTTTAAGTAGTTTTATTATTAATATATTTGCAATAGTTGCCTAGCTTGGCAACCGGGTTGCCAACCACGGTTTTTAACCTCCGACGCAAACAGAAGTGTGTTAATGTTTGTATTTCTGTGTCTGTCTGTGGTATCGTAGCTCCCGAACGGATAAACCGATTTAGATTTAGTTTTCTTTGTTTGAAAGGTGACTTTATCGAGAGTGTTCTTAACTTTGACTCAAGAAAATCTTTTCAAGCATTTGAAAATCATTAGCTCTTTTTATTTCAGGCATTTTTAAATTTAAGTTATCTTATTTATTTTTTAGTCGTTGGCCGCTGCTGCCCATCTGATTGGTTTCCTTCTGTCGTTTGTTACAGCCTCTCTAACGACATACACGGGATCATATTATGGGGTAGTGGATATACTTACACTGCCACTACGTGGTAAATTATTGTATTATTATTATTAATACAGTCGCACTAAATATATATATATATATATATATATATATATATATATATATATATATATATATATATCAGCACTAATTTCGTTTAGAGCGTCCCATGCTCACTCTGTCCTACTACTTACTACGTATCAACGTACTACTATAATACATTTTAAATTACCATTAAAATAAAAAAAATCAACAAATTATTTTAAAATATTTAGTTAGGAATTCAAAAGTTCGCTCGAATATCGATAAACTGTTGGCACGTTACTAGCACAAGTTTCGTAACACCGGCCCGCAATAAATCATCTCTACTAATTTGTTTTTAAAAGTTTAAGAAGAATTATCTGTGCCCGTAATCGGGTATTGTTCGGGGACAAACGACCGGGGCGCCGCGCCGCCATTGTGCGGCTTAGTACACTAACCACGTTAAAGACCCGCCGACCAGCTCTGTAATTTGTCAACCGCGGTAGCTGTAAGAAAACAAAAGTTTTACCATTAGCGGACCTCTTGGCGAGTGAATTAATTGGATTGTTATTTTGCGCTTAATTGGACCTCCGTTTAGTTTTAACCGGTTTTAGCGAGCTGATTAAATACCCTGTAATTAGATATTTTGCTTCGGTGTTATAGAGTGAATTGAATTAATTTTAACGACACAATTGCCTATTAAGGAGGTAAGATGTGTGCCCTTTGGTGAGTTGCGGCTTTTATTTTGCTAGAACGGACTTATATCGACTGCATACATTAACTTGAACAATTGCCCGTCTTAGTTTCATTTTCTTTTCGGTTAATTGAATTTCTTAAGTATTTAAAAATAAATGTAGTTACAAACGAACTTACCGTCCACCTGGTGGTGAATGGCTACTGTTCCCACGGACTCCTACAGCCAACTTCAAACAAAGAGTAACCCCTGAGGACTAAGATGGAATGCTTCACAGCCTGTGATTGTCCTGGCTCTCTATTATCCGTTCAAACAGGTCACAGCAGTGTACCACCGTGCACCACCGTGGTAGCTCAGAAGGAGCCGTGGTAGCTCAGATGGTTAGCGCTCACTGTAAATTTACCAGTACGCGAATAACCTAGGATCGATCCCTGCCGGTACCAATGAATTTGTTAATTGCAATTCTAAGTGCTGATTTACCACGTGCTCGGCAATGAAGGAAAACACCGTGAGGAAACCTGCATGTCTGAGAAATAAGAAAAAAAAATTTTCGAAGACGTGTGAAGTTCGCCAACACGCATTGGGACAGCGCGGTGAACACTTCCTCGCCCTAAAACCTTCTCAGAAATGAGAGGAGGCCTGTGCCCAGCAGTGGGGCGTAAACTATAGGCTGTATCTTTAACTTTAACCCAGAAATACGCCTAGATAAAAGAGGAGTCATACCATCTAGTACTTTAAAATCATTTACAAAAAATACTAAGAGAACATAATTAGAACATATTTAGTTCTGGATACAATTCAAAAAGTAAATAATTTACATGTGCTTATAATATAACTTTAACATTTTCTAAGGAAACTTACAGTATATCAGCGAGACTATATTTAAAAGTTATTTGAGTTTCACTAATATGTACATAATAAAAAAAAATACAACTGTATCCAGTCATTGAGCTATTATGTACTATATTTTAACAGTGGTAGAGCCACGCGGCAGCTTTTGCTGTCGCACGGATGGGCCGGCTAGAACCGGGGTGGTACCACGACCTCACAGAAAACCAGCGTGAAGTAGAGGTTTAGCTTTGCGTTTCGCTTGGTGAGTGCAGGTGGCCGGAGGCCCTTTTTATTGGAAATGAGGCATTCCATCTTATTCCTCACGGGTGACAACGCATCTACATTTTGATTTGTAATAGAGGATAGATGTAGATGTCTATGGGCCGCAGCAACCACTTACCATCAGGTGGACTGTGTGCTCGTTTGTCACCCATATCCTATAAAAAAAAACATAATACTTCCATGTATCGAGTAGGGATACATTGAAGAATTATATAGAATGTTACTCGATTAGATTTAAAAAAGTAAGTACTTAGGTAGTAGTTTAAATTACTACCACAGATCATAATAAAATTTTGAATCAGTAATCTATATAAAGTCACAACTTACGAGTATATTATGCACTGCCATAGACAATCATAGACCTGGGCGTAGGTTATATTAATTTTAATTAATACAGAAATTAATCTTAACAGGTTAATTTCTGAACTGATTTTTCTATCCGCCGCACTACTCAAATCCGTATTGACAAATTTAAATAATACAGTGGAGGTAATAAATCATAACAAACAGGCACGTAAACCATATAGTAATTAGTAACAAAGTAAGTTTAGAAGGCATCGTGGTTTAGCTTTCACATAAATTTCTATTATATAAAAATTTATAATTGTTTGTTCGTATTTTATGCGCTGCCATACCGTTCACAAGATTGCGGTTAAACTTTGTCAACTTATTGCTTGCACTTCCGCGAAGGTTATAGGCGTAGTACAATTAACTTACAGTAGGTGGCGCGCGAATCGTACCGACAAATTCATTTTCAAGTTCAATGAATGTATTATCATTCCTAATTAAACAATAAACTTAACTAAAAAAATAACTCCTCCAAATTTAAAGCGATTTTTTTTTCACAATTATTTATTATGCGGCAGCAGCGCGCCGAGTAACATACATAACATAAACACTCACGCCTGTCACCCAGAGGGGTAGGCAGAGACTATGGACTTCCATTTGGCACGATCCTGACACACCTCTCTCGCTTCCTCCACATCCATATACCTACGCATACACGCTCGTCGGTTAAAGGTACTCTTAATTTGGCCCATTTTCAATATATCGCCAATTTGGTCGATAAACTTTCGCCTAGGGCAACCCTTCCCGACTCTGCCAGCGCCGAGTACCATCTAGTTATTATAATATAAAAAAAACAGTAATATACAACATAATCACAAAGTCTTAATTTTAATTTCTTTTCCATTTCAAAATTTTAGTATCGTAGTAAAAAATAATAATTTTCAAATACATTTTAGATACCAAAGAGGTAAAGGACAACCCGTTCAGACAAACGTGAAACTAGATCAAAACAATTCGGTTCATTTATCGCCATGGCCGTCATATTGAAACAATATCTCTCATTTGCAATATCATTTGCGGGGTGAATCAATTCGATTCGATCGAGACGGGAAATCGATTCAGGCGCTCACTCATTCGTATGCTATGTTTTATTTGGCGCCATAATTAATGTCACGCGAATTTGACATTCTAATCGTATTTATTATTTGATCTAGTGACGAATATCGCTTACAGCGCTTCTGATTGATAATTGTCTTTGTTTTATGGAGGTTTTGAAATTGTCAAGCGACGCAACTGTTAGCACACCGATAGACTTATTGGAGCATGGTAATAATTTTAATTCGTGTCACGATTTCGCGGTTCGCAGCGTCAGTTACACCCTTATGTCATAAGAAACATACCTTATGATATTGTACTCTTAGAGTAATAACATACATGATATGTACTGCTGTCATTAATGTCATTATACAATGATAATGCCTATTGTTGTGCAATTTTCGATGTCTAAGAAATATCAATGTGTGTATGTGTATGTTTTAAAAGTATTTTGTACTTGTCATTTCCCTCATTATTTTCCATAACATATACACGCCAATGGATATGGATTAAATAATAATATAGAAGTCACATAAAATATAAAATAAGAATATAAATATATTAATGCAAATATTTTAATTGATTGTTCCTTCTTATATATATATATATATTTAATTTATTGAAAGATACCGCAATATTGTAAACTTTCGCGCCAAAAAAAGAGGACGGTAAAACAATGTGTTCCAATTCGAAATTGGAACCGGATATTAATATGATATCAGAAGCAGTTGCACGGCATCGATTCACATTACACAAATAATCGATTGTATTTGAATGTCAGACGCAATCAAAACATCGGCCGAGAACGCTCGGGTCAGTGCTTCCGAACGCAAACGCGGGATGACGCGAGAGCGCGCATTTTTACCAACGTACATTTACTGTCAAAAAAAACTGAACACAAACAATTTTCTGTCTTAAAATAATCGAGAATAGTGGTGCTCTTTGCAACTACTTCTGGTTCGATAATTGTAAGCGAATTTGCAGAAGACATTCGGTGTACACTACGGTTCAAAGAGAGGGTCAGAAAGTTCGTAATGTTATCTTGAGCGTTCTCACGCTTGTTTCGTGCTTGGGCGTGATTATGTTACCTGGGCGTCCGACCGTCCGTCCGTACACGAAACGCTGATAATTTGTCACTCAGTCTGCTTGAATTTGGCACAGTGGTCAGAAAGCGAAAGGTATAAAAGTTGTTCGTAGGGTAGTCCCTCTATCCGGCTAAGCCTTCTCTTATTCCGGAAAAGTATTGTAGGAAAGAGTCCTTTGACTGCTCTGGCGGACTCCACGCGGTGCTCCTTAAAATATTTATTTAATGTTTTTGACTTTAGACCTTGTTTGATTTTCTTCATCGCCGAACACATAGAGTATGTGAGGGTGAATATGGTCATCCGGTTAATATATTATAACTCAAAAACTACAGCCTTGTTTGCATGGATGGCTCTGTGATAAGATATCCCTTCATTAATTAATCCAATATTAAAGGGTCAAAGGGGCGCTGCTTTATTGACTAATTTCTGAAAGGGTTTTAGGGCAAGGAAATGTCCGCCACGCTGCTCCAATGCGTGTTGGCGAACTTCACATGTCTTCGAATTTTAAGATAAGTAGTTAGTTTTCTTTAAGTTTAATTTTCGAAGTGTTTCTAATTATAGCCAAGGCTTGTTTGCAAATTTTTCACTAATATATTAGATATAGTATACGACTTTGTGTTTATGTCTCTGTCCTCCTCCTAGTTTTGATTTTATAGGGCGACAAAGCTTATATACAATACAATATTACCCTCACGTAACTTATTATCATTTAAAAGTGATATGAATATAACACACGCACACACACATATAATCATCATCATTACAGCCCTTCACAAGTCCACTGCTGAACATAGGCCTCCCCCAAGGAATGCCACAAAGCACGGTCCTGAGCCACCTGCATCCATCGACTTCCTGCATGTCTTACCAGGTCGTCAATCCATCTTGTGGGGGGACGCCCTACACTTCGCCTACCGGTACGAGGCTGCCACTCGAGAACCTTTCTTCCCCATCGGTTGTCGGTTCTTCGAGCTATATGGCCGGCCCACTGCCACTTCAGCTTACTAATCCGTTGGGCTATGTCGGTTACTCTGGTTCTACTGTGTCTGTTCTCGACCTGGCAACGTACAACGCACGCACCCTGAGGACTGACGAGAAGATCGTGGAGCTGGAAGAAGAGATAGACAAGTTGCGCTGGCATATTATAGGATTATCCGAAGTCCGAAGAGAGGGGGAGGACACGGTAATCCTCGAATCCGGCAACTTGCTCTATCACCGGGAGGGCGACCATCTGTCCCAAGGAGGTGTCGGATTTATCGTCCACAAGTCTCTCGTTAACAACGTTGTAAAGATCGGGAGTGTGTCGACGAGGGTTGCGTACCTTATACTCAGAATCACCAAACGGTATTCGCTGAAGGTCATACAGGTTTACGCACCAACCTCGGCACACCCCGATGAGGAGGTGGAGGAAATGTATGAGGATATCTCTAGAGCCATGCATTCCTCCAAAACCCAATATACGGTGTTAATGGGAGACTTCAATGCAAAACTAGGCACAAGAGAGAACGGTGAGCTGAAAGTAGGGAAATTTGGAATAGGGCAACGGAACCCAAGGGGCCAGCAGCTGGCCGACTTCATGGAGAAAGAGGGACTCTTTATGATGAACTCTTTCTTCAAGAAGCGGCCCCACAGGAAGTGGACCTGGTCGAGCCCCGACGGTTCGACAAAAAATGAGATTGACTTCATTATGACGACCAGACGACAACTGTTCAGTGATGTCTCAGTGATCGCGAGGGTGAAAACCGGCAGCGATCACCGAATGGTTAGAGGCATACTGAACCTAAATGTTAAGTTGGAGAGGTCTCGTCTGATGAAGTCAACGCTCCGTCCCCCTCGTGCTCTAATCCAAAGTCCCGAAACCTTTCAGCTCGAGTTACAAAACCGTTTTCAGTGCCTAGAAGACTGCAATGAAGTGGACGATATGAATGACAAGCTCGTGGAAACTGTCCATGCGGTCGGAGCTAAGTTCTGCAAGACCCACCGCAGAAGAACACAAAAACTCTCCGATCACACTCTTAATCTCATGGCTGTTAGACGGGAGATGAGGCTACATTCTTCAACAGATTTGACAGCATACAGACAACTGAACAGACAGATCTCCAAATGCATGAGGCGAGACTTACGCAACTTCAATACAGCTCGTATTGAAGAAGCGATCGAGCGGAACCAAGGCTCCAAAGTCTTTGTCAGAGATCTGTCTGCCAGAAAGAGCCAACTGTCAAAGCTGAAGACCGAATGTGGCAGCATCGTTTCCGGGGCACCTGAGATTTTAAGTGAGATTGAGAGGTTCTATGGGCAGCTGTACACGTCATCGTTGGAGCCACACGCAAGTGTGAGTAACGATCCAAGAGCGAGTCTTATTCGACACTATTCCGAAGATATCCCGGACGTCAGTCTGAGCGAGATTAGAATGGCTCTCCAGCACCTTAAAAACGGCAAGGCCCCAGGCGAGGATGGAATTACAGCGGAGCTTTTGAAAGCGGGTGGAATACCGGTACTTGAAGTCCTTCAGAAGCTCTTTAATTCCGTCCTCCATGGTGGCATTACACCGGAGGCGTGGAGCAGAAGTGCGGTGGTCTTGTTCTTCAAGAAAGGTGACAACGCTCTCTTGAAGAACTACAGACCGATTTCCCTTCTGAGCCGCGTCTACGTGCTGTTTTCGAGAGTCATTACGAATCGTCTCGCGCGCAGACTTGACGACTTCCAGCCTCCCGAACAAGCCGGTTTCCGAAAGGGCTTTAGCACCATAGACCACATACATACCCTACGGCAAATTGTACAGAAGTCCGAAGAGTACAATTTGCCACTATGTCTGGCGTATGTGGACTATGAGAAAGCCTTTGATTCCGTCGAAATTTGGGCGGTGCTGCAGTCCCTTCAGCGGTGCCAAGTTGACTGTCGGTATATCGAAGTGCTGAAGTGTTTGTACAGTAGAGCTACGATGGCTATCAGAGTACAGAACCAGAGTACGAAACCTATCCAATTGCAGAGAGGTGTAAGACAGGGTGACGTTATATCCCCGAAACTCTTCACCGCTGCATTGGAAGACGTTTTCAAGCTTCTGGACTGGAAAGGATACGGAATTAACATCAATGGCGAGTACATCACTCACCTTCGATTTGCCGACGATATAGTCCTCATGGCAGAATCGCTGGAGGAGCTAAGCACTATGCTCAATGACCTCAAAAGTGTCTCCCAACGAATAGGTCTTAAGATGAACATGGACAAAACAAAGATTATGTTTAATGTCCATGTCACACCTATGCCGGTAGTTGTTGGGAGCACTAAGCTCGAAGTTGTTGACGAGTATGTTTACCTGGGACAAATAGTCCGACTAGGTAAGTCCAACTTCGACCGAGAGGTCAATCGACGGATTCAACTCGGCTGGGCAGCGTTCGGGAAGCTACGACACATCTTCTCGTCAGAAATACCTCAAAACCTTAAAACAAAATTGTACAACCAGTGCGTGTTGCCAGTGATGACTTACGGAACTGAGACGTGGTCCTTCACTGCTGGCCGTATGAGGAAGCTCAAGGTCGCTCAGCGAGCTATGGAGAGGGCTATGCTCGGAGTTTCTCTGCGTGATAAACACATATAATATATATATATATATATATATATATATATATATATATATATATATATATATATATATTAGTGGTTAACGGGGTGCAGCCGCGCTGCAACTATATTCTAATTTCAGCGGCCCGACCGTACAGGACTGGATGGACTTTGCTCGCACTGAATATCACCCTAAAATAGTTGTCGTGTTTCATATAGTAGGCTTAGAGAAACGAGGACCCTTTTTACTGCTAATTAGGCATTCAAACACATGCATTTTCCCCCATATTTCCGCAAATTCAGTGTATTTATCTACTTAGCACTTCTCTCCACTCGATTGTGAAATATTTACAATCTATATGTGTAAGTAGAATATGAGTGTTACTTAGTAAGCAGGTTCTAAGCTATTAAGTTCATCTTAAAAGAGCACTGCGGTAGGTAACGTCTAAAGAAAACACTATAAAACGCGTGCCATAAATTTTTATACCTTACTTTATGAGGTCTTAATGGTGCCAGCGAATTTGCTCTAGACTTGTGTTTATAGACCATACTTTGTTGAGGTCTATTAGGATTTTTGAGATAAAATCTTTCCACGCATTTATATAATTACCAATGAATTGTCACTGTACGTGATATTACTAGGTGGAATATGTCTGAATACCACCCTCTTACGTATTTTTGCCCCCAAATAGCATTGACTGCACTGTTGTGTTTCGACTTGAAGGGTATAGAGAGTGTACAGAGGTGACAACGCACTTGTGACCTTCTTTTTTAAAGTAGGTTATAGGCTACACGAACCACTTACCATCAGGTAGTCTGTAAATTGGTTTGTCACTTCACTTTCATTAAAAAAACATATTCGAATATTATATAAACAAATTTCAAAATACTTGATGTATTTACTGTTGTGTTTCACAATCCCGTGGCGCAGAGGCTAAGGGTTTAGCCTCAGCGCTTTGCGCCACGAGTTCGAATCCCGGACTGAACAAGTGTGTATGTGGCCTAGAAATAATTTTTCCGGGTCTGAATTTTCCCTGTGTGCGCCTCCGCGATGGAAGAGAAAATCCGAGCGGGTGTAACGTCGTTTAAAAAAAATCGTTTCACGAAAAATATTATACGTTGTTAACACCCTACATTTTTGAGTACCGTAAATGCCTTAGAATTTAAAACGTTAAAATTAACAAATTGCAATGATAGCATTTTTTTAGAAATAATACGCCCCAACAAAAGTCAAAAGTATTTTATTCGTGACTTTTATTCGTACTTGAGGGTAATATACCAAACCAAAATAATATCAAAACCAGGAGGAGGACAGAGACAAAAATACATAGTCGTATACTATAACCAATTTATTTAAAAAAAGAACAGCAAGCAAACTTTGTCAATAATTAGGAACACTTATAAAATTTTCTTATAAAATCAACTTACATAATACCTACTAGACTACACAATACTAAAATCGACAAAAATATTTACAATAATGTTAACAGTCAAAATAGCGTCGATAAAGCAGCGCCCTTTAAACCCTTTATTATTTGAACGATTGACGAAGAGCTATCGTATCACAGAGCCATCTTTGAAAACAAGGTAGTAAAGTAATAATAATAATAATGTCCTCCAGACCGAATTTCGGCCACGGCGGCCAGTCTCAACGAAGACTAGCCATCGGCGCAGGACAGGATTATAGTGACCAAGTGTATGCGCAAGCACAGGTGCACTCTCTATTCCCTCACTCTCATAGCCCGATGGGACGGTAAACCGACACGACCAGAGAGAGATCAGGCGCAGGACCAACGGCTTTACGTGCTTTCCGAGGCACGGGGGTGAAACACCGCCAACTTCCCGACTCCGGGCAGCTACTGAGAATTTCTTGATGGAAAAACTCAATAACTGATTTTTTGGCCCGGGATTCGAACCCGGGACCTCATGATCAGCAGTCGCACTACTACAACCACTAGACCAACGAGGCAGTCAGTAAAGTAAGTAGTATTTGAGTTATAAGAAAGTGACCATATTCTAACAGTGGTAGAGCCACGCGGCAGTTTTTGCTGTCGCACGGATGGGCCGGCTCGAACCGGGGTGATACCACGACGTCACAGAATACCAGCGTGAAGTAGAGGTTTACCTCTGCGTTTCGCTTGGTGAGTGCAGGTGGCCGGAGGCCCTTTTTACTGGGAATGAGGCATTCCATCTTGGTCCTCACGGGTGACGGCGCATCTGCATCTTGATTTGTAATAGAGGATAGATGTGGATGTCTTTGGGCCGCAGCGGCCACTTACCATCAGGTGGACTGTGTGCTCGTTTGTCACCCTTATCCTATAAAAAAAAAACGAGCATGTGGCTCGCCTGATGGTAAGTGACTACCGCCGCTGATGGAATGAAGATGGAATGCTTTATAGCCTTTAATTAAAATGATTCTCTGTTTACTTTACACCAGCAGTGTACAAAATGCTATTTTGCAACACAAATAGCTAAGAGGATGGTATCCTAGGCAAAAGTGAATCTCCACTATCACTACCACTGTTTGCCCCCTCTCCTATAAAAAAAATCTTAGTCCTCAAAGGTGACGACGCATTTGTTCGCATTTGTAGCTTCGTTATTTAAAGTTGGTTACGGGTGTCCATGGGATGTCAGTAGCTACTCTTACCATGAGGTGGACTGTGAGTTTATTTGTCACTACAATTTTGTTTTAAAAAAAAGTAATTCATACAGTTTTTTTTCTTTAATAAATAACCCTAGAAATATCTAATGGAGAAAATTAGTATGGCCTTAATTATTCTTAACCAGTAAAATATCAAATGAAAATCCATTTATATGTTAAAATATTTTAAGAGCATAATTACTACAATAAAGAAGTCCATCATTGCCAAATAACACACTTGTACAATTTTTTACAATAGTTTTACGTAATAAAAAATGTACATACGCTATCGGAACCGAATGTCTCGGTATCGATGAGTTTAACGATATTAACCAATATAATATAATCTACTCTATGATATAAACCTTGAAGAAGAGACGGTTATGTTAAAAATTATTTACAATCTACAATGCATATTAGAGAATGCAATGTCATACTTTATATTAAGTTAACTTTAAGGCCCAGTACATAAAAGTGTTATGCGATCAAGTAATAAAAGTAAAGCTTTATCCCGCCATTAAATACAATGCTGCGTTCAAAAACCTTGACTCGAGGCTCCATAGATGCGTAATAGCATCCTAGCACTTTGCTTTTAATAATAAATCTACCTACTATCTGAATTGCTATAAAAAGTTACTCGAGGTAAATGATATAGGTATCTGTATAAAGGTCGAGAATAATACTCGCTTTTGTAGTACATCTACAAATATATATCATTATATATATGTATCATTATCGTCATTGTATTTTGATAATTATGATTTTTCTAGTATATGCTTTATTTTGGGTTTAATTGTAAGTTATAAATACTACCTCAAGTCTAAGGAGGATTTGATATGGCTGTGTATTCTTATGCCTTTGTCTGTTTTTAGGGTTCCGTACCTCAAAAGGAAAAAAACGGGACCCCTATAGGATCACTTTTTTGTCCGTCTGTCTGTCTGTCTGTCAAGACCCTTTTTCTAAGGAACACGTGGAGGTATCAATCTGAAATTATCATATCAAAACTTAAGTCTACTGTCCCTTGGAGCTGTGAAAAAGTCAAACTTCTAAGCCAACGCAATCAAAAGATACAGCCGTTTATGCCGCAAATTTTCCACATTCGGGTACTTCCCATGAACTCAGAATCTTAAAATTTGGTACGAAGCAACGTATTATAGCACAGATAAGGGAAAAATTGCGAAAAGCATAAATTTTTAGTTACATCATATAATAAAAATATTTTTAATAATTTTAAACTTATATACCTACGGATTACGGATATGGAACCCTCGGTGCGCGAGTCCGACTCGCACTTGGCCGGGTTTTTTGAATGACAAACACAGATAATCTGAAACACAAACGAGTTAAACGGCGGTTACTTGACTGCCAGCGAATTTTTGGTGTGAAGTAGATTCAATCGTAAAAGTGGTACGATTTTGTGCATTTAATGTCTGTACATGTGAACTATTAATAGAAACGGTGAAACAAGTGATGATAGTGAAACTCAAATTATTGTATCTACTTAGGCGTACGATCGTCATCGATTTTCTGCTGGCTCAAGCTGCCGTCAAAATTTTCCAAAAACTTCGCAGTATAACGCATCAAATATTATGAACTTTAAAAATATATAAAGAATAATTATTACTTGACACCGGCGAAAGTACAACCGTACGTGTCTATTACTAAAGAAAGAAGGAAAACAAGTAAAACTTTGGCCCGCCAAAATTTTTGCAATACAAACTGAGACGACTGACTTTTGCAGGTGGCCGGAGGCCCTTTTTACTGGAAATGAGGCATTCCATCTTAGTCCTCACGGGTGACAACGCATCTACATTTTGATTTGTAATAGAGGATAGATGTAGATGTCTATGGGCCGCAGTAACCACTTACCATCAGGTGGACTGTGTGCTCGTTTGTCACCCTATCCTATAAAAAAAAAAGACGAATAGGTTAATTCCATTGAATTATATGCATTACGTACTAGAGAAGCTATTCCAAATAAAAATTGTGCGCTACTCTATGTCTTCGCGCATGCGCGGGCGATAGTAGAGTCGCGTATGCGCGAAGACTTTAATTTAGTATAAAATAAGATACTAATATAAAATAAATATAAGAATTTATCTCTTATTTTAATCTAAACAAACATATTTCTAAATAAAATGTAATAATAATTATCTTATGGAATTCACAAATCTTCAATTTACGCAATATTTAGTTTAGTGTGCGAATTGTAGTACAGTTCAGTTGAACATAGTCAATGTTCGGAATGCGAAATCTAGTGCATAGTACATATATGTATATCGATGGTAAATTCACAAAACTTTTAATAAATATTCGTAGGATATCAGTCGTTCATAATCAGCGCGTTCGTCCAACGCAAGACGTTGGCGCGGCTCGTAGGAAGCGAGTAATTTATTAGAGCCTCCATTCACCTGCCGACTGCGCGCATCTTCGATAATCTGTGGTCTGCATGCTTACTTTAACCTCGACCTGTTGGAAATACATGGAAAATATTAAATTCTTATCTTTTTAATACTATTTCAATAAAACTTAATATTTTCCATGTATATATAATGTAGTAAGTGGATATTACACTTATAATAATGTAAGCTTGACAAAAAACTTAGTTTGTTATTTTGACATGTCAAAATTGCTCTTTGCGCTCTTAATTTGATAGCCTGAGAAATAGACTTTTGTTGTCCCTTGAGTTGAGTTCACAAAGCTATACATTATTGTTATGTACCTAAGTTAAAACAAAAATGCGTATAATATACCATATCCCCTCATGTGCCCGGCTATTTTATGTTTTTATAAGTGTTAAAATAAATGAATGAAAAAAATAATTAATTAACTTTCTTATTAAAGAATCAGAGCGTGTTCTTCTTTAACGCACAAAAGTCCACTTTTGGACAAGACACACTTAGTGGGGGTTGGTGACAATCATAAAAGCAAAGCGAGACAGAGGCTCTGACGCTATTTCCCGTCGTCGCCGAAGTAAGATTTTTCTGGCAATTCCTGTAGTCACCTCTTATGAAATTTCTTTCATCGATGAGAGAATTTACCTAATTCGTTGAATTTCCTCTTTCATTCCGCAATAGTTAACACAATATCTATCACTGGGAAGCTCCCACGTAAGAAGTATTACGTCCCCGCAAAATTTGAAAAAAGAACAGAAAAGCGCCATAAAATTTGACAATGTACATTAATCAACATAAGAAAATTCTACCACCGTCACCGACATTATTTCATTATCAATAAGTCGACACTCATTGTAACACGTAGCAAAACAACGGTACAACGTGTACAACCGGCTTTAATATAAATAAAATGAGAAAATCATCAATGTAGTCGAAGTCAATTAAATACGTATTAATAAGGATACCTCAAAAACTACTGGTCAGATCTCGATCAAATTTATATGGAAATACATGAGAAGTATCAGCTTTCAAATAAAAAAAAATCATCATAATCGGTTCAGCTAGAAAAAAGTTCAGAGGTAACACACATTAAAAAAATACAGTCGAATTGTGAAACTCCTCCTTTTATGAAGTCGGTTGAAAATAGAATTCATTCTATTATACTAAAATAATAATAATAACAACAAATATTAACTTTAATCTGCAAACCCTTATTGAAACCAAAGTTTCCCATAAACAGTGCAACTTAAAGATGCCTCGACGTAACGAATTATAGCATGTGTGGAAGATCCTAAGACGGCCTTTGCTGTCGCGTAGACATATAGTTCGGTCGGCAGGTCAGAGGTGGCGCTAGGGTCGCTCGTAACTCTAGCTCTGTCGCCCGGCGCGCCCCGCAGACTAAATTTATGTACATTCTCATTACTACATACAAGCACAGTTACTGGTAAAGGTTGGTGATCCGCGTGTATATTTATTATTACGTCTTCATATGCATAATCGGTAAATGATGCGTCTGTAAATTTTAGCGGGAATTAATCTGCGAAACATTTAAGCTATTTTTATACTAGCATTTTATAATCGTTAGCGCTCATAATAATTAGTAATTAATCTCAACTAGAGTGACTTATGTTACTTTGTCCAATAACGAAGGCAAAGAAATCTAAACATATTATTTGAGTCACGTATAGAGCAAACGCAAAAAAAAATTATAAAACTTTTTGGAGTAGAAAATAATTGTCAGTATGGGACATTTAACAAAAACAGCATACTTTGGCTACCTTAATAGTTTATTATAACGTAATTATACCAACAAATAAACCCTCGCCTAAAATAAATCTCGTGGTACCTAAGTTTTGCTTTCAAGCTTATTTACATAGTATGAACCATCATACTAGGTCGGGGAAAAGGTCTTTTCGTATTTTGTTTGTATATAATTAAAATTTTTTTACAACCGACTTCAATATAAATTATTAAGAATAACTCAATAAACTATTGGTCAGACCTAGATCAAATTTATATGGGACAAAAAAAGAATCATCGAAATCGGTTCACCTAGTAAAGTTATGATATAACACACATAAAAAATAAAACATACAGTCGAATTGAGTACCGTCTCCTTTTTGAAGTGGGTAGAAAATTGAAGAAAAATCTCTTTTTTGTACTGTGTGTATCTCGCTGGTTTTAATATCAGTACATATAGGACATTAAGAAAAAGAAAAAGTAAAAAACACTTTCCCACCATTTTTCAATTGTTTTTCTTTCCCCCAAAATGAATGAATCTAACGAAGAAATTCGATACATTCTGAAGTTTTATTACAAACAGGGAAAAATGCGACTCAAGCCTCAAAAACAATTTGTGACGTTTATGGACCTAATGCAGTGTCAGTAAGAGTAGCACAAAGTTGGTTTGTCGCTCTGGTCTGGTCATACGGAAGAAAATCGATGCCATTTTTGAAAAATTTTAGCAATGCTCGGCATATTAGTAGTTACAACATAGCCGAGAGGAATTGAGAATTGACCACAAAACAGTTTTGACTCATTTGAAAAAGTCTGGTTAAACAAAAAAGCTCGATATTTGGGTACCACACGAGCTCACTGAAATAAACCTAATGAATCGTGTACTCATTTGCGATTCTCTATTTAAAACGTAATGAAACCGAACCATTTTTGAAAAGATTGTTTAATGGTAATGAAAGGAAAATCACCTACGACAAGAACGTGCGAAAGAGATCATGGTCAAAGGGTAGGCAAGCTCTTGAGACTGTAGCGAAACCCGGATTAACACACAATAAGGTGATGCTGGTTATGGTGGGATTGGAAGGACATCGTATATTATGAGCTTTTACTGCCGGGCAAAACCATCAATTCAAATCTCTACTGCCAACAACTAATGAGACTCAAGCAAAGAATTGAGAAAAAACGGCCGGAGTTAATCAACAGAACAGGAGTGGTTTTTCATTATGGTAACGCCAGACCACACACATATTTGACCACGCAGCAAAAATTGAGAGAGCTGCGTCGGGAAGTGTTAATTGCATCCACCATATAGTCTTGATTTTGCATCCTCGGATTTTCACCTGATTCGGTCTCTTCAAAATTCTTTAGGTAGTGTTAGGTCAACATCAAGAAAGGACTGTCAAAACTACTTGTCGCATTTTTTGATCAATAATTCTAAGATTTCTACAGCAACGGGATTATGTCACTACCTACAAGATGGCACATAGTATCGAAAAAAATAGCACATTTATATTACAATTAAATGTAATGAAACCTTGAAAACATGTGTTGAATTTGTATATAAAATACGAAGAAACGTTTTCCCCCGACCTTTTATAATGTATATATATCTTATTATTCTTTTTTACGTGGTAGAGCCATGCTGTAGCTATATTAGTAGTATAGTTGTAGCACGAATGGGTCGGCTCGACCGGGGAAGGAACACGCTCTCACAGAATACCAGCGCAAAACAGTAGATTAACGCTGCTGTGTTTCGTATGGTGAGTGTAGAGAACCGGAGACCCTTTTTACTGGAAACGGGGCATTCCATCTTAGATCTCACGGGTTACGACGCATCTGCATTTTGATTTGTAATCGAAGATAGATACAGATGTCTATGGGCCGCTGTAACCACTTACCATTAGATGGACTGTATGCTCGTTTGTCACACTTATCCTATAAAAAAAAATTCATCGTCCTATAGAGTCCACTGCTGGGCATTGGCCTCTTCCACTGTTTATCTGATGGTAAGTAGATGCTGTGACGACATATAAAGAAATATTTATTTAGATTGGTTACTATGTCATGAATAATATGACTCTTGAAAATATGCAGACCTTTTCTATCAAAAGGTTTAAATTATTTACTAAGCAAAAATTGTCTAGTAATTATTATTATACTACCAAAGAGTACATGACTGATAATAACCCGTGGGAATGAGGTGATCACTACCATGCTGTTTCTAAATGTTTTCATAATAATTGTATAAAATACTATATTGTAAATTGTGCTTTTTACAAAAAAGTCCCGTTGGGTTTCTTGCTAGTTGTTCCCAGGACAGAGGGTTTTTTGCGAACCAGTGGTAAAAGTAATGACTTTCAATAAGTAATATGTACTATAATCTATATTGAATAAAATGAATCTATTATATTCTTATATTGTGGCAAGGTCTCTTTAAGTTTAACTCGCTATGAATTCGTAATCTCACATCCATAATTGAATTTAAATCTTGCTCTAAAGCCTATTTCAAAGCAAATTCCCATTAGTATATACATGACGCCTAAATGTTCATTGAACGTATCAATAACCAGATAGCAACTTAAAATTATTATTAATAAAGTCTAAAGTTAGAATTCAAAGTAGTTAATGTACTTAGAACTTTAATTGTTCAACTATTCATTGTGTTGGATATAACATAAAATGTCTATGATTATATTGATCAAGCAACGATAGTTTACGTTTACATACTATATATGTAATTACAAAATATCATATAATATGTGTTGGAATCTGCGAGTGCGATTCTAAAAGGCATATTAAATTTCTGTAATAAAGCGATAACAAAGATTTAATAAATCCATGAATACCAGATGTGTCTGATTATTTTAGAATCGCGTTAGTTGACCTGTTTAATGTCAAACATATACATAGCGTCTTATTAGAAAAATTAGCTAGTTTTAAATTTGTGTAAGATTTAGTCTGCAAGAATCGTGGTAGCTGGGACTCAGGTAGATCGCTGTATATTTCACGGTACGTGAGCAACCCGGGTTCGATCCCCGCCGGTGCCAATGAAATTGTTAATTGCAATTTTAAGTAATGATTTACCACGTGCTCGGCGGTGAAAGAAAACATTGTGAGGAAACTTGCATGTCATGAAAAAAATATTTCGAAGACATGTGAAGTCCGGCAACACGCATTGGGGCAGCGCGGCGGACATTTCCATACCCTAAAACCCTCTCAGAAATGAGAGGAGGCCTGTGTCCAGTAGTGGGACGTATATAGATTGTAATTTTAACTTTCTTTTAACTTTTAGTCTGTTGCAAGAACTATGTCAAACTACGCGAAGACTGGCTCCGTGGCTAAGAGACTTCTTTCGTGACAAAGACTCTTCTTTAAAGTCTATCAAGAAACCAAATTTTAAATAAAGACCAATAAAGTATGTTTTAGCTATATTCACGTGCTAATAGACAACACTGTAAACGAATATTGAAACGCATATTTTAAGATAGAAATACAATTTCAGAGAAGATATTTTTATAACAAGTGTTTGTTAGAAATTTGTTGTACAACCGACTTCAATATAAATAAAATGAGAACATCATAAATGTAGCCTAAGTCAATTAAATACGCATTATTATAGATAACTCAAAAACCACTAGTCAGACCTTTATCAAATTTAAATGTACCTGTACATGAGAAGTACCAGCTTTCAAATAAAAAAAGAAAAATCGGTTCACCTAGAAAAAGTTCTGAAATAACACACATAAAATAATTGTCGAATTGAGAACCTACTTCCTTTTTGAAGTCGGTTGAAAATTACAAATATGATTTATGACAGTAAACCTTATAAATTGTTTGGGCGAAAGACTACGCTGTTACAGAATACCAAAAGTCGCAGCACACCACACCAGAATGTTTTTTTTTTCATGATGAGATTTCTATATTTTGATTCTTAATCCGGAATAGGATGTGGGTGTCTATGGGTGCCAAAATGGTCCCTCAGGTGAACTGTGTGCCTCGTTTGTAACCTTTATGTATAAAATAAACCTGCTTTGTTCCATAATTGACGTATATCTCTAACACAAAACATCGCAAACCGCAAACAACCGATACAAGCGCGCTATCCAATATTTAATCTCAACCAGCGTTCGCGCGTTGCTAAAATTCGCAGCACGCTCGCAACGCGTTTAAAGATGGCATTGTTTCAGTTTAAATTCCTCATCTATGACGCGATCGATGCAATCGTTAGTAATTTATCATTCACCCCGTGATCCTCGTCCATTTTGGCAATCCGCGGACGTGATATAGTAACCAAAGCGCGGGTCACGTCAGAGGAGACATTAGCTAATACGTTATAATGCACCGTTATTATTTGGACGAATCTAACATTAGAACTTGCTTGTAATATATTATATGACGGCTAGGTAAGACAGTTCTATGCATTTGACTGCAATCTTTGGACAGCGGGTTTGCAAACTGCATGTTTAAAACTATTCATATGAGCTACAAATAAGTAATAGTATGTATAACTCCTTCACGAAATAGAAATTCCTAATATAATAATAATAATATCCTCCAGTCACGGCGGCCAGTCTTAACGGAGACTAACCATCGGCACAGGACAGGATTATAATATCCAAGTGTATGCGCAAGCACAGGTGCACTCTCTATTCCCTCACTCTCATAGCCCGATGGGACGGTAAACCGACATGACCGGAGTGAGATCAGGCGCAGGATCAACCGCTTTACGTGCTTTCCGAGGCATTGGGTAGAGACACCGCCAACTTCCTGACTCCGGGCAGCTACTGAGAATTTCTTGACGGAAAAACTCAATAATATTTTTGGCCTGACCCGGGATTCGAACCCGGGACCTCATGATCAACAGTCGCACTACTACAACCATTAGACCAACAAGGCAGTCCTAATATAGTCATCTATGAAAAAAAGAAATTCTCACTAAACTGATGATAAGTAGTTTTCATCTGACCGAATTTCAACCACTTTTTTGGACATTGGAAGCTATCAACTTTTACTTTCCGTCCGAATACAATCTTGGCGTTTTCTAGGAAGAGTTTTTAGGCTTTTGTTACGCTAAGACATTGCAATTTATCATCTATTGCTTCAACACCACTTACCATCAGGTGGGATTGTGGTCAAGCTCTGTTTTATAATGCAAGTGCTGATGGATACGCCGTGTGGAGGCGTTGTGAAAGAATCCATCATTCCATTTCGTCTTGTAGGTGCTTTTAGAGGGAACTATTGGCAACCTGGCTACGGCGTGTTACTTTGAGGTAACAGCACAGACGCTGATAAAGTATTTCTTAGTCAGAAAAAATGTATTCGCATACTTGCAAATATTGCCTCGATGATAAGTTTTAGAAATTACTTTATCAATTATATATCACGATATTGCTGACCTATCCTATAACATACCCATATCCCTATAAATATCATAAAATATGCTCACTGGTTAGAAATAATATCGACTGGTTCCCTCAATATTCCCGCCCTAAAATTTTAGACCAAAAATAAAATTATCCACAGCCACATCAAAATTACAAATCGTAAACACCGGCCCCTATGCAATGTCAATAAAAAAATATATAATAAAATTACAGAATGTACATATCAGAAGTATTAAAAGAGTAAAAAAGTTCAAAAATTAAGTAACACATATATAACGAAGAAAATTTATTACTCGTTGGAGGAGTATTTTTAGTACTATATAGGAGGAAATAGGAAAGAATAAATAATATAGTATGATTTCGTTAATATTAGGTTAATTGTAAATATTCATTAAATGATAATTTTATTAATAATACCATAATGTAAATGTTATAATAATATTAATAATCGCCAATATTTGCAGTGCCCTTGCGGGGTTCTTGTTTTGAACTATTTTTTATAATTAAGATCAAATATGTACCATAGATTGATTTTTTTTTATTTAATTGAAGCGTCAGTAGCCTAATGGCAGGGTGCGGACCGCGAACTCGAATGGTCGTGGGTTCGAATCCACCATTCGACTACTGTCGTGAATCACTTCTAACACAAGCATTTTAAGCTTACCAGAAGTGGTCAAAGGGAATATTAGCAATGTTTAATAGCATGACTAGTATTTATAAAAAAAATAGATGACGGTAGGTATATCCATCTCGTATATATTAGACGTGAAATTCCCAGATATGCGACCAGCAGCCGTACTAAAGATGCTGGAACTGTGGTCGTCCATCCAGCTATCTAACGTAACGATTAAGGCAAATTCACCCGACACCGCACTGGTAGAGGCCCATTTTCAGCAATATATTTCAATAGGCCGATTAAGAAGAAGTGTCGTGCGATTGAGTGCGATTGCGCGTACCTACACTTCCTTTTTATCAAGGAGCACTAACTCGAACTAACCTATTCGTGCAGATGTGACACTTACGCGATAAGGTCGAAGACGCGAAGCATGTTTAGGGCGCACTGTCCCTAACAGTAAGCTTCTAAAAAGTAAAAACTACATAAAACAGCTAGAACCGAAACCTAACAGATCGTGTTTTGTACAAGTGTTCACCGGCATTAGAACCCACGCTCGCAGCGTAATAGCCAGGAACTGTGAAAAGTAGTACTTGTTACGTGAAGATTTTTTATTTAAAAAAAAAGCGTAACCTCTACACTAGGATTTTCTCCTGTATCGTGGGGACAGTTTACATACATGAATTTCACAAGGACAAACATCCAGACCCGGAACAATTATTTGTAGACCATACAAATACTTGTTCCGTGCGGGATTCGAACCCGCTGCCCCTAGCATTGTAACTCATTGCTAAGCCACTGCGCCACAGAGTCGTCAAGATAGAAAAACGTCACAGAGTTTTATGAAAAACTATATTATGACTATCGCGTTACAATCTTCGACTATATGATCGCTTACGATCAAGTGGGATAGTAGTAAGCACTGACTAAAATAGGTTAAATGGGGAAAAGACATGTAGCACAATAAAGGAATAAAATATGAAAAGAAAAACGCCAGTAAAACTCCTTTTAAATCTCAATCGATTCAAACTGTAACAGCGGACTTTACGGTAAACTTCCGTTTAAGAAAAACAACAATGGCGTTACATAATGAAGCGAAATCCCAAGGTCGAGACAAATCGAAACCGTATATAAAGGGACCTAACAGACCAGAACCGAGCCTGTGGCCTATTTCCAGCGGAAATGACGTCGCCAAGCCGTGAACACGACAACTTTAAAGCATCGTTTTCACTTTCAACACAACACACTGGAGCGGCAGTCAGCAACCCGTGTAAAAGAAGCTTTTGCTATCAGTTCGCTCGTTAAAAACTTCTTACATATAATAATTTCATAACAAACATAAACCAGTATTACTATTTTATGACGTGTAGCGGATAAATTAATGGATCGTGTGGCTATAAAGTATATATATTATACTGAAATATTCGTTATAGTTGTAAAATCCATACCGGGCTTACTTGCGACGTGCAATCTATAAATCATGGGAAAATTGTTATGAAAACTTCGTTCTAATAACTTGCTATTACTATTACATAATTTATTAACTACTAACTGTTCTCTGCGACCTCGCCCGCGTGTAATTCATTACGATTGGATTTCAAGGGTTTTATTATTTTGTGCGGAACCCTAATTCTTTTCTTTTAAATAAAAGCAGCTTAAGTTATTCCTTATAGCATCAGCTATTTGCCAGTTAAAGTGCCGTCAAAATCGTTCGAGCCGTTTCGGAGATTAGCCCTAACAAACAGAGGGGCAGACAGGACTTTTTAATTTGTTTTCGTCATAAGCACCGTATATACTTTCATATGCATTTAGTAAAAAGCTGTTATTTTGATATAATAAACAGAAACTTCAATTTTATTTATTAGCTAGCTAGCTGACTAGCGATCCGACCAGGCTTAGCACGGGAGATATCTAGATTTTGACAACAGCGTCTACTGGGTCGAAACCATTCAAGGACTCACTCAAACACTTGCAAAAAATTTCGTTTTGATTTTTATATATGGAGATTTTACCAATCTTTTCTGTTATTAATAGATTGTTAAAACACTTTTTTTCTTTCTTTTCAGTCATTCTTCGGCCGATCGTACAACAACCTGAACTCTATCACCGAGTGCAAGAACAATGGTGAATGTGTCATCAATAAGAAAAACCGAACTGCTTGCAAAGCTTGTCGACTCCGCAAGTGCTTGATGGTGGGCATGTCTAAATCGGGCTCCAGATACGGCCGCCGATCCAATTGGTTCAAGATTCATTGTCTATTGCAAGAGCAGCAACAGGCGGCTCAATCAAGATCTCCACCTAGAGTTCCACCTTCTCCACATCATTTAGCCCCACCTTTCCCACCACACCTTTTCCCGGGCTTAGCAAGACCAAGAACGAAAGAGGAATTTGCATTATTAGGGCTCGATGAATACAAAGCGCCTTGTTCCGGTTCACCTGACTCTCATCGAAGTGGTTCATCGCCTAAGTTAGACGAGAAAACGCGGATCACACAATCAAGGCCACCAGATAGACCTCTAACACCACCAAGAGACACATACGTCCCGCTTCCCTTAGCCAATATTACCTTGCCCCATTTCCCCCACTCGCCTTTCTTACCCCCACCGCCTTTTAGCCCATTTGCTGCAAGCCATCCATTGTTATTCCCACCCGGGTTTCACCCTATATACTCAAGGCATTTGTTAGATCATGCAGCTTTAAGACAAGCAGCTGAAAACAACAACGATGTGAGAATCGACGACCACAACGCTGACTCATCAAAGCGATTCTTTTTAGATGAGATTTTAAAACAACAGCGGTCTACTCAACCCACTCCGCAAGAGGATGTCATCTCAGAAGCAGAATTTGTTCCTACACCACCAGCAGAAAGGAGAACCTCCGAATCACCACTGCAAGAAAATCCAATGGATTTATCAGTAAAATCCGATGGCAGATCTAGTTCAGCAAGGCGGAGGTCAGATGATAGCGAAGTGATAGCTCCTGATAATGATGATGGAGACTCGGCTAGTGCTATTTGTTCTGCCAGTGAAGAAGAAGACATGGCTTACACGCAAATTAAAAGAATCAAACTCCATCCTTTAGACCTGACGACCAAAGTGTGACGCCGCCCCTATGAACAGCAGCGTGCCGTCACGATGAACTGTATATTATTTTGTTGTTAAGAAAGGCCAGTAAATCGGATTGTGATTTTAAAAATAAGTAAAAAGTGACTTTTTGGGCGAAGTTTGTTTGTTATCGATTGATTAAAGAGTCTATCCCAAATACGTAAGTTAAGTAGCTTTTAGTTTAAATTGTTATTGGTACTTAGAACCCCGGTTGAAGGTTGTACAAAAGGATTGTAAATATTAAATTATTCCGTACGTGTAAGCAATAGGTTAATAGTTGGTTTATAATGGAAACAGCCGGGTGTTGCAACAATATGCTGCTGATGTGGATAAATATATTTTTGTATAATTTTGAATATAATTTATTTGATGTAGCAGAATTTTTTGTTTTGATGTGCCGTTTGAGGATAGAAAAATGTATTAACTTCGGGTGCATTTGTGAAACTATTTTAATGTCTTCGAATTTTAAGTTTATGATAATCATGCACCTGATTTTTACTTTTATATTAATAAACTTTTGACATTCCATTTTAAACTTTATGAATAATACTCGGTGGCTTTTACATTTCTAAGAATTTGCTCAATATTTCAATTTTATCCTCTATGTACTCATTGTAGTGAAATTTATTTTCAATTACACATACTCAAATATAATACTTTACCTGAACTACGTTTGTATATAATGTAAGTAGCGTGTTGTTTTTTTAATTGCATAATACATATACAAAATGTTTGTAATGAAATGCATTCCACGGAGACGTACAAAATAAAATAATCATGCACTCGACTTCTTTAGTTTTTTTATCCCCTATGATTTGGAAGCAAACGAAGTACAATACATTACTACAATCTTTAACTGTATCATCATCATTAAATGTATCATGTACACATAAAATGACCTCAATTATCTGCTACTGATTTACAATAGGTACTTGACCAAATACTGAAGAAAGTCTGCCGAAAGGCTTTCGGACTGTGATTTTCATGTATATGATGTAAAAAAAAAATAAGAATCTCTATTGCTAGCGCCCAGTCTTCCCATTTGATCTTAACCTGACAGATTCTTAACACAGTATTTGGACCACTATTCTATCCTCTGTGCTAGCTGATATATAATGTTACATTAAATATTCATCATTATCATTACTCAGCTCGTCACAAGTCCACTGTACATAATAATGGTAATGCCGCCCAGACCGAATTTCGGTCACGGCGGCCATCCTCAACGGAGACTAGCCATCGGCGCAGGACAAGATTATAGTGCCCAAGTGTATGCACAAGCACAGGTGCACTCTCTATTCCCTCACTCTCATAGTCCGATGGGACGGTAAACCGACACGACAGGGGATAGATCAGGCGCAGGACCAATGGCTTTACGTGCTTTCCGAGGCACGATGGTGAGACACCGCCAACTTTCTGACTCCGGACATCTACTGAGAATTTCTTGATGGAAAAAATCAATAACTGATATTTTCTTTGAACCAACCCGGGATTCAAACCTGGGACCTTATGATCAGCAGTCGCACTACTATAGACTAAACCAACGATGTTTTTTTATATAGGATAAGGATGACAAACGAGCACACAGTCCACGTGATGGTAAGTGGTTGCTGCGGCCCATAGACATCTACATCTATCCTCGTTTGCGAATCAAAATGCAGATGCGTTGTCACCCGTGAGGACTAAGATGGAATACCTCATTTCCAGTAAAAAAGGCCTCCGGCCACCTGCACTCACCAAGCGCAACGCAGAGGTAAACCTCTACTTCAGGCTGGTTTTCTGTGAGGTCGTGGTACCACCCCGGTTCGAGCCGGCCCATCCGTGCGACAGCAAAAGCTGCCGCGTGGCTCTACCACTGTTAAACCACTGGTAGTCACATTTTAAACATAGGAATGCAACCAAATTTAATATGGTGACAAAAAAATATAAATCTTAAATGATTTTGTTTCTTCTTATACTGTACTTTGCATAAATTAAAAAAAAATATGAAATAACTTCTAACGTCCGCATACCATTTGATTTTCTATTAATTCCCTTATCCATTACAGCCTACAAAAGTCCACTGAACAAAGGCCTCCCCCATAGCTTGTTTCGTAGGGGGCATTTTGCGATAGTTGCCACGCTTGGTTGGCAACCGCAGTTTCTTATTATTTGGAGTTGTTATCAGGAAGATGCTGTGCCCATCTTCTGTTTTAATTTAACTCAGTCGCCTCTTACGACACCCACAGTACGCTATGGGGTAGTGGATATTCTTACACCGCCACTACAGTTTCTATTCATTATTCTAACTATTATTGAACGCGAATTTCAGTAAATTAACCCTTTCACTGTCCCGTGCACTACATATAGGGCACCGCTATTGTCTTACTATTGTGTCTGGAAACCGGACAGTGAAAATGTTAATTTTCTTATCTTTAAATTAAATAACGCCTCTTTCCCGTAGGGGTAGGCAGAGACCATTTCTTTACACTTGCTACGATCCTTACATACTTGTTTTGCTTCGTCCACTTTCGTTATTCCCTTCATATATGCTCTTTGGTTTAGGGTACTCTTGACCTGGCCTTTTTTCAAGACGTCCCTGACTTGGTCTTGAAACGTCCGCCTATGTCTACCCCTTCCAACACTTTCATTCACAATCGCTTTATCCACTTTTTTCGTCAATCGTTCTTCATTAATTCTCTCAACATAGCCAAACCATTTCAGCATACCTTTCTCAATTTTTGTCACTACATCTTCTTTCAGACCACAACGTTTCCTTATCTCACTATTTCTTATCCTGTCACTCAGTTTAACTCCTATCATACTTCTTAACGCTCTCATCTCAACTGCATTGATTTTGCACAGTAATTATTATGCACAGCCAAACGAGCCTTTTACCATGTTTCCTGCATTCACTCTTCTTTCGATATCACTCTCACACTTTCCTAACAAATATAATTATTGTGGTTTAAAATTACAACATAGTATTTAATTAAATCTAACTAAAAGATTACGCACAATATCTTACAAAAACTGTAATAAAAACTAAAACTAGCCCCGTGGTATCGTGCCAAGAACACTGGCTATGTTTCCTCGCCGAATGGCTATACCTAGCCTTTGAGCGAGGTAAGAACCAGCACTCTTATCACCAGCAGCGACAAGCAATGGTAGATACAGTTCGTTTAGGAACTTCGCCACAGGTGGACCCGGATGGACCGATAGTCTCTACAGCAAATGGCACAAATATGTACTCTCAGAGACTCATATTCTTAATTCAGTTGCCTCTGATGCCGCCCATCTCTAAACTCCTCTTTAATTAATTTGTTGTGATTTCTTAAATAAAAAAAGCGTAGAATACCACATAATGAAACAAAATGTGTTATGCATGGTAAACGCCGAGTAGGCAGATTCGATTTTTCTTTACTTGTGCTAGTGTTTGCACTAATAGTTGACCACAATACCGTCTGAAGAAAAATGGCTCTATATCCCTAAATTGTAAAGCTTAACCGATACAGCCTATTACAAGTCCAATGTTAAACATATGGCTCTCCATACAATGCCTCATAGGAGGTTCATATTTGCCATGGTTGCCTCGCTTAGCAGGTGCTGCCTATCTCCTGCTTTGTTTCACTCTATCGGCTCTTACCCACGGAACGATATGGGTAAAAGTAAGTTTAAAAGAAGCTTATTTAATCTTGCCTTGGAGTCACATATTTCGTAATTGTATAGAATTACAGATATTGGCAAATTATTGCAAGCCTTTGTCGTACGCACTACGATGCTCGTATTCGAGCGTAATCGATAACTAGAAAAGATGTAAAAAAGACACCACTATATTCTCAAAGAGCTCAGGCTTCGTGTGAGCGTACCTAAGTGTCACATGTTTTAAAAACAATATCCAATTCATTAATTCTTTCATTTAAAGCCTTTCAAATGCACTGAAATGAACATAGGTCATATTATACGTGGTAGAGCCATGCTGCAGCTATATTAATAGTATAGTTGTAGCACGAATGGGTCGGCTCGACCGGGGAAGGACCACGCTCTCACAGAATACCAGCGTAAAATAGCATCTTAATGCTGCTGTGTTTCGTATAGTGAGTGTAGAGAACCAGACCCTTTTTACTGGAAAAGAGGCATTCCATCTTAGTCCTCACGGCAGACAACGCATCTGCTTTTTAATTCGCAAACGAAGATAGATGTAGATATTTATGAAACACAGCAAACACTTACCATAAGGTGGACTGTGTGCTCATTTGTCACCCTTGTTTCTCACAAGGGTGACAAATGAAAAAAAATCCTAGTATAGGGGGTATAGTTTAAAAAAAAAGAACATCAGTCATATTTTGAGCTACTTCCTCACATTCCACGGCAATATATGTGATGAACACTAACGCAAATTACTTCAAGGAACAGTACCCAGCATCCGTAGAAGCAATTAGGCAAAATCATAACCTTTTTTATGTATGTCTACTCCCTTATCATATTTAATCCGATTAGTCTCTTGAAAGGCGTCCATAAAAAAATTCAGAGAGCTCATGAATACCCATAGCTAAATGCTATACTTTCATATAATTACCATCCTTGTCGTATAGAGCAGGTACCGCCAACTTGTCTATATCTGCCTTCAAACAATAGTATATCCACCGCTGTGTTCTGTTTGTAGATAACTTAGAACTCAAGGGTAAAAACGCAGTTGATTGCAAATTTCCATGGGCTTACAGTATCTACTAGCTCATTATTTGTTTTTATATTATAAAACGTAATACGCCAGACATATAATACCTAGACGATATGGGCAGCAGCGACAAAGAATTCTGTTTTTTTTTATATTATAAAACGTAATACGCCAGACATAAAATACCTAAACTGGTTATGGCCAGCAGCGACAAAGAATTCTGGTACTGCAGCAGTCGATCCGCCTGCCGCCTGCAAGCGTGATGATTAAGGCAAACCACCTAAAATGGAGGAAGCCCATATCCAACAGCCCTTTTTAAAAGGCCGGCAACGCAACTGCAATTTCCCTGGTTTTAAAATCGTTAATGAGCGACGGTAGTCACTTACAATCGGGTGAGCCGCATGCTCGTTAGCCCTTTTTTATATTAAAAATAAATTAAAATTAAAATTTTGTACAAACAACTTCAATATATTTTATTGAGAATAACTCAAAAATTATTAGTCAGACCTTGATCATATTTATATGGAACCACATGAGAAGCACCAGCTTTCAAATAAAAAAAAGAATCAATGAAATCGGTTCACCCAGAAAAAAATTACGAGGTAACTCACATAAAAAGAAAAACATACAGTGGAATTGAGTACCGTCTCCTTTATGAAGTCGGTAGAAAAAGAAATAACCAAACAGCGACAGGGAGCAGTGTGAAAGTGTTCACGGTCGGCGGTGATCCAACCACCAGGAGAGCCGTATGCTCGTTCGTCTACACTTCTATAAAAAAATATCTGAACCTTCCATCGTCAATCATTCCTACAATGAAAGAGGTCCGTGATCAGTATAGGACTGTTCACGGTGTGATATCAATGAGAGAAGCAGAATGAAGATTCTATAAAATTACCCCCTTTCTTATTTTTTAATTTGAACCGTTTTAATGTTTTACTGTGTAATGGCTGTGCAAGATTATCCACTATAAAATAGGCTACCGTAAGAGGCGACAGAGGGAAACTCAAGAGGTGATGATCTTCCTGATAACTCAAAATTGCAAAAAAAATATCTATTTGGGAGGCCTATGTCCAACGGTTGACCTTTATAATACGAGTATGTTATATGTTTATACGTGCTAGAGCCATGCTGCAACTCTATTATGGTAGAACCATGAATGGATAGTCTCGATCGGGGATACCACGTTCTTACAGAATCTCTTAAAGCTCTTATATTTCGTATAGTGAGTGTAGAGAACTGGAGACCTTTTACTAGAAATAACGCATTCTATCTTATTCCCCGGAGGTGATAACGCTTTTGCGTTTTGATTATTAATCAAGGATAGATGTAGACGTCTATGAGCCACAGCATCCACTTACCATCAGGTGGACTGTGTGCTCGTTTATCACCCTTATTCTATATAAAAAGAAACTTTAATGAATTTGAACTTAAATGTATTACATTCTGCGTCGACTGCTGGCCTTGACTATCATTAACTAAATGCTTAGCTGTGAATATTAATACAATAACAGTGTCAGCATAATATATGAAGTCTACTCACCATTGGGCGTTTATTTGCACGCCTCATCGTATTAAATATTCCTCCTATATTCAAATCGTATGTAATCAACCTTAATTTGCAATAACGTAAGTACATAAAGAGTTAATGATACTCATACATTATGTTTTATTGAGTTTGTATACGATGAAGTAATTGAACAAAGATTTATTCTAAGCAATAAAATTTGATAAGTTTTTTTCCAAAGTAAAGGCCTCTATACAACACTGGATTAATATCAACGGTAAAATGTCCTTGAGACCGCATTTCGATCAACGGAAACTGACCGATTGGTGAAGATGTGCGTGATGTGGTGAAGAAGTGTATGACCGACTGTGTGCTTATGGTTCAATGAGACAGCAATCCGATACGATCGGAGGGAGAACTGGCGCCAGCCCAACTGACTTCCATCCTTTCCAAGGAACGGGAGTGTAACACCATGAACTCACTGACTCCGAACTGCTCAGTAGCAGTTCGAAGTCATATTGCTTGAAAAATCATAACATATTGCTTGAAAAATCATAACATATTGCTTGAAAAACAGAACAGAAAAATGCTTGAAGAACAGAAAAATCCTATAACTGAATTTTGGCCCGACCCTGGATTTGAATCTGAGAACAAATATTCAGCAGTCGCACTTACCCAAAAATAGACAATTTTTTTACAGACTAGTAAGTTTGACACACATCTTCTCGTAGTACCTACCTTAAATTATATTATATATATTATAAATCTACAATAAATCTAGTAGGTTTAGATGCGTTAATGCTATGCATTTTTAGGGTTTCGTACCCGAAGGGTAACTAACGGGACCCTATTACTAAGCCTCCGCTGTCCGTCCGTCCGTCCGTCCTTCTGTCTGTCAGCGGACTGTAGACAGTTGAAATTTTCACAGAATGTGTATTTTTGTTGCCGCTTTAAGAACAAATAATAAAATTTAAAATTAAAAGGGGCTCCTAGAAACGTCCTACTAGAAACGTGTATTACGATGGTACAGAACCCTTCATGCGCGAGTCCGACTCGCTCTTGGCCGGTTTTATTTTTCTTAAATCGTTTACTTAACCAACTTTTACCGAAAAATCAAATCAATAATATTTTATTCAGTAACTAAATTACATTTAACAAATACTTGGGTGATGTCACCTTTCAAGTAAAAAGACATCCTGTCTTAGGAGTCTCCCTTCTATAACAAGGTTTTTAATATTGCAACTTAACTACGTTTAATGATAATGATAATGTCCTTTTTAACAGTGGTAGAGCCACGCGGCAGCTTTTGCTGTCGCACGGATGGGCCGGCTCGAACTGGGGTGGTACCACGACCTCACAGAATACCAACGTGAAGTAGAGGTTTACCTCTGCGTTTCGCTTGGTGAGTGTAGGTAGCCGGCGGCCCTTTTTACTGGAAATGAGGCATTCCATCTTAGTCTTCACGGGTGACAACGCATCTGCATTTTGATTCGCAAACGAGGATAGATGTAGATGCCTATGGGCCGCAGCCACCACTTACCATCAGGTGGACTGTGTGCTCGTTTGTCACTCTTATCCTATAAAAAAAAGACCGAATTTCAGTCACGGCAGCCGGCCTCAACGAAGACTAGCTTCTTCCTCGTACAACTTCTCTGTGGAATTGTTTACCACCGGCGATTTTTCCACACCGATACGAGTTAGGGATCTTCGAGAAAAGAGCTTACTCCCTTTTAAAAGGCCGGAAATGCATCTGCAATTCTCCTGGTGTTGCGGTTGTTTATGGGCGGCAGTAGTCAGTTACCATCAGGTGAGCCGCATGCTTGTTTTCTCCCTCTTTTATAAAAAAAATATAAATAACATTCAACTCCAATAAATGTATTATCATTCCTAATCAAACAATATAAACCTTCTAAATTTAAAACGATATTTCCACCATTATTTATTCTGTGGCTGTAACGCGCCGCTAGTGTTAGCTAGTGTTTAATAATTTACAACGTTTTTTTTTTCTTACATTGTCATCCGCTTTTGAGGTATGTTTAAAATTTCAAGTCTCTAGCTAAACGCAAAGTTAGTTTAAAATCAATTACTAAATTAGACTCAAACAGAGATAAACGGTACACGAAAGTGAAAACGTGCTCAAAACAAACGAAGAAACTTATAAACAATCGAAATGCAACCCGCTATATGAGAAACTCGTACTTCTGATGACATTGCTCTGAGGAAATCCATTCAAGATGTACTTCAAATAAAAATTATAGATTTTCATAAGCGAACGTCTCAAAATATAACAGTCGTTACGTTGTTGCGTTTAATAGGTAATACAGTTGCATGTGAGCGGGCGATCCTTGACCCGGACGACACGAGAATCTCCTTACACGGATATACAGCTATTGAATATGCTATTCACTGAAGATTGTATTAAGATTACAGTAGAATGCCGATTATCCGAACGCCGATTAACCCAATCGTCAATTATCCGAATCAGTCCTAAGCGTAATAATAAAAATTAAAACCAAGTACGTACTATAAGTAAGTAATTGGTTAACTGATATAAAAAATAACAGTGAAAAAATTTTAAGTTTTGTGACTGCGTTGGAAACTGGTGATGGATATTCGTCGCGAAAAGTAATGAAAAAGGCAAAGGATGAACAGCTTGAGAAGGCTGTTATTACGTGGTTCCTGCAGTAACGATCTATTGGACAACCGACTTCAGGATCGATTTTATGTGAAAAGGCGAGAATGTTCAATGAAAAACTGGGTGTAGCTGTTTTACACTTTATAAAACTTTATAAAGTGTAAAACCATTTATAAGCTTAATAAAGTTTATTCTATATGTGACAGTTTCTTTTTCTATATTACATACCAGTCTTTGTCCGATTATCAGAATTTTCGATTATCCGAATCGACCCCGGTCCCAATTAATTCGGATTATCGGCGTTCTACTGTATATCCGGCTAATATTGGATGGCTCATTGCCAGTCATTTGTTGACACGTTCTCAGGTATGTGATATATTTTTTAAAACGGTATCCTTCGACTAGGATTTTCTCCTGTATCGCGGAAGCAGTTAACAACATAAATTACACAAGGATAAACATACAAAACCAAAATAATTATTTGTAGGCCATACAAATACTTGTCCCGTGCGGGATTTGAAGCCGCGGCCCTTAGTGCTGCAACTCAATGCTAAGCTCAGTAGCTTAGCATTGAGTTGCAGAGTTAGCAGTGAGTTGAGTTGCAGTTGCAGTTGAGTTGATTAATCTAAGCAATATGGCTCCGTGACGCAGTCGTCACGGAGGCACATTGCTTAGATTAATCAACTTTATCTTCACAGATTTGTAAGAAAGACTCGAAAATATTGGCGGCTCCGTGGCGCAGCTGCTTAGCAATGAGCTACAACGCTAAGGGCCGCGGGTTCGAATCCCGCACGGAACAAGTATTTGTATGGCCTTCAAATAATTGTTCCGGGTCTGGATGTTTGTCCTTGTGACATATATGTATGTAAACTACCACGATACAGGATAAAATCCTAGTGTGGAGGTAACCTATTAAAAAAAGTAAAATAAAATAAAAAAAATATATAATAGAATATCGCTCAGTGTAAGTGTCTTCGTAAGTATTTGCTCGTAGCTTATAAGTCAACTATGGGTAATGTCATAAAGATCGGATGGACTCACAGATAGTGGTGAATCATTTCATATATACCAAATCATCGATGGAAAGTAGCCTCAATGGTGTGAGACGTCTATAGACGTTTCATGTAAGAGACGACCGACGATCAGATAGGCAAATTGTTTAATTGGCTTTTTTTCATAGTAAAGGGTGACAAACGAGCACACAGTCCACCTGATGGTAAGTGGTTGCTGCGGCCCATAGACATCTACATCTATCCTCTATTACAAATCAAAATGCAGATGCGCTGTCACCCGTGAGGACCAAGTTGGAATGCTTCCTTTCCAGTAAAAAGGGTCTATTGATGACTCATGGAGAAAACTACTGTAAAGTTACAGCCTATATACGTCCCACTCCTAGGCACAGGCTTTCTCTCATTTCTGCAGGTTTTAGCGCAAGGAAATGTCCACCACGCTGCCCCAATACATGTTGGCGGACTTTACATGTCTCCGAAATATATTTTTTTTGAATTTCTCAGACTTGCAGGATTCTTCACTTTGTATTCGTTCACCGTAGATTATGTAGTAAATCAGTACTTAAAACTTCAAATAACAATTACATTGTTGTCGGCTCGTGATGCTCGTTTATCGGTGAGTAGGCCCATGAGTTACTTTCGTACACTGATTTTCACTTGTGACGTATTTCAAATACATTAATTGCACATGAACAATCACCAACACCCGAGCAAGTGTCATCCACCGTATTTGCTTTTTAACGTGATTTTATTAGCTTAGTATAATTATATCTATGTAACGGAATTTTTGAATGTGATTTTCATTCTGACTTCAATAAAGGAAAACCTACTGTATGTAATTTTTTCATGTATATATGTTCACAGATTTCTCCGAGAATTGTAGACCGATTTTGATTTTTTTTTAATTAAATAAGTTATACTTTAGAGGTGATTCCATATACATTTAGAGAAGAAATTCCACCCCGAAGGGTGAAAAATTAGGGAATGAAATTTTTAATGTAACTATTTAGGCAATATTGCGATTGTTATATTCCTTAGTCCACTCAAAAGGGTAAAAAAGAAAACAAATAGTAAAACCCGACTTTACACAGCTAAAAAGAATAAAATAATTTCACACTCTGAATATAATGATAAAATAATATTTTATTACAAATTATTTTTTGCTTCATTGCATTGGTGTTGGCGGAGATCGCACTCGGATTGCTCAAAAGCAAATTTACACTGAGCTTTTAACAGTGGTAGAGCCACGCGGCAGCTTTTGCTGTCCCACGGATGGGCCGGCTCGAACCGGGGTGGTACCACGACCTCACAGAAAACCAGCGTGAAGTAGAGGTTTACATCTGCGTTTCGCTTGGTGAGTGTAGGTGGCCGGAGGCCCTTTTTACTGGAAATGAGGCATTCCATCTTAGTACTCACGGGTGACAACGCATCTACATTTAGATTTGTAATAGAGGATATACGTAGATGTCTATGGGCCGCAGCAACCACTTACCATCAGGTGGACTGTGTGCTCGTTTTTCACCCTTATCCTATAAAAAAAAGCTATCACGGTTCTTTACCAGCATCAATGAATTTGTTAATTGCAATTTTAAGTGCTGATTTACCACGTGTTCGGTGATGAAGGAATACATCGTGAGGGAGAATGTCTGGCGTATAAAATGTATCGAGGATAGTTGAAGCCTGCCAATCCTCACTGGAGTAGAACAGCAGCCTTATATCTACATAACCATTGATACCGACCAATGAGAGTCTGTAACTTTTAACTTTTTTTGATATGACACATCTAGTCGTTTTAATTCCGAGTCCCCAACTATAACGCAAGTGGAAACGACTTGTGTAACAGTAGTAAAGTCAGCTCACAATAACTGCCATGTTATAGGTCATTTTGTATAGTTGAATACGTAATTAGAAGCGCCCATAGCCTGCCCCGACTAGGCCTCAAGCCCCGTTAAAATGCCCACTTACATTAGAATTTTCAATCGATATTGCATTACCTACGCATATGAATATTGAAATACAAGATAAGGTACGACAAATAAATTTTGCCAACTTTACTGTCAGGAATATGACTCGTGGTTATGTGTAAATGGCAATATTACATTATTACAATGATAAATATTTTTTTATAGAATAATGGTGACAAATGAGCAAACAATACACGTGGTAGAGCCATGCCGCTGCTATATTACTGGTATAGTTGTAGCACGAATGGGTCAGCTCGACCGGGGAAGGACCACGCTCGTACAGAATGCCTGCGTAAAATAACAGCTCAATGCTGCTGTGTTTCGTATGTCGAGTGTAGAGAACCGGAGACCCTTTTTACTGGAAACGAGGCGTTCTTATTCCACGGTACATTCGAGTAGTTATTTTCGCTTCCATATTATTGAAATAGTTTTAACGTTATAGTTGATCGTCAAAGTATGCTCCATCAAACCACGTATTGGTGTGAGTGTAACTGATATAAACTTGCATAACCCAAAGTTCGACTTTTAGAGAATGCCTCAGGAAATAAGTCCGGTTGCATAATAAATAACGTGTAAATGACCTTTTTTACGTCGTAAAATTTAAAAGAAATGTCTAAATTACTTGTCTTCCACTGTACGTCTTAACAAAATATTCGTTCACTAATTAGACCAAAAGCAACCCATTCCACGAATTCGAGAAACATTAAAATACTCCAAGAAATATCCACTCCAGCTATTTGAATACGGTGCACCGTCGAAATTCGAATTAATCCTGGTGATAAATCGCGTACAGTGAGAGGAATCCTGTTAAACTGGCGCCCATTACGTTTACCCCGAGTGGTACTTTTTACACCAATATATATCAACTTTTTGCCGCACTATTGCGCTTTAAGTGTGCTGTGTTTTAAAAATAATGAGAATGCGCGGCGCTGGCGCAGCGGGATGCTGAAATATGTCGACATGTTTCATAGATCACCCGACGAAGCTGTCACACACGTATGTAAGTGTACACATACATATGCACAATATTAAGATATAGTGTTATAACCTTAAAATTGTTCATGTTATATCGTATAACATCTGTCAAAATGCGTAATTGCATTTGTGTGGTTTCGTTGATATATTTAGTGATAATTATTTATGATTTTGTATTGATATTGAGTAACTCATTGTTCTAGTGTATGTAAACGCGGCTGTTGATCATGAGGTCCTAGGTTCGATCCTCCGAAGGCGGGAGGTTAAGGTGTTTCACCACCGATATTTCTCTGTTCTTGTCGGATACTATCCTATCTGACTATGAGAATAAGCTCTATAATCCTGTATTTTATTTGTACAGGATAAGGGTAACAAGCGAGCATATAGCCCACCTTTTTTTTATAGAATACCACCTGATGGTAAGTGGTTGCTGTGGCCCATAGACATCTACATCTATCCTCGTTTACGAATCAAAATGCAGATACGTTGTCACTTCTGGGGACTAAGATGGAATACCTCATTTCCAGTAAAAAGGGTCTCCGGTTCTCTACACTCACTTTACGAAACACAGCAGCTTTAAGCTGCTATTTTCATTCTATCTTAGTCCTCAGGGGTGACAACACATCTACATTTTGATTCATAAGCGAGGATAAATGCAAATGTCTATGGACTACAGTATCCACTTACCATCAGGTGGACTGCGTGCCCGTATGTCATCCTTATTCTATAAAAAATGCTATTACTACTACTACAGCCCATCCCAAGTCCACTGCGGAACATAGGCCACCTCCATAGGTTAGGTATTGTACACTCTTAAGCCGCCTGCATCCATCAACTTTCGCATGTTTCATTACCGGCTTTCTTACCTTTATTAATGGCTGTTGTCGGCTCTTTGACTTCAAATGCTGGCTGTTGTCGAGTCTTTGACTTCAAATGCTGGCCCATTGTCACTTTAGCTTTTAACCGTCTATATCTCTTTATGAAAGCCACTTATTATATACTGTTATTGAAATCATACAAAAGTATAAGTAAAATTAAAACCAAATCCATTTAAACCATCAAATTAAAATCAAAAACATTAGTTTAATTCGAATAATCCATTTAACATGTATGAAAAACGGAAGTATTATTCAAAAACTTGAACATTTTAGTTAATCCGGTACCATGCCGCAGCGACTTAGCAATGAGTTGGAGCACGAAGGGCCGCGGGTTCGAATCCCGTACGGAACAAGCATTTGTATGGCCTACAAAAAATTGTTACAGGTCTGGATGTTTGTCCTTGTGAAATTTATGTATGTAAACTGGTCCCACTATACAGAAGAAAAACCTAGTGTGGAATTAACTTTTTAAATAATAAAAGAAAAAGAAAATTTCTATTTTTCCGGACTGATACGTCTTATGGACCTTCAAGAAAGGAGCCTACCCCTTTTTAAAAGGCTGGCAACGCATCTGCGATTCACCTGGTTCTCCTCGTGTTGCAGTTGTTCATGGACGGCGGTGGTCACTTACCATCAGGTGAGTCGCATGCTCGTTTGCACCCTCTCTTATAAAAAAAATAATCATACAGATATGCGATTGAATTACACGATCATGTTATTGTCTATTCATCACCATTAAGTTTATCTTAATGATATTGTTCTTGTCCATCCAGTCATTACAGACCAACAAAGTGCACTGCTAAATGATGAAATACGTTCATCACCATAGACAGCCCCATATTAGACATAGTTGCAACGCTTGACAGGCGGGCTAGTTGTTATTTTAATTTTTTTGTGCTCCTGCACACAGTCCACCTGATGGTAAGTGGTTGCTGTGGCCCATAGACATCTACATCTATCCTCGATTACGAATCAAAATGCAGATGCGTCGTCACCCGTGAGGACTAAGATGGAATGCCTCAATTCCAGTAAAAAGGGTCTCCGATTCTCTACACTCACCATACGAAAAGCAGCAGCGATACGCTGCTATTTTACGCTGGTGTTCTGTGAGAGCGTGGTCCTTCCCCGGTCAAGCCGATCCATTCGTGCTATAACTATACCACTAATAAAGCTGCAGCATGGCACTATCAAGTAAAACTAACAGCTGTTTTTTATTTTCTAATTGTTACTAGGTAGACGCTCCTATCTCCAGGTTTGTTTCCCTCTGTCGCCAGAAATATTATTCTTGTATAATTACTTATTATTGTACTTGTGTAAATATTCAAATAGACGCCTCCGTGTCTATTTGAATATTTACACAAGTACAATAATGTGTGTGTGCGCAGTGGCTTATCAATGAGTTGTTGCGCTGGGTGCCGCGGATTCGAATCCCGCACGGAAGAAGTATTTATATGGCCTACAAATAATTGTTCTGGGTCTGGATGTTTGTCCTCGTTCAATTTATGTGTGTAAACTGCCTCCACGATAGAAATCCTAGTATGGGGGTAATGTCTTTTAAAAAGAGCAGAGAGAGAAGAGAGATTCAAACATACAGCGTTTTTCGAGATATTTTAACGTGAGAATTGCTGTATGGTTAGCGAATCAAACACAATGCTAAATTTTTATTTCGGTTTCTATACGGAATATCATTTTATGTAAATCTAACGACATTTTGCTCTAAATGTCTCAGTAGACAAATACATACCGCACACTACGTGCGATTACAATAAATTTTATCGATTATAATTAGCTATTTGTGTTTTTATTACATTTTAAAATGATTTATATTTGAGTGAATTCGATACGCTTTCTAAATTATTTAAATGTAACCGGACATAAAGCTAATTATCATAAACACGTCTACGTTATGTACTAGTCTAGGTTGCGGCTTCAGCTATCATTTATCGATATTTTTTTATTTATTTATTTAATCTTCATTGAAAGACACCTTAGCCTAAGAGTCACAATTGGCGGACTTAATACCTTATGGCATTTTCTACCAGTGAACCCCGGAAGAAATATATAAATAAAAGTTGGTAAGTGCTAATAAAATTATGAAGAAAAATTTTAATTAAAAATATGTCTTGCTTCGATGAATGAATAGGACAGAATAGAATAATTTTTATTCAATATATATTACATGTGTAATTCTTATTAAGTGGCGAAGCTTGCGAAGACACTTATTGATTTCACGATGTCTGTCCGTCTCTCCGTCTGTCCGTCTGTCCCACGATTATCTCGAGAACGGTTTCGAATTTTCAAATTCTGTTTTCAGCAATCGGTTACTGATCACCCAGGCATCTGAACCTCCTATTTTGAAACTGATTGCTCAACGGCAACTGGCAACTACAAAGCTGATTGCTTCGCCACTTTGCTATGCTGTTAGCTTGCTAGATTTATTGAAAGTCATTTTTTACTTTACCACTGGTTCGAAAAAAAACCCTCTGTCCTGGGAAGAACCAGCAAGAAACCCAGCCGGACTTTTTTTTAAATAAATTTTACAATATAAATGATTACGAACTATTTACAAAATTTATTTTAGAAACTGCTTGGAAGTGACCACCTCATTCCCAGGGGTTATTATCAACCATGTATTCATTTATACTATAATAACCCTTTTTATACAGTTTTAGCTTAATAAAAAATTTAAACTTGGTAATAGAGAGAACCTGTACACTTTCCGGGACCTTGTTGTAATAGCGTATACATTGCCCCAAGAATGAATTACTGACTCTGTGGAGTCGAGAAACTGGCATCACTAGCTTGTGTTTGTTCCTAGTGTTTACAGAATGTATATCACTTTTTTACTAAAACTATCTTTGTTTTTGTGAACATACATTAAATTTTCGTAAATATACTGAGAGGCCAAAGTTAATATATTAATTTCTTTAAATTTATCTCTAAGAGAGAATTGAGGATGTCATTGATTTTGCGGCTTCCTTTATTTCGGTAATATTTAATTATAGGTTAAAGATCACCCGATAATTTATTCAGTTTTTGTGAAACTCTTCTCGTTCAGTTACAAGATGTAATGAGTGTAAGACCAGGGAAGAATCAGCACGCTCGCACAGGTTATCAGCGTAAAATGGCAGCATAATGCTGATATGTTTCGTATAGTGATTGTTAAGAACCGGAAACCTCTTCATATAGGTAACGAAGCATTCCATCTTAGGCTTTTAAGAGACGACACCACGAAGTAGGTCTATGGTCCACTGCACCTGCTTATCATCAGGCGTACTGTGTCCTCGTTTGCCACCCTCATTCTATAAAAAAAACAGCGAGGAAACTCAGCTAGAGTTCTTGGCACACCGCGGGGAGTTGGAGTATTTGATAATTTCAATTTTCATATTTTTATTATTTGAATTACATACTTTAAGGAAATTAAAATATATAACAAATGCTATGTTTCTATATCTAAAAATGCTTCCATATTTAAAAAAAAAACTTTCTTTTCCCTTGCATAAAGTGCATGAAAAACCAATTTTTTTTAAACATTTTTATCTACATGTTTTAACTACTTACGAATCACTATTTTTTTTTTTATTTAAGCCCTCTTATTTTACTAAATGAATAATCTAATACATGAAAATGAACGTTTGTTTGTTCGTATTTCATGCGCTGCCATACCGTTCATCAGATTGCGGTTAAACTTTGTCAACTTATTGCTTGCACTCGCGCGAAGGTTATAGGCGTAGTACAATTAACTTACAGTAGGTGGCGCGCGTATCGTACCGACAAATTATTTGAAAGTTATATATCGCTCAAAAAATGTATTATTCCTAATATAACAATTACTCTGCCAAATCTAAAATCACATTTTCAGAATTATTGCTTCTGCGGCAGTAAATAATAAAATCTGTTCATACACGTCGTATATTTTAAAACGAATCTTTACAGAGAACTAAAAGTTCTTCAATACGGGAATAGGGCATTAGTAATCTATTAATGATGGTGTCAAGTACCCAATTATCTGAAGCAAAAGGTGAAGCATTTCCTTACCGTACACTCGAGTGCGCTTCTAAAGCCATTTATCAAAATCACCACTTAATTAGTACGTGCGCACTGTACCGAGCTCTCACTAACATTCTACTTAGAGCCCTACAAGTGATGTGTACAGACTTCATTACTAGATCTCGCTGGTGTAAAATTAAAGTCATACTTAACATCCATTTTACGTTATATGCATTAGGCCATTGTATTTCTACATTTATTGGTAATTATCCATTTAAAACTTCTTGTGTTTAACACGATTTTCGGAAGTCAAAATGTCCAGCAATGAACCGCCGTAGGTTGATGATGACGACGATGCGAGGTCTTTAGAGTCATTTTCTTTTGTTTTTAAAAGGATATTTTTATGCGTGTATGTAATATACGTGTGCGTACGTTAGTAAGCTCGATAACGCAATAACAAAAATGGTGATTACTTTTATAGAGTAAGGTGGACAAACGAGCATACAGTTCATCTGATGGTAAGTGGATATTGTGGCGCATAGTCATTTATATCTATGCTCGGTTAAGAAAATGCAGATGCGTAGTCACCCTTGAGGACTAAGACGGAATGCCTCGTTTCCGTTTAAAAAATCTACGATTCTCTACACCCACCATACGAAACACAGCAGCATTAAGCTGCTGTGTCACGCAGGTGTCACACACTCATAGAGAGTGATGTCTTGATTAAGTTTCCATTAAAAGCCTGTAGTTGTTTTTTTTTAACAAATATTACCTTTTTTTAGAATAGTACTGTTAAAAGTACTAATACTCATAAATACTAATAAGTTGGATGTGACTACCTCCAACTAATCTTACAATACTTGTTCCAGGCGTGGCTTATGACGAGATTTGAACCCACGACTGTTCAGTTTCGCAGTCCGTATCCGTGATCGCTTGGAATCGTTTTACGTGGTAAAACCTTGCTGCAGATATATTATGGTTGTAGCGCAAATGTGTCGGCTCGACTGGGATAGGACCACGCTTTCACAGTATACCAGCGTAAAATATCAGCTCAATGCTGCTGTGTTTCGTGTGGTGAGTGTAGAGAACCGGAGAATCTTTTAACTGGAAATGAGACATGTTATTCCTCAGTGGTGTCAACGTATTTACATTTTGATTCTTAATCGATGCTAGATGTAGATGTCTATGGGCCATAGTATCCTCTTACCACCAGGTGGACTGTGTGCTCGTTTGTCACCTTTATAGAATAAATACTGTCGCTTATAGTTACAAATGGTAAAATTGAAATTGAAGCCATATCCTAATTTTACTTCTGTAGTTCCTCAGCTAACCATTACGTTTGCTGTCTTGAGTTGGCATTTTTAGGCTAAAAATGAGATGATGTGTAATGTATGCATGAAACAATAATTAAAAATTAAAAATTTTGTACAACCGACTGCAATATAAATTATAAAGAATAACTCAAAACCTATTGGTCAGACCCTGATCAAATTATATATGGGACTACATGTGAAGTACCAGCATTCAAATAAAGAAATAATCATCGAAATCGGTTCACCCAGTAAAATGTTATGAGGTAACACACATTAAAAAAAACATTTTTTTTATAGGATAAGGGTGAAAAACGAGCACACAGTCCACCTGATGGTAAGTGGTTGCTGCGGCCCATAGACGTCTACATCTATCCTCTGTTACAGATCAAAATGCAGATGCGTTTTCACCCGTGAGGACTAAGGTGGAATGCCTCATTTCCAGTAAATAAGGCCTCCGGCCACCTGCACTCACCAAGCGAAACGCAGAGGTAAACCTCTACTTCACGCTGGTATTCTGTGAGGTCGTGGTACCACCCCGGTTCTAGCCAGGCCAGCTATGCGACAGTAAAAGCTGCCGCCTGGCTCTACCACTGTTAAAACATACAGTCGAATTGAGTACCGTCTCCTTTTTGAAGCCGGTAGAAAACTTCTATGACCACTGAATGAGTATTTCTATCGTTTATTATAGTTTTGAATCATCCCCATCAGTACAGCCTGTAAAAGTGTAAAAAGTACGCTTGGCAGACGCGTGTGCGTTGTTATCAGTAAGCTGCTGCTGTCCATCTCGTATTTCAGCTTCCCTCTGTCTTTGTTTTGCATGCCTTAAGCGCAAAGCGCGTAGGTATGTTCTACTAGCGCCTAAAAATCAAGATTCGAGCGTTTTGTCGCATAAAATCGTATCTAACAATCATATACAGCTTTTGTCCACCCGATCCCTAAAAAAGGCGACCGCTCAGACCCGTCCAACTATAGGCCTATCGCGATCACCTCCTTGTTCTCCAAAATAATGGAATCCATTATCAACTGCCAGCTCATCCGGTACGTTGAGGATCACCAGCTGATTAGTGACCGCCAATACGGTTTTCGTCGAGGTCGCTCAGCTGGTGATCTTTTGGTCTACCTGACTCATAGATGGGCGGAGGCAGTAGAGTCCAAGGGGGAGGCGTTGGCCGTTAGTTTGGACATTGCGAAGGCCTTCGATCGGGTTTGGAACAAAGCGCTTCTTTCGAAGCTCCCTTCCTATGGGCTTCCCGAGAAATTGTGCAATTGGATCACCAGCTTCCTTGCAGATCGGAGCATCAAGGTCGTTGTAGACGGTGCATGTTCTGACTACAAGCCTATTAACGCTGGTGTTCCACAAGGATGTGTGCTATCACCAACGCTGTTTCTTGTGCATATCAATTATATGTTGCTAACTGGTAACATTCATTGCCATGCGGATGACAGCACTGGTGATGCTCTATACACCGGCCGTGCTAATATTTCTCGGGAAAACGTCTCCGAGTACCGGAACAAACTTGTGTCTGAAGTCGACTAAATCTAGTCCAGTTTAAACCTCAGAAGACACAAGTTTGCGCGTTTACCGCTAAAAAGAACCCCTTTGTCGTATCTCCTCAGTTTCAAGGCACTCCCCTGGTTGTCTCAGCCAGTATCGGAATCCTCGGCGTCGACATATCGAGTGACGTGCAGTTTCGTGGTCACTTGGAAGAGAAGGCCAAATTGGCCTCTAAAAAGCTTGGCGTGCTCAGCAGAGCGGGACAGTATTTCATGCCGGCACACCGCCTGCAACTTTACAAGGCGCAGGTTCGGCCTCACATGGAATACTGTTTCCATCTCTGGGCTGGGGCTCCCCAGTGCCAGCTCCTTCCACTTGACCGCATCCAGCGCAGAGCGGCTCGAATCGTCGACGACCGAGTCCTTTCCGATCGGCTCGACTCATTGGCGCTGCGAAGAGATGTTGCATCTCTTTGCATTTTCTTTCGCATCTACCATGGGGAGTGCTCTGAGGAATTGTTCGGATTAATCCCAGCCGCCAAATTTCACGAACGCACATCGCGGCAGAACTCCCGATACCATCCACACCATCTGGATGATTGGCGGTCCACCACTGTGCGATTTAGAAGATGTTTGCTTCCTCGCACGACATCCTTGTGGAATCGATTACCATCAGCGATTTTTCCGGACCGATACGACTTAGGGACCTTCAAGAAAAGAGCGTACTCCTTTTTAAAAGGCCGGCAACGCATCTGCAATTCCCTCCCTGGTGTTGCAGTTGTTCATGGGTGGCGGTAGTCACTTACCATCAGGTGAGCCGCATGCTCGTTTGCCCCCTCTCCTATAAAAAAAAATATGGAACATATAAATTATATAAAAAGCACATTGTCAGGCAGATATTTGATTGTTGAACTTATTATTATTTTTATATCGATTAATTTTTACATAAAAAATTGGTTTTATTGGCTTATAGTATAGATTTATCAAGTCCGCATGGAGTAGTAAACACGATAACTTTTGAAAATATCAATTCTTTAACTCAATCTATTTTTTAATATCTTAATCTAGCAGGTGGAAAGTCATGGAATGTAAATGACAGTTTAATTTTGTTTTGTTTAGTTATAATGATTTTTTTTTCGGCGGCGTGATGTCGAAATTTTTGATGTTTTAGTAGCCATGTATTAATTTATTTTAATAAATACATTTTGCTCTGCCTTACTAGCTTACTACTTAGAATCTACTAGTTAGTCTGTGCTTACTACGCGCTCGGTCGTCGTCGTGAGTGGATTGCTGTATCATTTGCGTAAGCAACCGCCTATTACCGCTGCTGTAAAACAGCGGTAATAGGCAGCAAAAATATCGATCACTGTAGAAATACAAAATATTTCGAAAATCAAATTTGATATATACTTGACAAAGGTTATTATTTTAATAATCTCAAATTTTTATTATAATATTTTGTCGCTAAAATTACGTAGGATTTATATATAAATATACTTATACGTACGAGGGTGACACTTAAAGTTCTTAAAAAATCAAAAAATGAACAAACTAGCAAGTTATTAGTTTTATTATATCTTTTCAAAATAGTGTCCATTTACATCAATACATCGCTGCATCCGATGGAACCACTGAGAAAAGCACTTTGCCCCCTCGTCCTTAGGGGTCTCTTCAACGGCATTTTGAAACGCAGCTACTGCTTCCTCGGCGTCCATAAAACCTTTTCCTCGAAGTTTTATTTTTATTTTCGGAAATAAATAAAGATCACAAGGTGCGTTTGGGGCTATAAGGCGGGTGACCCAGTAATTCCACGTCTGACGTCGCCAAGTAGTCGATTGTTTGCTTGGTGGTGTGCGAAGAGGCGTTGTCGTGGTGAAGGAGGACCCTACTGCGAGGTCGTTTCTCCCGAACTTTTTCCAAGACAAGTGGCAAACAATTGTCAGTATACCACTCTGCAGTAACTTTTTTTCGATCCTCTAAAACAATTATTGCGTAATGACCTGTCCTTCCGAAGAACGAGGCTACCATCTTTTTTCGACCTCTCTTCACTTTAGTTGGCAACTCCTGGGAAGGAAACACCCAGACAGCAGACTTTCATTGTCACCATCGCACCGGCAGGCGAAGTGTAGGACGTGCCCCCAGTCCTAGATGAAGTGACGGCCTGGTAAAACATGCAGGAAGTCAATGGGTGCAGGTGGATCGTGACCGTGCTTTGTCGCATTCCTTGAAGGAGGCCTACGTTTAGCAGTGGACTTGTGAAGGACTGTAGTAGTGATGATGATGATGATATACGTCTTAGACTTCATGGAGTAATCTGAAGGCTTACTTCGGTGAATGCTGCTGGAACTCCTCGAAAAGTAAGAACTATGTGTGCCGAGTTTGGCCTCGTTTTGTTAGGTATGATGAGACCTTACCTCTGGACCCGATAGAGTAACCTAAAGGTGTACTTTGCTGACTGCTACTGGAACTCCTCAACGAGGAGAACTAGGTGTCCCGAGTTTGGGCCCGTTTGTTAGTTATGAATAGACCTTACCTCCGGACTTGATGGAGTGACTTGAAGGTATACTTCGGTGTCTGCTACTGGAACTATTTGACGAATAGAAACTACAATTTACATTTTCTTATTTTTTTCACGATCATATGAGCATTATGAGTCGTGCGTCTTCGTATTTTTCGCATCGTGTATTTTTGGATTTCTCAAGCTATTTTAAATTGAAATTTGGCATAAAATTATCGGGTAATTTGAAGTATAGTAATAATTATAAGGTTTTTAATGGAAACTTGTGTGTAATACTTTAAAAATTTACGTATAAACATGTTATACGTAAGTTTTTTAATGCGCTTTAGGCATGCACAATTGGATTTACCAGTAGTTTTTTTACGACACCCACGATATGGGGTAATGGATATTTTTACACTGCCACTACACGATTGAATGCCTTTAAGATATCAAAGTAAGCGGGTAAAGAAGTATCTGGAAACTTCTTCCACTCGCTCATAGATATCGTTTATTACAATACCCAACGCGAAAACTTGCCTAATTAACACGTCTACAAGTAACTGTTGCTTTATTTGATGGGTGGTCCAGTGTTTCGAGACGGCAATGGTTAAAGTGCCATATCACACCTGGTAACTCCGAATGTTTCGTCGTACTTATGCAACAAGTTGTTTATGACGTCTTTGTTTGAGTAATTTATTATCTGTTTATGTTAGTTGCAATAAGTCTCCTTTTTGTTCTGAATGCCTGGTACTTTAAGTGAAAACTTTTTTCTATATATTTTTCATTGAGCCGGTGCCTAAAATTTGTAACTACAATTTTAAATCCTGAATTAATATCGGACGATAACCCTATATGAATTGGAAACCTGTCTAAAAAAATATTTTTTATAGAATAAGGATGCTAAACGAGCACACAGTCCACTTACTAATCTATCCTCGATTAAGACTCAAAATGTGTTGTCACCCCAAAGATGGAATCCTCGTTTCAAGTAAGAATGTTTTTCCGTTTTCTTAAAACGCCATATGAAACACAGTAGAATTAAGCTACTATTTCACATTGGTATTCTATGAGAGCGTGGTCCTCTCCACGTACTATCAGGTCGCGGCTGTAAGCTCGTTTTGTACCTTTAGTCTATTAAAAATAAAAGCCGTCAAAATCTATGATGCAGTTAGCACTCACCATTATGTTTATTATTTTCTTGCTTCCTTATATTAAAAAAATAATAAAAGATAAGATTACATAAATATTTGTAAAATTTCTAAACTACAAATATTTATACAAATCTTACTTAATTAAGTTGAAATATTTTGACAAGTTATAGCACGCTTTAAAACGTAATAAAATCATTTGAATCTCGAAAACAAGCATATTTAATCGAGATGTTATCAAAAACAAGCCTCGGGGAGTTCGCCCACGTGTCTGAAACTTACGAGCGGTAAAGTCATTAATTGAAACATTGGCTAAGATCCTTCGATACTCAGATGCTTATTATTTATATATTTTTTATATTTAATTGACGTGACACACAGTCCACCTGATGGTAAGTCGTTACTGCAGCAAATGGGCACCTGGAACCAAATTTAAACAAAGAACACTACAGATGCGTTGTAACTTTTGAGGCTTAAAAGCAATGCCTCACAGCCTGTGATTATGCTGCTTCACTATACCTTTTAGACTTTGGCTTGGCGGCAGAATTAGATAACAAGTGGTACATACTCAAATGACTCTTACACAGAAAAGGAGCCGTAGCACTTTTTACAGAATATAGGCTATTTACGCTTGTTAGATTGATCGTTGATATATTCTTAATCTTGCTGTACATGAAGGCTTAACCGTACAGCCGCCGTACCGCTGCCGCACCGCAAGTAAATGTATAAAAACAAAGTTCGCGATAAACGCAGCTACGGTGTGGCTACGATGCGACTGCGGTACGGTCTCGGTTTGGCCCGTAAGCGATTTTAGCTTGCATACACTAACTTGCAGTATGGACTATACATTTGTATAAGAAGCCTTTTAATAGTGGTAAGTAAAAAGGTCATTTAGTTGTTGACATTCTTTTTTTTACTTTATTTTAGACGTCTTTAACCCATAAACAATACACTCTTGGTCATGTTCCTTTCTCATATTAGGGAGGATTATCCGAAATCCACACTCCTAGCTGTACATTGTAGAAGCAGAAATATAAACTCGACGCAATCTCAATATTTTCTTCCCACTATTTTTTAATTTCATAATAATTGGGACTAAGCTCTAAAAGAATTGGAAGGTGATGATAATATCATATCTGATTTCGGTCACGGCAACCATTCTTAAATGAGACTAGCCACCTGCACAGAACATAAATATATTGTACGAGTGTGGTGCGTAAACCCAGACGCACTCTATTTTCTTACTCTCATAATTCGAAGGGACGGGAATCCTTCACGAACTGAAAGAGATAAGGCGAAGACAAACCTCTTTAACGCTTTCTGGGGCACGAGGGGAAGAAACACTGCTAACTTCCTGACTCCAGATAGAATTTCTTGAACGCAAAACCCAATAACGGTTTTTTCATTCGACTCGGGAATCAACCCGAGACCACGTGATCAGTAGTCGTGCTTGACCACTAGACCTACGAGTCAGTCGATTGGAAAGTAATTCTAAAATTAATCATAGTTTTAAGTCCTAAATTTCTAAAGCAAAATCTTCCCCTCTCCTATTATATAATCTATCTACTACTGCTGCGTAGCTGCCTTGCACTCACTGTTATTTTTATATTTGAAGAATAAAAGAGTCGCTATTATAACAGATTATGAGATATATTTCTAAGTCCTCGAAGGTTATAGTGCATCTGTGGTCTTCCATGTTTAGAGTTGATTTTAGATGTCCTTGGTCAGCGGTTGCCACTTTACATCAGGTAGACTATTTTATAGTTAATTCGATTTTATAAAAATTCATACGTCAAAGGTATTTTTGAAAAGCAGCGGCCCGCCCCGCGTTATTGCCCGAGTTGAACAATTATCTATTAGGTCCTTACATATGAAATTGGCGTTTTATATGGGAGGAATATAAAGTCAATTTTTTCTAATCTAATCCCAGCACCGCTACTGGTGACGGGGATAGTGCACGCAATTGAGGGAGGGCGGGAGGTGCTCTTCATACTAGGTAAGACACATAATTTTATTTTATAACGCGGATATTTGCGAAGTAAATTTTTTAAAAGCTTTTATATAATGGATTTCCGCAAAGTAACGCCTGATTCTATTAATTAGTCATTTTTTTTTTGTAAAATACAACATGTAACAAAAAAACCTGTGGTACCCGTTAAGTAAGTATCAAGATCAGTACTCAAACCTATAGAAATATTTTTTTTTAAAAACTCGACCATATATTTTTTTTAAATTTATTAAAAAAATATTTTTTTTTAATTTTATGTGGTTTTATTATCTCTTACTGACACTAGCCGATGCTAAAGCTAAGTAAAGCGGGGTCTTTGACAATCCTCTTACTCCCCAGACAATGCGGAGATAATAAAACCACATACAATTTGCATACAATGATTTTTTTTAAATAAATAAAAAAATATTGTTCGAGTCTTTAAAAAAAAAGTTATGTCTATACGTTTGAATAATGATTCTGATAACGAACTTAACTTTTTGTTACATATTGTATATTTAATTAATCAAAGTATGCACCGTTGTTATCTATGCACTTTTGCCATCTCATAGGTAGTTCATTGATCCCTTTACTGAGAAAACCATGGGGGCGAGAATCAATAAACTCTTTGAAGGCGGTTAGGACTGCCGCATCGGAGTTGAATTTTTTCCTTGTAAGAAGTTGTCCAAATTCCGGAATAAATGGTAATATGTTGGAGCAAGGTCCGGGGAGTACTGTGGATGTCGCAGACATTCCAATTGTAGCTCATCTAACTTAGTGGCTGTTTGTTGTGCAGTGTGTGCTCTTGCGTTGTCGTGAAGCAGCAGTGACCAAGAGCGATTGACCAATCTCGGTTGTTTAGCAGCTATTTCTTCCGTTATGGTTTGCAGTTGCTGACAATAGATATCTGCCGCAATCGTTTGGCCACATTTTAGAAAGCTGTAGTGAACGACACCGGCGCTATTCCACCAAATAGTCACAAGTAACTTTTTCTGAGTCAATTTTCGTTTAGGGCAGTATTTGGCTGGGTCTCCAGGGTTCAGCCATTGCGACGAGCGCTTCCGATTATCGTACAGTATTCACTTTTCATCACAAGTAATGATTCCATTTAAAAACCCTTTATTATTGTGTCGGTTGAGCAAAGTAACACAGCAGTCGACGCGTGTTCGCAAGTTCGATTCACTCAATTCATGAGGTACCCATCGTTCAAGTTTTTTTACTTTCCCGATTTGCTTCAAGTGGACTAATACAGTTTTATCACTTACCCCGAAGCCTGCAGCTATCTCTGAAGTGCTTTGTGATGGATCCGCTTCCACAATAGCCTTTAATTCTGCATTTTTCACTTTTGTCTCCGGCCGTTCACAGGGTTGGTTCTGAAGGTCGAAATTTCCAGAACGAAAACGTTGAAACTAAACACGTACCGTGCTTTCTTTTGCACACACCAGCGCCGTAAATATTATTAATCCTTCGAGCTGTTTCTGCAGCACTGGTGCCATGGTAGAACTCATATTCGTAAATATACCGATATTTCATACTTTCCATTGTGCGGTAATAAGCGACGCAAAAGAAAAAAATAATGAGAAAAAAACAAATGAATGACTGTTTTCAAAACTCAAATGTACCAGCTAAATGAATTGATAAATTTCAATTTGGAACTCTTAACCAAAGATGAGATATTTTAGATCAAAGTGGTCAGTACGACAAAACACCTATTTCATATGTAACGACCTAATATATTAAATATAATGTGGGTATAATTTATTTAAAAACTTAATGATAGAACATATTTTTACAAGCTTGGGTTTCGATACAATTAAAAACTGCCGATTGAATTACCAAAATAGACACTGGAATTACAGAACACTAATTACAATTTAAAACCACACTAATAATAAAACACAATTGTACTACTGATCACTTTAGTTCTCAATTATTTCGTTCGAAGTTTTCGCTAGTATCGTCGATTCAATACTGCCTCGGTCGTGGTCTATACCGGCCTTATATAGGCCCTCAGATAGTTCGCTTCGATATGACAACAAAAACGGTTGTATATGCCTGTCCCAGTCTCGTTGCCGTTTTTCCACAACTTTTGCTAGGTACCTCTCCAATGTCTTATTAAATCGTTCTACCATTTCATCAGATTGTGGGTGGTAAGAAGTTGTTCTTATTTTATGAGTACCCATACATAACTCGGCAAGTTTCCTGGAATATTTGAGACTCAAAATTCCTTCCTTGATCGCTGTGAATCTCTAAAGGTACTCCAAAACGACAGAAGATTTCATGAACTAGTTTATCTGCTACTGTTGAAGCTTCTTGATTTGAAATGGCGAAGACTTCTGGCCAATTAGTGAAGTAATCCATCACAACCATGAAATACTTGTTACCACTTTCACTTTCCGGAAACGGCCCCGCAACGTCAATGGCTATCCTCTCCCATGGTGCACTAATATTGTACAATTTTAATGCGCCTTTACTACGAATTTGAGGTCCCTTTACAGCCGCACAACTTGTACATTTGCAGCACCAGTTCTCGACATCGTCACGATAGTTGACCCAGTAAAACCGTTCTCGGATCTTCAGTAGAGTTCGTTTAACTCTCAGGTAGCCTCCTGAACAACCATTATGGTACAGCTGTAGAACATCCGGTACTTTACTCTTAGGGACAACCATATGCAAATGACAACTTTCTCCCCGACCATTTTCCCATTTACGACACAGGACTCCATCCTGAATAAGGAAGCTGTCCCATTGGGCACAATAGCGTTTCGTGGTCGAACTCATCGCTGAGACGTCGCTCCACTTGGGCTTAGAAGCACTGGCCTTCATCCATTCCAGAATCGGCTTAATGTCCGAATCTTCCTGCTGTGCATGTTGTAGGCTGTCCTTCCACTCCTTGCTGAGCTGGTCTGTCCTGAGCATCGACACAGATTCCACTTCTGACACCAATTTTTACAAGTTTGGGGTCGAAACAATTAAAAACTGCCGATTGAATTACCAAAATTTACACTTTAATTACAAAACACTAATTACAATTTAAAACCACACTAATAATAAAACACAATTGTACTACTGATCACTTTAGTTCGCAGTTATATCGCTTCGAAGTATTCGCTTGTATCGCCAATTCAATACTGCCTCGGTGGTGGTCTATACCGGCCTTATATAGGGTCTCACATAGTTTCCAGAACCTTATACTGTAGAAGCATCTAGAATGTTCGAGTACATATCGGTCCCGAAATTTCTAGAAGGATCTTGACTCTCCTAGTTCTGCTACTCGATACTAGAGGACGCTAGTGGTAACTAGTCTTGCCATGTACAAGATATTAATAGTGGCGCGCAAACAGTGGTAGAGCCACGCGGCAGCTTTTGCAGTCGCACGGATGGGCCGGCTCGAACCGGGGTGGTACCACGCTTGGTGAGAGCAGGTGGCCGGAGGCCCTTTTTACTGGAAATGAGGCATTCCATCTTAGTCCTCACGGGTGATAACGCATCTGCATTTTGAATTGTAATAGAGGATAGATGTAGATGTCTATGGGCCGCAGCAACCACTTACCATCAGGTGGACTGTGTGCCCGTTTGTCACCCTTATCCTATATAAAAAAAAACAATAATTTTGTTCCGCTTTTCTATAGCTTTTAAAATAAATTGATTCATCGTTTTTCCAGACCTAGAGACCAATCTACCAATGCCGCGCTGACTACCACCATAATTATTTCAATGCGCCAGTTTTCTATAGCAATGGTTACTGTGATTTATCTGTAGCCGGTGGAAGGAAAAGGGGAGATTTCCCGCCGGGCAAGGTGTTCTACCCGGGGAGCGGCTAATGCTCCGAGTGCCGGTGTATAATGTGTGACCCCAAAAACAACTCAACAAAACCCTAAACTCGACGTACTTCATTGGAAAACTGAGCCTCTATTTTTGTCATAATACCTATGTCCATTTATAATAATGTACCTTTCAAACGGTGAAAGAATTTTTCAAAAAGGTGCAGTGGTTTCTAAGATTATTCTTTTTTTTTATGGAATAGGGGCAAACGAGCATGCGGCTCACCTGATGGTAAGTGACTACTGCCGCCCATGAACAACCGCAACACCAGGGGAATCGCAGATGCGTTGCCGACCTTTTAGAAAGGTGTAAGCTCTTTTCTTGAAGGTTCCTAAGTCGTATCGGTCCGGAAAATTCGCTGGTGGTAATTGATTCCACAAGGAAGTCGTGCGAGGGAGAAAACTTCTTCTAAATCGCACAGTGGTGGACCGCCAATCATCCAGATGGTATGGATGGTAACGCGAGTTTTGTCGCGATGTGCGAAGGTGAAATTGAGCGGCTGGAATTAGTCCGAACAATTCCTCAGAGCACTCCCCGTGATAAATGCGATAAAATACGCAAAGAGATGCAACATCTCTACGCAGTGCCAAAATTCTCTCTCAAATATTCTGCACATATATACAAATTCACAAAATTCTCACTCTCCATTTATAATATTTGAATAGTATAAAGGTTCCGACTTATTGTTGAACTTTTTAAAATCTAAATATGCCACACTCTTATCCTGAGGCTACATTTTTAAAGCGTTAAACCAAATCAACTAACATGTAAAACTTTTTTTCTTGGCGCGATTGTAATTTGTTTTTTATTCATGAGACGTTATCTTGTGAATCGATTGAGATATCGAAAGATTTTATCTATCGATAGATCGATCATAAGCTACCAAATGATAAATCTATTGGAGCGTACTACTTTTAAATTTCTTATATTTAATTAAATTATCGCGATGTAAATGTTTTCTATAATATAATTCTTTTTTTTATTTTTTTATTAAATGATTAAGTAGTATTTTAGTACCCATTTCTAACAAACTGACAGCAAAGCAAACGTACAGACCTATCTTGAGTAATTTCATCATTTTGCATATAAATAATGTCCTCTAGACCGAGTTTCTGTCGCGGCCAGTCTCATCAGAGACTAGCCAGGGCAGAATTTTAGTGTCCGAGTGTATGTGCAAGCAACAACTGCACTATCTATTCCCTAATTCTCATAGTCCAATGAGACGATTATCCAACACGACCGGAGAGAAATCAAGCGAAGTACCAACGGCTTTACGTGCTTTCCGAAGCCGGGCGTCAAACACCACCAACTTCCTGATTTCGGGCTGCTACTGAGGATTTGTGGACAGAGAAATCCAATAACAGATCGACCCGACCCGGGATTCGAACCCAACATATACTTATAAATAACAATACTGTTTCGCGGACTTCACACTTCTTTAAATATTTTATTCATCAGGTTGCGAGTTTTCTCACAATGCTATCCTTCATTACTGAGTACGCAGTAAATGAACACTTAGTGACAATGACAATTTTACTAGTACCTGTAGGGACCAAATCTCGATCGCTAAAATTTACTTTAAAATTTACGGCAGGTGTTTAGGATATGATCACAAATTGCAGACTTCCCGGATCGTTCATGTTTCACGTCAGCTATATGTTCCTTTAAGCAGAATTTTATTAATATTTTTGTTTGCCCTACACAGGAGAGACCATATACATAATCAAGCTTGTACACTCCTGCATCTTGCAGAAGGACATTACACGGATGGAACTTCTTCGGTGGTCTTCTTCACTTCTTCTTCTTCTTATTCTCTTCTCTTCTTCGGTGGCTTTTAGAATTTTCTAATAGAAGCTCGCTTCAAGGTGTAGTCAATCTTGTCTGTGACTCCTCTGACATATGTTAGTACAGCAGGCACACGCTCGACTACGGCCGGCTTCACTTGGTCACAGTGACGTAGGCACGGAACCCGAAACTTGTTGTTGTGCAAAACTTGCTTAAATATCGGCGGCCAGGTGTTTGCTGTCACAGAGCCCTCGTTCTCTCTGTAACAAAGATTTACCCACGCTAGTTAACTGTAAAAATAGTTTTATTCAATGTGTAGTGTTCGCGTAAATATAAGAAATCATAACTGTTATCTGAAGGTAAATGGTGATGTTCTTGAGACTTAATGCTAGTGACTGGTTTTCAGTGGTGAGTCATTTGAAATAAATGCGAGAAATGAGATGTTTCAAAATGGGTCACATTTACCTACACTACCTCAAAAAAAATTAGAAAAATCTGTAGAATTTGGGAAAAATACAGATATTCATTTAAATGTATCCTGTCGTGGTTTACAATTGATGTTTATCAATTATTTTTATCGACTTTCAACATGGCGTCACACCGATTTAGTTACTCTGTGCTTATAGACAATGACAGTAAACCAGAGGAGTTTTTGGCGGGAACTTGATCGGCGGCGGTTTGCTGCTTCTGTATTATAGTTTAAATAATAGTTTCAAGCGGATTTTGATATCTAAAAGTGGTGCGATTTTATGTATTAACTGTCTACGCATGTGAACTATTAGTGGAAACGGTGAAACAAGTGCTCTGATGGTGATGGATTCTCAAGATAAGCTGTTTGCATAGACGCCTTTAGATACCATCGCCAACTGTCAGCTGCCTGCTGGCTCAAGTTGCCGTCAAAATCTCCCAAGGGCTGCACAATGTGACGCATCAACATATTGTGAAGCAGTGAACTATGAAGGATAATAATACATAAAGACAAGGCTTGGGGAAATTATAATAAACCGAATAAAAATACTCAAGACTTGGCCTAAAGGTCTAGATACCAGGCCATAAACTCCAAAAAAAGACAGTAAACCATAAAGCGACCATTGATCACAGAAAGAGAACTGTCAGTTGTCACAACAGTGTCATTTTTCAGTAAGTGAAGTGTCACTTTCGTCTCGTCGATCGTGATCGTGAGAGATCGGTTAGGCTTTCAATAATTAGTTCTTGAATATTATTAGTTATTTTTATGCTTAGACAATAGGCATTAAATAACAAAGGCAACCTCCACAGATATAAACATGTTAAACGTCATTAATCAATAAAATGACAGCTTACCGCCATGACGGGTTTTTGTTGTGTTTCAATATAAATGTAATTTCTTGTGCTTTATCAGCAAGCATAGCCATTATAAAATAATTGAACAATTGACAACTGTTTAAAATGTGTTTCCCTATTTTTAAGTATTGTGTACAAGGACCTGTCCCAGGCTCTATACATTTTGTACTCGTAACATCTCATAACAGCCGTGACTAAACATGTCTGTAATATATAATGTACTCTGTGACTAAACATGCAAATAATGTTTAAAAGGTTTCCATATAAATCCGTAGGGATATTAAAAAATAAACAGGTGACTCTCTATTTATAAAATGTACTCTGTGGGGTGATATTTCTCACTCTTTTTCTATCAGATTAAAGTTCAGCGATACTCTGATAACCACTGAAAACATTATACTAGAGTTCATCATTCCTATCAAAAAGCCACTGCTAAATTTAGGACTCTCCCATAAATTAGAGTTATTATCGAGATGATGCTGCTGCATAACACCTGTTTCAGTTTGTTTTTCACCTGTTTTAACACCTATTGCCACTTACGACACCTACGGAATGAAATATATATATATATAGCTGGTCAGGCAGACGTTCTTCTGCCCTTTTCGACGACCCTTCATGTAATAAATCCTTAGATTTGTAATAAAAAATATTGACTGTCACTTATCAGGATATAAACTATCCTATCTCTCAAGTTGGACTGAACTGCACAGAGTGTGCAAAATTTCATTGAAATCAGTTCAGTAGTTTAGGAGTTCATCGCGGACAAACAACGTGATACGTAATTTTTATATGTAAAGATATATAATATATTATGATGACGAATTTTGTCATACCGCCACTCTACAACCGTTTTTCAATTCTATAATATAAAAATTCTAGAACATAAAATGAAAATCAGATGCGCAGACCCCCAACAGCCGTAACATAGTGCGTGTTTTTAGTATTTAGTCATGGCGTGAATCTCTCGCAATCGATTAAAAAGAATAATAGATGTAAAGACGATTTGCTTTCAAGATACATCTCTTTAATGACGGTATACACAATTATTGTTTTTGCAAATTACTCGTACACGAATATACTGTTATAACGGTTTCAACATATTCCGAATTCGCATCCAAAGCTCGCGGTATATCCCTAATCGGTTTTATATATCGTTCATTCACGATCCCCCAAATTTTTACGATGCAAATCTATAATTGCCGAGTAAGGCTGTATTCGTGTATTTTGCAACCTATACTAATAATTTTAGTCAACTTTAATTTTGGAAAAAAAATTTTGGTAATCTATTTACATTCATTATTAACGAACGTATATGTACTCGTAGTATGGATTGCTATCGCATGAAACCGCTAGAACCTAAAGTACTCCCTCATTGTTGCAAGTATGTTAAAAATATGAAATCTGTAAAAATGTCCGATAGTCCATTTATTAATTGAAACAGAAACAGACACTTTTTTATGAAATATAGATTACAAATAATACTTATTGAAAGTCGCTATTTTGTTTAATTTACCAATGGTTCGGAAAAATCCTCTGTCCTGGGAAGAACCAGTAAGGGTTTCTGCCGAACTTTTTTTCTATCTTTTATATTTAGGTACTTACTGCGCGAAGCCTACGTTACGTGACAACACGTCATTGATATATGATCATCATCGTCATTACAGCCTTTCACAAATTCACTGCTCAATACGGTCCTGAGCCGCTAGGTCAATCAATCAGTCAAATGTGCCACTTTAAGGTTTTCGAGTGGCAGCCTCGTACCGGTAAAATAATTGAAAGACGACTCCATCACTAAATGAGGTGACGCCCTGGTAAGACGTGCAGGAAGTCGATTTATGCATACTGTAGCCTCCAAGACAATGTATATCTACAGTTAAGTGTAGAATAAGTGAAGGGTGTTCTTATTGACACCTTTCCAAGATTACATCCACACACCATTTTTTCTAACATTACATATTGTCGTTAATATTTACTGTTTTTGAATCAAGAATTTAGATTTGCCTCAGCCTGTATTTCAGTTTAGAATTGTATCAGTTTAAAATTTAAAATTTCGATTTAACGAATTTTGCATGCACTTTAAATAATTGTTAAACCTTTTATGCAAGCACACACCTCACACACCACACACCTAATAATTTAAGTCAACTTTGATTTTCGACACGGATGCTATGATCTATTAAAAGAGACTTTTTCTATTTAGAATGAAATTACACATGCGTGACGCCATATGATAAGATAAAATGTTCTCCTACCAGAAAGACGTGTCTCCGGTTCTTCTCACTCTCTTTAAAAAACAAAATATTAAAGTACTACTTTTACGCTGGCATTTTGTGAGCACTCGATCAATCCAACTCATTCGTCATTAAATAAAAGTCCGGCTGAGTTTCTTGCTGGTTCTACCCAGGACTGAGGTTTTTTTCGAACGAGTGGGAAAGTAAAAAATAATTTTCAATAAAAATTATGCGTAATCTATACTGAATAAAAAAATATTCTATTCTATTCGTCCTAATCAAAATTTGGTGTGATTAGTGTTTTGGCGGCGCTGTCGTCGAGCCACATGCAAAACGCATCAAAGCCTAAATCACGCTATCAAAGTTCACGGAACGCAGGCCACTCCCCGGACTGATCACCTTGCCCGGGTGATCTCGGTCAAATTTGTGACCTACCGACTTGATGTGAATACATAACATTGCAAAATTCGGAAACCTCAACTTCAAGCTTTCGTCATCGACTTCAAGTATCCCATCCAATCGCTCCGTAGCAAATGGAGTAGAGAGAGAGAGAGAGAGAGAGAGAGAGATGGAGGAGCAAAGAGAGAATTTGCAAGATAGATGGCCATCTTCAGATCGTGCAAGCCATCTAGCTTTACACTTTAGCACTGGAATAACACTTCTGGTTCCTTCAATCAACTCTTCGCCCTTTAGTGTTTCGTGCCTCCCTGAGCTTTACTGCTCGCCTCTGTTTCGCAGCACTCTCGCAGGTTACTGCCTCCTTCTCGACTTACCGCAGACTACAAGGCAATCCCTGGTACTTCCACATTCATCGATAGCTAGACAATCGACCTCCGGTCTAAAAAGAGGTGTGATGTGGTGGCGCTGTCGTCGTGCCACAATTAAAACGCATCGAAGCCTAAATCACGCTATGAAAATTCCGAAGTACAGCGGTATATAAAAAATACCTCCGAACTTCCACACGGAACGTTGGCAGTTCCCCGGGCTGACCACTCTGGAGTTCTCCCTTTTTTCTTCCAAGGCCAAAGGGGTAAATCACGTATAAATGTCCCAAAACAAGTTTAGGAGTATTTTAGTCCCTAAAACACAACAATTTATTAATGCCAGCACCGGGGGTCAAATCTTCAGCCAGCCTCTATACTATATACGTTGCTCGCGTACTGTAAAATTTACAGCGTGCGCTTAGCCCCGGAGCTTGCCTTAAAACCTTCTCAAAAATTAGATGCGACCTGCGCCCAGCAGTGGGCCATAAATTGTGATTTTAACTTTACTTTTGTTACCGTCGGGGATCGAACCCGAATTGCTTACTTTCTACGAAATTCACAGCAAACGCTTAGCGACTATAGGATAAAAATTTCATATCGGTAATATTCATTTCGTTCTCTCTACTATCGCAGCGTCTTAAACAAGATATTTCAACGATAATTAACTGACAGATATGTACATTAATAATACTTGGTTGTAGTTCATATACATACGTTAAATGTAGCTCAGCTCAAAGCAAACAAATGATGTTGGGTTCGAAGCCGTGCTCCGATGAAAGCGCGATCTCGTTCCACTTGAGAAATGATCGTAATTCCTCATAGGTCATTCTGGTTGTACATCTCTTGGTTAATTGGGTGAGAACGATTTATAATCTGTAGTTATTCATAACAGTCTGTGGTTGATACTGTTATCGAAAGGATTTTAAAATTCATGTAAATAAAAGCATTTTTTACGTTTTATGCGTAGTAGAGCCATGCTGCAGTTACATTATAACTGTACCGCGAATGGGTCGACTCTATTTATTTATTTATTTAACAATTTATGTACACAGAAAATAATGTTACAACGAAGAAAAAAAAATATATTTTTTACAAAGGCACTGCTTATTTCGTATTGATATTTCTTCCAGCAGGCCTGATACTGGACAAATTAAAAGAGAAGCTGATCTAGTGTGCACTCTCATAATAAAATTTTATAACATTAATATACTTAACATAAAGTAAAGATAATAAAAACATATATCCATGTAAACATACAACATACATACATACATACATAAACACTCACACCTGTCACCCAGAGGGGTAGGCAGAGACTATGGATTTCCATTTGGCACGATCCTGACAGACCTCTCTCGCTTCCTCCACATCCATATACCTACGCATACACGCTCGTCGGTTAAAGGTACTCTTGATTTGGCCCATTTTCAATATATCGCCAATTTGGTCGATAAACTTTCGCCTAGGGCGACCCTTCCCGACTCTGCTGGTCACCTCTGCAACATAAATTTGCTTTGTCACTCTTTCCTCATTCATTCTTTCTACATGACCAAACCACCGAAGTTTGTAAACATACAAACATACATATAACTAAATACCACTATAAATACATACACACACACACATATATATATATTACATATATAAATATAATAATATATTATATATATAATCATTGGGACGACAAAGAAAGATAGTGCTCTTTGACTCGCCTTTTAAACACGGACACTGTTTGAGCCTCTCGAATTGCAGCAGGAAAAGAATTCCATAACCTAACTGCATGTACTGTAAAAGAGTGAGAATAGGACTAGAGGTTCTAGAGGTACTAGTTCTAGAGGAAGGGAAATTTAGGAGGGTTCTTAAATGTGATCTGCAAACTGCATCGGGGGAGTGCGCAAAGTGGAATCGATCACGTAGATAGGGTGGTGATGTTGGATTGTATAGTATGTTAAAGAGGAGGCATAGGATTCGGGTATTCCTGCGAAGTCGGATTGGGAGCCACTTGAGCTGTTTGCGATAGGAGGAGACGTGGTCATACTTTTTTAGCCCGCAAATATAACGAATACATAAGTTTTGCAACCGCTCAAGTTTGTTTACTTGCTCCTCAGACGCATCCAAATAACAGACATCAGCATAATCAAGAATCGGGAAAATAAGTGTTTGGACAAGAGAAATCTTCGTTGATAATGACAGAAAATGTTGAAGGCATTTTAAGGAATGAAAAGTATAATTGGGGAAGGATCACGCTCTCACAGAATACCACCGTAAAATAGCAGCTTAATACTACAGCGTTTTGTATGGTGGTTGTGGAAACACGGAGGCCCTTTTTACTGGAAACTAGGCATTCCATCTTAGTCCTCAGGGTTGACAACGCATATGCATACTTGATTCTTAATCGAGGATAGATGTAGAAGTGTATGAACCACTTTATTCACTTACCACCAGGTGCACTGTGTGCTCACTTGCTACCCTTATTCTGTAAAAAATATGACATACTGATCAGTAAACAGAAGTAGCATAGATGGCACATTAATAGCTCGACAAATCGACAATTAGTGAAGTGGGGATGGCCCTGTGAAGTGAAGACTTGGTCATATAGGCAGGATATCGGTGGATGGAGGTGACTCGAAGCGTGTTTTGTGGCAATCCTATAAAGCAGCCCATGCTTAGCAGTGGACTTGTAAAGGGTATGAATGATTAAAATGATGAATATCATATCCATTATTAACCATTATTGTACGTGAGAGCCACGTTGCAGCTATATAATGGTTGTAGCACAAACGGGTCGACTCGACCTACGAAGTAGGACCACGCCATCACAGAATACCAGTATAAAATAGTTAACGCTGCTGTATTTAGTATGGTGAGTGTAGAGAACCGGAGACCCTTTTAGCTTTCAGGTAGATTGTGTGTTCACCCTTATTCTATAAAAAAAAATCTTCCTAAAATAATTCAACGATTAAATTCGGGGAATAAATATTTTTTTACTAAGTGGTAGACATATTTTCTGCGTATGTATAGTCCAAATAGCAGGGCTTGCATTGCTGTTTCCTTTTCTGAAAGTTAGAGAGAGACAGTTTAATTTCAGGCTGTGAGACACTTCATCTGAGTCCGCAGGGTGACAACTTATTTCTAGCCTTCTTTGTATGAAGCTACAGGTGTCCATGGACAGTAGAAGCCACTTGCCATCAGATCAACTGTAAGTTCGTTTGGCACTTGAAAAATGAAAAACAAAAAAATATATTTTATTAAACAGTCTGCACATTAATAAAAAAAAATTGAAAACATGTGAAGTCCATAACGCTCTAACAAGCAAAAGCTTGTATCTAGTTATGGGACGTAAATAGAGGCCATAACACCACTGTTTACGTTTTCTGAAAAAAAAAATACATACATACATACATATAATCACGCCTCTTTACCGTAGGGGTAGGCAGAGACCACTTCTTTCCACTCGCTACGATCCTTACATACTTGTTTCGCTTCGTCCACTTTCATTATTCTCTCCATACATGCTCTACGGTTTAGGGTGCTCTTGACCTGGCCTTTTTTCAAAACGTCCCTGATTTGGTCTTAAAATGTCCGCCTAGGTCTACCCCTTCCAACACTTTCATTCACACTCGCCTTATACACTTTTTTCGTCAATCGTTCTTCATTCATTCTCTCGACATAGCCAAACCATCTCAGCATACCTTTCTCAATTTTCGTCACTACATCTTATTTCAGAAAAAAAATACATCCTCCGTATATAGGCAATTATTACGAGATTATATTCAGTAAAAATAAAAAGCTACAACAATAAGCAATCAATGATTATAAATGGTGGTGGTACAGTGCAAGCAAGAAGAACATGAACTCTTCAACGTGCCGTTTGTTTTTACTGCGATCGGTCCTTTTGAGGAAACAATCGATAGTCATATTGGCATAGTCATAAAATTAATTCTATTACCTTACTTACCAGTTTATCTGTGTGTAACAATTTCGAAACTAAGTTTATAAAATGGCTAGGCTGTATGATGATAGGTTTCACTTTCGAGTTTTTATGTCTTCATCATTTCATACGAATGCCACTTGACAAGTTATTGTTAAAAGATTCATTCGTTTCCTAGCTGTTTCTTACAAAACCTAGAAGCGATAAACTTTTTTAAAGCTGATAATAAGCGGTGATATAAGCATAGATGCTAAAAATTATGAATTAGGTTTACAAAACAAACATATGAGAATCCAATTCCCCATATCATCCCGTGGGTGTCGTAAGAGGCGACAAGGGAAATGAAACAGGACGTGAGCAGCATCATCTTCCCAATAACAACCCAAAATAATAAACAAACTGCGGGTGCCTATCCGCTGCCACACGTTACAACAAAGGCAAATTCACCCCATATTAGAGTATGAGAAAGAATTTATAGGCGAGGACATTTCTCTGCAGTGGACTTTTGATCATAATCATCATCATCATCATCATCATTACAGCCCTTCACAAGTCCACTGCTGAACATAGGCCTCCCTCTAGGAATGCCACAAAGCACGGTCCTGAGCCATTGCCCCTTTCACCATTGCCACTTCAGTTTACTAATCCGTTGGGCTATGTTGATTACTCTGGTTCTACTGCGGATATGCTAATTTCTAAGTTTATCACGCAGAGAAACCCTGCGCATAGCCCTCTCCATAGCTTGCTGAGTGACCTGGATCTTCCTCATACGGCCAGCAGTGAAGGACAACGTCTCAGTTCCATAGGTTATCACTGGGAACACACACTGGTTGTACACTCTTTTTGTTTTCAATGTATATCTGACGAGAAGATATGTCGTAATTTCCCGAACGCTGCCCAGCCGAGTTGAATCCGTCGATTGACCTCACGGTCGTATTTGGGCTTACCTAGTCAGGTTATTTGTCCCAGGTAAACATCGTCAACAACTTCGAGCTTAGTGCTCCCAATAATACACGATCTTTGTTTTGTCCATGTTCATCTTAAGACCTATCCGTTGGGAGGCACTATTGAGGTTACTGAACATAGTGCCTAGGTCCACTAGCGATTCTGCCATGACTATATCGTCGGCAAATCGAAGGTGAGTGATGTACTCGCCATTAATGTTAATACCTTATCCTTTGCAGTCCAGTAGCTTGAAAACTTCTAATGTAGCGGTGAAGAGTTTCGGGGATATAACGTTACCATGTCTTACACTTTTTTTAGACTGTAATAAATAAATTTAATGACTCTTGCCTTAAAGGGTCGGGTGTCAATCAAGAAAAACTAGTTGCCAGAACTACTGGCCTACAATTTTTTTTCTATTTCGCTGTGTTGCTGTAGTCACGTAAAAATTCCATGTATAGACCAAAATCACTTGTATTTACAATTTCTTTGTTTAGTGGCAAAGAACGAAATGTCAAAATATGAACCTGATACGTGGTGCTGTGGTTGAGTTATTAATTATATTAGCAGGATATATTAGTAGGATACGTATTTATGATTTATGTTTAAGGCGTAATAAATCGCAGGCAATTATAATGGTTAATAATAAATACACTCGTATCTTGCATTATTTATGTATTATTATAATCAAGTACCTTTTGGCATTCTTTCACGAAACATTAATTTTGTTCTTGTAAAACGACGTAGCATAATTTCTATCGGCCTTTGCCCTATAACCAACTGTTGACAAGTTAATAAAGATGTGAAGCTGTTTGTCGCGGACGTCGCCGCAGGGCAATGGCTGAGAAAGCGGAGTCCTTTGCAGACCGTGTTCGATGACTGATCGTTCACATTACTTCGTAGTTACGATCATCACGTAATGAGATGAAGCACAGAGTAATGTGACAACAGATAAATCAATACTGGTTGAAATAAATTGTTTTTTAAATATTCTATTTTCAAAATACTTCGTAGATCCAACTTGTAATTTATTGCACTTTGGACGCAACGCACATTTGATTTCTTATATTTACCCGAACATATAAAATAAATTAATATACGCGATAAAATCCGAAAAACTAGTTTTATTTAAATAGCACATTAGTTTTCTTATAACCTATAGAATTGCCGCTCTTCAGTTCTGGCCATTTCAAAACAAAATAAATTTTGTTTGGCTGGGAATTCTAATTCCAAATTAATTTTATTTTAAAATCATGGAATTCTTTTTTCAAAATTAGTCATTTGTTTATTGATTAGCGTTATGTTTTCATTGTCATTTTTTGTTGTTGTCATCATGTCATGATCAAAAATCGAGTAATTATGGAATATGACTACCGTCGCGGCAGCAACGCGATACAAGCGGTACGCTACTTCAACGTTTACATTCGATTCGACGTAAATTTCGACCTGAAAAATAAACTCCGTGATCGCCCGAAAACTTTGGTCAACGATGACGAATTAAAAGTGATTGTGAAAGCCGATGATACTCAAACTATTATAGCTTTCGAAATTAGCGTCAAAACAGTATTGGTCCATACGCGTCAAATTGGCAAGGTAAAAAATCTTGACAATTGGGTGCCCCACGCACTTAATGATAGCCAGTGCGAAGTACGCGTCGAGACGAGCCTTGCATTGCTCAACAGACACACAAACGAAGGAATTTTGAATTGCATTGTTACTTGCGTCGAAAAATGGATTCCGTTTGACAATCGCAAGCGCTGTTTGGATCCTGGTTCAACACCTAAACAATGCCCTAAACGAAAACTTACCCCTAGAATAGTGATGGTCTGTTTGGTGGTCTAGCGCCGATGTGATTCATCACAGCTTCTTACCAAATGGGATGAGCATTTCTGCAGACGTGAACTAAGCAGAACTGGACAAAATGATTTCATAATGATGATGGAGAAGCTCGCACGTTTCCAACCTGCTTTGGTGAATCGCTCGTCCCCGCTGATCCTGCACGACAACGCGTGACCTTATATTGCATATCAGACGGTTTCCAAGTTACAAGAGCTGGGGTTGGAAGCTCTCCGTCATCTGTCGCACTCGTCATATCTTGCGCCTACAGACTTCTACTTTTTTCAGAATTTGGGTAACTTTTAACTTTTAACGGCGGGAAAAAAATTTCATAAATAATAATAGAGCAGCGGTACAAAATGCCTTTAAACAATTTGTTGTCTCCCGTGCAGTTGATTTCTTCAAGATCATCAATAAACTGCCACTGCGTTAGCAAAGATGCATCGATTGCATGGATGATTAATAGAGATAAAAAAAAATAAAAAAAAATACGCTAACTTATTTCATACAAAACGGCAATTTCATAGGTAAAGACCTAATAATATAATCTCCTCTAGATCTGATTTCGGCCACGGCGGCCAAATTTCAATGGAGCCCTCTGCACAGGACAGGAACATCGTGCGAGATTGTGAGTGCAAGCACAAGTGTATTCTCTATTTTTTCATTCTCAAAGCTAGATGGGACGGCAATGCGATCCGATCAGAGATAAATCAGCCGAAGCACCAACATTTAACGTTTTTCCGAGACACGGGGCAGAAAAGTGGCCAACTTCCTGACTCCGTACTGCTACTTTTTTGCTCCACCACTGTGCGATTTATCAGGAGTTTCCTTCCTTGCACAACTTCTTTGTGGAATCGACTACAACCAGCGGTTTTGGTTTCTAAAATATGATATTATTTTTAGTGTCTATACGTAGACTACTCTATCTTTTTATCGGTCAAAGTGCTTATTGGAAAAACATCTCACGGGTCAACTTTGACGTCCACCTAATGGTGCACCGTCTATTTATTAAGTCATGGATGAAATACAAAAATATATTTATACCTTAACCCATAACTAAAGTATAATTTATATTTTGTTGTGAGCCATTTTCATCCCAGGCTTATTCATCACCAATACAGTCTTTCAGAAGTCCACTGCTGAATATAGGCCTCTGCCAAGGAACGCCATAAAGTACGATCCTGAGCCTACATCCATCGACTTCCTGCATGCCTTACCAGGTGTCACTTCATCTAGGTGGGGCGCCCCACACTTCGCTTACTGGTTCGAGGCTGCCACTCGAGAACCTTTCTTTCCCATCGCTTATGGTTCTTCGAGCTATATGGCCGGCCCATTGCCACTTCAGCTTACTAATCCGTTGGGCTATGTCGACTACCCTTGTTCTACTGCGGATATCCTCTAAGTTTATTACGCAGAGAAACCCCCGAGCATAGCCATCATATCTCAGTGAGTGACCTTGAGCTTCTCTATACTGCCAGCAGTGAAGCACCAGGTCTCAGATCCATAAGTTATCACTGGCAACCACACTGGTTGTACAATTTTGTTTTCAACTTTTTAGGTATACCTGACGAGAAGATGTGTCGTAATCTCCCGAACGCTACCCAGCCGACTAGAATCCGTCGGTTGACCTCTCGTTCGAACTTGCCGTATTAGACAGTCTTATTATGTAAGCATAAATTACATTTAAACAAATATTACTAACTAATGTCCCATTATAGCCCAGGAGTTAGACTAGATTGATACCACATAAATATCAGTGAATCCACTGTTTTGTTTCAATTTGAAGGGATAGAGAGATTGTTGTTTTAAGACTTACTTATTTACATCATACATAGTAGCTCAGGGGTTAAGCGCTCGCTTTAAATTTCACAGTAAGCGAACAATCCGGGTTCGAACCCCACCGGCATCAATGAAATGGTTGATTGCAATTTTAAATGCTGCTACTATTAAAAAACATCGTGAGGAAACTTGCGTGTCTCAGAAATAAGAAAAAATATTTCAATCATTTAAGACCTGTGAAGATCGTCAACATTCATTGGGGTAGCGCAGCTGACATTTCCTTGTCAATAAAAAAACATCTCAGAAATGAAAGGCACACACCTTTCATTCCCAGCAACGGAACGTATATATGCTGTAACTAATATATATACATGGGCTGCATAGCACTACCATCAGGTGGACTGTATGTTTTTATACGTGGTAGAGCCATGCTGCAGATATATTAATAGTATAGTTGTAGCACGAATGGGTCGGCTCGACCGGGAGGACCACGCTCTCACAGAATACCAGCGTAAAATAGCAGCTTAACACTGCTGTGTTTCGTATGGTGAGTGTAGAGAACCGGAGATCGTTTTTACTGAAAAAGAGGCATTGTATCTTAGTCCTCACGGCATCTGCATTTTAATTCGCAAACGAAGATAGATGTAGATGTCTATGGGCCACAGTAACCACTTACCATCAGGTGGACTGTGTGCTCGTGTGTCACCCTTATTCTAAAAAAAAATGTTATCAAAGTTACAGCCTATATATCGTCCCACAGCTGGGCACAGGCCTTCTCTCATTTCTGAGAGGGTTTGAGGGCAAGGAAATGTCCACCGCGCTGCACCAATGCGTGTTGTCGGACTTCACACGTCTTCGAAATATTTTTTTCTTATTTCTCAGACTTGCAGGTTTCCTCATGGTGTTTTCCTTCACCGCCGAGCACGTGGTAAATATACGGTATGTGCTATATATGGCGTTAGCTCATTTGGTAGTCTAATATTATATTTAATGACTGCCTCGTTGGCCTACGGTCGTAAACAACTGCTGATCGTAATCCAAACGATCTTACGTTTGTTGTTATGACCTGTAAATTTTCAACGTGCGTAAAAAAAATACATACTAATACATTTCAATCTTTGTAGCTACTTTTTTAAGGTTCCGTACCCAAAAGGTAACCAACGGAACCCTATTACTAAGCCTCCGCTGTCCTTCCGTCCGTCCGTACGTCCATCCGTCCGTACGTCTGTCCGTCCGTCTGTCTTTCAGCGGGTTGTATCTCATGATCCGTAATAGGTAGACAGTTAAAATTTTCACAGAATGTGTATTTCTTTTGCCGCTAAACCAACAAATAATAAAAATTAAAATAAATGAAAAATTTAAAGAGGCTCCCCTACTGGAAACGTGTATTACGATGCTAAGGAATCTTTCATGTGCGAGTCCACTCCAACTCGCACTTGGACGGTTATTTTATAGAATGGGGGTGACATGTGAGCACACAGTACACCTGATAGAAATGAATGCTAAGGCCTATAGACATCTACATTTATCTTCGATTAAGAATCAAAATGCAGATGCGTTGTCATCCCTGAGAATACTGCGATGGAATGCCTGTTTTCCAGTGAAAAGGGTCTCCGGTTCTCTACACTCACCATGCGAAACACAGCAGCATTAAACTGCTATTTTACGCTGGTATTCTGTGAGAGCGTGGTCCTTCGCCTGGATGTAGTGTGTAGATTTTTACCAATTTGATATTCTTACCTATCTACCTACACACTACAAGGAGATGGACAGCAGCGTCTTCCTAATAACGACTAAAAATAAAAACTGCGTTTATCAAACGCTTTCCCCTATGAAGTAATCTATTGGGGAGGCCAATGTTCCGCAGTAGACTTTAATAGGCTGTAACGGTTCATTAAATAAATAAATAAATAAAAATTATTTATTTCGGACAACAAAATCCATAGAATTTATTAGTAAAGAAAAACTTACATCTATGTTAGTAATATAATTTATACTCAATACTTTATTATTAAGCAGGACATAGTCCTGGCGATCATTTGTTTAATCAGTGGACAGTCCCCACTGTCGGCAATCTCACTCAGCACACTGTGGCCGCTGCCGCGCACTCTGTTTAGCAAGGATGCGGTCTTTTTTCTGATTATTGCATCAAAGCTATCCACACCCGCCAGTGCAAACATCGTAGACGCGCTACAGTAGCGCGGCAGCCGCAACAGCGCCCTAAATGCATTATTGTATTGAGTACGTAGGGCACTATAGGCCTTTTTGGTGTAGTTGGTCCATAGGCTGCTAGAATAAAATGACGCACAATATGCTTTGAAAAGCGTGATCTTGACAGCGTCAGTGCAGCGACCAAATCTATGCATCAACATATTCGCCCTGACCGACAGTGCCCTACGTTCTCTTTCAATGTCTTCATCGTCTTTAAGACTGTCAGTCAAAATATGTCCAAGATATTTAAAAATTAAATATAACATTAATTGATTTACATAACATTTTTATAGGGTAGGGTGACTAACGAGCACACAGTCCACCTGATGGTAAGTGGTTGCTATGACCCATAGACATCTACATTTGTCCTCAATAAAGAATCAAAATGCAGATGCGTTGTCACCCGCGAGGCCTAAGATGGAATGATTTTTTTTCCAGTAAGAAGAGTCTCCGGTTCTCTACACTCACCATACAGCAATGTTAAGCTGCTATTTTACGCTGATATTCTGTGAGAGCATGGTCCTTCCCCGGTCGAGCCGACCTATTCGTGCTACAACTATATTACTAATATAGCTACAGCATGGATCTACCACGTATTGAAATATTTACAATAATAAAAAAATATAACAAAAAACTAATACCAAAAACTTAAATTATCATAAAGTTAACTCACCGCAATATCGTGGCAAGAACGCTGGCTGCGTTTCCTTGTTAAACAGCTATACTTATTAATTAGACTTTGACCGAGACAACTAGGCCTTTTCTCACCAGCAGTAGATACAACTCCTTTAGGAATTTCTCTGCACATAGTATACAAGGAGCGATCGTCTCTAGAGCAAATGGCAATATGTAGTCATCGGGGGTTTTGGCGGGACTTGACCGACAGCGGCGGTTTGCTGCTCCTGTATTATTGTTTAAATAATGGTTTGAAGAGGATTTTGATATGTAAAAGTTTTGCTATTTTTTGTATTAAGTATCTGCGCATGTGAACTATTAGTTGAAACAGTGAAACAAGTGTTCTGATGGTGATGTGGTTCTCAAGATAAGGTGTCTGTCTGCTTAGGCACTTTGAGACACCATCGCTAACTGTCAGCTGTCTGCTGGCTCAAGTTTCCGTCAAAATCTCCCAAGCGCTGCATAATGTGACGCATCAACATATTGTGAAGCATTGTACTATGAATAATAATTATACATTGTAACTTCAGGCTCAGAAGGGCCAGAACCCAGAGCCGCAAAGCCAGTTATAAAAAAATATGTAGTCATCTCTCATTAAATTGTAAAATAGACATTAAAGTTAGATTTTTAAATGCACTTAACATCCGACACATGAACTTAAACTTTTGATTCGTATCGTAACGTAATCGTACTAAATGATACCCATCAGAAAATCGGTTTCAGTTCAATCAACGCCAAAGAAGCTTTGTAACCGAGACATCGAGAACGAGCTAACAAATCAAGCGTCGTGCGACGATACCGGAGACGACCCTTCAGCAATTACTTAAAGGTCGTGATCAAAATATACTCATAAATTATTATCGGAATGAGGGCGAGTCATACCGATGACAATTATCTGCTATTACAAAACCATCTTACAAGGATATTGCCAACTTCACTTTGCTACCCACCTGTATAGATCAATGGAAGTTCAATTTTATTTTCTATGTAACAAGAACGTAATTTTTTCGTAATAACTTCAAGCATTTATAAATATAATTGAGTCTGAAAATCGCAAACCATTAAAAGTTTGCCATCGCGTTTATTTAATCTATACCGTTTTACAAGAGTTTTGGGATGAAAATCTGTTTTAAAGGTTCGAACACTATTATGATAGACAATACGTACTTTTATTAACATTAGGTCAAAGCAAGAACAAATCTGTTACCCAATATCATCCCGTTTTTGTCGTAGGGGGCGACAGATGAAAATTAAACAGATGACAGACAGCAGCATCTTCTTGACAACAAGTCAAAAAATAATTACCAACACGCCTGTTAAGCAACTATTGAAAAAATACCCTACTCTGAGGCAATCTATGAAGGAGACCTCTATTCATCTGTTCTGGACTTTTGATATAAGATTGTAAAGAATAAATTAATGACTATTAAGTGGTGACTGAACACAAAATATTATAGCGTAGTTACGGTGTAAAAATATCCACTACATCATATCATCTCGTGAGTGTGGTAAGGCGACAGAGGGAAGCAAATCAGATAGGCAGCAGCGTCTTCCTAATAACGACTAAAAATTGTCGTGAAGCGACAATTAAAAAGAAAAAGAACCTAACCTAAGAACAACAAAACAACAAAATTAGACCAATAAAATAATATATTTAAAGTTTTAGAAAGGTATTTACAATTTTATAAAAAAAATGAAATATGATGATGATGGATGATGTGAGATTACAATTAGATTTAAAAAAAAATAAAGATAGGAGAATAGGAGAATATAGTATTATAGTGGAGACTAAAGGTTGAAGTGACACGCTGCTTTTGTAGAAGTAGGCACACGCGGAGCTTGAGGTTTCTTAGCGGCGACGGCACGCAGCACCTGGACTGGGCACACGCAGCGTCCGGAGCCGGCGCACGTAGCACCTGGGGTAGGTGCGCTCAGCACTTGGAGCAAGCAGTCGCAGCGCCCAAAGGTAGCGCAAGCAGTAGGTGCACTCGGCGCCTGGAGCAAGCAGTCGTAGCGCCCGAAGGTAGCGCGGCAGTAGGTGCACTCAGCGCCTGGAGCAAGCAGTCGTAGCGCCCGGAGTAGTGTGGCCCCGCGTTTGAAGTAGACTTCGCCGACGACTTCACGTGTAGATGGAGGCTTGCAGGATCCCGGGGCAATGCGGCCCCGGGATAAGGCCTTTAGTAGATGTTTCTCGTTTGAGAACTGAAGCGAGACTCTCTGTATTCTCCAATTGTTCGGCTTTTATACCTTTTTAGAGAGATCGAGAAATTATTTAAATTAAAATGAAATTTATTGTAAATGACCTAGAGCCATGAAATTTATTGTAAATGACCTAGAGCCATAGAGTATTTATGTGAAAATATTAAATTAAGAACATCACACCAGTGACGAATTTGAATAAAAGTTACCATAACAACCATATAAATAATGATTGTCAAATATAAAATTTTTGGTTTTAGGACTGTTATTAAGAAACTATAAGTTTTATGTAAGAAATAAAATATAATTGATATAGGAAAAAAGGTAGCGCGGCAGCGCGCACGAATCCCGAAATTGCAGAGTTACGGAAAACTCAATAAAAGATAGAAAAAGGTAAGACTCCACTGACAGCGATTTTAAAAGGAGCTGATAGTGTGAAAATACGAAGTGAAAATGATTTGTTATTGTGTAAAAACGTTACAGGATCCTATGGAAATAAAGGTGATGCAAAATATAAATGCAGAAAATCAAAAACAGAATGGAAAAATAGTGTAAAATGATATGTTAGTAGTATAACTAATAGCGTGAAAAGTGATGCAGAAAATCAAAAACAGAATGGAAAAATTAATAAAATGATATGTAAGTAGTATAACACTACATTTTCCCCCCGACCCTGGAAAATTTTTGACTCAGCAAAAATTTTGACATATACATTCTAAAATAAACCATAAAAACACAGCTTTGCAGAAACAGACATCAACAGGCAAAATCAGATATACTATCTCTTACATTCATCATCTGCATTCAGGTAAGGGTGGAGTTCACATTCAATGACTACCACTCTAAAAGTGTGTTTTCGAAACGACATTAAGGCTTATTTAAGGAGTAGTCAACCGCTCCTGCGTGGAAAAAAAATTAGTCGAAGCAACACCACTCTAAAAGTGTGTTTTCGAAAGGACATTCAGGCTTATTTAAGGAGTTGTCAACCGCTCCTGCGTGGAGAAAAAATTAAGGGAGTAGTCAGTCGCTCCCAAGTGAAGATAAAGGTAAAGAAAATTAAGGGAGTAGTCAGCCGTTCCCAAGTGAAGATAAAGATAAAGAACTTAATCTTAAGCAAGCATTAGTCGCTATGAAGTTGAAGAACACTAGAACACCAAACAAACAAACAAATTAAAAGAAATTAAAATAATAAGGTGAAAATGATGGTGATATTTATACATATATACAAATTAACAGTTATATTTATACATATATACAAATTAACAGTTAATAAATGTTTAGAAAATTTATGATTCGTCTCGTTTCAGCTTTTAAAAACTATTTTATATAAGAAAATAAATGATGAATAATGAGTTAAGAGCGAAAGAGAAAGCAATTAAATCAAAAGGGAATGGACAAGGCGCAGTAAATGAAATTCATTTATCATTCATTTCAAGTGAAAACAAACAAGTGCACAGACTAATTGACAGGCGTAATAATAATTTTTAACTACATTTTTTGTAAATATAACTAAAGAAATTAATAAAAAAATACCCTGACTCTATCTATACTAATATTATAAAGAAGTAGTTTGTGAGTTTGTTTGTAGGAAATAATCTCTGGAACTACTGGAACGATTTTAAATAAAATAAAATAATAAAATAAAATTTTAATAAATTCTTTCACCAGTAGAAAGCTACATTATTCCTGAGTGACACAGGCTATATTTGATTATGATTAATAATATTTTTAATGTCAAATAACAATATTTGTCAATCATTTCCTAAAATAAATCCCAAACGTTCAGTACTAAGAACCACACAAGATAATTTCATCACAAGTAAAAATGTTTGACGCCCATTAAAGTGGGCACGGATCAGCTAGTCATTTTATATATCTAGTTTTCAAAACATCACTTAGTTGTTTATTGATTTAGTGTCCAAATTGAGACATACTAACATACAACGAACATGAAAAGTTAGTCAGCGTTTAATTGTACGTGGTAGAGCCACGCTGCAGCTATATTATGGTTCTAACACGAATGGGTCGGCTCCACCAGCGCAGGATCACGCTCTCACAGAATACCAACGTAAAATAGCAGCTTAATTCTGTTATGTTTCATATAGTGAGTGTAGAGATATGGATGCCCTTTTTACTGGAAACGAGGTATTATATATATGTTATATATATGTTACTCGTCAGAGATGAGAGCGTATCTGTATTTTGATTCTTAATCGAGCATAAATATGGATATCTATGGGCCACACCATCTACTAACCATCAGGTGGACTGTGTGCTCGTTTTTCACCCTTATTCTATAAAAAAGAAATTATCACCTTAACAATTGTCTGACTAATTGATAGAATCAGGCGTTACTTTGCGGAAATCCATTATAATGGGGTTGTTATAAATTAATTTGCTTAATTCCGCGTAAAGAAAGAAAATGATATGTCCTGCCCAGTTTTAAGGGAACCTCCCACCCTCCCTCTATCGCGCACTATACCCGTCGCCATCAATCCCAGCACTACCATCCCCAGCACCACCATACTAGGCATGACACACCACTTAAGGCATTTTCAGACATTCCAAATTTGAGGGCATTATACACGACAAATGAAACAGAAAACATATGTATATAATCACAAGAGAATAGCGAATCAATCGTTAAACTTAAAAAATAAAAATTCAATTTAGTGCTGTCAATGGAATTCTAAATATTCCTAGATTAGATTTAATCATTTGCTTTTGCAATAAAATAGTTAAAGTTTTCCCGTTAGAAAGCGTTTCCCACGGAGATCACTATTGCGACAAATTGACCAGCTCATTTGCAACTCATTTGATTACTCGGTCGCGCAGTGGCTAAGCGTTAAGTGGCTACGGTGGGGGCCAGGGTTCAAATCCCGCACGTAACTAGTTTCTCATAATTATAATTCAGGGTCTGGATGTTTGTTCAAATTGCACATAAACACATGTAAAAGGCCTTTACGATACCAGCCCCCATTACTTTCACTTTCTTTACATCTTTTTACACCTACCTCTTTTATTTATGCACTACTCTAAGTGTGACTGGTAGGTAATACCTCAGGCATTGAATCTGTCTTTTATTATAGGAGAGGGGGCAAACGAGCATGCGGCTCACCTGATGGTAAGGGACTACCACCGCCCATGAACAACTGCTACACCAGGGGAATTGCAGATGCGTTGCCGGCCTTTTAAAAAGGAGTACGCTCTTTTCTTGAAGTTCTCTAAGTCGTATCGATCCGGAAAAGTCGCTGGTGGTAATCGATTCCACAAGGAAGTTGTGCAAAGGACAACAAAAAACAACTTCTAAATCGCACAGTGGTGGACCGCCAATCGTGCAGATGGTATGGATGGTATCGCGAGTTTTGTCGCGGCATGTGCGATGGTGAAAAATTAATGTGTATACTGGGTGGCGATTAAGTTATCACATTAAATAACACAGCGGTAAATACCATTTCATATATGTCTATTAAAATAATTAAATAAACAATTCTACCAAAAATAACAAAATACATCATCCAAACAAAATACATAGCGTAAAAATTGACACAAAATAAATCACCTTCAGAATATTAGTTAATCAAAAACGAAACCACTACCTCGACTAGAATATTAATCTTTATATATAAAAAGTACGTGTCACGTTGTTTGTCCGCGATGGACTCCTACCTAAACTACTGAACTGATTTCAATGAAATTTTTGGTGCAGTTTGGTCCAACTTAAAAGATAGGATAGCTTACATCTCAAATTATAGTGGCAATACAATATTATTTTATTGAAAATTATTTTTCTATTATTTGACAGTCACAATTATCTGTTAGCTCCAAACGATTCTGTCAGATGACAGTTAACAGTGGTAGAGCCACGCGGCAGCTTTTCCTGTCGCACGGATGGGCCGGCTCGAACCGGGGTGGTACCACGACCTCACAGAATACCAGCGTGAAGTAGAGGTTTACCTCTGCGTTTCGCTTGGTGAGTGCAGGTGGCCGGAAGCCCTTTTTATTGGAAATGAGGCATTCCATCTTAGTCCTCACAGGTGACAACGCATCTGCATTTTGATTCGCAAACGAGGATAGATGTAGATGTCTATGGGCCGCAGCAACCACTTACCATCAGGTGGACTGTGTGCTCGTTTGTCACCCTTATCCTATATAAAAAAAAAGATGACGATATCTGTTGAGTGGATTAAGTAAATATTTAATAGAGTGCGCTATGTTAAAAATACAAACGTTTAATATAAGCTACAATTTAGTAGTATAACCACCACGTGCTGCTGTAAGTATTCAACAGATAGAACCGATTTCAAAAAAAATTTGCAGACTGTGTGCAGTTTAGTCCAACTTGAAAGATATGATAGTTTTTATCCCGATGAGTGACCCTCAATTTTTTTTATTGCTAATTTCAGGAGTTTTCTTGGGAAAGCAAATGGTCGTTCGGAAAGGGCAGAGCAACGTGTGCCTGGTCAGCTAGTTGTTATATATATATTATTTTTAGTTGTGTTTGTTCAAAGAACGTTATGTAGGATAAGTCTTTTCATTTATTGTGATAACTTTATTGCACCCCGTATTATGAAGTTAAATAAAATAGTAAAGTTCTAGTGAAAAAGTATTGTCTTTTTGCACGCCTCATAACGCGCGAGCGTGTGGGAGTGCTCTGCTCTTGACATGCCGCTATGTGAAGACTTTTCAATATAAAATTGTTAGTATGTCTCAATTTAGGCAGTAAATCAATAAAAAAGTATGTTTTGAAAACTAGATATATTAAATTATAAAGTCAGGGTATTTTTTTTGACATTCCTATAGTTATATTTACAAAAAATGTAGTTAAAAAATTATTAGTACGACTGTCAATTAGTCTGTGCACTCGTTTGTCTTCACGTTTCAGAAAAATATACGCAACATAATGAAATAAATATTTCTGAATAAGTTTTCATTTATCCTCCAGATGATGGCTATTACTGGTTGTGATCATCATAGATGTTTAAAAGATGTTTAAAAAAAACTCTCATTAGACACTTTTGGATTTTCCAAACTACTTTTAAATATTACTCGTATATCACCATTACAACTCTTTCCTAATTCATTCAAGCAAAAATATAAAGAAAATCAAGTAATTTAAAACTGTACCGAATAGCTATTACTATTGTGTCCTTGGTTCTCAAGCGATATACCCAGTTAGCGGCAAAATATATCGAAGTAAAGGCGACCAAGGCTAGGATGCACCGCGACTGATGTTAGAGTAACGAGTCTTGGGAGCAGTAGATCACGAGTGCGGCATTTCACACGCGACCATGGAACTAAAGCACTAAAGCGATGAGACGTGACAACTGCGTATTACTGGATGCGCTCATACTTTATAATAATTTGGCTACTTTCCCATAAACTAACTTGGTTTTTGAAAGAGTAATTTAAAAAACCCGACAGCGTAAATAAGTTTACTAAAAAGAGAAAATTTTTATCCCAGGACTGTAAAGTCATCTATCCCGGCTGTGTGTCAAATATCTATAATCGGCATCCATTGCGGCGATTCAATTTCGCACCATTATTGTTCTAGAAATTACTGGAAATTACTATTATACTTCGCTTTTTACAAATAAAAAAAAATCTTACTCCTAAGGTTGTAAAATAGAGGATAGTTTTTTATGTTTCTATCTCTTTAGTTTACATTCTAGTTCTTATCCTTAGCTTGTGATATAAAATTAATTAAATCACCCAAAAGGGTCAAAAAATTAGACTTATAATAAAAAGTAATAACCGAATTCGTTGAATGAGGGCATCCACGACTTTTCTACCACCAGGGCGGCGCCACTTTACAGTGAGGTAAAATATTTGACAGATTTCATAGCGGGGACGATAATTTCTTAGGAAAATGTAATTTTTAACTTTTCTTTCTGTATTATTACTTATATTTTATATTAATTACATTACAAATGAATAAACCAAACTATAAATATAACTAAAAGCCGATTTTTAAAAAAAAGAGTTATAATGTGCATAAAATTAAAAATCAAACCACTGACGCAATGTGTTATGTATTAATATAGTACTCTAGATAATGATACGAGTAAACTATAATTTAAAATTAATTTCTCAATTAACTGACACTGTGTAACAAAAAACTTTAACTCAGTCGCTATTAGCCATATCTGGTGAGTGGAAGATTATTAGTCCTCATTAAAATGAAAAATTATTTCACATAATTACTTCTGAAGTTGGGACTTTAATACACTGTCTTAGAGCCGACTTCTGACGCTATAATGTGAAAATTATTTTAATCGTGTTCGTCCTTTGAAGTCGCCTTTTACTTTTTTCTTTTTTTTTTATAAAATAAGGGTGACAATCGAGCACACAGTCCACCTGATCGTAAATGGTTGCTGTCGCCCATAGACATCTACATCTATCTTCATATGCGAATTAAAATGCAGATGCGTTGTTACCCTTGAGGACTAAGGTAGAATGCCTCTTTTCCAGTAAAAAAGGGTCTCCGGTTCTCTACACTCACCATACGAAACACAGCAGCGTTATGCTGCTATTTTACGCTGGTATTCTCTGAAAGCGCGATCTTTCCCTAGTCGAGCCGACCCATTCGTGTTACAACTATACCAGTAATATAGCTGCAGCATGGCTCTGCCACGTAAAAAAAGTACTTTTTATTTAAAGCCTCATTTTTATTTTGCGATCAGCTTTCTTGCAAGACCAGTATCGCTACAACCAGATCTATTGTGATCGCTTCTGTGGCTATATTTTTTTAATCGTTTACTGCAAAGCTCTACGCTTGTAATGAATTGGAGGAGTCACTGATCTTTGAGCACTGGGCTTCCTTTCCAACGGGCTTAATAAATAGTTCCTCAGATGGATGCGCAGTAGATAATAGCATTAGTAGTTATAGTTATTTAGTAGTGGCGGTGTAAGAATATCCATCCATCCCCCCCCCCCCCCACCTATCGTGGCGTGGGTGATAATGGGCGGCACTATCTTGCTGATAGCAACTCAAAGAAAAACTTCGGTTGGCAAACCCGCCTGACAAGCTTAGCAACTATGAGAAAATCTCTCCTATAAAGGAGAACCAATCTATGGAATCTTTGTTCAATAATGGACTTTAGAGACTGTAATGAATGGATAGATGGATGGACGTTCACAGTCGACCGGTAATAATGCGTAGAGCTGTTCCATCAGCTATTCTTTCTCCGTTTGCGAAACAGCATATGTCTGATAATGGACTTAATTGCTCTGAAAAAGTAAGTAGCAACCTAATGCTGCTGTGTTTAGTGAGTATAGAGAACCGGAGACCAGGAGACAATACTTTTACTGGAAATGAGGCATTCCATATTAGTTCTCAGGAGTGACAACGCATCTACGTTTTGATTCTCAATTGAGGATAAATGTAGACGTATATGGGCCACAGCAACCACTTACCATCAGGTGGACTGTACGCTCGTTTGTGACCCTTATCTATAAAAAAAAATAATGAATTCGCCTTTGCATTTTAATCATAAATCTGTAACTTCCAGAAAGTTTATATCTTTGTCCGAGACGAGTGGGGTCATCAATTAGGGTAAGCGGCATTTTTACTCGCTTACACGATCATCACGGATCCGCGCCGAAATGACACCGTATACCCGTCATTTTGCTTCAAAACGATAGAAATCACTCGTGAACTTTTAACGCTTCAACTTACGTTGCAATTTGTTTCAATTCAGTGACGCCTACATTATACCTTTGGAATGATTTGACTTGACGGCTCCGTATCGCAATCGTATATATGGATAAGTATTTGAATCCCGCACGGAACAAGTATTTGTATGGCCTACAAATAGTTGTTCCGGGTCTGGATGTTTGTCCTTGTGCAATTTGTGTATGAAAACTGCTTCCATAATACAGGTGAAGATGTGATTTTCTCCTGAATCGTGAAGCTAAGTTCCAATTTCTTATGAAAATAATTATAACTTTTAACAAAAATAAAAACCGACTACTAATTGCTGAAAATGATTGTTATCTACTTGCTACCCTTAAAGGTGTTTTTTCTAATCTTTATATATAAAAAGTACGTGTCACGTTGTTTGTCCGCGATGGACTCCTAAACCACTGAACTGATTTCAATGAAATTTGTGGTCAATGTGCAGTTTGGTCCAACTTAAAAGATAGGATAGCTTACATCTCAATTTATATTTATATTTATCTCAATATTATTTTATTGAAAATTATTTGTCTATTATTTGACAGTCACAATTATCTGTTAGTTCCAAACGATTCTGTCAGATGACGATATCTGTTGACTGGATTGAGTAAATATTTAATAGATGGCGCTATATTAAAAATACAAACGTTTAATATAAGCTACAATTTAGTAGTATAACCACTACGTGTTGCTGTAAGTATTCAACAGATAGAACCGATTTCAAAAAAAATTTGCAGACTGTGTGCAAATTGGTCCAACTTGAGAGATAGGATAGTTTTTATCCCGATAAGTGACCCTTAATATGTTTATTGCTAATTTCAGGAGTTTTTTGGGAAAGCAAATGGCCGTTCAGAAGGGGCAGAACAACGTCTGCCTGGTCAGATAGTATCATATATATTTATATATATATATATATATATATATATATATATATATATATATATATATACATTTATATGGGACCACCCTTGAAGTATAACCTATTTAATAAAAAAAAAGATCATCAAAATTGGTTCACAGTCTGCGAAGATATCGCGTATCATAAAAGAAACATACACTCCAATTGAGAACCACCTCCTTTTTGAAATCAGTTAAAAAGAGGCACCGAATAACTATAATGATTTTGGAATAATGCTCGGTGCTTGGAACGAAATATGCAGGACAAATGCAATGTTTATTAATAACTGGCGACCCGTCTCGACTTCGGCTGAGTAGAATCTATTAATTTGACGTTATTTTTAACGCTATGCTGCAGGTATATTAATTGTATAGTTGTAGCGCGGGGAAGGACCACGCTTTCACAGAATACCAGCATAAAATAGAAGCTTAATGCTGCTGTGTTTTGTATGGTGAGTGTAGAGAACCGGGGGCCCTTTTTACTCGAAAAGAGGCACTCCATTTTAGCCAGCAAAGCTGACAACGCATCTGCGTTTTGATTCGCAAACAAGGATAGATGTAGATGTCTATGGGCCACAGCAACCTTCTACCATCAGGAGGCCTGTGTCCTCGTTTGTCGCCATTATCCTTTAAAAAATAGATTTAAGGTAAATATCAAAAACAATTTGCTTTATCAATTATTCGATTTTCTGAAAAAAACTCTAAGTATCTTGAATAAAATATAACCTAGAACACTCCTGGCATTGCTTTTTGTGAAATTAGTTTCATTATAATTGGTTCTGTCATTCTGAAGATTAGTCCGGACGGACAGACGAGACAGACAAATTGAAAGGCTAAAAAAAAATTAAAAATAATTAACCGGGGTTATTTCGATGTTACAGACAAACGCTTCAATTTTATTTATATGTGTAGCTGTAGATGTACAGATAACACGTAGAACGTCGGCCTTCTAAACAACATATTCCTCTGATCCCGGATAAGACAAAGATGTTGGATGGATTGGTAAAAATCGATCTAAAATAAAATATTTCTTGAAATAGTTTTCATTTTCTTAACATTATAATGTAAATAAAACAAAAGAAAACTACGTTATACACACAATATTTTCATCCCATTGTTTTTATTCGTAGAGAGCTACGCTGCAGCGCATTTTTTTATCTTAGTAGCAGCATAGTGCTGATGTGATTCGTATAGTGAATGATGAGAACCGGAGACTCTTTTTAATCGTATCAAGGCATATTTTGCATATAGAATATGAGTGACAACCGAGCACGCAATCCACCTGATGGTAAGTGGTTGTTGTGGCCCATAGACATCTACATCTAATAGATAACTCAACGCATTTGCAAATGCGTTGTGAGCCGTGAGGACTAAGATGTAATGGTACTGGAAAAGATACATTACATCTTAGTCCTCAAAGCGTCTTCGGTTCTCTACGCAATACAGCAGCATTAAGTTGCTATTTTACGCTGGCATTCTGTGAGAGCGTCGTCCTTCCCCGGTCGAGCCAACCCATTTGTGCTACAACTATACTATTAGAAAGCTACAGCATGACTCAACCACGTATAACGCTATCTGTAAAAGTGCAACTGCATTTTGAGTCGTAATCCATAATGAATGAGGTATGCGGATAAACAGCATCCATTTACTTATTAGGCGGAGGGTGTTTATTACTCTCACTTCTGTAAAAAACGTACAGACTTTTAATAATATTCTACAGGTGAAAGTCATTAAATACATTTGGAAATTAATACATTACCTAAATTCAAAATGACATCCATACTCCGATTACAAGAATTCCTCATCGCATAGCGTTGTTTCTCTGATCTATTAATAAATAATAAAAGACGAGTTTAACGGCGACATTATCGTGTAGAAACAATAAAACCTGCCTCTCGCTCATCCTAATAAATCTGCGTGGTCAGTCTCCCAGGGCGAGGTCCCATGGGACGATCAAGCGTGGAAATAGTATAAATTTAAAAAAAACATGTACAGTTCGACTGTAGTGGCTATGTGAGCAACTGAATATGCTAATAGGCTCTTTTGGGTGTCGTTTTATTATCTGTAGGTTCAGGAAATGTTCACTCATTTTATACGAATACTGGCCGTCAAGATAGATTGTTTTAACCATAAATTTTATTTAAAGAAATAATTATATTTGTTATCTATTTACTGTTACTTTTCAACTGTCACCTTTTATAATTATAGTTATTGTATTAACCTAGTTTTGGCGGGAATCGGAAGCTGATTATTTATCATATTGACGTCTAAATTACAATTTGTATTGTACATAAGAGCAATTAATAGGAAGAAACGGAATAACGCCCCTTGTATATTTAAAAAAAATCAATACATTTACAGTGTTATTACGAAATTTCTTTATGTATATCTTATAGCAGTTATTACGAAATTTCTCGAACTACACTTGGTTGCATGGATTATAGTTCTATGAAATATATAATTTAATCGCAAGTAAGCGTTGTCGTTTAAGAGGAGGATATAGCTATGTAAGCTGAAAGCTTATATATACATAGTATTCTTTCGTTTATTTACTTCTAATTAACAGAAACTCAGAAGATGTATGTAATAGAAATACGTTAAAGTTACAGCCCATATAACGTCCCACTGCCGGGCACAGGCCTCATCTCATTTCTGAGAGGTTTTTAGGGCAAGGAAATGTCCGCCGCGCTGCCCCAATGCATGTTGGCGAAGTTCACATGTCTTCAATTTTTTTCTCTTATTTCTCAGACATACAGACATACATTGAGGCATTCCATCTTAGTCCTCACGGGTCACAACGCATCTACATTTTGATTTGTAATAAGAGATAGATGTAGATGTGTATGGGCCGCAGCAACCACTTACCATCAGGTGGACTGTGTGCTCGTTTGTCACTCTTACGCTATAAAAAAAATACAGGTTACAAAATTAAAACTTATTCAACCATTAATGTACTAGAAAGTACACATATATATAAAATTATGACGAACACCATGTCAACACACTACTCTTAATAGGGTTTCAGATCGTATCTCTTCACGCTAATGATTCTACATAATTAATATTAAAATGAATTGGCTTATGCTTAACCTTATATCCGTAAAATCTTCATGGTTATCGTAAAATTTAACAGATTCTAATCATACATTAACTAAAATTAATTATTAAATAAGTACTAAACGCCAATACCGCACGTGATGTTGTTAAGAATTACAAAGCAACTGAAGAAATATTATTAAGACGACGTTTTAGTATTTTTTAACTTATTTTAACCTCGCTAAATCTACTTGAATGTAGTTAATTCACAAAAGCAAAATCATTTTATAAAAAATCATACGGACAAGAGTTGTGTGAAGTAAAGACAGAAAGACTCAATAAAGAAAAAAGAATCACTAAATCGCCTCTTAAACGTGTACCTTGCAGAGATTTCAAAATGAAACCGTGTAATATTATACAAATTTAAAGGCTCATTATTTTAGGTCATGTTGAGAACAGGTTAGACGCTCTTGGCCGCTATATCCCGTATATATAGTAGAATAATTAAAAAAGAACAATGCCCCCCGATAGATAAGTATCTTTGAAGTTGGTCCTACTTTGTTTTTTCTAAAGTTCTCCCCGCTTTAGTACTTATTCGCTCGAAAGTTGCGGAAAGCATGGTAACGTTTTCATACTCTCATACCGTACCACTAGAGGGCATGCCATAAATTTTACAGCACATCAGCAAAGACGGTTTCATACCTGTCAGTAGCAATGAAATTTTTAATAAAAATTTTATACGTGGTAGAGCCATGCTGCAGCTATATTAGTAGTATAGTTGTAGCACGAATGGGTCGGCTCGACCGGGCAAGGACCACGCTCTCACAGAATACCAGCGTATAATAGCAGCTTAACACTGCTGTGTTTCGTATGGTGAGTGTAGAAAACCGGAGAACCATTTTACTGGAAACTAGGCGTTCAATCTTATTCCTCACGGCTGATAACGCATCTGCATTTTAATTCGCAAACGAAGGTAGATGTAGATGTCTATTAGCCACAGCAACCACTTACCTCTATCTTATTCCTCAGGGATGACAACGTATTTACATTTTGATTCTTAACTGATGATAGATGTAAATAATAATATAATAATGTAAGTAGCCAACTGTCGACGCTGAAGACAGAGTGTGGCAGCGTCGTTTCCGGGACACCTAAGATTTTGAGTGAGATTGAAAGGTTCTATGGGTAGCTGTACACATTATCGTTGGAGCCTCACGTAAGTGTGAGTAACGATCCTAGAGCGAGTCTTATCCGACACTATTCCGATGATATCCCGGACGTCAGTCTGAGCGAGATTAGAATGGCTCTCCAGCACCTTAAGAACGGCTAGGCCCCAGGCGAGGATGGAATTACAGCGGTGCTTCTGAAAGTGGGTGGAAAACCGGTACTTGAAGTTCTTCAGAAGCTCTTTAATTCCGTCCTCCATGGTGGCATTACACCGGAGGCATGGAGCAGAAGTGCGGCGGTCTTGTTCTTCAAGAAAGGCGACATTGCTCTCTTGAAGAACTACAGACTGATTTCCCTTCTGAGCCGCGTCTACGTGCTGTTTTCGAGAGTCATTACGAATCGTCTCGCGCGTAGCCTTGACGACTTCCAGCCTCCCGAACGAGCCGGTTTCCGAAAAGGCTTTAGTACCATAGACCACATACACACCCTTCGGCAAATTGTACAGAAGTCCGAGGAGTACCATTTGCCACTATGTCTGGCGTATGTGGACTATGAGAAAGCCTTTGATTCCGTCGATATTTGGGCGGTGCTGCAGTCCCTTCAGCGATGCCAAGTTGACTGTCGGTATATCGAGGTGTTTGTACAGTAGGGCTACGATGGCTATCCGAGTACAGAACCAGAGTACGAAACCTATCCAATTGCAGAGAGGTGTAAGACAGGGTGAAGTTTTATCCCCGAAACTCTTCACCGCTGCATTGGAAGACCTCAATAGTGTCTCCCAACGGATAGGTAGTAGATTTTTTTATATGTGGTAGAGCCACGTAGCAGCTTTTGCTGTCGCATGGATGGGCCGGCTCGAACCGGGGTGGTACCACGACCTCACAGAATACCAGCGTGAAGTAGAGGTTTACCTCTGCGTTTCGCTTGGTGAGTGCAGGTGGCCGGAGGCCCTTTTTACTGGAAATGAGGCATTCCATCTTAGTCCTCACGGTTGACAACGCATCTACATTTTGAATTGTAATAGAGGATAGATGTAGATGTCTATGGGCCGCAGCAACCACTTACCATCAGGTGGACTATGTGCTCGTTTGTCACACTTATCCTATAAAAAAAAGGTCTTAAGATTAACATGGACAAAACAAATATCATGTTTAACGTCCATGTCATACCTATGCCGGTAGTTGTTGGGAGCACTAAGCCCGAAGTTGTTGACGAGTATGTTTACCTGGGACAAATAGTCCGACTAGGTAAGTCCGACTTCGACCGAGAGGTCAATCGACGGATTCAATTCGGTTGGGCAGCGTTCGGGAAGTTACGGCACATCTTCTCGGCAGGTATACCTCAAAACTTGAAAACGAGACTGTAAAACCAGTACGTGTTACCAGTGATGACCTATGGAACTGAGACGTGGTCCTTCACTGCTGGCCGGATGAGGAAGCTCAAGGTCGCTCAGCGAGCTATGGAGAGGGCTATGCTCGGAGTTTCTCTGCGAGATAAACTTAGATGAAGAGAGATGAAACTTAGAGAACCGATGGGGAAAAAAGGTTCTCGAGTGACGGCCTCGTACTGGCGGACGAAGTGTAGGGCGTCCCCTACTAGATGGAGTGACGACCTGTTAAGACATGCAGGAAGTCGATGGATGCAGGTGGCTCAGGACCGTGCTTTGTGGTATTCCTTGGGGGAGGCCTATGTTCAGCAGTGGACTTGTGAAGGGCTGTAATGATGATGATGATGATTGATGTAGAGGTTTGTGGGACTCAGAATCCACTTACCATGAGGTGGACTATGTGCTCGTTTGTCATCGTTATTCTATAAAACATGCATATTTTAAATGGATATGATAGTGTTAACTAAATTCGTGTCCAAAATATATCATTTATCTACAACCTACATTTTTGATTTTACTAAAACCCATGGGTCCGCCGTGTTGTGGCGGTGTAATATCCACTACCTCATACCGTCCCGTGGGTGTCGTAAAAGTAACAGAGAGAAACTGAAACAAGGGATGGACAGCAGTATCTTCTAGATAACAACTTAAAATTGAAAATAACTGCGATTGACGACCCGCCAGCCAATCGCCAACTACGGCGAAATTCCTATGACGTAATCTACAGGCGAGCCTCTGTTCAGTAGTGGAATTTTATAGATCACTGGATAGATAGGATGAAAGTCATGGGCGTAAGTATATTTGGACGTACTTATACAAAAACGTTCCAACGCACAAGTCATTCAAAAATGAGTTCTTCTTCTTCTTTACTTTTTGGCTTCTCTTAAAAGAATTCTGCCAATGTCAAGTCAGTCATGGGAGTGACAAACAAAAATTATTTAAATATACAAATCTACTTATATTGACATCTTCGCGAAGATAGAAGAAAATAAGAAATAGAAAGAAGAAGAAAGAAAATAAGTTTAGTAGATCTGTATATTTAACTCATTTTTTAATGACTTGTGGGTTGGAACGTTTTTGTATAACTACGTCCATTTATCTTATATATTATATTATTCTTTATCAACCCTTAACAGTCTACAGCTGGTTCGGAACTTACGTCAAACAATGCCCAGTAACTAACAAAAATTAAAAAAAAATGTTTAAGTACTTCCTTACAAATTTCTTCATCATCATCACCTACCAAAGTCTGGACATAGGACTTCATATAAAGGTGTAAAAAATAAAGCGATTTAATAATTTTAGTATGAACAATGTAAAGTAGGAAACTATTGTATGATTGGGCTGAAGAAGTCTATGGCGATACTTTAATAGCGTTACTGGAAACTCGCGAAGACTGTTTATCACTCTTGCACGGTTTCTTTTTCAAAGGTTCTGCTGCTACTTCTGGTTCTAACGCTTTTTCTACCGCTTGTGATGAAGTGACGTTTGGAGCTGCTAGAGCCGGTTAAGCTGCACACGTAGGACACGTTCCGCTTTCGCATTTTCTCGGCAGGCAGCTGGCTCTCTTTGCAGGTTCTCTCGGCAATTACAATTTGTGTTGGCTTGTCCAAAGCTTACTTCTTCATATTACTTCTTCATTGGATAATCACGTCGCAGGGTCACCAATAATAAATATAAACCATTTAATTAAAAAGAGCCTATAGTCTTCAAGGTTTTCTAACAGTTTAACCTGAGTATAATCGTAAATTGCTTTATACTAGCGACTCGCTCCGGCTTCGCCTGGGTTAGATCTATTGATGTGGACGTTATGTAGACTTAAAATAACCATCGAGGACCATTTATTTTATAAATCTCAATTTCTAAAATAAATTACAAGTTTCCGGATACAATAGCGCCTAGATCACTCCTGGTACTGCACTCTATTTGGCCGTGTATTTTCATTACAATCGGTTCAGCTATCCCGAAGCCCACACGTGCAGACAGAGAGACAAAAATTTCAATAACTGCTATTCATGTCTTTTTGTCGTATAAATAACCCCATTACCTTAATAAACGCCTCAATTTTATCTATAGGTATAGATTTAACTTTTAATTTTTTTCCTACCAACGCGACTCCATCGCGCTGCTGTTCTTTAAGGTAAAATAATTACATTAGTTTGGTGGCAATAACAATAATTTTGCCCCGTTAAGGGACAGACGACCCGCGGGGCCCGCCTTATGTTTCACAGATCACCAGATATCGCCCGTAACTTACGCACTGACGCTGCGCGGTACAACCTCATTTTTGGTTTTGTCCATCTGTTTGATCCAACGTTTTGTTGTCAGTCGTTTTTAGTTTTGATTTTTATGATACTATAGACCAACATAAAAAATCAAAACAAATAATATTACGATAGCGTTATAAGTTAATGAGTATTTGGAACTTTGATTTTGATGATATTATTTCTCTACAGTTATTTGATAATAATTACAACATAGTTTAATGTTTGTAGTATCTGACTGCTAATTTTTTTTAAATGTTACCTCCATATTAGGATTTTCTCCTGTACCGTGAAGGCAGTTTACAAACATAAATTTTACAAGGACAAACATCCACACCTGGTACAATTATATGTAGTCCATACAAATACTTTTTTCGTGCGGGATTCGAACCCGCGGCCCTTGGCGCTGCAACTCATTGCTAAGCCACTGCCCCACGGAGCCGCCAAATCAATCGCGGCTCTTATATTCGAATATCAGTGGAAGATTTGTGCATTCACGCAAATCTATGACTATCCTTCTTAAAGGCCGTAGTTCACTTATTGATCCGTCACTCTATCCGCACCACTGCAGCGGTTGTTTTCTTGTAATTTAGACTTTTAATACGTACTATAAGCTCACTTCAGGCAAACATAGAAAGATAGACAGTACCTCACACATTTCAAGTAACGCCGAAACCACGGTCAATCTACGTATTGTATGAACATGCACTCACGCACAAATATGCATCTAAAATTATTTTTGACGTGGTAGAGCCATGCTGCAGCTATATTATGGTTGTAGCATGAATGGGTCGGCTTGACCGGGGAAGGACCACGCTCTCACAGAATACCAGTGTAAAATAGCAGCATAACGCTGCTGTGTTTCGTATGGTGAGTGTAGAGAATCGGAGACCTTTTTTCTGGAAACGAGGCATTTCATCTTATTCCTCACGGGTGGCAACGCATCTGCATTTTGATTCGTAATGGAAGATATATGTAGAAGTCTATGGGCCACAGCAACCACTTACCATCAGGTGGACTGTGTGCTCGTTTGTCACCCTTATCATATAAAAAAACTACCACCAATAACATCGTTCGCCGTGTAGTAACGGTGTAATAATGTCCACAACCCCTCATCCCGTGGGTGTCGTAAGAGGCGAGGGAAGATGGCCAGCAGTGTCTTCGTAATAACGATTAAAAATAAAAAACTGCGGTTGTCGACCCGCTTACTAAGCGTGACAACCATGACTCATACCTTGGACTTTAATAGGCTATAACGTTAACACTGTTTTAGGTGCATATTTGTCTTCTGTATATCATTCATTGTTGGTGTAAGACGCTCACTTGTCAACCCCGGATGCTATCATTACAGGATTGCTTCACTCGCAAACTGTTCTCGTACGGACTGCGGTTGTGATAAGCTGACAAACGAACACACAGTCCGCCTGATGGTAAGTAGATGCTATCATCCATAGACACATGCGCTAGCTATTCTTTATTAAAAACTAAAATGCAAATACATTTCACCCAAGAGGACTAAAATAGAATACCAGTAAAAAGGGTCGCCGATGCTCTACTCTCACCATACGAAACAGCAGCATTAAGATGTTATTTCACGTGGTATTGTGGCGGCTCTGTCGTCGCGCCACAAGCGAAACACATCGAAGCCTGAATTGCACTAACAAATTTCCGAAGTGAAAGCAGCATATATATAGAATAGCTCCAAACTACCACTCGGAGCGTTGGCTGCTCCCCGGGCAGAACACCTTGCCCGGCGAGAGATCTCACCTTTTCTTTCCACCGCCACATTAGTGACCACCCGACGTGATATGAACATGCAACCAACAAACTTCGGAAAATACAACTTCAAAAACCTTCGTCATCGTCCTCAAGTACCCCATTCATTCACTCTCGAACAGTTATTGTCTGCAGTCTTCATATTCTGCAAGCCATCTAGCTTTACAAAGGTTCATCACAGCATTGGAATAATAATGCTTCCTGTTCCTTCAAGCTACTCTCTGCGCTACAGTGTTCGGCACGGCTCTGAGCCTTACTGCTCGCCTCTGCTTCACGGCACTCTCGCAGATTACTTGCCTTCTTCTCGACTCACCGCAGACTACAAGGCAATCCCTGGTACTTGCTCCGGCTCATCGTTCTCACCGGCATCACTTGCAAGTGCGTAGTACGGCATGCATTATACACCGGCATATTGTTCGCACCGGTGTCACTTGCCCTAACGCACACAGCATGCATTCCCCACCGGCATTAAGGACGCACCGGCAATCGGACTGCACTATCGGCCTCCGGTCTGAGCAGGGGGGGGGGGGGGGTGATGTGGCTGCGCTGTCGTCGCACCACAAGCGAAATACATCGAAGCCTAAATCGCACTAACAAAGTTCCGAAGTTAAAGCAGCATACATAGAATAGCTCCAAACTACCTATCGGAGCGTTGGCCGCTCCCCGGGCAGAACACCTTGCCCGGAATGAGATCTCCCCTTTTTCTTCCACTGGCCATAGTATTCTGAGAGCGCGTTGCCCTTCCCAGGTCGAGCCGACCGTGCTTCAACCATAATATGAGTTTAGCCACAACGTACAGGATGCTACCACGTTATACCCTACGGCGTGCGACTACTGCTTGATTCGTTTGTTGTAAAGACGCGTTATATCCAGCCTGTATATACCAAGACTAATAGTTTTTTTTTTCAAGACACTAATAGTAAATAACTAAGTTATTGATAACAACATTATTTCTTCTACTCACTGGTCATTCGATGTCCTTGTGTCGACCGTGCTGCGACCAGGTAAATTGTCAACCCGCTGACTGCGTGCTATCATAACAAAGACGCTTACTCGACGCCCAGTTAACAACGAGTGTATACAAGCGAGGTGATGCCGGTCGAGCTGATGAACGACTGTTGATGTTGATGATTTTAAATGTGCTGTGTAACTGCCTTTGTCTATGGTCTTTAATATCTCAAAGTCAAAGTTACAGCCTATACATATCCCACAGATGGGCACAGGCCTCCTCTTACTTCTGAGAGGGTTTTAGGGCAAGGAAATCTCCACCGCGCTGCCTCAATGCGTATTGGCGAACTTCACATGCCTTCGAATATTTTTTGACTTATTTCTCAGACTATCAGGTTTCCTCACCATATTTTCCTATACCGCCAAACACGTGGTAAATCAGTACTTAAAATTGCAATTGCCAACTTTGGTGCCGGCGGGGATCGAACCCGGATTGCTCGCGTACTGTGAAATTTACAGAGAGCGTTTAACCCCTGAGCTACCACGGCTCTTTTAATATCAAATCGCATTAAATTTAAATGAAATCGCATTCGGGAACAGCGTTTGGGGTACATTTGTTATAAAGAAAACACACGAAAGCACTCCGCATTTACTTTTATGTACAAAACTTTAAAATATATGCAATTTAAAAATGTAATCTAAATACAATTTTTTACGTGGTAGAGCCATGCTGCAGTTATATTAGTAGTATAATTGTAGCACGAATGGGGCGGCCCGACCGGGGAAGGACCACGCTCTCACAGAATACCAGCGTAAAATGGCAGCTTGACACTGCTGTGTTTCGTATGGTGAGTAGCGAACCGGAGACCAAGTTTACTAGAAAAGGGACATTCCATCTTAGTCCTCACGAGTGACGACCCATCTGCATTTTGATTATTTATTGAGAATAGATGTAGATGTCTATGGGTCGCAGCAACCACTTACCATCAGGTGGAGTGTGTGCTCGTTTGTCACCCTATCCTATAAAAAAATACATACATATATAGCGCCACGCCTGTAATCGCCGAGAGCTTAGGACGAAAATTAGGTATATGATAGACTAGTTCATCGCCTACAAAATCCAGTCGATTTTTAAAACGGCGGCCTTTTGCCGGCTCCGTGGCGCAGTGGTAAGCCAATGAGTTACTGCGCTGAGGGCTCGTGTTCAAATCCCGCACGGAACAAGTATTTGTATAACCTGCAAGTAATGGTTCCAGGTCTGGATGTTTGTCCTTGTGCAATTTATGTTTGTAAACTACTTCCACGATATAGGAAGAAAAATAAAAAATAATAAAAAGAAACATGCTAGGCAAGTAACATAGTAGTCCCAGTCTGAGTCCAGTACAAACCCGACATAACGTACGTAGTGATTATATTATGTGATAATATGAATTTTATCGATATTAGATTTTTTCACCCTAGCCCACTGCAGTACACACTTCTCCCGCTACACTTCGGTTGGCTGGTATAAAATTCCGCAGTATTAAATAAATAAATAAATTATATACTCTTTGGTACCACATGAACATGGGGCCTATGTGGAATGTATCAAATAATGACATTGAAATTGTAAATTTTGATATTTTTAATTAAAAAAATTACGTTAAATAAGTTAAAATTTTAGAATCTACTGTTTTTTTATAGGATATGGGTGGCAAACGAACACACAGTCCACCTGATGGTAAGTGGTTGCTGCGACCCATAGACATCTACATCTATCCTCTACTACAAATCAAAGTGCAGATGCGTTGTCACCCGTGAGGACCAATATGGAATGCCTCATTTCCAGTAAAAAGGGTCGCCGGTTCTCTACACTCACCATACGAAACGCAGCAGCGTTAAACTGCTATTTTACGTTGGTATTCTTCATAGAATAGAAAAAAAAGCTCTCATTAGCGTGGTCCTTCCCCGGTCGAGCCGACCCATTCCTGCTACAACTATACAACTAATATAGCTGCAGCATGACCCTACCACGTATAAGAACTACTTACTATCCACGTACTGTCACCTATATTTGGTAATTTGGAAAAGCATGCCGTAGCTCATGGCTAAATAGGTATTAAAGCAACTTATTTTAAATGTAAATACATAATACTTACCCTATTTATGGCAAACAACGGAATTTGAATTTGAATAGATTGTAATCTAAATGCTATAAATCACAAAAATTATATATAAATAATTTAGAACATTAGTATAAAAATTAAAGTATACTAATATATAGATAGATACGTATTATAAATGGGCCATAATTCAGAAAAATAAGATAAAAATAAAATATGCATGAACTATGCCGTTTAAAATTCACCCAAATGCAAACTCCGAAAACCTGTAAATAATAATAGTGTGTTATAACAGTAAAAGAATTCTCTAAAACAGATCTTATTTCATTTAACATAAATAGGTATATAAGACCAACATTTGTCTTCAAAACAAGAATGAAACGTAAGATATGAAGAAAATTATAGAAATGTTTTGCTTAAAAACTTTACTGACATTCATATGGAATCTGTATGGAATCTGTGGTATTCAAAGCGCGTAGTTAACGTGTTCGAAATTCAAACTGATATTTTACGATTATTTATTTCGTAATAGCAGCGTCGGTTCTATTTTCTATTCTTTTTAGTATTTTATAAATATAACAGTCCCATATAGGTATAAATCACAGTCACATATTTTTTTTTGTTTACATTGCACGTACGTGGTAGAGCCATGCTACAGCTATATTGTGATTGTAGCACAAATGGATTTGCTCGACTGGAGAAGAACCACGCTCACACAGAATACCATCGTATAATAGCAGCTTAATGCTGCTCTTTCATATGGTAAGTATAGAGAATCAGAGACCTTTTTAAACTAAAAAGGAGGTATTTTATCACAATCCGCAGATTTGAGACATGTGCATTATGATTCTTAACCGAAGGTAGATGTAAATATCATTAGACCACAGTACCCACTTGCTATCAGGTGGACTGTGTTCGTTTGTTACACTGATTCTATAAAAAATAAATAAATATGAGATTTAGTTCTTCATATCTTATATCCAAATTAGCAAGCAGACTAAGTTCTGCAGCCTATGCTGTAAAAAAGATACTACTACTAAACTAATCTAGTTGTTTCGACACTAGTGAGACCTCTACACTAGTATCGAGATAGCAAGATTAGTTTATTTCAGTTATTTCCATAGCATAATGTCTTATGGGGTTTTGCTATGGGGAAATGCGGCTGATTCTGAAACTATTCTTGTTTTACAGAAGAGGGTCATTAGAGCCATTTACAATCTAAAACCGAGAGAGTCTCTTAGAGATAAATTTAAAGAAATAAATATATTAACTTTGGCCTCTCAGTATATTTACGAAAATTTAATGTATGTTCACAAAAACAAAGGCAGTTTTAGTAAAAAAGTGATATACACTCTGTAAACACAAGCTAGTGATACCAGTTTCTCGACTCCACAGAGTTAGTAATTCATTCTTGGGGCAATGTTTACGCTATTACAACAGGGTTTCGGAAAGTGTATAGGCTCTCTCTATTACCAAGTTTAAATGTTTTGTTAAGCTGAAACTGTATAAAAAGGGTTATTATAGTATAAATTAATATATGGTTGGTAATTACCGCTGGGAATGAGGTGGTCGCTTCCAAACAGTTTCTAAAATAAATTTTGTAAATAACTTGTAATCATTTATATTGTAAAATTTATTTTTAAAAAAAGACCCGCTGGGTTTCTTGCTGGTTCTTCCCAGGACAGAGGGTTTTTTCGAACCAGTGGTAAAGTAAAAAATGACTTTCAATAAGAATTGCACATGTAATCTATATTGAATATAAAATTATTCTATTCTATTCTATTCCTCGGAAGAAAACTTTTCCTCCCCCTTCTCCTACTCAGGTAAGACGCACATGTGCAACACCCCACACTTCTTGAGTCCTATACGCGGAAGACATATCGTAAACCTAAAATAACCTTGCTCAATGTAATACACACTATAATAAACTCTAAGTATTATTAGCAGGAGAGCTTAGCTGAAGATAAGGCTGGACCGATAGTAACGAAACTTTAAGAACAGATAGAAATACCAGGGGAGGCTATATTTTATTCTAAAAATTGACATAATCGTTAGTAAATTTCTACTCTTTAAATTAAAAATTTAAGTCAATTAAAATTTAAAATTTTAGTTGTAACTTTTTCGCTAGTACTGTGCTCTGTGTTTTGTCACTCTTAATTTTATAAAAAAAAAAAAACGCAACAGTTGACTCATACTTGTACCCACTTGTGCGATATTTACGTTTCATTCTTGTAAGTATTTAAAACCAGTTTATGTTACCAAAAAGAAATAATGTGATACGCGATCAAAACTCTAACTAAGGCGAGCTCATTATTTGCGTATTCCTTATTAAGCATAGCAATCACCGACACCAGTACAAGTGAAACGGAAATACAAAGTGCAGTCTTATATCAGACGCCCAAGATCCTCAGCTAATAAACAACCAGACCCAGACCCATAAGTTGGGAGATGCATCTCGTTTATTCCTTAATACAGTTCAAATATTCAAACCGCACCAAAAACCCATTAAGTCGAGATCACACGATAAACTAAATCGCTCCATTAAAACACAACTCGTTACAAGCGGGTGAGTAATCGATAATTATACATCGACTTTAATACATGTTATCGATTCTACACCTCGTCCAATTATTTGTTATACATTACCTGCATAATGGATGCACATAACTTGTGTTTAAGTATGTGTCAAGCGTTAACTCATATTTAAATAAGATATTAGGATATTGATTAATTAACAGCGATGGAATTAACTTTACGATAATGTTGCTAAGCGGACAGAGCAACTTTTTATAGAATTAACGTGAAAAATGTGCACGTAACGTTCGTAAGTAGATGCTGTGGCACATAGACATCTACATCTATCTCCGATTAACAAACAAAATGCAGATGTGATGAAATGATAAACAGTGGTAGAGCCACGCGGCAGCTTTTGCTATCGCACGGATGGGCCGGCTCGAACCGGGGTGGTACCACGACCTCACAGAATACCAGCGTGAAGTAGAGGTTTACCTCTGCGTTTCGCTTGGTGAGTGCAGGTGGCCGGAGGCCCTTTTTACTGGAAATGAGGCATTCCATCTTAGTCCTCACGGGTGACAACGCATCTGCATTTTGATTTGTAATAGAGGATAGATGTAGATGTCTATGGGCCGCAGCAACCACTTACCATCAGGTGGACTGTGTGCTCGTTTGTCACCCTTATCATATAAAAAAAAATGTGTTGTTACTCCTGAGGACTAAGATGGAGTGCCTCGTTTCTAGTAAAAAGGGTCTCCGGTCTTTTACCCTCACCATGCAAAACACAGCAGTATTAAGCTGCGATTCATTTAGCTATTTAATCAACTTATTATTAAGTAAGAGTATCTGAATTGTTGAAGCTAAGTTTATTACATGTTTGTTTGAATATATCAACGAATATCTCTTTTACCTTATCGTTTTAATATGGCAGGCATTGGCGTGTTCACTAAAATCACCTCCAAAACCAAAATTTTGTGCTCAGCTCAGACACTAACACAATTGTTATATGCAATTAAAGTAAACATTTCATTAATCTATCTCAAATCTCAAAAATAAATATATCTCATCTATCTCAAAAATTTAAATACAAATGCTTCGTATGCTTTAATGAATAAGACGAAGTCTCCTGTCAATAAAAAGGGTAAATGTGGTTCTTTTCATTTATCATTCGAAACAAAATAGCATTAGGCGAGCATGGTCTCGGTCGAGTACTCTCCATCTAATAAAAGGCCTACACTGCACTTTCTTCCACCAGTGCACGACGCCAGTTCATTGCGAGCTTAGACGGCTCCGTTGCGCAGTCACAGCATTAAGCTGTGGCGCTGAGTTTTAATACCGTACGGAATAATTATTTGTATGGCCTTGTTTCAGGATGTGTGTCTTTGAGCAATTTGTATGTGTTTAATACACTACAATACTCTTCATTGTACAACAAAGATGGATATATATATAACAAAAATAAACAAATATTGAGGGGAAAACAAAAGGAGGTCGAATTTCTACATAACAGAATTCAGACAAGTACGAAAAAGAATTGAATAAAATAAGAGAAAGATTAACAGGTAGGACACACTAAAATAAGAAAATTATACCAACTTATGTACTAAGGAGACAATATACTTTAGGTAGATCAATGTTCTTAACCTGTTTTTTAAATAAATGTAACGATTAAAAGCACTTCTAATCGGCTGCGTTAAGGAATTCAAGTACTACTCCAAGAACATAGAATGATTTATCATAAAATTTAGAGGAGCGCACAAGATATTGGAGTAAAAGATTTTCCTTGGACCGTAAGGAAAAATTATGACAGGAGCTGAGGAATTGAAAACGTTCTTTTAGATAGGGACTTGATATATTAAAAAGACGCAGTAGAAAGCAGAGAGAATATGAGTATTTCGACGAAGACGGATTGGGAGCCATTTGAGTTTATAAACTAATTCCACGATAAAGGTAAATATCCTAATGTGGGGGTTAACGGGATAACATTATAAAAAAAAATTTAGCTTCCCGATCCGCTACGTCGTTTCAGTTATCTATTAATTCTAACTAATAGTTGTTTTTTTATTTTTATTATTACGTATATTAACACTTTCACTGTCCGGTTTCTAGACACAATAGTAAGACAATAGCAGTGCCCTATATGTAGTGCACGGGACAGCGAAAGGGTTAACTCTGATTGTACTCCGCACGTTTTACTCACACAAAGTCTATCGCGCAGAGTTATATAGCTGTCTCCACAGCAGATCTGCCATCTTCATGCTGCCAGCAGAGAGAAATCAATTTTGATATTTATTTATTTTAATAAATCTACCAAGAGCTTTTATCATAATAAATATAACAATTTTATCTTTTTATAAATAATTTATCTAAATGTACTACTTCAAAGGTAAACACCGCTTGTTTAGAAGTAAAGGCATTTGAAAGAGACAGACAAAGGAGAGAAAATGATTATAGTTAACAGATACAACTTAATTTAGTAAGCAATCAGGACCAATTAGATGCTTCCAAATTGATGTATTGGCTAAGTCAACCCTGACAAAAGCCCGTAAACTGTACATAGATGGACATAGACATATATATATATATATATATATGGACATAGACTTCACTTAAAATATAGTAGTATCAAGACCAATACCTTCGATTAAGCAGACAACTGCGCTAAACACTGGACGGTAAGACTGTTAGTGACATGAAACGTAAAAGTTATGCCTTATTATATTAATTATTAAAAATAAAATTACCTACTTCAACTTTTTATTCCACAATAATGCCATACATACTATATTTTATAGTTAAGGAGCTAGTAGCAATTTCGGTATACATTTAAATGTGGTTGATAATGATATGTAATCTTGTCATCAGCTGTGACAATGAAAAAAAAAAGAAAAAGTGACAGGCAACTAACGAAATAATACGTGGGTATTATTATACCTCAATGAAGGGAACCATTCCACGCCGATTTTTTTTTACGTGGTAGAGCCATGCTGCAGCTATATTAGTAGTATAGTTGTAGCACGAATGGGTCGGCTCAACTGGGAAGGACCACGCTCTCACAGAATACCAGCGTTAAATAGCAGCTTAACGCTGCTGTGTTTCGTACGGTGAGTGTAGAGAACCTGAGACCCTTTTTTACTGGAAACGTGGCATTCCACCTTAGTCCTCACGGATGACAACGCATCTGCTTTTTGATTCGTAATCGTAGATGTAGATGTCTATGGGCCGCAGCAAACACTTACCATCAGGACTCTATGCTCGTTTGTCATCCTTATTTTATAAATATAAACGAATCTCGTAGTTTTCTTTTGAAAATTATTGATACAAATCTAATTTACTAGTGTTCAAGAAAGCTGTTACGTAGCAAATACTTTGAAATTATTTCATTTTGTTTATTATTACAATATAAAATACGATTTCACAGGTTTTTTTTTAATATGGCTTATCTTATAGAAGAGTATAAGAGTAAGAGTAAGAGTACCTTTAACCGACAAGCGTGTATATAGATGGGGAGGAAGCGAAAGAGGTGTGTCAGGATCGTGCCAAATAGAAGTACATAGTCTCTGCCAACCCCTCTGGGTGACAGGCGTGAGTGTGTATGTATGTATTATAGAACTTCTTATGCCGCCGAATAGCAATGTGTGCACTGTTGCGTTCCAGTCTGAAAGGTATACTCGTAGAAAGCCATTATCTGACAGGCTTTAAGGCATAGCCCTCAGAAGTGACAACGCTTCTGCAGCGTATCTTGTTTGAAGTTGCTCGCAATTGTCCATAGACTGCAATAGCTACATTCCATTAGGAAGACAGCGAATTCGTTTTACTGAAGTGCAGTTTTATAAAAAAAAGCAGACAGAAAATCAAATAGCCGGAGGAGATTATACGTTATTGCCCTGTTTTTCCCAACATCTTTGATGAACTTATATTTAAAAATACAGAAGAAAAATAATGGAAGTGCGTTATTCAATTTTTATTTAGAAACATTTGCCGAAACCGAACGATTAAATCATTTAAAAGTTTCTGCTTCACTCTCTCCAACTACATGTTTTTTTTTCAAATAGCGCGAATTATCAAGTTGTTGCCGTTTATAATTATCCGATAATTAAGCTATTAACATTATAACTGCGTTATTCGTAATAAATCCGTCTCGTGCTTAGCCCGTTATTAGTGGTGATGTCTTATTCCGCTGTCGACACTCCGGCTGATTGATGGTTCTTATCGATGTATTTGTCGATGAAATTAAAATCCGATCATTAAACTACTGTTGACTCGAATTTCAAAAGATAAAAATAAGAAACATATTTAAAATGGGCAATAAATTGTAGCCCTTGAAATGTTTTTTTTTATTATTATTGATCTGCTTTAAAATGTATTAATTCAAATAGTGACATTGTAACATAATCCATCGCAGTATTTTTTTTACTATTTCACTAAAAGGATATAAAGGATGATAAGTTAAGTAAAAATTAAACAATAGGATTTTCTGAATATCTTTTCTGCCTGAGTTCTCCTGGGTAGACTCCAGATTTACATCTGAATAGGTATCATCGTCTTATCTATTTCTGCAGTGAAATAGCAGTGCTTGCACTCCTGTTTTACAATCTGAAGGGTATAGTTTCGGAGGGTTATATTTACCATAGTTGGCTCTGGTACGCCATCCCCCTGACGGGGCAATGTATAGGAAGGCGTAAGTTCAGCAGTGGACTTTAATAGGCCGTAATGGATGGATGAATGATTCATTTTTTATATAATATACGATATATACATTTTGTATGTGGTAGAGCCATGCTGCAGCTATATTAGTAGTATAATTGTAGCACGAATGGGTCGGCTCGACCGGGGAAGGACCACGCTCTCACAGAATACCAGCGTCAAATAGCAGCTTAACACTGCTGTGTTTCGTATGGTGAGTGTAGAGAACCAGAGACCCTTTTTACTGGAAAAGAGGCATTCTGTCTTAGTCCTCTCGGGTGACAACGCATCTGCATTTTGATTCGTAAATGGGGATAAATGTAGATGTCTATGGGCCACAGCAACCACTTACCATCAGGTGGACTGTGTGCTCGTTTGTCACCCTATCCTATAAAAAAAACAACATACATAGGTTATATACAACTTTTACCAATTTAATATTTATAAGAAACCGTGTAGTGGCGATTAACAATACCCCATATCGGTATATGGGTGTCGGATGTGGTCACAGTGGGAAAGACAGGAGAGCAGAGCAGCATCTTTCTGATAACATCAATATTACAATAAAAAAACTGCGGTTGCCATGCCCACTAGCAACGCGTGGCAACTATGTCAAATATACCCCGATGATGAAAGTTACGACATACCTTGGGGGAGGCCTACGTTCAGCAGTGGACTTGTGAGGGGCTGTAGTGACGATGATGAATAAAATTTGTGAAAATAAATCGGGCTCTAGCCATAAAAGTCTAAGCGCTCGCTGTATATTTCACAGTACTCAAGCAACATGGGTTCGAACCCCGCCGGCACCAATAAAATTGATAATTGCAATTTTAAATGCTGATTTACCACGTGCTCGGCGGTGATGAGAAACATCGTGAGGAACCTATATGTATAAGGTATAAAACAATATTTCCAAGACATTTGAAGTTCGCCAACACGCATTGAGGCACCGCGGCGAACATTTCCTTGCCCTAAAACCCTTTCAGACATGAGAGGAAGCCTGTTCTTAGTAGTGGGACGTATTTAGGTTGTGACTTTTAGTGACTTGGGTCTGTAGCAACACTTGCTACGCCACTGTATCGTCGTACAAACGTCAGCTCTTTAAAACCCACATCTGTACACAGACTTTTTAAATAAAACATTTCTTGAAGACTCACTTCACTGGGTAGGTAGGTATACGAACGCCAAACCAAGATCCTCGCATCTATAATGTTGCTGCCCATGACCAGTGCTGGGTTTGGGTTTAACATTTTGGATGGATTTATTTACACCTAATCATTAAGACCGCATTCATCAAACAACAAGGTGAACCAGATACAGGATAGGGGAATATTCCTCCTTACAAGCCCAACCAGAAAATAAGCTGCAGTAACCCACAATCAGTTGTTAGTTTTCTCGCAAACATAACATCTGACGTAGACTTTGATCCATTGTCAAAAAAACCGAATATCAAAAACGTTGGGATAATTGCTAGATAACCTAACCTAGAACCCGGAGGTTAACTGGATACGATATTACAGCCGTCTCCAACGTAAAAAAAAGTTCGTGAACTAAACAACATTTAGAAAATTTATTCATATTATAGTAATATAATAGTTTCAATAGTATGATGAAACGTGTTAATAAAAAAAAGATAATAGGTTTTCCAAAGTCCCTGACCGCGTAAGATCAAATTTCGTTATATAATCACATCGAATTGATTTCAAGATATTATGTCAACCTTGTTTAAAATGCAACACTATAATAAAATATCGATAATTTAAGCGACGCGTTTAATCGCATCACCCACTGGCCTCTAATAATATACTTACTCGTAATGTCTATGATTAAACAAGATTAACTTAACATTAGAGCGCGTCGCCGCGTACTCGGTTAAAAAAAATTAAAAACACGACATTCACACGCTCAGCTGCAATGTTCGGAATAGCCTATTTTTAATCGAAAATATAATCGATATCATTTATTACTTTTACCATCACGACGCAGACTTTGAATTCAAAATGTAACTATAATATTCATAATGTAGATATTATTTAAACTTCATTCGACAAAATAAACATTACTTTAGATTTTGTTCGAAAACAAATCTTATTTAAACAGAACTGCAAACTTTTCCAACAGCGCGTCGTTCGATTTTTAAGCCGTCAAACAAAACATCTATAATATTAAAACATCTATCTAACTCCAATTAAATTCATTACCAAATCAATACAATCCGTTGCGTTACCATTCACCGTAAAGACGAATAATTAAATATTTATTCGGTTCTATTAGGATCAAATTCGAACTGTTACACAGAATCGATTGGTCACCCTAGAAATGTTTAAATTGCTGGCATTGAAAAGATATAAATACCGTGAAATACTTTTGACAAACGACCGAGAAGTAAAATCTATATTTACTCTGAGCATCATTAATTCATTATAATCTATAATTGTTCTAAATTGTAGGCGTTTTTCGGTCTCCACGGATCGGGATTATATCGACTTATGTTCCCGTAACCCACTCCTGAGCGATACTAATCGATTCTACAATCGATGTATCGGAGATTGCTTCGTCACGCGATCGTATGCGATTGTTTGAGAGTAACCTTTGGGTTACATACTTTCTAAACAAAGTGTAAATTGTTAGTTTGTTAATTACTCGAATGTGCAGAACTTTTATTTCGCATCAATTAAAACAATTTGAAATAATTGTAAAACATTTTATATATGGTGAATGTAACTCCCACGAAATACTTCTGTTGTATTTACATAGCAGTATTCAAGTTTTTAATCTTTGAATTGATTGCATTAGCACGTGATTTGTAAAAGCTACTCATTCGGAAAGTCCACAGCTGGATCGTAACTTCTACTGTTTTACCACTCAGCAGATGAATTGGTGAACACAGTCCACCTGATGTTAAGTGGTTTCTGTGGCCCATAGACACACCTAGACACCTTATTTCTATCCTCGATGACGAATCAAAATGAAGATGCGTTGTCACCCGTGAGGACTAAGAAGGAATGTCTCGTTTCCGGTAAAAAAGGTCTCCCGTTCCCTAAACACACCATACGAAACACAGCAGCGTTATGCAGCTATTTTACGCTGGTATTCTATGAGAGCGTGGTTCTTCCCCGGTCGAGCCGATCTATTCGTGCTACAACTATACCACGAATATAGCTGCAGCATGGCTCTACTACGTATCTACCACATATTATATCAGACGGTTCGCACTTTTGACGTTAATTCCTATGGCTTGGGCAGGAGTATTTTAAAATTGACATAAAATACAAAATGGTGATCCATCCATGACACTGCCATCCATGAAAAGGTTATTTTCACATTTGTTATAGTCGCCTCTTATCCTACTCACGGTACGAAATGGAGTTTATCGAAAGAGAATGAACATTCCCATAATGCCGGCACCACAAGTCTTATAAGTTAAAGCATATCCAACTATTCCGTTATTAACTATCCAAATACTCCACACACCATATACAACAAAGGTTTGCGACAGTGATGATTATCAAGCTGTAGAATCAAATACTGAAACCCACCTAGGCCATCTCAATCAGCACCTTAAACGCCCTTTAGTCCCAAGATGTAATGGCGAGACAAACAAGCAACTTTGCGCCATAAAAGGAACGGAATCTGATTACAATCTTCTAAATGACTATAAAATAAAATATTACCGTACGTATTGGATTTCATGACGATTACAACTACTAGAAATTTATGTTTGATATCTTCAAAGCTATGCTGCTGTGCGGTGTTAGTAATAACTCTATTATTTTTAAAATAGCGATCATCTATGTAAAACTGGACGCGAAGCGACAGTGAACTGTTTCCACTGCGGTGAGAGGGACGAGAACCGAAGCGGTGGGTCCTGATGAGCGTTATTGGATACCTATCAGCAATCGCATCGGGGATGCTGAGCGATGACGCGACTTGGAGAGCAGTAACCTCTTCCTGTGAGTTTGTGATGGCCCAGAAAGAGGTTACTGGGTCGGTATGAGAGAGGAGATATCCTGCTCGGAAACGAGGTTGCAGGGCACTGGCTTGACTCGTTAAAACCTCTTGTTGTTGTTATTATTGTTTCCCTACCATAACCTGGGCTTTCTGAGTCGGACGTAATCAGATTGATGGCCCCGCCCGCTGAAGCAGATATGGAGGACCATTCATCTAAAGTCTACACTTTGATGTCTGACGTGATGACGCTCTCGCGACCGACTTACAAAAAAATCCATTCAGAAATTTCCACACCCACAAACTAGTAGCACAAACTAAGTTCACTCTAATAACATATTACTTTCGACTAAGCGAAAGTAATAGTGTTAATTTCGTTTTACAAATTTGTCAGTCAGTCATAAATACAAATCCTACAAATCTTTTTCTATGCCATATGAAATTTGTCGCACGTAAAGACCCTGTTTACTGGAAACAAGGCATTCCATCTTAGGGGAGATAACGCATCTGCATTTTGATTCTTGGTCTAGGATAAATGTAGATGTATATGGGCCACACTTACCATTAGGTGCACTGTGTGCTTTATCACTCTTATTCTATAAAAAAAAATATATGGCAAACCCATCATTGCATTTGCATTCATTGAGCTATTGTACAAAACTTTGTAATGATGATAATATTAGATGAAGATGTCGCGTAACACATAGAATAATTATAACTTGTAACAAAAAGTAAAAACCAAATTCAAATTTGAAATTTAAAAAAATCACCTAATTTATATGAAACCACCTAATTAATAAAAAAGACATCAAAATTGGTTCACAATCTGCGAAGATATCGCGTATCAAAAAAAACATGCTCTCAAATTGAGAACCACCTCCTTTTTGAAGTTGATCAAAAATCAATTGTGTGATTTGTCTGTAAAATTAATGTTTTGTTAAAGTAAGTTGCAGCAACGAATAAATATTTTCTTTCTTTCTATTTAGGTTAGATTAGTGGAAATATCATTGTATGTATTCATTTGTAAATATGCGTAGATCGCCAACGTATTTTGCGCAAAGTTTTCACAGTATGTGCATAAACCTTTGCACATGTGTGAGTGACCACCACTATTAAACAGATTAAGGTGAGACCTAAAATAATTGCTAGAAAAAATAAGGTGCGTTTTTCTCCTTCCTAAATAAATTCAATTTTAACAAAGTTAGTCATTTTTTAAATTGGCTTTACGGCTCTGAGTTCTAGCCCTTCTGAGCCTAGTAAGTCATAGTTTTAAGAAAACTACAAGCCGTTACAAAAAAAACAATATAGACAGTTTCCTTTTTAAATAATCTATGCGATATAAATGTTATAAGAAATAGGAAATGACGATTATCAATATCACCGACAATGTGGGCGCCGACCAACGCTATGAAGTTATCAAAAGCAACGGACCTAGTAATTAGCTTACCACTTAGAGCAATTAACAGATGCCTTCTAAACCGTGATATCCGAGCTCGGGGCATCTGACATCCGTCCACAGACCACCGCAGTACCTTGGGAATCCGGATCGAATTTGAAAGTGCCCACACATCGCAACTGATTACAAATCTGTACATCATTTTTTTTATAGAATAAGGGTGACAAACGGGCACACATTTGACCTGATGATAAGTGGATGCTTGTCGCCAATATACACCAACATCTCTCTTCAATTAAGAATGAAAATGCAGAGTCGTTGACACCCAGTTGTCATGAACTTAAATAGGATGGATCATATCCAGTAACAAGGATTACCGGTTCTCCACACTGCCCACACGAAACTGAACAGCATTACGCAGCTATTTTATGCTGGTATTCTGTGAGAGCGTGGTCCTTCCCCGGTCGAGCCGAACCATTCGTGACACAACCATAATATAGCTGTAGCATGGTTCTACCAAGTATAATTAAAATTTCTCTCTATAAACTATATACATTAAAATTGATGGGTTATTTGCATGCCATTAAGATATGAAAAACTGTTTGTAAATTTTTGTCTGTCTGTTGGTCTGTGTGTCTGGGCTAATCTTCGGAATGGCTAAACCGATTCTGATGAAATATTAAAAATTTTTTGCTGAAAGTAGTAAAAACCCCATAACTGAGAAAAAAATCAAGGATACATAATGAAGGGTTTTTTCTTTGCTTTTTTTTCTTTTCTTTTTTTTTTTTTTCTTCTCTTTCTTCACTATTAAGTGTCTACTGCTGTGCTGAACAAAGGCGTCGCCTACTGTCTTTATATTGGGAGAATGCACGTTCTTTAGCCACCGTTAGGTGGCTTAAAATTACTAGGAAAAACAAAAATTAATAATTTAAATTGAAAAATAATATATGCTCCTCTTCACGATGACCAATATATGAAGCAGTGTTATTTGCCAATGTTAGGCATTGTAGAGTTGGACGATATGTTGGCACACAAACTGGATGCTGTCGATTATTCAACACAGATCGAAGAGCATTAGTGGAATGTTTGTCATAACGTCCACACTTATGGCTGCGTGTTTAGTTAGCAACGAGCTGCCATTGGAATTGCACCTGAGCTCAATACACGCGTTTCCCTAAGGATTACTAGGATTTTCTTCTGTTTCGTGGGTGCAATATTTCACAAGGATAAACATCCAGACAAGAAACAATTATTTGTAGGACATAAAATATTTGTTTGGAATCGAACCCGCGGCCTTTAGCGCTGCAACTCATTGCTAAGTCACCGCGCTCCAGAGCCCGTTAATAAAATTAGGATTACGACAGCGACATATTTATCTTGTTCTGTTCGGGATGTTTTGTCAGCATACACCAGCCCGTCTACCAAGCCTGATAACTATGGTGATAACCCCCCCCCCCCTCCCCCCCAATTGATGAATGAATGAAACAATGAAATAATACTTACACGCTGTAAATAAAGGAACTGCAGGAGCAGTTATCTGTTCTATTGCGCACTTTATCGTCCACCTTAGTATTACAATATCATCCACACATTGTTTTAATCTAATACGAACTGAACGACCTTGGAGCGTGTGTACTAATCTCAAATTGTATATTTGTACTATTGGAACATATTGGCCATTGAGACGAGGAGCTTTTGACATTGGTGCATGTAAATTCTAAGCCAGTGTCTTCTGAAAACATCGTGTCTTAAAAGAACCATCTGTTTTATTATGAACAACATTCCAGATGTACTAAAGCAAGGCGGAAACCACATCAGCACTGTTAAGTTTTATTGAGGTAGAGCCACGTTGCAGCTATATTATGGTTGTAGCACGAAAGGGTCGGCTCGACCGGGGAAGGGCACGCTCTTACAGAATACCAACGTAAAATAGCAGCTTAATGTAATGTAAAATTTTGATTCGTAATCGAGAATAAATGTAGATGTCCAAGGGCCACAGCATCCCCTTACCATCAGGTGGACTGTGTTCGTTTGTCACCCTCATTCTATGAAAAAACAATTGTAGGAGAATGGATAGAGACAACAATATCGATTTTATATGTAACTAAATTACTCGTAAGAAAGGAACTTTCCAGTCTATGGGTTAGTAAGTGGCGCCCATGGACACCAGCAACTAACCTCAAATTAAGAAAGCTTTAGATACATTGAAGTCTGTGGACTACTAAGGTGAAATGGGTCGCTGCCTGTAATTATAACCCATCTCTATACCCTTAAGACTGAGAGACTTAGAGGGTGGTAGGTAACTACTCCGACAGACTCCTGGGCAGAGCATGGGTCTTACTGACTAGATAAAGGTTTTAAGGATTTGTTTGGATATAAATTTCAGAGCCAATTAAACAGATTGTGTTTTTCTTAATAATTACATCACACTGGATTAATGTGAAGATCTGTAGACGCAGATATTTTTTACTGCATAACTGAACTAATTTAAAATTACTAAATAGTTTACATACTGATTTCTTATATTTACGCGAACACTACACATTGAATAAAACTATTTTTTACGGATTTTATCGCGTTTAATTTACTATTTTAAATTCCGACGTTTCGGGTGCTTTACAGCAAAGGACTGAGATGTTTAAAATAGTAAATTAAACACGATAAAATCCGTAAAAAATCGTTTTATTCAATACTAAAAAGTTTTTAAATTTAACATAACTCTTGTAAAGCACTGTATTGCACAAAAAATTATGTATTTGTAATACATTGTTTTTGTTAGGCCTAATAATGATAAAAAATAAAAAAAACAATGCATGAGTAATACAATTTTTTTATTAGGTTTCACACACAGTACTTTAGAAGAGTTCGAGAATAAAGATATAAAGATTAAACAAATTAGGGGAACGCGTTTACTATAACCAATGGGACCGTATAATTATAATTTGGAAAGATATAAAAATCATCAGCCGCGGAACAAATTACCGAAAGGGGAAAAACAATGAGCATAACAATTAAAAAAATTATCACCAATTACCGCTCGGCGGGTCGTCAAACGTCGCGGCCTGGTGCCGCGTACTAATCGACGGGTGACTTTAAAACATTATCGATTAAAATGTCTCAAATCGGCCCCCGATTATTATGCGTACGTCTTTATTGCAACATACGAGCAGTATCGGCTCGGGTGCATTTATCGAAAAGAGTCTGGCCTCTTAATTAGTACATATCCCGTGAGCTTCAGTCGATAGAATCGCCGAGACACCTCTATTCCTTATTTAGTACTGCACTTGGTTATCGTCTTTCTCGCACCCGACCGATCCCAAGCAGGTTAGTGAGAGATAGCGATATGTTTGGTTGTGTGCGAGATAGCGATCGTACGACGGGCGCCGGCACCCAACGCTCCTAATGCGTGTCTTAAATGTTTACTAATGAACACGATTATTTAAAGTGACATTTTCGGATTTCTCCTCGCTCTCGGCTGGACCTCTGCCGCTACAAGGAATTAAAATACAACAGTTTTATACATTTGTCTACGAGGCGGTGCCGAGGCATTCCACGGAGCGTTCCGGCACATCGATATACCGATATCGATATTGTGGAGACTGATTTAATGCTGAACTCTGACATCGATGGAATCGAATATTTATCGGGGATCGTATAAAATCGACACCATTAAATTGAAACACTTGTATATCGAAAACTGAATGCCGGTAATTATTAACTTAGTTTTTAAAGATTCATTTAGAAGATAGCTTCGCTTTCGAAATGTTTCAGATGCAGCGAGCGCGAGCAACGATAAAACACTCGGTGTTTTACAATAAAACAATATTAACGTGTAATTTGTTTAGATGTCTTAAGAAATAATTAGACTGTTAAGGCGACTTGACTAAACAAATGCACTTCAAGGTTATTTAAGGTCAACTTACACCAGGTGGACTATGTGATCGTATTTTACCCTTCTTTTTTACTTATTATAAGCCAGTGCTTGACCACAATACTACCTGGTGGAAAGTGGTGACGCAGCCCTATATGGTAAATTGCACTGTAACAAAAGCCTATTCACTCTTGCCTTGAAGACACCCAGATTGTATTGGGACGGAAAGATAGACGCCGGCAAATTATTCCACTCCAGTTGCTGTATGCGTACGCATTACAAAAGTCGAATCAAACCGCTTGGTTCTAATGCGTGAAATATCGACAACAAAGGGGTGAAGACCCGCAGACCGCCTGGTCGTCTGATGGTGGACACTTACCGAAATGCATCCTATAAAATACCGAGAGGCTGGTTACTCTGCACCTGTGATCGAGGCTGACAAGACTGGTTTCAACCAAATCAAGATCACCAATGAGCCTATTAGCACGTCTCTCCACTGAGTCCAACGCAGGTGCCTGATTTCGCTCTGGACTCAATGAACCTCGCTTTTGACACGCTTGTGTTTTGGAGGCGTTGAATCTCATGAGATTGGCATAGCCCCATTCGGAGTCTGCCTGTAGTGTGAGATTCACACGCTCAACCATAGCCTCTCGTTCGGACTGGATTAGATTTTTTTATTTTTTTTCAAAACAGTGGTAATGTAAAAAAAATGACTTTCGATAAGAATTACTTGTAATCAATATTGAATAAAAATTATTCTAATCTATTCTATTCCGACTGGCCTGGTACTTGTTCTATAAAAAAAGAAAAAAGGTTACCACAGCAGCAGCAAAATGTATATTATCATAATAATAGCCTCTTTCTAATCCACAAGTGGACATAGGCCTATCCCAAGGAATGCCACAAAGCACTAGTCCTAAGCCACCTAGTATAGTAGTCCCATAGACACCTGCATTTTGACGTAGTTATGCAAAAAGGATCCAACCCGCGATAAGTTAATTTGAGTTTATGATATTTGAAGTATCCATACTTCAAATATCATAAACTCAAATTATCGGAATGGTTTCTATCTGTTTGTAATTTTTCTTCTTATTTGTGTTACGTTTACTAAAATTGTTACATCACCTAATAGTATAGACCACAAACATTATTCTTCAAGTCAACATTTTTGACACAAACTCGGGTTGGATCCTTTTTGCATAACCACGTCCATTTATTCTCGACCAGCGATCCGCTTCAGCTTCGCAAGGGTGGTTTCTGAACCTCGATAACAATGCCACCTATTGGGCTTAATTGTGAATCTAAACCATCCAGGGACCCACTCAAATACACAAAAAAATTTTCATCAAAATCGATCGAACCGTTCTCAAGTGATAATCTTTTTACTCATACAATAATTGATTTTCATTTATATAGATTATTGTTAAAGATATGCTGTGGCTATTTTGTTAAAATATCTATACAAACGTATTCAATTAAAAACTAATTATTATATTTTTTATTCTTATCTGTCAATCGCTAAGATCACAACAACAATAACGTCAAATTAATTACAATCAAACCGTTATGCGACGTCGCCGACATTAAACACTACTAATGGTAATAATTAAGTCTAACACTCAACATCATTTGCAATTTACCAATCGTAGTATCCACTCTCGGTCCATAAGGGGACATCTATTGACTTCGCCTCTCCATTGATTTAATATATCATAGCGCTATCTCATTAACGAAGCAGCCTATAAATAGGGACACCATAAATACAATCATATTCTTGGGACTTCAGAAATATGTTGGATTTAATTGTTCCACGTCACTCACAAATTATGCAAAAAAAGGCAATTGGACACAATATACTTACGATTCATTTAGTTTAATGTAAACACATTAAATTAAATGTAGATGACAAATGATGACAAAAATGTAGAACACTTTATAAAATAAATATAATCTGCTACAAAGTCCTCCACACTAGAAGCTGCAATGAAAGATTGTAAACAAATAAATTAAATTTGTTAATAAAACTTGCAAGAAACCTAGATTTTTTTTGACATAAAAGTTTAATTATAATGTAATACAATATACATATTTATAATATTTCTATTAGAATCATCATGGTGGAGGTCATGTCATTGTCAAAGGATTATTATCATTTATGGATCCTTAATATTATACTAAAATATTTTATGTAGAATTTGCTTTAATTTTAATACAAAAATTACAATGATGATAATTTGCAATGAATTGGAAAAATTGATATTAAAATTACCTTTCTAACTCGAAATATTTCTAAGGGTATTAACACATATATCGGGGCATTAATTATTCTACTCATATTTTAGCCCCTTAGACTCTAGAAGCTATTATTAAATATAGACTATATAATTATGTGTATAAGTAAAATATTTTATTCTTTTTAATCTTTGAGGTTAGTGTTTTCTTGTTCTAAATTTAATTATGTGACACTTTGATTGAACTATGCAATATCACAAGCTCAGAAAACAAATTGAGTATCAGCTAGACTTCATTCCCTATCCACCAATCCATATTAATTTCTAAATGGGACCTTTAAAAAATATTTTACAAAAAAGCCTATTTGACAAAAATAATAGTAGTTATTCAAATAGGTTCATAATTGGCGCATAAATAAATACAAAAATACTGTCAAATTAAGGACCACATCCATTTTGACAATAGCGTAAAAAATAGTTAAAATTACAGCCTATATACATCCCACTACCAGGCACAGGGCTCCTCTCATTTCTGAGAGAGTTTTTTAGGCAAATGTCCGCCACGCTTACCCAATGCGTTGGCGAATTTCACTTGTCTTCGAAATATTTTTTTTCTAATTTCTCAGACATGCAGGTTTCCTCTCAATGTTTTCCGTTACCGCGGAGCACGTGGTATACCAGCACTTAAAATTGCAATTAACAATTTCATTAGTGCCGGTAGTGATCGAATCTGGGTTGTTCGCATACTGTGAAAATTACAGCGAGCACTTAGCTTAGCGACCATTGCTCTCTTAGCCCCTAAAAATTAATATTCAAATGATAAAACTATTAGAAATAATTTAATTGAGACCAACTTATAAAACTCAAACTAATAGTTACCCTAGTTATAAAGAGCCAACATCGCCGCGAGCCTCGAAGCCAGTAAATTACGTTGAGACGGATGGTTCCAAAATGCTCACATAAAATTGTAAATAAAGCTAATCGTATGCAAACGAATCGATATGTAGGCGGCTCTTCTAATTGGTCAATAAAGCGAGCGGGCCGGGTTAGGGAATAGTCAAAAGTTTGTATGTCCGGGCGTGTCGTATTATGTTAGAAAATGACGTTTGTTGAACCATTTTAAAGCGAATGAAATTTGATTCTCTACAAAAATTCTTTAACTGTTTTTTTTATACATATATAACAGAATTGCCTTTTATTAAGTTGTACAGTGTTGTAGTTGTGAAAGATTTTTACACCACCCCATATCATCCCATGGGTGTCGTAAGAGGCGACAGAGGAAAACAAATCAGGAGATGGGCAGACCCAAACACAAATACACGTGTTTCGCCACTAAATGAGGTATCTTCAAGAGAAATTTATTACGTGGTAGAGCCATAGTGCAGCTATATTACTGGTATAGTTGTAGCACAAATGGGTCGGCTCGACCGGGGAAGGACCATGCTCTCACACAATACCAGCGTAAAATAGCAGCTTAACACTACCCTTTTTACTGGAAAAGAGACATTCCATCGTAGTCCTCACGGGTGACAACGCATCTGCATTTTGATTCGCATACGAGGATAAATGTAGATGTCTATGGGCCACAGCAACCACTTACCATCAGGTGGAGTGTGTGCTCGTTTGTCACCTTTATCTTATATATAAAACAAGGCGGTGGTCCGACTGACGGCCTCCAAATACGTCCGACACTTCTTTCGCAGACAGGCTAATTCTTTCACCATGATGACAAATCTTAGCTCTTATACCGACCGAGTTCGACACACTGAACAATATTTTTTAAATAATTGCTTTTTAACTTTGCTAATGCTAGTTTTTTCTGTTTAGTTTTAAATAAATCCTTAATTTTGGGAAGATTCTGGAAAATAATTGGATTTTACACATTTTTAAACGATATACCTATACATTAAGATATTTGAAGAATTGAGCACATTGTCCACCTGATGGTAAGTAGATGCTGTGGCCCATAGACATGCTTCATCACCCCTGTGAACTAAGATGGAATGCCCCGTTTCCAGTAAAAAGTCTGCGGTTTTTTACACTCACGAAACTACAAAAGACGGCAGCATTAAGATTCTATTTTACGCTGTTATTCTGTGCGAGCGTGGTCCTACCCCGGTCTTTAAATCAGTTATCACATTTCTTACAATACAATACAAACACTCACGCCTGTCATCCAGAGGGGTAGGCAGAGACTACGGACTTCCATTTGGCGCGATCCTGACACACTTCTCTCGCCTCATTTACATCCATATATTTACGCAAACACGCTCGTCGGTTAAGGGTACTCCTAATCTGGCCCATTTTCAATGTATCGCCGATTTGGTCGATAAATCTTTGTCTAGGGCGTCCCTTCCCGAATTTGCCGTTCACTTCTGAAACATAAATTTGCTTTGTCACTCTTTCCTCGTTCATTCTTTCTACGTGACCAAACCACCGAAGCATTCCTTTTTTAATCCTAGTCACAACGTCATCTTGCAAACCACACTTTTCTTTTATCACACTATTTCTCACCCTGTCATTCAGATTCAGCCCCAGCATACTCCGTAATGACCGCATTTCTACAGCCTTTATTCTACTCTCATGCTTCTTCTGCCATACCTAACTTTCACTACCATACATTAAAAAATTCATTCAATCACATTTCTTGTAGTTAATATTTCCCTATAATTTTCTTTGAAGTTGTATTTACCGTTTTTGTGCAGCAAACCTTATAACTTAGTTCACATAGTGTCACGACGTCATCCTACGTATTTTTAACTGACTTCAAAGAGGAGAAGGTACTCAATTCGACTGTAGTTTTTTATGAGATTATTTTTTCATTTTTAATCAAAATGCAGATGCGTTGTCACCCGTGAGGACTAAGATGGAATGCCTCATTCCCATTAAAAAGGGCCTCCGGCCACCTGCACTCACCAAGCGAAACGCAGAGGTAAGCCTCTACTTCACGCTGGTTTTCTGTGAGGTCGTGGTACCACCCCGGTTCGAGCCGGCCCATCCGTGCGACAGCAAAAGCCGCGTGGCTCTACCACTGTAAAAAATTACCTAACTATTTTCTAATTAAAGCAATTACGATGATTCTTTTTTTATTTAAAAGATGGTGCTTCTTATGTGGTCCCATATAAATTTATTAATAATATATATTATCAAGATCTGACTAGTAGTTCTTGAGTTGTCCTCAATAATTTATATTGAACTCTGTTTTACAAAATTTTTAATTTTACCACTTTTTCGAATTCCATACAAATGCATGAGTAATAATATACTATGTAAACAGGGTTTGTTTTTATATTTTTAATATCATTACAACGATCTTTTACAAAAATTATAAGGTTTATAAAAAAAAAACAAAACATAAACACTCACGCCTGTCACCCAGATGGGTAGGCAGAGACTATAGAATTCCATTTGGCACGATCCTAACACACCTCTCTCGCTTCCTCCACATCCATATACCTACGCATACACGCTCGTCGGTTAAAGGTACTCTTAATTTGGCCCATTTTCAATATATCGCCAATTTGGTCGATAAACTTTCGCCTAGGGCAACCCTTCCCGACTCTGCCATTCACCTCTGCAACATAAATTTGCTTTGTCACTCTTTCCTCATTCATTCTTTCTACATGACCAAACCACCGAAGCATTCCTTTCTTAATCCTAGTCACAACATCATCTTGCAAACCACACATTTCTCTTATCACACTATTTCTCACCCTGTCATTCAGATTCAGCCTATAAGGTTATTCTATAAGGTTTATAAAGTACTTATATTGAAAAATTATACATTCATATGAGACAATAATCCCCACAATGGAACCCCATCTAGCAGAGACGCTTAAACAATTTTTATTTACGAAATTATCCTAAAGTAAAAAGGTTTGTTTTAAATGTACGTTACACTAAAAAAAAAACAGTATCGTGAATGCAGTGTACATATACATAAATTACACAAGAACAAACATCCAGGCCCGGGAAAATTATTTGTAGGCCATACAAATTCTTGTTCCACACGGGACTAGAACCTTCTGCGCCACAACACAATGCTAAGTAAAACACTGCGCCACGAATATAATTATAATGGCTTTAAATTGTTAATTTCCTATAATTCCGTCCTCGACATCTGAATGGTTTACGATCCACCACTGTATTTCACCAAAATAATTCTTCCTCCCTTCTTTGATATCAGCTATTTCCGGCCATTTTTCTGGTCCAATATATACTTATGGATCTTCATGAAAAGAACACTTCTCCCTCTTCGAAATATATACTATAAGTGTTGAAAAGTGCTTTCTTCTTTTTACATTCGTTATTTTTATTTTATTTGATACCATGATGCATACAAGCAATTTTTCTAAACATATGCGAGGACCTTTAAATAATACATTTTACGTGGTAGAGCCACGCTGCAGCTATATTATGATTGTAGTATAAACGGGCCGGCACGACCAGGGAAGGACCACGTTCTCTCAGAATACCAGCTTAAAATAGTAACTTAATGCTGCTGTGTTTCGCATGGTGAGTGTAGAGAAACGGAGAGTCTTTTTACTGGAAACGAGGCATTCCATCTTATCACTTTCTACATTCTTATTTTAATTCTTAATCGAAGAGAAATGTAGATGTCTATGGGCAACAGCATCAACTTAAGATCAGATAAACTATGTTTTTTTTATATAGGATAAGGGTGACAAACAAGCACTGCTGCGGCCCATAGACATCTACATTTATCCTTTATTACAAATCAAAATGTAGATGCGTTGTCACCCATGAGGACTGAGATGGAATGCCTCATTTCCAGTAAAAAGGGCCTCCGGCCACCTTCACTCACCAAGCGAAACGCAGAGGTAAATCTCTACTTCACGCTGGTTTTCTGTGAGGTCGTGGTACCACCCCGGTTCGAGCCGGCCCATCCGTGCGACAGCAAAAGCCGCGTGGTTCTACCACTGTTGAAGTGCTCGCTTGTCATCCTTATCCTACAAAAAAATGTTTATATTAAAGTTTCATACTGTTTGTCTTTCAAATAAAGTAAATTACTTTTTTTAATTATGTAACTTAATTAAGTAATTGAACAAATAAATGATCTTGTCGAGTGCAATACTAGTGTTGCCAGTGATTCCTCTGATGCTGCGGATGTTCATAGGCGACAACGTTCACGTACCACCAGGCGAGCTCCAAACTAGTTTGCCCTTTCTTCCATTTAATAATGTAAAACAATTATTTAACTATAGAGCAAAGAATCTCGGCTGTGACACAAGACTCTACCATAAATAACGTCAGGGAGACAGTATCACTAAATAATACGTCATTAAGCAAACGTCCGTACGGACACGCGACCGACGCGCTAATATACATATTAAATACGACAAAATATATATTCAAGCCATAAACCAATGGGAGGTCCACTAATTATTGATGATATGCATACATACGATTTTTAACTGGGTATATTTTATAAGCAACAGTAAATTAACCATAACCCATGGACATCTATACAATTACGTTGGACATTCCTTTAAAGGATTTATTAATATCTAAAGAATATATTCTATAAAGAATTTTTTATAGAATATGGGTGACAGACGAGCACACAGTCCACCTGATGCTAAGTGGATGCTCTGGTTCATAGACATCTGCATATATCCTCCGATTAAGAATCAAAATGCAATTGGATTGAATAAGCCAGTAAAAATAGTAAGGAAAAAGAGTCTCCGGTACCAGTATAAGTGTCCAGTACTCTACACTCGCCATGTGTCTTAAATATATTTTTTTATAGTATAAGGTTGATAAACGAGTACACAGTGCACCTGATGATAAGTGGATGCTATGGCTCATAAACATCTACATATATCCTCTGATTAAGAATCAAAATGTAGATGGTTTTTTTATAGGATAAGGGTGACAAACGAGCACACAGTCCACCTGATGGTAAGTGGTTGCTGTGGCTCATAGATACATCTATCTTCGTTTGCGAACTAAAATGCAGATGCGTTGTCAGCCGTGAGGACTAAGATAGAATGTTTTTTTTTCCAGTAAAAAGAGTCTCAGATTTTCTACACTCACCATATGAAACACAGCAGCATTAAGCTGCTATTTTACACTGGTATTCTGTGAGAGCGTGGTCCTTCTCCGGTTGAGCCGACCCATTCGTGCTACAACTATACTATTAATATAGCTGCAGCATGGCTCTACCACGTAAACTATACTATTAGTTTACGTGGTAGAGCTAGTAGTTATGAAGAAGCCAGTAAAAAGAGTAATTAAAAAGAGTTTCCGGTACCAGTATTAAGAGTCTCCGGTACTCTTCGCTCGCCATACGAAACAGAACATCATGATACTGATATTTCACGCTGTTATTCAGTGGTCCTACTTCGGTCCAGCTAACCTGCTGCAACTGTGTATAGTTAGCTATGTATTTAGCGTAGTTGCAACGTAGCTCTAACACGTATGAAAAAAATTGCAATAAATAACCTTTTACTAGGCGGAAGGATACAATTTCTGCCTAGGACTCCGTAACGGGCAGTTACCACTCTCTTACTGTCTGCCACCAAGCAACGGTACGTAATGAATAAACGTAGTTATTACATCTGTTTCATTATACATACTTATTATATCGCTTATTATATGCACTTATATACAGGCTCATTTTGTGAATCAAGGAAAAATTAAAATATTTTGCAATTTCGGTCCAGTTTTCGAGATACACCAACTGCATAAATAACTTTGTAATCTCATATAAATATATAGGATTACAAAGTTACATTTGCAGTGAATGAATCAGTATACCTATATATGTATAATATAATGGAATAATAGGTGTAGATAGAAACGTAGATATAACAATCCACAAAAAGAAATGAGATGCCATGAAAAACATTACTTGCAAAAAATCTTCTATATTTTAAATAAATAGATTCACTTGGCCATCGCATGAAAACACAATGTATCTCTCAAGTAATACATATTATATTAAATTAGATTGTTTAGCGCGATTGCCAAGTCAATTTATTTATTTAAAATATTAAAGATTTTTAGTATTGATGTGATCACTATAAGATGTTGTTAGGTTAGCTAATTACGTAATAACTTAAGACAGAAGGACCCTTAAGTAGGGACTGAATAAATTAACCGACTTGGTATTACATGGATCTCACAACTTTTTACGGTAGAACTGAGTTGCGAGACTTGGCTTTTTTACAAGTTATGTTTTTGATGGCATATGTCCATCGCAGAGCCCGTATAACTAACGTGACCATACGTCCCGCTTTAGGCGGGACAGTCCCGCTTTGGGCGGGACAGTCCCGCTTTCAGGCTGTCTGCTGCTGTCCCCAGCGAGGGCAAAATGGTCCTGCTTTCGCAAACAGACCTAACACTTCATTCTTTTGAAATATAAATCTATAATGCGTTCGAGTCGAATGTTTGAAAGAGTTTTGTAATTCAAACTGCTGGGCTACAGTAAAACAAGGCGGCTGGCGTTAATACCCACGCTTGAGAGAGTTCTAAATATTTCAGCCTTTAAAACTCTATTTTCTAAGTATCGACAAATTCCGAAATATTTTAAAAATGTTTTTCGAAATTCCCATATCAGACTTGTGGTTATATTTCTTTCACGCACCAGCAGCGACATTTCATGAAGCTGTATTAAAAATTGAGGGGCAAAACGTGTCTGCAATATAGTCTGCGAAGGAAATTAATCGTCTTTGAGATCAGCTGGCACTCAAAGAGAGCACGATTTTAATTCCTCACACCGTCCGTAACGTACTTGGAAAATTACAAGGAACTGAAATCGCTGTTGACCAGTAGAATGTTAAAACTGCAGCGGCTGAATTTTATAGGACAAGCAAAGAATACTTGGAGCAGTTGTGTCAATTCAACATAGAACTAAAATTGTTTCAATTGGCAAATTTAACTAAAGCACCTACTTGGGATGAGGTACAAAAAGTAATGGATTTGCTGATCACGCAAGGGTTAATTAGCAGCAGCCAAGACACGAAAGTCTTTGACGAGTTATCGCTTATTTTCAACTTTGGCACAGATGAAAAAATCACTGGCTGGAATAATGAGAATATTTCTGCTGAAGACCGTTAGGTTGAATTATTCCAGCACTTCCGTGATAACTATCATCACTTGACGAACTTTTGTACAATTATTGAGTACACTATGTCATATTTTATCTGTCAGGAAGTAATGCGCCGGTAGAAAGAGTTTCTTCTCTAATGAACAAAATATGGACCAGTGACAAAACTCATTTAAATGTAGTAGTAGTGAAAGTCATTTAAATTACAAAAATAAATATAAATAAATCCTGTACTGAGCTCTATATTTACCTAAAAGCCAGCCCGGGTATTTTAAAACTAATTTGGTCAGCCGACAAATACAAAAATACTATGTAGAAGTCACACCACTATTAAAGCTTAGGAACTCATGCAACCAACTTAATTATTTTGTAATAAGTGCTTTGATAATTTTTTATTATTGTTATCACATTCTACAAAAAAAAACTTGTAAACCACCAAAAACTTTTATAGCAAGAGACGCAAGAGACGTCCCGCTTTGTCAAAAATAATAAATGGTCACGTTAAGTTTAACTAAAGCCTGTAAATATTCCAGTTTAGACCTCAGATACATACATATACAACGTGTCCCAAAATTCAACGATAAGCCAACACCGGAGGATAGACCTGCCCCGGACTAATCGGGGAAAAAAAGAAAAAAAATATATCCCAATTATATTTTAAGTTATTTAAAAAAGAATTAAATTCTTCAGAAATTGAGACCGTTTATGATATTTTTCACTACCATGACCACAATTTTTTAAATATTTTTTCTTTTTTTTATAGGCAACCTGAATAGTACTGCTATCTACCACAATTCTTAAAAACTCCAGAATAACTCTGGTTTTATCACGAAAATTAATGAAACTTATTTTATCCCTAAATTTTTTGAAGACTTTTACTTTTAACCAAATTTAACTTATCGTGGTGTAAAAAAAAAGTATGAACAGTAGTATGGCAAGTTTTTTTAAAAATTGACGCAACTAACTAACATTCCAAAATGGTATAATACTCTAGGAAAACAAGTTATAAAAAAATATGGGCCTATTATTTCTTAACAGGGGCCAAATGACGGTCGGGTGTAATAAAAGTATTAGTTCTTGAAAAATGTTTAATATTTCAAAACAAATGGTACAAACAGTTTCACGTGTAATTTATTAAGTTATTAACATTATAGCAAGTGTTCGATCTGTTTGCCACCAGCATTAATACATGCACGACATCGCCTTAAAAATGATCGTTTTATGTGTCTTGCCTATCTTCTGCTATTAATGTAATCAGCAGCCTGAGTGATATTTCCACGAAGCTCGTCCAATGTCACAATGGGTTTTGAGTAGACCCTGATTTTAAGACAACCCCAATAGAAGAAGTCCAGGGGGTTCAAATCAGGTGAACGGGGTGGCCATAAGATAGGACCAAGTCGCCCGATACAACGCCCTGGATACTCTTGATTTAAATATACTCGCACAGGACGGGCATAATGTGCTGGGCAACCATCATTTTGGAACCACATGTTTTGAAGATCACTTAAGGGCACGTCGTTTAACAATTCTTGCAAGTCATTTTGTAAAAAGTTTAAATAACTATTGCCATCTAAGTTTCCTTGTAACTCAAAGGGCCCAATTACTTTTCCATTTAAAATGCCGGTCCATAGGTTAACCTTGAATTGATATTGGGATTTGTCTTGTCTCATCAAGTGTGGATTTTCATTACTCCAACTATATAGGTTGTGAAGATTTAAATACCCATCTTTCTTGCACGTTGTTTCATCCGACCATAGAATTTTGTCTAGGAAGTGGGGATCTTCACTGTGCCTTTGCATCATTACACGGCAAAATGTGACCCGTAGCGGATAATCCCGCAGTAATAACGTCTGCACACGCCTGTAGTGATATGGGTGAAGCTTGTGACGTTTTAATATTCGATGTGCAGAACTTTTCGGGATTCCTGTAGCTTCTTCTATGGCACGTACCGAAGTAGTCGAGTCATTTTCTATCTCATTGAGAACTTCTTCATCACGATCCAATCTAGGTCTTCCAGCGCTTCTCCTATTGGATGGCATACGACCCTCCGAAAACGCTTGATGCACATTAATAAACACTCGATAATCAGGATATTTTTGAGCATTTGGGTATCTTTCTCGATACAGTCTGCTAGCAGCGTTAGCATTACATCGGCATTCTCCATAGATTAAATGCATATTAGCGTATTCCTGTGGTGTGTACGGTTGCGGCATGTTAAACCTCAAACAGTTCAAAATGCGCCAGAACTCTAAATCACAAAACACACAATCGTAGTCCAAGATAATGCCAGGTCAGTTCAGTTTGCAGATCACTTCCAGTCCAAATAATGCCAGGTCAGTTAAGTTTGCAGGTCGATTCCAGTCCAAAAAGCCAAGCCAAAAGTCGATAGTATGTACGAGGGCCACGTAAGTTGAATTGGGAACGGTGCGCAGTAAACAAAGGAGCAGAGCGTACTGAACCGACTTGCTGAGAATAATAACAGCTTCTCTACCTGCCCTGTTGTTGTCTCTTTTTAACGTAAATATCTCTATATATCTATCTCTCTCTAACGGCAGCCGCGACTGTTGGTGGAGCCGCGCGCTCGGACTAACCTTCTGAGTAAGGCGCCTGTGACGCGCGCACTCCATACGCTTAACTTAATAGCTAGTGAGACGGACCTATTCTGTTGTACTCTGAGTGAATTCACAAAGACAGCATTGCTTGTAATTTGTTACAAAAATTAAAGCATGAAGACAAATCAGTTAGACGGCTACACTATCGCATTAGGTAATCCTGTAATGATAGTTGTAAGTTTTAGAAATGAATAAATAAAAAAAAACATCTAAGGTATTAATGCCCCATTCGAATTCCTAGAAATTGTAACAGGAACCCATTTTGGGCATGTAGTAAAAGTGATTACTGACAATTACAATTTAAGTAATTTTGGCTCCTGTTTAGAAATAATAGGCCCATATTTTTTTATAACTTGTTTTCCTAGAGTATTATACCATTTTGGAATGTTGGTTAGTTGCGTCAATTTTTAAAAAAAACTTGCCATACTAGTGTTCATACTTTTTTTTACACCACGATAAGTTAAATTTGGTTAAAAGTAAAAGTCTTCAAAAAATTTAGGGAAAAAAATAAGTTTCATTAATTTTCGTGATAAAACAAGAGTTATTCTGGAGTTTTTAAGAATTGTGGTAGATAGCAGTACTATTCAGGTTGCCTATAAAAAAAAGAAAAAAATATTTAAAAAATTGTGGTCATGATAGTGAAAAATATCATAAACGGTCTCAATTTCTGAAGAATTTCATTTTTTTATGTAACTTAAAATATAATGGGGATATATTTTTTTTTCTTTTTTTCCCCGATTAGTCCGGGGCAGGTCTATCCTCCGGTGTTGGCTTATCGTTGAATTTTGGGACACGTTGTATATATATATATATATATATATATATTATGTCATATTATGTCGTAGTGTCTAATTAATGTTAAGTTTAACTTATAAAGTATACTGTTTTCTACCTTTTGCAAATTATAACAGTAGAATTCCCCTACCGTTATAAAACAGTACGGTTGTGTTCACATTTTACACACTTGTCTTACGCGGTAGAGCCATGCTGCAGCTATATTATGGTTGTTGCACGATGAGTCTGCTTGATCGGGGAAGTACCACGCCCTCATAGAATACCAGCGTAAAATAGCAGCTCAACGTGTAGCGAACCGGAGACCCTATTTACTGGAAACGATTCAATCGTAGTTCTCAGGAGTGAAACGCATTTACATTTTGATTCTTAATCGAAGATAAATGTAGATGTATATAAGCCACTGCATCCACTTTGCATCAGGTGAACTGTGTTCGTTTATCACCAAATTCTATAAAATAACTATCAATGAATATATAATAAGCAAATTTTTGTATAGATTTTTCCTATCTGCGACAAAAACAATTAAATTTGTAGCTTTACGAGGTGATAAGATTTCATTTCTGCCTAGGAATCTGTCTGGGTCCCTTTTACCTATCTTTGCCACCAAATGACAGTGCTGGCACTGCTGTGTTCCGATCGGAAGAGTGTAGAGAGACAATACAATTACAGGTTATGAGGCACTCCATCTTAGTCATCATAGGTGACAACGCAATTCTAGCCTTTGTTTAAAGTTGGTTGCAGGTGTACATAGATGTCACCACTTACCATCAGGTGTACTGTTAATTCGTTTGTCACTTCAATTTAATAAATAATTAAATTATAGTTTAAAAAACTAAAGAAACACGCCAATAATACAATTATTTTATTTTATCCTAGTGATTACCATGATAAAGCTATTTATTTATTTTTTATAGGATAAGGGTAAGAAGCGAGCACACAGTCCACATGATAGTAAGCCGTTTCTGTGGCCCATAGAACTCTGCATCTATCCTCGTTTGCGAATAAAAATGCAGATGCGTTGTCAGCCGTGAGGACTAAGATAGAATGCCTTTTTCACTACCAAAGCAACGATATTCCATTACAGAGATACATAGATATTTGCAAAGTGAATAAAAGCGTGTTAAAAAGGGACAAAAGCTGATGAAATGTGCGCCAGCCTAACGTGGACCACAATCTATCTAATTCACCAAAACTTTCAAATACAGATTACAGTAAACTCGATTCCTATTAAAATCTCGCCGTAATACCTTTGAACCCATTCGAAACGAGTGCCATTCACAATGACCATAAATAAGGCATAAAATTATTGGACTCACGCATTCAATAGCGCGGATGGAGGCTCGCTACCATATTCAAAATGTCGCACACAAAGACATTTTTACTTTATTACAAAAATCATTGACCACATTATCTATCTATACTAGATTGTCCGGCGGCATTACGCCGCTGATATTGCCACAAATCCCTTCTTTACTATGTCGATTTCATTTAAATATCTCGATATCAAATTTCAATACGCGTTGTGAAATTTGTATATAATACAGCTTTTACGTCGAGTTCATTTTCTTTATTCGACATCTATGATTTTAGCTGACTTCTAAAAAAAGGAAAGAGCACATCTAGACGTTCTAAATATATAATGTGTCTTATATGGTGAGTGTAGAGAAATGGAGTCCCTTTTAGGGGAAACGAGGCTTTCCATTTTAGTTCTCACGTGTGACAACGCATCTGCATTTTGATTCGTAATAGAGGATAGATGTAGAGGTCTTGGGCCACAGCAACTACTTACCATCAGGTAGACTCGTTTGTCACCCTCCCTTATTCTATAAAAAAAAGCCTGCCAGCTGCCTGACAGAATGTAATTGTAATGCCTCCATATCATTCAGACAACAGCAAAATGCAGCAATGCACGTACTGTGGCAGAAATACCTAAGGGGGTTTATACACTCCTAGATAAACTCCTATACTGGAAAGTAGCCCCAGCATCTAGAAAATAATGTATATGTATATGAAAAGCTTCCCAAGCTATTAAGATATATGAAATCCTTTAGAATGATGAAAACCCGACGAAGAGTATCAAACATTTGTAGTTTAGTAGTTCGTGGACAACCGACGTTGTTTTTACCACGTTTTTATTAAGTCTCTTTCTTGTTTGTCTGCCTGTCTGTCGTTCCTGGTGGAATCTTGCAAATCAAATTTCGAGCACTTGCAGATGAGCTAGAGAGTTGAAATTTTAAACATAGCTCCGAAACGGACGACGATGTAAATGAAAAAAAAGTGGTAAATTAAGTTTCTTAGTACAAAATTTGTCACTCACGCTCTAAAAAATTATCACAATTATATCACTTGTATACAATTTGATGGCTATAAGAGCATTAAATAAAAATAAACTAGACAACGAATCAAATCCCAGCTGAATCTAAAAATCGGTTAGTTGACACCACCGTTGATAAATAACATAGGTATTAGTTTAGTTTAATGGGGTATTAGCATTTCAATTTACTATCAATACCACCTCTCACTGTCCAATAGTTCAATTTTTCCGTTGCATTGAGGTTGTTTGAAAGAGAGCCTTATTGTTCCTACCTCAGTTTTTCTTTTTTTTTTCTGTTGTAATTCACAATAATTGTCTCTGGATGGATGAGTGGTCTCGAAATAGATTGCATCATAGGATATTTAGATTTGCTATAGTTTCCACGTTTGACAAGTGGATTGGTAATAGCAGTGTTTTTATTTTTATTTCTAGTTGTCATTAGGATAACACTGCTGCCTAGCTTCTGGTTTGTTTTTCTCTGTCGCCTCTTACGACACCCACGGGACAACAAGGTAGTGGACACCGCTTCTTTTAGTAGTCATAAAACTTTGACAATTTTCAACTCTAAACCTACTACTACTTACTATTTGCCGGAGCGTCTATAAAATACCGGTTGGATCGAGGTGGAATTGAGGGTATATAGAGAAACCCCCACTTATTTGTGCACTATAAAGTTCACTGTATATGCTGTGTGAGAGGATTCCGCATAAGTCATTCTACGAGTGTAGTCATTCTACTAGTGCTAAGACAGTGTGGTGGTTCTGTTGGTTGTTGTAATTCTTCTAGTGAAGCCAAGGAGGATTGGTGTTGCTAAGAGGCTGCCCTGTGTTACACTGCGATAAGTAGTGTTGTTGTTGGTTTGCATACTTTGGTGTTATCATGTAATTACGTACCTCACGTTACACTGGTGTGTGATCATGGCGAGGACGTGTTACGATATGGTCGAACTGTAATTTCTCTATACTGAATATATAGGCCGTTACGTTTATTTCTGATAATGATTACTTGCAGCAAAGAAAACAAGTTGAATATCCGCTCTCACACTTTTATTATTTTTAGCAATTAACGCTCTCCTGATGTATTTCTGAGACCACAAGTGGGATCCTCTGTTGAATGTCCGACATATTTTTATTTACACCTGAATGTTTACTTAAAACGCCTTAATAAAAAGCATTGCAAAGGGAGGACTTGCCTTTTGGCAATTCTCCCGGTCAACCTGAGACATGTGTAAGGTAATATGATAGATGCCAAAAATAAAACGACAACGCTAAAGCAATACAGCTATGCAATGTACTTATATACTGTATTATGTATAATAATATGTTTATAGACATACATGTTAAACACATAGGCATATCAATAATAAGAATCCCTGTAATATTACTGAACGCATGTAGAAAGCAGCCTAGCATTTGACTTTAAAAAGTGCTTCGTAAAAAAGCCAATTTAAAAAAAATTACTTTGACTTTAGTACATAGAATTAAATTAAATATTTATTATTTTAGTATGCAAAAAGTATATAGTATATCAGTATCGGTATATTTTAATAAATTTCTATATAAATGATTTTTCCAACTCTCAAGAATATTTCAATTGACAAGCTGTCAAAGGCGCAATTTACTCTCAAACATTTATACAATTTTATGTTATTATAGTATATAATATAATTTTAGTTATACATGTAACAAAAACCACAGGGTTTTTGTTACATGTTGTATATGAGGAAAAAAAACACAACTAACGTCCAAGTATACTTTACTAGTCTTATGATGTCGGGTGATATAAAAATTGATTTTTGTTGTAGGCCCGCGTGGGCGAGGCGAGGTCCGCAGAGGTCAAGTCGCTGGTGATAAATAACTCTACACGTGCGCGGCCACGCCATTCCCACGGCTGGATTATGCTGTCATAGATTCTCGGCTACGGTCTCTTTCAGTTATGAACTAGGTACTGCTAATAATAAAAGTACAGTTCCTTTGAGTTTTAACCGACTTCAAAAAGGAGGAGGTATTCAATTTAACTGTATTTTTATGTGTAACACATAATTTTTTTCTAGGTTAACCGATTTGATGATTATTAAGTGGCGAAGCTTGCGAAGTCACTTATTGATTTCACTATGTCTGTCCGTCTGTCCGTCTGTCCGTCCGTCTGTCCGTCCGTCTGTCCGTCCGTCTGTCCGTCTGTCCCACGATTATCTCGAGAACGGTTTCAAATTTTCAAATTCTGTTTTCAGCAATCGATTACTGATCACCCAGGCATCTGAACCTCCTATTTTGAAATGTTTTTTTCCGTTAGAAACCGCTACAAAGCTGATTGCTTCGCCACTTTGCTATGCTGTTAGCTTGCTAGGTTTATTTTTTATTTCAAAAGCTTGGTCTTCTCATGTGGTCCCATATAAATTTGAGCAAGTTCTGACCAGTAGATTCTGAGATATCTATAATATTTTATATTGAGGTCGGTTGTAAAAAAAATTAATTTTACTACTTGTTTGATATACCCTGTACCCGTACAGTGATGGTGTAATATAATCCACTACCCCATATCATCCCGTGGGTGTCATAAGAACCTACAGATGGAAACAAGTCAGGAGATAGGCAGCAGCGTCTTGCTAATAACGACTAAAAATAAAAACCAAACATTTATCACACGCGCTAGAAGTTAAACCTTCAGAAAATTGCTTTGTAGTAACGTAAAATCTACTTCATTCTATAGTTAAAGTCATTTAGTCGAACAAAACTTTATGCCATCAAAAACAAAACTTGTAAAGTCTCGCAACTCAGTTCCTCTACCGTAAAAAGTTGTGAGATCCATGTAAAACCAAGTCGGTTAATTTATTCAGTCCATAGATTGATACATAGACATAGATTTACTTGGCAATCGCATGAAAACACAATATATCTCACAAGTAATACATATTATATCAAAGTAGATTATTTAGTTATGTTTTTGATGGCATCTCATTTCTTTTTGTAGATAGTTATATCTAGGTAGTAGGTTGTATCTATTTACACCTATTATTCCATTATACATATATAGGTACACTGCTTCATTCACTGCAAATGTAACTTTGTAATACTATATAATTATATGGGATTACAACGTTATTTATGCAGTTGGTATATCTCGAAAACTGGACCGAAATTGTAAAATATTTTAATTTTTCCTCAATTTATATATTAAACAATAATTGTATTCCAAATTTGAAGTTTCTATGTCTGCTAGAAGATCCTCAGAATTTTGATGATCGGTCAGTCAGTGAGTGACAAAATTTAGAAACTTTGACTAGTTATAATTCTTAAACTACTGGTTCAAATTTAATGAAAGTTGAAATATACCGAGTGTTTATACAATGCCTACTTGGTTAATAAAAATCTATCATCAGGCTTCTAGTTTTATCCGTAACGAAGTTATAGGGTTTCGGAAATGGCCTGAACTGCTTCGAGAAAAGGATGGTACGGCCGTGCCGCTTTTTTGCTCGACTTGGCCCCCAGATTGGCTCTCAAGGTGGTGCGTATAATTTAAAATTAAAAATTTCGCACAGCCGACTTCAATATAAGTTATTAAGAATAACTCAAAAACTATTGCTCTGGCCTTGATTAAAGCTTTCCAATAAAAGAAGAATCACCGAAATTGGTTCACCCAGTAACAAGTTATGAGGTAACACAATTTAAAAAAACATACAGTCGAATTGAGTACCGTCTCCTTTTTGGAAGACCTTGGACCTTTTGATCAAGGTCAGACCAATAGTTTTTGAGTTATTCTTAAATAACTTATATTGAAGTCGGCTATACAAAATCTTTTATTTTAAATTATTATCTCATTCTCTCGCAGGCTAAATCCTATAGATATACGGAGAGTATACATTTGTGTCTTTTAATGTCGTTTTATCGTTTCATCGAGTTTCAAATCACAACGATTCTAAAGAAGTTTTCACTTCAAAAATTGCGGTTGCCAACCCGCTTGCCAGCGTGGCAGCTATGGCAAATAGTGGCAAATATGTTCAGCGGTGGAATTTAATAGGCTGTATCGGTAACAGTAGCCCCGTGTCTCTGACACTACATTTATGAAATAGTGCAAGGCCTCGGTAGAGAGCGATTGGCAGAGCGTGCAACGCGGCACACAAACACAACTTGTATTGAAGTGTCCTGAACCAATGGAATTTTTAGAGAAACGCGCCGTCATTTCGCGCACTCCGCTAAACGCCGTCTCTGAAGCCTTTTTTTATAGTGGGGAATACTCATGGATACCTTTCGCTGCGGGGGCAACGAAAAACTTATGCCATTCTTACCGGCTAAAATCCCACGGTAATCTCCGTTGGGAACGAAAATGGTGCCCGTCCGTCGCTATGCTACACTATAAGCACTACCCGGGGGCAGTACTTGCTGACCCCAACACCCTCACGCCCTTCTGAAGTCCTAGCCATATTGAGTTATTAAAAATCATAATGTTCACAGTAAACAGTCATTCCCATTATCGTTTCCGTCAACTGCCTCTGTAGTCTAGTGGTCATACACCCGGTTGCTAATCTTGAGGTCCCTAGTTCAAATCCCGGGTCTGTCTGGCCAAAATCAGTTATTAGGTTTTTTGTGGCAAGAAATTTTCAGTAGCAATCCGGAGTCAAGAAGTTAGCGGTATTTTGCTTCAAGTTTTCTGTCGCCGGTATTTAGTCCCTATGAAGGTACGTAAAGCCGTAGGTTCTGCACCTGATCTCTTTCCGTTCGTGTCCGATTACCGTCCTATAAGACTACTAGAACAAATAAATAAAGAGTGCAATTGTGTTTGCTCACACACACGAGCACTATAATCCTGTCCTACGCTGGTGGCTAGTCTCCATTGGAACCCGGTCGCAGTGATCGAAATTCGGTCGGGTGGTGATTATTATCGTCTCACCTTAATATTTGTCAACTGTACCATTTCATAATAATTTCATATGTTTACGCGAACACTACACATTGTTTTATAAGTGATAAAGCTATGCTGCATCTATATTACTGGTATAGTTGTAACACGAATAGGTCGGCTCGACCGGGGAAGGACCACGCTCTCACAGAATACCAGCGTATAATAACAGTTTAACGCTGCTGTGTCTCTACACTCCCGTTCTCTAACTGGCGACCCCTTTTACTGGAAACGAGGTATTGCATCTTAGTCCTCATAGGTGATAATGCATCTGCATTTTGATTCGTAATTGAGGATCGATTTAGACGTCTATGGGTCACAGAAACCACTTACCATCAAGTGGACTGTGTGCTCGTTTATCACCTTATCTTATAAAAAAAACATTGTATAACACTACTTTTACGGATTTTTTCGCAATCAATTTAATTTATTTCAAGCTCCCGACGTCTCGAGTACTTTGCAGCGCCCATGCATGGAGTACCCTCAGCTTTTAATAATTAATTTAAGTCATCGAAATTAAAAATTATTTTTGACGAAAATTAAGAATTAAGAACTGAAAGTACTCCGGGTTAATTATGATATCGGGTAGTCAAACACCTTAGTCCCCCTCCCCTCTCACCAGTCGCCATGGCGCTGCTAAGCACTCGAAACGTTGGGTGTTAAAATAAGTTAAATTGAACGCGATAAAATCCGTAAAAAATGTGTTGTTCAATGTACTGTCTCAATTTTCAACCTCATAGTGAGCGGTCACCAATGTACTGTAATACATTCAACTCTACGCAACTCTTCAGTTTTATCACATTGTTTGTTGAGTGGGCAAAACACCCCTGGACTTGCGTGATACATTCTTGACTCTTCATCAGCCGACCGATAGATTTACAATGAACATAACGCTCTCTGAAATTCACTCCTAACTTTCTAACCAATTCATTTCCTGTTCATACCATTCCCACCCGTGTGTGTGAAAAGGTCGTATATCGTTTAAGAGTAAAAGTGCAGTTATAGAGGTTGTTTAAAGCAACCCAATGCACGCATCAGGTCTATAAATGCGTACAATTTACAATGTTCTTAAAGTGAAGTTGAGAAGTTAGAACCGATATGTATGGCTAATAAGATTGCCCGGAGAAATAATTGCTTGAAATGCTGGAGATATGATGCCGCTAGGCGAAATTAAAAGACATTCATCGTTTTTTTATTGCAGGTAGAAAATTCAATTTTATTTTTATATAATTAAATTTCGAGGAATGATTTCTAGAAAATTTATGAAAAGTATTTTTTTTTTTTGCGCCAAAAAGCAAAGAAAAGGGCTATCCTTCAGGAAGCGGGGGAGGGAGGTGGTGAATGATCTAAGCATACCACGATAGCCGGCTGCGTGGTTATCACTGCGGAACCTAAGTGCCTACCCACTAAACACCACCTGAGGGACTGGCATTTGCCTGTATGATCTTTCTGCCGAATCGGAAGCGACCCTCTTTAGGGAAAAAGAGGCGCAGGCGGCGAGTAGCCGCTGAGAGGTGAGCCTAACTAAGGCAAATTAAGAACGAGGAGAAGATTCGGCCTGAGCCGCCAGGAGGTGGTTCAGGTTGGCCGAAAGCTTGTTTGGGGGGTCCGGGAGAGAGTTTTTTGGTTTTCGGACTCGACAGCGAGAAGGAAGTGGGGATTTATAGGAAGCTGCCTCACGAATGAAGGCTTTGAAGATGTTCTCAGAGAGTGATTTTAGGGACTGTAGGAAGCTCTAAGTCTCGGTGGAGGTCGGCATTACGGACGTACCAGGGCGCGTTCGTAGCCACACGACAGAAGTGGTTTTGAACTATTTGAAGTTCGTTAAGGATTTTGGGTTGCGAGTTACTCTCTTGATATGGGCCCCGAAGGTGATCCCCGTGTGAAGGTTGACGCCTAAGTATTTGGCGGTCGTATGCCAGGGGCAGGGGTCCCTAGCATACGGATTGGTCTCGTAGCCTCCTACCTGAAGGATCGTACCTTTCGTTTTAAACACGAAGGCACGCTCTCCTTTTAGCGTCCTATCAAAGCCGGTGTCCCTCAGGGCTCAGTGCTTACCTCTCTCCTATATATCCTATTCACCAACGACATTACCATCACGTCGAAAGGTGTTCAGCTCTCCCTCTTTGCAGACGACACTGCCCTTTATTGTAAAGGTATTTCATTACTTTCCATACGGAACAAGACCTAAGTCAGTGAATGACTTAGGAGCTATCGATGTGAACCAGGAGAAGAGCTACGCCATTCACTTAGATCATAAACGACGCCGTCCCACTACCATACGCTATATGAGAGGGAGAGATATTCTCCATGAGATTACTCTTTTCGAGGTTTCGAGGTTCGAGGTAAGATCGGAAAGGCGTGATCGGACTTCTCGTTGAAGACGATTGGCCATACGCCTATATTCAGGGGTGGAATAGAGTATTGCTCTCCGGAAAGTAGCTGTCTTGGCTTTCATTGGGTTGCTAATATGTCATCATCATCATCATCATTACAGCCCTTCACAAGTCCACTGCTGAACATAGGCCTCCCCCAAAGAATGCCACAAAGCACGATCCTGAGCCACCTGCATCCATCGACTTCCTGCATGTCTTACCAGGTCGTCACTCCATCTTGTGGGGGGACGCCCTACACTTCGCCTACCGGTACAAGGCTGTCACTCGAGAACCTTTCTACCCCATCGGTTGTCGGTTCTTCGAGCTATATGGCCGGCCCACTGCCACTTCAGCTTACTCATCCGTTGGGCTATGTCGGTTACTCTGGTTGTACTGTGGATAACCTCATTCCTAAGTTTATCACGCAGAGAAACTCCGAGCATAGCCCTCTCCATAGCTCGCTGAGCGACCTTGAGCTTCCTCATACGGCCAGCAGTGAAGGACCACGTCTCAGTTCCGTAAGTCATCATCATGCTAATCTGTAGGGGAAGGCTATTATTATTAGCAACCGGGACGACCCTTTCATTCTCCTTAAGGGAGGATTCTATAAGGGTGGAGAATTAAAAGTTTTCTGTGGAATCTCCATATATAAATATCAATTGCTCTCCGCTAAAACTTGAAATTGGCTCGTCTGATTCTGATGAAATTTTTGTTTGAGTTTGTCTCGGATGGGTTAGATTCACAAATAGACTCGGTAGGTGGAGCTGCTGTCAAGATCCAGAAATAACCCGTGCGAAGCAGGGAGAGATCGCTCGTAATTTATATATTAGGTTTCGGCTAATCCGCATCTGATCTCAGCCGCATGACAAAATGTAACAATACACTTTTGTTTATTCAACAGCAATCGGCTGCACTAATAAATCAGCACTTAAAATTGCAATTAACAGTTTCATTGGTGCCGGCGGGGATTGAACCCGCATTGCTCGCGTATTTTGATATTTACGGCGAATGATTACGAGGTGTGCACTGCACCTTTCTTATTAGTAGAATTTTACTTTTGTAAACCGTCCCGTTCATTAATATTTTTTTTATTTTTTTATTATATTAAATAATTTTTTTTAAACGAAATACGTGTTTCGGTAATTAATAAAATTAAATTGATAATTCAAAACATTACATGAGCGTTCGATATGTGCACTTTTGGAGTTTCCAAATAATTGTTTTCTTAATTATTATTAAGTTGTTATCAGCAAGGTACTTCTACCCATCTCTTAACTCAGTTTTCCTATGTCGCCTATGGGATGGTATGGAGTAGTAGTGGATACTTTTCGCCGCTACTACACGGCAAGTAATAATTAAATAATTTTTATAAGAGAGGAGGCAAACGAGCATGCCGCTCACCTGATAATAAATGACTACTGCCGCCAGTGAACAACTACGACACCATGGGAATTGCAGATGCGTTGACGGCCATTTAAAAATAAAAGAGTAGGCTCTTTTCTTGAGGATATATTATTCGTTGATTTAACACTAAGAAAGAATGAATGAGGAAAGAATGACATAGCATATTGTAGAAGTGAATGGCACAGTTTGCAAGCGACGCTCTAGAATTTTTTCGCCCAAATTGACGATACATTGAAGATGGGCCTAAATTAAGAGTACCCTTAACCGACAAGCATGTATTTCTTTTATTCATATGGCTTACTAACAGTCAACTTACACAATAATATCTTAAATTACAGAAGTTTCTTAGGTTTCTTTTGTAGGGTTGCCAAACGTTCTTTATTTTAAAGAACGTCCTCTATTTCAGCCCAAAATTTGATTTTGCTGCATTTGAAATCTTTAATAGAGAACAAAGTGATATCGCGCATATTCAACATTTCCTCTGCTAGTTGAGGTCAAAGAGTTTAAAAATCATTTTTAGGTAACGCGTTTAACTACGTTACATTGCTTTTTGTTATTAAAAATGTTGCTGCTAATACTATAAAAGCATTTTTTATTGGAAACATTATATGATATTCTTTATTTTCATCCTGTCCTTTATATTTAATCTTATTAAATTATCTAAAACATAAAACGGGATTTGGCAAACCTAAGCTAAGTCTACTACTATTTATTAGTAAATGCAATATAACAATGCCTGAACTAGGTTTTAATTTAGTCAAATAAAATTAACAATTAAAAAAAGAACCTAATTTATCTGTATGGCAATAGAATACACAAGCTGGTTACACGAAATTAAATACTATAGTTATCTATACTAGCTTTTTTTATATTGGATATGGTGACAAACAAGCACACAGTCCACCTGATGGTAAGTGGTTGCTGTCACCCATAGACATCTACATTTATCCTCAATAAAGAATCAAAATGCAAATGCGTCGTCACCCGTGAGGACTAAGATGGAATGCCTCTTTTCCAGTAAAATGGGCCCCCGGTCTCTACACTCACCATACGAAACACAGCAGTGTCAAGCTGCCATTTTACGCTGGTATTCTGTGAGGGCATGGTCCTTCGCCGGTCGAGCCGACCCATTCGTGCTACAACTATACTACTAATATAGTTTCAGCATGGTTCTACCACGTATAAAATACTCTCGACAATCTTTTTACGGGAACTGTAAGCGGAGTCAAACTTTACATCAACTATGTGTTTATAGCTATTTAGCAGCTTACACAGTCTGGGTAATGAAGAGCTGTATCCAAGAATGGTTCTACGGATTGGTGGTCTCAGTGGTGCTATCGGATGACGCGGATATCTTAAAGCAGCGCTAAAGACTCAGTCAGAAAGCCACTAGTTCTATTGTTGAGTTTTGTATAAAAACAACAAGTCTGCTAGCTCACTACGTTTATCCATGGATAACATTTTTAATGATTTTAGCCTATTCTGCATATAAAAAATCTTTCTTTGTATTCTCTATATTTTTTTTATATAGAATAAGGGTGGCAAACGAGCACATAGTCTACCTGATCGTAAATTGATGCTGTAACCCCACTACAGACGGTATTCTGTGAGAGCGTGTTCATTCTCCGGTCCAGCCGACCCATTCGTACTACAACCATAATATAGCTGCAACGTGGCTCTACCGCGTACAAGACGCTACGCTGTATGCGTAGGTCTATGAAGTGATGGGCTGTGAAAGAAGCGAGAGAGATGTACTCGTATCAGGATCGTCCCAAATAGAAATCCATAGTCTCTGCCGACCCCTCTAGGTGACAAGTGAGAGTTTACGTTTCAATCAAGAAAGAACTAGTTAGCCAATCATTTGCTTTTACATATTATAGATGTATTCAATATAGACCCTTCTTTAGAAACAAATAAACTTACCCGATCTTATTTCTATTACTTTATTTTAAATAAATCTTGTTAGCAGCGTTGTAATAAATAATATTGAGACTTCTTATTAATAGCTTTAATCTATTAACGATCAACACTTGCATTAGAACCCATTCTAACATTAATTTCTGATTAATGCCAGAATTAATTAAAATAATTATTTATGCTGCCAACAAACTGTCGTGCATACCCGGGGGTTAATCATAACATATGAATCAAGTTTCCTCGTTTATACGTTCGTGGCAATAGGTAGAAATACGTGAAAGTTACCGTGTACATATCTGCGTATATACCAACCACCGCCTATCTTCGTGGTACCCAAAATTTTTATTAGTTTAAGAAATTTATATAAGTAAAATTAAATTATATCTTAATGATTTTACTCTTTACGTGTTAGAGCCACTATAATTCAGTTGTAGCACGAATGGCAGCATAAAATCTCAGATTAATGCTGCTGTGTTTCGTATGGTGAGTGTAAATAACCGGAGACCCTTTTTACTGGAAACGAGGCATTCCATCTTAGTCGTCATGGATGACAAGGCATCTGCATCTTTATTTTTAATCGAAGATAGACATAGATGTCTATGAAACACAGGATCCACTTACACATCCACTTATATTTTCACTTCTATAAAATCCAGTTTTATAACTTAATTTATCATACTAAAAAGGACCATGTTTTGCAGTAATCTAAAGCAAAGCCCACACTTAACTAACAAATGACCTTACAAAAAAAAATATTATATTATTGACAGCATACTTGTTACATTATTACCGTTACAGCATGTTAAAGGCCTGTCCATACGGGGATTATGCCATAGTTGCCAAGCTTGGTAGGTGGATTGGCAACCGATTTTTTTTTCAGCTGTTACCAGGAATATGCTGCTACCCTTCTCCTGTTTTAGTTTCCCTCTGTCCCTCTTTTATAGGATAGGGTGACAAACGAGCACACAGTCCACCTGATGGTAAGTGGTTGCTGTGGCCCATAGACAGCTACATCTATTCTCAATAAATATTTAAAATGCAGATGCGTTGTCACCTGTGAGGACTAAGATGGAATGCCTCTCCTCCAGTATAAAGGGTCTCCGGTTCTCTATACGCACCATACGAAACACAGCAGTGTTAAGCTGCTATTTTACGCTGTTATTCTGCGGTCCTTCCCCAGTCGAGCCGACCCATTCGTGCTATAACTACACAATTAATATAGATGCAGCATGGCTCTACCACGTATAACAGTTTGCAGTAATCTATAGCAGGGCCCACACTTACCGAACTGTATAATGTTTTTAACAGTATACTTGTTACACCGTTACTGTTACAGCCTATCAGAGTCCACTGCCATAGTTGCCACGCTTGGCAAGCGTGTTGGCAACCGCAGTTTTTATTTTTAATTGTTATTAGGAAGTACGCTGCTGCTCATCTGCTGATTCATTTCCCTTTGTTCCCTCTTACGACACCCACGGGATGATATTTATGATATACCAGCTTTTCTTTTTAAGGATTGCAGCAGAACACTGACAGAATTCCCGGCGAGATGAAAGATCGTGCGAGTCATTCCGGTTCCGAAAGGCAAGTCAGGTCCTGATGAGAGCAGTTATAGATCTGTGGCTGTGCTGTTGACGGCAGTGAAAGTGTGCGAGTCAGCTATCCACCGGCGGATGCAGTCACAAATAAGCGCTCATCTCTCCGACGCGCAACACGGGTTTAGGCCTGGCCGCAGTACCGCCACCAATTCGCAGGACTTTATGACGCATGTAGTACCAGCAGTTGATGGTGGAGTGCAAGTAGACGTAGCCTACTTTGATTTTAAATTTGATGATGATGATTTTGATTTGAACCTTTTTAGGCTATGTCTTATGTACCACTTGAAAAAATTCATGCGTCCTATGGTTGTTGTGTTATATGTGCTTAATAGCTGTGTGTTGCTTAATACATTCTCAACATAATGTACCTACCAAAATAATTAAGAGTTTTTAGAATATTGTATGTCTTTTATATATTTGCATACTATAAATATATATTTCTGGCATGGCTTCTGGGCCTTTGTGCCATACAGTGACATTTTGTGTTTTGTGCTAAGTTCTGGTGTTGGCATAACATTAATTGAAATTGTCACATAGTACTATGATTGAGCTAATGTATTACATAAACATAACATAAACACTCACGCCTGTCACCCAGAGGGGTAGGCAGAGACTGTGGAATTCCATTTGGCACGATCCTGACACACCTCTCTCGCTTCCTCCACATCCATATACCTACGCATACACGCTCGTCGGTTAAAGGTACTCTTAATTTGGCCCATTTTCAATATATCGCCTATTTGGTCGATAAACTTTCGCCTAGGGCGACCCTTCCCGACTCTGCCATTCACCTCTGCAACATAAATTTGCTTTGTCACTCTTTCCTCATTCATTCTTTCTACATGACCAAACCACCGAAGCATTCCTTTCTTAATCCTAGTCACAACATCATCTTGCAAACCACACATTTCTCTTATCACACTATTTCTCACCCTGTCATTCAGATTCAGCCCTAGCATACTACGTAATGACCGCATTTCTACAGCATTTATTCTACTCTCGTGCTTCTTCTGCCACACCCAACTTTCACTGCCATACATTAAAGTAGGCACTAACACAGCATTGTGAATTGCCAAACGTGCCTTTTTGGACACATTCTGACTTTTCACAATAGAGTGTAGAGCCCCATTCAATCTATTTCCTGCATTCACTCGTCGTTCTATATCCTTATCATATCTACCATCCCTGCTAAACACACATCCCAAATAAACAAACTCATCTACTTGCTCTACCAACTCCCCTTCTATTCTTATTTCACATATCGTTTTACTTTCTTCTCTTTCAAAAACCATAACTTTCGTCTTACTTGCGTTCACTTTCATTCCCTTTTCTTTTAATGTCCTGTTCATTAATGTAACCATCATTTGCAACTCGGCTGCCGACGACGCAAGTATGACTTGATCATCGGCGTACCAAAGGCATTTGACGGTTAACTCACCCATTCTTAACCCGCATTCTTCTGCTTTCAAATTTTCCAAACAACTGTCCATAAATAGGTTGAACAGCCACGGGGAAGCCACACAGCCCTGTCTGACACCTTTATGGATGCCAAACCAGTCCGAGTAGGCCCCGTTGATCCTGACACAAGCACTAGAGTCCCTATATAGAGACTTCAATGCCTGTATCAAGCCAGCGCTCAACCCAAATGAGTTCAGTGTTTGCCATAACATAATGTATTATTGCAGGAAGTTCTTTGTAAGAGACTTATTTTCAACCATATCACTTTTATTTTTATTATTACTAATAATAACTTCCAATAAAAAACATTTTCTGTTCTTGTGTTGTGTCGGTAGCCTTACAAAGTGTATACGAAAATAGTATGAATATAGTAAATGGCAACACTTGAATTTAAAATGATTAAAGTCATTTGACATTCCCAAAATTGTATGTTTTTAGGGTTCCGTACCTCAAAAGGAAAAAAACGGAATTCTTATAGGATCACTTTGTTGTCCGTCTGTCTGTCTGTCAAGACCCTTTTTCTCAGGAACGCGTAGAGGTATCAAGCTGAAATTCATATCAAACACTCAAGTCTACTGTGCTTTCGAGCTGTGAAAAATCAAACTTCTAAGCCAACGCAATCAAAAGATACAGCCGTTTATGCCGCAAATTTTCGACATTCGCAAGGGAATCAAAACCTACAGGGTACTTCCCGTGAACTCAGAATCTTATTATAGCACAGATAAAGTAAACATTGCGAAAAGCATAAATTTTTAGTTACATCATATAATAAAAATATTTTTAATAATTTTAAACTTCGGATTTGTTCGGAACCCTCGGTGCGCGAGTCCGACTCGCACTTGGCCGGTTTTTTCTGTGGCTTTAATTAAAATACATTTTATTTAAAAATGTCAACTATTTTTGTGCCCTTGTTATTTTTAAGGCACATGTACTTCCAACTGTATGGGGTATATCCGTTTTATCCATTTATGTACCCCACATTGTTCATGCTCGGGATGGTCGAGTACAACCAGCTCAGAGTGAGTGCTGCGCCACCTGCAGCTGTGCGCACCGGTACGTTTGGAGGCGGCGCTGCCCACCACTGCTCGTGCTGCCCGTGGCCAGGACCAATTTGCTTAGTAACTCACCTCTAGTCCGAACAGTACGAAAAATAAATTTGTTACGTGGTAGAGCCATGCTGCAGCTATATTAGTAGTTTAGTTATAACACGAATGGGTCGGCTCGACCGGGGAAGGACCACGCTCTCACAGAATACCAGCGTAAAATGGCAGCTTGACACTGCTGTGTTTCGTATGATGAGTGTAGAGAACCGGAGACCCATTTTACTGGAAAGGAGGCATTCCATCTTAGTCCTCATGGGTGACGACGCATCTGCATTTTGATTCTGTATTGAGGATAAATGTAGATGTCTATGGGTTACAGCAACCACTTACCATCAGTGTGTGCTCGTTTGTCACTCTATCCTACAAAAAATCCTTTTAGTGAACAAATTTCACGAAAGGATTTCGCTCGCTAAAGTACTTCTAGTAAGTTAGTTGTAATATATTTAGTATATTTAAGTAAGTTAATAAGTAAAGTTAATACATAGTATATTTAAGTAGATTAGCGACACTATCGTAGTGGGTTTGATTAGTCTGTAAGGATAGTTGCTAAGTTTGTGTGTGTGTGTGTGTGTGTGTGTGTGTGTGTGTGTGTGTGTGTGTGTGTGTATGTGTATGTGTATGTGTACAGCCTAGATCACTGTGGCATTGCTCTGTATCTAATCATTAACTTTCATTACAATCAACTCTACCATTCCGTACGATTAGCCCGGACAAATAAATTGAAATTTTTCTATGTTATTTATGTTTTAACTGCCTGCAAATTACCCCCACAGCTCCAATAAAAGGCAGTTAATTCGATATTACAAACAGACACTTCAATTATATTTATATGTACAGATTAGTGGGCATGGGATACAATTATTCTTCTTGATATTTATCAGATGATTTTACCTGGGACAATAATGGTTGTCGATTACCTTTTAACAGTTTATAAAATTCTTCACAACTCAATGTTAAAATTAACTTAAAAACTTACACCGTGTAGTGGCGGTATATCTACTACCTCATATCATCGCGTGGGTGTCGTAAGAAGCGACAGAGGGAAACAAATCAGAGGATGGGCAGCAGCGACTTCCTAATAACAGCTAAAAATAAAAAGTAAAAACTACGGTTACAAACCTGCTTGCCAATTGTGGCAACCATGGCAAATATAGCCCCCAATGAAGCAAATTAAGTGAGAGGTCTATGTTCAGCAGTGGATTTTAATAGGTTATAATGGATGGATACACCGCCAAGACATCAGTGAAAGTAAACGCTCTACAATTGCGTTTTGGCCGGGAGTACTGAAAACATATTAACATTTAAATATTTTTAAATTGTATAGGAAAGTTAGTAAAAAATTCCGCTCGGTAAAGTAAAATGATGTGTCTTACCTAGTTTGAAGAGCACCTCCCGCCCTCCATCAATTGCGTGCACTATCCCCGTCACCACTAACCCCAGCACCACTACTCCCAACACCACTACACTAGGAAATACACACCACTGACGGCAAACTGACGACGACACGTGTTTCGCCTCTACACGAGACATCTTCAGGTGATGTAGACTCTGCAGTGGCTGATCACTAAGTTTAACTATAAACGGAGCAACGAATAAATTTTATAAGGAAAATATATTTTTGCTTGCGATATTTTTGATGTTTTTTACTCTACACATACGAATACTTTGTTAATATATCAAGCAACGCGGACGAAGTCGCGGGTATCAGCTAGTTGTTAATAACGGTGACGTGTCCAGACGTATTGAGACGAGTGGCAATACTACACTACTAGCATTAATCTTAAACAGACAGACAGACAAAAATATTAAAAAATAAAACATTGTTAAAACAATAGGGTATTTTACACCATGTAAAAAAAAGTCAAAGAATAAATATTTATGATAGATTTTGTAAAAAGTAAACGAGAAATATTGATTTCTATTTATAAAAATGCATTATAAATTTTATATTTCAATTTAAAGAATATTTTTTTTACCTGTGCCTTAAATCTGCAAAACAATGTCCGCCATATTAGATAGCGTCATGACGTCACTAGGTCAAAGAACTAAGTTATGTGCTGTGTACTGACTAGCTAATTTCGAAATTTTTCAAGTTATTATTACGATTGTTGACTTTTATTCCGAATTTTATTCAAAAGGAATCTTGGAGGACTGATTCGTAAAAGCGAGTTTATTACTTCGCTTTTAGCACTAATGTTATAGATATTATAATATAAGCTTAGGTGGGAAAAACTTTTTGTTATATTTTTTTGTACACTCTCAGACGAAATAAAAAGTCACTTTTTTATTTGGTCTGAGTACAAACCATGTTTTTAGTCCCATATAATAGAAGAAAACAGGAATTAAGTAAAATACTGCACTGCACTTGCAAGGGCTATCAAAATGGGACAGACGAGCGATAAACCTAATCTATTACAAAACTTGATAATCTAATCTATTACAAAAATTTGACATGCAATAGGTACCTATCATGTCATGATGTTTTGTTTTGTTTAATCGATAGTTAAATATAAGTTATAATTAAATCAAAGTGATCTTCACAGAAGTATAGTTTAGATTTTGTAGACAATGCATTCGGGTCTCTTCTTGCCAGTTTTAACCAAGTATTTCTCATATTTAAATCAGTTGGCACTTTAATCCATAACTTCCCTGGCGTTCTTGTGCTCGTATTTTTGCAATTAGGCATAACACAACCATGATATAAATGATAACTCATTATTAAACATTCAAAAGTATATTATTCCTTTGCAAAATTGTCAAAATTCTACGACAGTGACGTCACGAGTTGAACAGTATGGCGGCTAGCGTTTTCACGCGAAAATTGAAAATGATAGATTAAAAGTGATTTTTATGTCACTATTCGGTTTTAAAAAAATTAAATAAAAATTATAGTGGTTCATTATCACTCTAGGATTCATTTAAAACACTTTTTGAAAATATGTGTAATACCCTATTATTGACGTGTTTTAACGGCGTACAAATTAACGCCTCAGCTCAATAAAAAACAGTTATTACGACATTACGGAGAGGCACTTCAATTTTATTTATATAGATTACCGAACAAAGATCAAGAAAATTTTAAACGTAATTACGAAACAAAAATCTATTAAGACTATCAAACAGCACTGTCATGGAAACCGTTATATATGTTCCTTCTATTTTTTATTCTTTTTATTTAATAATAATAGTTGCACTTCACACTAGGAATTTATCCTGTATGGTGGTAATTTACATATATCACAAGGACCAACATCCGGACCCGGAACAATTATTCGTAGGTCATACGAGAACTTGTTCCGTGCGGAATTCGAACCCGCAGCCCTCAGCGCTGCAACTCATTGCTAAGCCACTGCACCACGGAGGCTTCTATGTCGAGTATAAGTACCGTCATTACATAAACTGTATTACACAAACATAAAACTTATATTTTATGTCTTTAGACTTAAAACACACGTTAATTCACCGTTGCATCCCCACGTCGAGATGCAGTAGAGTCACCAGCTTAAAATGTTGCAGGGACGAAACTTATTTATATCAATGATATGATTGACTTACACCCCCACAGATTGATTGATTGAACATTTTTCCATAGTTGTCACGCTTTATAATCAAGCTTTTCCAATCCCTTTTTACGTGGTGGAGCCATGCAGCAGCACGAATGGGTCGTCTCGTCTGGAGTAAGACCACACTTGCACAGAATACCAGCGTAAAATAGCAGCTTAACGCTGCTGTGTCTCATATGGTGAGTGTAGAGAACCGGAGACACTTTTTACTGGAAACGAGGCATTCCATCTCAGTCCTCAGGGGTGACAACGCATCTGCATTTTGATTCTTAAATGAGGATAAATGTAGATGTCTATGGGCCACAGCATCCACTTAGCATCAGGTGCACTGTGTGCTTCTTTGTACCCTTATTCTAAAAAAATCCTGTACCTTGATTATTCTTGACGAATAGTAAAAACTGAAACCGAAACTTTTTTATTCGATATAGATTATAAATAACACTTACTGAAAGTCACTCTTTTGAAATTGACTGATTTATTTTAATCAGCTCGTTGTATTTTTTAAGGAAGCCTACTTGAAGATGTAGCCAACCTCATACACATAGATAAAATAGAGTAGTCACACACTTATCTGTGACTGATTTCACTCGGTTACTTCGGCGTGTAGGCGCAGAACCTGCCTGGTTAGCCGACTGCTTGTTGCCGTGCATAACTTGCTTACTATTCTGCTTTTTACTCTCATAGATTCCCTGCGCGCACTGGAACTAAGATTTTCCCACAATAGATGAAGAACTGTGTTAAGATTCACGTTTTTTTTTCAGTTAGTAAGGGGTTTTGTGTACTGGAGCCTAATTTAATTAAAAATCAATAGAATTTTCAATATTTAAGGACTGTCCAACAAACTACCGTTGATTTGGTGACCATATGTCTCTTCCTGTAGTGTCCTGGATAGTCTTTTATGAGATATGTATCAATGTGTTCGTAATTTACAGGCCATTAAAGCGCTGTGGGTTCATAAAGTGACTGTTAATCAGCTGGACCTTATCAAAAACCGCTGGTGATATAAAGTGATTGACATTTATAATGCTGGCATTTATGGCGCCGGTTATGAGGGGCGATCGGTTAAACATTCCCAATTTGATTAATGTTTAATAAAATAAAAACTAATAAACATCATAGCGGCCAAGTGGTATAGGCGAAAGAATCTGCCACCGCTTTATAAAAGTCAACAAAGGGAAAGCCATGAATAATCTTATACTATAGATATATACTATAGATATATGCTATAGACCAACATAAAAAATTAAAACAAATAATATTACGATAGCGTAATAAGCTAATAAGTTAATGGGTATTTGGAACTTTGATTTTGATGATATTATTTCTCTACAGTTATTTCATAATAATGACAACATACCTTGATGGTTTTAGTACCTGACTGCTAATTTTTTTACTTTTTTTTAAACGTTACCTCCACACTAGGATTTTCTCCTGTAATCGTGGAGGCAGCTTACATAATATATAAATTACACAAGGACAAACATCCAAAACGGGGACAATTGTTTGTAGGCCATGCGAACTGTCCCTTGTTCCGTGTGGAATTTGAAGCCGCGGCCCTCAGCGCTGCAACTCATTGCCCCACTGCGCCACAGATTCGTCAAACTAAGAAGATAAAATTGCAATGGCTACAGGTAAATGGCGAGACAACTATCTCGAAAAATTTCGGCCCAAATTAACCCTATCGTTTCACGTGTACTACATGTATAGGTCTTTGCTATTGTCTTACTATTGTGTCTGAAAACCGGACAGTGAAAGTGTTAAGCAGTCCAATGGTGGACAGCAGAGTCTAAGGCCCGTATTAATAAACGTTACTCAACTACTAACTCAAGTGCGTAATCATTTGATACGCCCTCATTACGATATCAGCATCTCAAGATCGTTGCTAATTAATAAACACATAAAAACAGTATCTCAAAACGCTGTACTTAGGAATACTGTTCTGTGACTTGCACTCAAGTATACACACTTGAGAGTCGAGTTTCGTTTATTCATCAGTGTGGCACTCAGCTGATATCCTAAACCTAAACTGCATCTTGAGATATGTTTAGTAGTAAGATCATAACATTATTGTACTCAAGTGCGTGTACTTGAGCTGAGTAACGTTTATTAATACGGGTCCAAGGTACGAGATGTCTAGTACCGCGATCGTCAATCTGCTGAGTGTGACGATTATGGCAACTTCTCCTTATAGGAGAGGCCAGTGTCCTTCAATCAGTGGTGGATTATCCTTAAGGCAAACTAGGCACGTGCCTAGGGGCGTAAGGTTAAAAAGGGGCGCGTTCAGAAGTAATAAAACGAAAATAATTAGTTTATTTGATTACCCCTACGTCACCCTCACTCTCTCATCACATTTTTCATTCACGCCCAACTGTTGAGGGTACTCGTGTCCTAATTTTTTACAGCTATAAACTATATTATAAATTAAAATATAGTTTATTTATAAATGGGTAGTTATAATTTACAATATATGGCCGCTAGAGGAGCGCAGATGAGATGCAAGCCTAGGGCGCTGTCAATATTTAATCAGTTTCTGCTTCAGTGGATTATTTACAGGCTGTTAAGGTATGGCAAGTTGGATGTGTGGTGTGACAAGGATGGATAAGATAAGGAATGAGTATATAAGAGGAAGCCTGAAAGTAGCGCCAGTGGTAGAAAAGGTGAGAGGAAGCAGATTGGCATGGTTTGGGCATGTGATGCGGAGGAATGAAAGTCATGTCACAAAACGAGTGTTGAATATGAATGTAGAGGGACACACGGGCAGAGGAAGGCCGAATAAAAGATGGATCGATTGTGTGAAGAGTGATATGAGAATGAAAGGAGTAAGTATGGAAATGACGGCTGATAGAGAGGAATGGAACAAAAAGATTTACTGCGCCGACCCCAGATAATGGGAAATGGTTTAGAGAATGATGATGATGATGATGTTAAGGTATGGCAAGGTAAAGTAAGTAAAGCTCTAGCCCATTTACATCTCACTCCTGGACACAGGCCTCCTCTCACTTCTGAGAGGGTTTTAGGGCAAGGAAGTGTCCACCGCGCTCAGCACTTAAAACTGCAATTAACAATTAATACTCATGGTGTGGCATACATTAATTTCCGTAAGTAAATTCCATAGCGGTTACGCAAATAGATATTTAAGAATTGTTTTTGCTATAATAAAAATTTTAAACAAGGGCGCGAAATCAAAATCCAAGATGTGACATCAAGATCACGATTACTATAACAATTAATACTTGTGAACAGATGCTGCTTGAGGTACAGAGTCTGCTTTGGTCAATCCAATGCATTAGCTTTATGACATATGGGTGATTACTGATTAGGTTCTGTTCATTTTATTTTGACATAGAATTCAATTGTGTTACTAATAAAAATAACAAAACAGAGTTCCTGTGGATTTCCTTTGTTGTTCTTTGTCCGGATTGAGACCTTATTTTTTAATATAACTAAAAGAACATGTTGACGTTTGTCAAAAGAAATCATAATTCCAAAAATAAAAATATAATTACATAAAATTATTATTGCTTTTTTTTAATAGACCTGATGGAAAAGGAGCCTGCGGCTCATCCTTATGGTAATTGATCTCCGCCGCCGAATTGGAGATGCGTTGTAGGTGCCTATGTTCCAATTCTTATTTGTATGAAATACTAGCTGGTACCCGGCGCATTGCTGCCGCAGAATAAATAATTGTGGTAATATTATTTTAAATTTGGAAGTGTTATATTATTTAATTAGGGATGATAATACATTCATTGAAATTAAATGATATACGAGTGTGATTTGTCGATACGATACCCATGCCACCTACTGTAAGTTAATGCTATGCCTATAACCTTCGCGCAAGTGCAATCAATAAGTTGACAAAGTTGTAGCGCAGTCTGATGAACGGTACTGCAGCGCAGCAAATTACAAACAAACAAATATTAAGTTTTATATATAAGAAAAGTGACACTTATTTTAAATACATAGTATGTACATATGTCGATAACTCTAAGTTTTAAAATTAATAGATAAAAGGCTAGGGATATTCGATATACATCGATGCATCGAATTCACTCGATGTTTACAATACGATGCATCGAATCGATCCGATGTTTTGGAAAGCTATTGATATACTCGATGTATCGATGTATTTTCATAAAACATCGAATCAATGATAACACTGTAATAAAGGTATACTTATATATCACTATTAATATTATAACTTCTAAATCAGAAAAACAAAAACATGTTCTGATTTAAAAGTTATAATATTTAACCTGTTGGTGGCGTTAGTTGGCAGCTGTCAGTCCCTTAGCGGGATCAAGAAATTGAGATTGGCTGGTGGTGTATTAAAGAGAATCTAAAGAAAATCGTCTGATCTGTCTCGGTCTTAAGGCGGCCACTCATTTTCGTGCCGCAGCAATCTAGAACGAACAGCGATCGGGGCGATAACAGAACTGTCTCTACACACATGCCTGCGATTCTATGTGAGAGTGTAAGTCTCGCTGGACACACGCGTTGAGAATGGTGCCAGTTTTATCAAAATATAAATACGTTTATTTCGGTAATTTTGTTAACAACATAATACTGAGACTTCCCAGTGAGTAATCAAAGGATACTCGTGTTGGGAATGACCCGATACTTCAAATGAATGAAGAAAAAAAAAGAATAAATAATAATCACAAAATAAACTTCAAATGAATCGGTAAATATAGCCTTGGCTCTTTTTTTATATAAAATAACGGTGACAAATTAGCACAGTCCACCTGATGTTAAGTGGATACTGTGGCCCATAGACACCCATATTTATTGATAAAACAACTAATTAATTAATAATTACACCCCTAACACAGTCCTTAAAATCTGCAGCATGACTCAGCTAAGCAGCTAAGTTTAGAAACGTTACGACGTTCAAATAACGTTCTTTCTGCGGTGCTACCGCAAAAAAAAGACAAAAAGGAGATATTGGGTGAAGAAGCCGCTCTTTATACACTTCTATCACCAGTGTCCGAATTTCATTTTTTTTATTGGTATCCATTGTGACATGTGCTGCGCGCGAAAGTCGCTAACGAACTGATTGAAATTGCCCCAACTGCGCTACACACGTGGCAGCGGTAGCTGCGGTCTAGGGAGCAAGGGAGGTCTGGCGCCCATGTCACTCTGCCGCAGGGCCGTCTTAGATAATTGTCCCTGCTTTCATACACACATCGCAACTAAGGAGGCAATTAAAGGTCATTCCAAATCCTACACCCTAGATTGCCCCTGCAGCAGGCAAGTGAGTAGCCGCCTTTAGACCATTTAACCCAGTGGACTCCTCTCGCATAATTATTCCGCTCTGCCAAGGTATTGGATTTAAAAGCTTGTGCGTTTATAAAAACTGTTTACGAAATCAATTTTATCAAAAACTCTGAAAACTTCTTCAAAGTCTCAGAGTCGCATACCAACACACTCATTCGTGAGGCAGCTACTTATGCAGCTACTTATGCAGCCCCACTCCCCTCCCGCTATAGCGTCCGCAGGCCAAGAAACACTCTCTCGGGCCCGCCTAATAAATTGTCAAACGACCTGAACTGCCTCCTGGCGGCTCAGGCCAATTCTAATTAAATTAAATCATTCAAAATTAATTTGCCTTCGTAGGCACTCCCTAAGCGGCTTGTAGCCGCCTGCGCCCTCTTTTCCCAAAAGAGAGTCGCTTTAGATACGGCATAAGAAGCTTTCAACGGCTGGTTGCCAGTCCCCAAAGGCGGTTTTTAGGGGGTATCACTTAGGTTCCCCTTGTAGGAAGTGAGTCCCCCATAACCGATATCCGGTCTATCGTACCGGATATCGTGGTATGCATAACGCATTTTCCGCGTCCCTACGGGGTAACCCTTTTCCAATTACTTCGGGCGCAAAAAAAAAATCGATTTTATCATTACAAGAATGGTTTCCGCCGAAGTAGGTGCTTTTTAAAAAATGCCGATCGGTGCTGTTAACGTGTGCATAAAGCAGTCAAAATACCTAAAATATACAAAAAGATGGAGTTATATTCCAAATGTGAGTATTTTATTGTGATGCATGTTTTTTTCTATTAAAAGCATTCAAAATAATATCATAAACATTGACCTACTACTAAATGGATCTTGGCCCTGCGCTCAAGTGTCCGAGTCAAAAGAGTTCCAAAATGCAAAAAGAGTTCCAATTGCGTTCCAAAATACCGAACTGTATCACAAAACGAGCAAAACTATTTATATTTATAATTTATATATATTTTTGGTAAGGACTATTAATATTTAATAATTTAAAAGTAATATTTTGCTTAGATACAAGTATTTAAATTAAATTCACATTAATTGTAAAAACAAAAAATCATATCGATAATTTTCGCTACAAGCTGCATAAGATGAAAACAGCTTCTGAAGTTGAAAGGCTGCTAAATTGTCGCAATAAAAATTATATATATAATACGCTTATATTGGTTGACTCGGGACACATTTTTCGTGAATTTTGTTCTAGACCTGCCGTCCATTTATTAGTAGGTCAATGATCATAAAGAATAATTTATTTATTTTTATTGCATTCCTTAATATAAAACAATACAAAGGGCGGACTTAATGCCTTGAGACATTCTCTATCAGTCAACCCATGGAGTGGTGAGTATTTGACGTAGGTGTAGCAGTATAGAATATAAACAAAATAAAAAATATATAAATATATACAGACATACAAATACATATATACGTATGTTAACAATATATTCATTCTTAAGATTAGGATACTTTGTGTTTCGTGCAATAAAGAATATCTATCTTACTGTCTAACATCCTTGAACACTCACTCACACACACACACACACACACACTCGCAAAAGGCGTGCGGACAAAGACAGTGCCGATGTAAGAGTAGATCATTCAAAATTGTCGGTTGTTTGAATGGGGTATCAGGAAGTTGACTACAGATTTATAATGTAGTCATAAAAAGTACTCGATGTTACAAAAACATCGATGTTTCCAACCGATGCATCGAAATACATCGATGCACATTCTCGATGCATCACATCGAAAAAAAACATCGATGTATTTTCAAAGTGGACACCCCTATAAAAGGCTAATTTTAATCGTCAGATAAAAGTTATCCGTCACATAAATTATAACCTGATGTTATATACTCAAAATAAAGCCACTTAAATTAGTGACTGTTAATTAATTAATTATACACGCGACCATCATAGTTCGCGATCTACGCAATGCGAGCGAATACGTGGCATGGGCTCTACCACGTTATTTACGTGGTAGAGCAATGCTGCAACTTTAATACCGGTATAGTTGTAGCACGAATGCCCAGAACTTTCCCAACACTGTAATCCCGTGTCCCGTGATTAATAAGTAAAACTTCTTGACGTATGGCGTGTAACCACAGAACACAATTACTCGTGTAACGGTTATCTGTATTTTGAAAATTGTAAGCTATATAATGCTCTATGAGGCAAACCATACCGCGATGTAAATATTGCAAGTGACACCATCTAGTGAAAAAATATTAAATGTAAGAAAAAGAACAAACCAGAAATAATTATTTTACAAATCCTTACTCACAAGAACAGACGAAATTAATAAATTATACATAAAATAAATCTAAAAATTTATTTTACATATTTCCTTCAAACTATCTTCATGTCTTTAACATCCCGCCCACCAAGGACAACTGTCCTTAGTCCTTTTAGTGTAAAGCAAGGTACATAACAACATTCAACTAATTAAAATAATAAAAACAATCATTTCACACTGAGTAATAATGTGTACAATACCGCAAATGAAGATAAAAATATTAACTAAATAAAATATCATTTATCTTCACAAATTGGTAATACAATTAATTTTGACACAGGCCGTTTTATGATCGATTTTTTTAAAACGTAAGCTAAGCTAAAGCTAAGAAAAACATCCAGGTGTGGAGAAAGTTACGCGTGTTATAACACGCGTAACTTTCTCCACACCTGGATGTTTTTTCACAATACGTTCTAATAACCACCTGGTGGGAGGCAAGTCTGTTTCCCTTACTAAAACAACATCTCCAATTTTTGGTTCAGGATTTGAATGCGCCCATTTGTACCTGTGCATAAAATGGGTCAAGTATTCTTGAGACCACTGTTTTCAAAAATCCTGTATCATGCGCTGGCATAGGTGCCATCGTCGTAACATATTAATGGAAGTGTCATATTGATGATCTGGTGCCGGAATTAATGGCTCGCCTACAAGAAAATGACTTGAAATTAAAGCAAAATATTCAGCTTTATCGTCTATTATAGATGTCATGGGCCGAGGGCAAACCTCAATTTGCGTTAAAACTGTTGACGTCTCCTCATAAGTTAATGTAGAGTTTCCAATCACTTTTTTAAATGAAATTTGGTTGATTTTATGCCAGCTTCCCATATATCTCCGAAATTAAGAGCTTGTGGTGGGTTAAAATGCCACTTTGTATCGTGTGATTCCAACCATTCGCCAATTTTACTGTTTCTTGACATTTCTTCATTAAAAAGTTGCTTGAGTTCCCGAGCTGCACCAACGAAATTAGTGCCATTGTCACTAAATAATTCCACGCAATGACCTCGTCGTGCAGTGAATCGCCTAAATGCTGCTAGAAAACTATCAGAGCTCATGTCGGTTACAACCTCTAGATGGATTGCACGAGTAGCCATACAAATGAATAAACCTATATAGCATTTATATGATCGATTGCTTCGGCCTTTTGAAACCCTTATAGATCGGGAGATGGTGACAGAAAATAGTCTCCCATTTTCTCCTGCATGCCTTTTTAAGAATTGATAACTAACCCTAAAATATGAAAGATAGAGGGGTTACGAGCCCTTGCGCGCTTGCACGTCATAAAGAAAATGGCTTTTCTTTGTGTAAAGAATTTTAGTATTTCTCCGTGACATTATATTGCATGCCTTTGTAGTATAACGTAGTTGGAACAAATTTAAGCTATAATAATTGATGGCATGCAATTCGCAACTGCCGACGGGGCTCAAAGGGTTACGTAGAAATGAAAAAAAAATAGAACATTTCCGTGTTTACAAATTGCATGCCGTTGTAATTTTTTTTTATCGTATGACCAAGGGTGGAAAATATTAGGAAAATGTTGTGAAAATTCAATACAACTTTTCGTGATTTCAAACTGCATGCCATTTGAACAATACTTAATTTTTATAATTTATTGACGTTAGCAAATTTGGCATGCACAACAGGAAGTTGTAAAGTAGTGGCATGCATGACGAAAATTGCAAAAAAACACTGTTATAATTTCCGTGACTTTATTTTGCATGCCATTCAATATTTCATTAAAAAACATTATTTTAAGTTAAAAAAAGGCGTGCATATTACACAAGCCTGACATAAAAAACTTGTGCAAAACTAAAATTTAAAAGAGTTTTTTAACGAAAATAAAAATAAGGGACATTTCCATGTTTTATTTTTGCATGCCTTTTTGTACATTGTCTGTAAATATTATTTTAAACTTCCATAACAAACGGCATGCATGTTTATTGATAAAAAATTACTTAAATAAACAAAAAAACCGCTGCCAATACATTGGTATGTGGCTTTCTTCAAACTAAGTTATTGTTTCTATTATTAAGTACTTGGGTTTACTTTATTAAACAACTGAAATATTTTATATAGTATATTGTCAAAAAGTCACGTAAAATAAGACATTGTTTTTTTCGGTGATTCTGAAATGCTTGTAATTTTTTATGAAACTTTCATTATTATTAAAATACGTTGGTGTTACTTAATACGCATGCCATTTTCGATATATACTTAAAATAATATGTTTTTATGAGATGCAAAACGGCATGCAAACTAAAAACACGGAAATGTTTGATATATTTTATGAAACTTTCATTATTATTTAAAATACGATCGTGTTATTTAATACGCATGCCATTTTCGGTATATACTTAAAATAATATGTTATTATGAAATACAAAACGGCATGCAAATAAAAAACACGGAAATGTTTCATATATTTTATGAAACTTTCATTATTATTTAAAATACGATCGTGTTATTTAATACGCATGCCATTTTCGGTATATACTTAAAATAATATGTTTTTATGTAATACAAAACGGCATGCAAATAAAAAACGCGGAAATGTTTATTTACTTTTTGCAACTTTTGTTATTATTTATAATATAATGATCATGTGCAACATGCATGCTATTTGTATTTCAGAATTATTTGGTCATAAAATTAATATTTATCTTTAGAAGTAGTTTGAAATCACGGAAAATTTGTATTGAAATTTCACAGCATTTTCCTAATATTTTCCATCCTTGGTCATACGAGGGGTGTATGCCAATTTTCGTAAAGTATATTTGAGATAAAAAAAAACTAATTTTTTACAACGGCATGCAATTTGTAAACACGGAAACACGGCTTTTTTTTTCATTTCTACGTAACCCTTTGAGCCCTGCCGGCCGTTGCGAATTGCATGCCATCAACTATTATAGCTTAAATTTGTTCCAACTACGTTATATTACAAAGGCATGCAATATAATGTCACGGAGAAATACTAAAATTCTTTACACAAAGAAAAGCCATTTTCTTTATGACGTGCAAGCGCGCAAGGGCTCGTAACCCCTCTATCTTTCATATTTTAAGGTTAGTTATCAATTCTTAAAAAGGCATGCAGGAGAAAATGGGAGACTTATTTTCTGTCACCATCTCCCGATCTATTATGTTGCTCGGCCCCGCATAATCCACACAACTACGTGAGAAGGCTCTACTTGGCCTTACTCTTGGAGGAGGTAACTGGCCCATCAGCTGAGTTTGGTTATGAGCGGAAAAACGAATACAAGTAACGCATTTTCGAAAATGATTTTTACAAGCGATTTATCTATAAGTATCCAATATTTAGATATCAGGTAATTGATCATTACTTGTGGTCCACCGTGTAATGTTCTCACGGACGAGCAATCCAGCTAAATAAGAATCGTGAGGAATCAATGCTGGATGTTTTGTATATCTATCGACTGGAGCATGATAAATGCGTCCACCAATACGGAGTATGCCTTCGTCGTCTAAGAATGGGATAAGTTTAGTTTTCTTTTGTATAAAGCTACCTATTTTTAATGTTTCTATTTCCTCATTAAATTCTTTGTGCTTTCTTTATCATTATATATAATGCTTTTTTTAATTCTTCTGTTTTCAAATATGCACTAATATTCTTTTTCAGGAATCTTCGATAGGCAATCACTCTTAGCAGTTTCATCAAAGAAGAAAATTTATACCACATGGCATCCTGATCATCGACAGTATTTACTGCTGCACTGTGTATTTTTACAATCCTTTCTTCTATGTTTTTATTCACAAATTTAGAAAAAGGATAATCAATTTTTTTATTACGTAACCAGGATGGACCTTCTAACCAAAGTCGATGATTTCAGATGGAGCAATGCCACGAGATGCGCAATCAGCGGAATTGTATTCTGACTGCACATGAAACCAGTAAGTACGATCTAAATATTGTAATATTTCCGCCACTCGGGATGTGCCGAGGTTGGTGCGTAAACCTGTATGACCTTCAGCGAATACCGTTTGGTGATTCTCAGTATAAGGTACGCAACCCTCGTCGACACACTCTCAATCTTTTAAACGTTGCTAACGAGAGACTTGTGGACGATAAATCCGACACCTCCTTGGGACAGATGGTCGCACTCCCGGTGATAGAACAAGTTGCCGAATTCGAGGATTACCGTGTCCTCACCCTCTCTTCGGACCTCAGTTAATCCTATAATTAACAGTGGTAGAGCCACGCGGCAGCTTTTGCTGTAGCACGGATGGGCCGGCTCGAACCGGGGTGGTACCACGACCTCACAGAAAACCTGCGTGAAGTAGAGGTTTACCTCTGCGTTTCACTTGGTGAGTGCAGGTGGCCGGAGGCCCTTTTTGCTGGAAATGAGGCATTCTATCTTAGTCCTCACGGGTGACAATGCATCTACATTTTGATTTGTAATATAGGATAGATGTAGATGTCTATGGGCCGCAGCAACCACTTACCATCAGGTGGGCTGTGTGCTCGTTTGTCATCCTTATCCTATAAAAAAAATATGCCAGCGTAACTTATCTATCTCTTCTTCCAACTCCACGATCTTCTCGTCAGTCCTCAGGGTGCGTGCGTTGATGTTGTCGAGTCGTTTTAGGTGGTAGCCAAACCTCCACCGGAGATTCTTAGCACCCCCTGCCCCGCCGTTACCATGGTCGCCACCGTAGCCAGGAATAGCAGGGCCGCCGGGGACTGGGGGCCGTCTCTCTGTTGCTCTTTTCATTGAGGGGTATTTGCCATAGTTGCCACGCTTGGCGAGCGGGTTGGCAACCGCAGTTTTTTTTTATTGTACTTTTGCTGTTATCAGGAAGATGCTGCTGCCCATCTCCTGCTTGTTTCCCTTTGTCGCCTTTTACGACACCTACGGGAAGATATGGGGTAGTGGATATTCTTAACCGCCACTACAAAGCAACCAGAGAGTGTGTAGTAATAATTTTATTTGGCGAACCAAAATTATCAATTATGTCTTCAGCTGATGTTATACCTTTATTAACAAAAAACTAGTTTACACGATTCACTGACTTTAGTGAATGCGGGGTGATGTTTAAAAGACATACATTTGGAGATTTAGGGGTTTTAAATTGTGTAATTTCATTTATTTTTTGGAAAAGCTTCTTTGGGTTTTTTATCCAGTCAGCTATTTGGTTTCTCTGAAATTGTCTTTTTAATTTCTTAATTAGGTTTGAGCAGAAGTTACGAAATCTTCTAAATGTAACTTTAAGTATTATATTGTGAGGGTATTTCCTTGATTGTAGTTGCATCCTGTTCCAAAGTTTTATACATCGTAGTGCCCCTAAGGATATCCACGGCTTCCTAACTCTCCTACAACCTGAGACCGGCTTAATTTGAGTGTTAGAGAGTAGTATTAGTATATATGTATATATTTGGATACACTACATAACAATTTAAAAGTGTAACAATTAAACAATTTTATTCATATAACTTTAACTTTTAATTAGTATATGTTCTGTTTTATTTTATAAACAACTTTTATCTGAGGATTGTAAAATCGGCCCTAAAAGAAAGAAAAAAGTACCTACATGAGTGTCACTCGTACAAGACGTACGTGTGACACTCATGCACGTAGACGTACACACAAGTTACAAGTATGGTACGGTAAGGTAAAATGGTGCATCCATTTATGTGATATTTGTTTTAAGTTCAGCTTCATAGAACCTCGCTGCACCTATATTATATAATATGTAAATTTAAAGCGCATGTGAAGAGTATTTTTAAGAGGAATCAACAGCTTATTACATCTATAGAGTTTTGTGTAGCAACGTATATATATATATATATATATATATATATATATAATAACAGACGACCTTTACAATTCTCATTTAATATAATATGCGAACAAATGAAGAAGGAATTACAAATACGGAGTTGATTAAGTAAGAGTAATTTTTGCAGTCTTATAATGAGGGCTAATAATCTTCCACTCACCAGATGTCGCTAGTTATGACTGAGGTAAAGTTTTTGTTACACAGTGTCAGTTAATTGAGAAATTAGTTTTAAATAATAGTTTATTATTATTTAGAGTATTATATTAATACACAACACAACGCGTCAGTATTTTAATTTTTAATTTTTTGCACATTATAACTCTTTTTTTTAAAAGTAGGCTTATAGTTATATTTATAGTTTGGTTTATTCATTTCTAATGTAATTAATATAAAATATAACTAATAATAAAGAAAGAAACCTTAAAGATTACATTTTCCTAAGAAATTATCGTTCCCGCTATGAAATCTGTCAAATATTTTACCTCACTCTAAAGTGGCGCCGCCCTGGTGGCAGAAAAAGTCGTGGATGCCCTCATTCCAATCTTAACGACGCCATAACAGAATACAGATTAATAAATTACAGGCTAATATTGTAACATAAAAAAAAACTAAAGTATACTATGCTATTTTTTTAGTCACGGATACGTGGCATTCCGCCACACACTCTTTAAGTAATACGCAATTTCACTACATTTTTAAAGCTCTATTATCATTATACGCCTAAAATTAATTTTTGTAAAATCTTGAAAAAATCTTGAAAATCTTTATTGCAACAATCACAACAATTTATACGTAACAAAAGCTAAATTCAAGTTCGGGAGACTAAAGAAAGGGTATTGAAGCCAAATTAGTGGTTTTTAAAATTTTCATCAGTCTTTGTCTCTCTGTCTGTCTATTTGTCTATGTATTCACGATTCTGTATGGATTTCCATGAAATTTTGTGTGCATAGATTAATAATAGGTCATCGCGCGCTATGACTAGATACCGCACTACTTGAAAATTACAGCTCCGTGAATGCGGCATCTCAATATTGTAGTGTGTATAAGACAATTGCAAGGATGCTAGTGTGCGTGAAAAATTGTATATGCCAGCAGCTTAACTATTACCCGATTAACGGGAAAATTTATTTTAAGCCATACTTAGTAGTTAAGTTCATAGCTATGAATGTAGACCAGAAATACTTAAAAATGAATAATTTATTAATAGCGAATGTATCAATATATTTGTGTGTATTATGTATGGATTTTTCTTCTGAATAAATGTCATATAAATGATAAGGCCTCATTTTTATCAGTTTAATGTTTATATTTAAATGTCTGACTAATATTCACAAATTATTTAAAAAAAATAGTTATATATTATATGAGGTAACCAAAATAGTGCTCTTTCTATTTCTATTCTACGCGTCAGTATGAACAACTTTTACTATCGATCTATCTTCGAAATCGCAAGAAAAATCATGTCTCCCATACATTTTGAACAAGTTTGTATGAAATTCTGTATGGAGAAACGAGCACACAGTCTATCTGATGGTAAGTGGTTGCTATGGTTGATAGAAATCAACATCTATCTTCGTTAAGAATCAAAATGCAGATGCGTTGCAACCTCTGTTGTCCTCTAAAGTTATTCATGTTTACGGGTAGAATCATTCCCTAAGTTATTGAGTACTATTTTGTTACACTTCTACTTAGTATATAAGGTCGGGGAAAAAGTTGCTCCGTATTGTATATACAATTTCAAGACATTTTTCTTTTAAAGTTTTATTACATTTAATTATAAAATATATATGGGTCCATTTTGTTCGATAACTTGATGCGATCTTGTAGGTAGTGACATAATCGCGTTGCTGTAGAAACCTTGGGATTTTTTGAGTTTTATTAGATATATTAAATACCAGAGATTTGAAGCAACATGATTATGCATCGCAATTATAATGGAAATAAAAATAATATTCTTAATTATTTAGAACATGCGAAACAATATATTATAAACTTAAATAGTAAAACCTCCAGGAAGCTTTCGTTAAAAGAACACAAGTAACAAAAAAAATAATGATTAAAAGTTTTAAACCACTTTTAAGGACTCAAGCAAATACTGGGTTTTTAGGATTGTTTGTGTATATTGAAAGTCTCAAACAGATAACTAATCTTGGGCGTTATCATGATGAAAGACAAATCCTTTTGTGATGATCAATACTGGCCGTTTTTTTTTCTTTTTCTTGCTTGAGTCTCATTATTTGTTGGCAGTAGAGATAAGAATCGATGGTTTTACCAGGCGGTAAAAGCTCATGATAAACAATACGCTTTCAATCCCACCATACACACATCATCATCTTATTGTGTGTTAATCCAGATTTCGCTACAGTCTGTAAACAAAACACATATCAATACAGAAAAAATCACGTTTCTTCTATGGCCTTCATACAAGAAACGTGATTTAGGGATCCTTTAATATTTTATTTTTATTATATGTTGTTATAGCAGCAATACAATTAGCCAATACAAATTCTGTAAAAATTTCAAGTATCTACATATTACGATTCATAAAATACAGCCTGCTGACAGACAGACGGAACGATAGTGGAAACTTAGGTCCCGTTGACGACACTCTTTAGGTACCGAACCCTAATAAACGGAAATAATGTTTTAATAATAAAAATAACAATTAATAAAACAACATATAAATATTAGGTCATTTGAGCAATACTACAAAAATAAACATTAAATAATATAGAATTAGGTTTTATTATAATAAGTTAAATATATTACACATATTATAAAATATAGTAACAATAAATTCACATATAAAAATCTCAGCCACGGGGAACTTTATTTTTGTATACGCGGCAACACTGAATGGCGTCATTCATCTTTTGTAACTTATTTATGACTTGTGTTATTTTATGTTGAAATTGTATGATATTTACTGATAGTATGTGACCCCAGTATCTTTCTTATTTCTTGTAGTATTATTTTTACACAGTTCCACTTTCGGATTATGATCAAAATTTAATAAAACGTTCGGTACGTCCACATCACATGTCGCCTCAGGCCCGAGCCAGTCGCGTTGCAGGCGACTCTCCTGCAACGCGACTGGCTCGGGTACGCCGATTTCGGCATAGTATTTGTTGCCGTATATTACAAGAACGCTGGCGGTACCTAGTCTGAGCGCGCGAAGACCTATCAATAATCTAAGTTTGTGTGATAGAAAGTTAGGGATCCGGAGCAACTATATGGGCTACTTTTTATCTGATTACAGAACTTCAAAAAAGGAGGGTTAATTGTTTTCCTTCTTTAACATATTAATTTCTATTTTAAATGATTCGGTAATTTATATGGGGAATGATTAAGTGTTTTTTTTAAATAATTACCATATTTATAAATAAAGCCTGAAATTAGTTTTAATCGTTTCTCTTTTTCAACGCCATCTATACATATACACTTTTTATAGGATAAGGGTGACAAGCATCAGGCGAGCACACAGTCCACCTGATGGTAAGTGGTTGATGTGATCCATAGATATCTATATCTATCCTCAATAAAATGCAGATGCGTTGACACACATGAGGACTAAGATGGAACGCCTTTTTTCCAGTAAAAAGGGTCTTCGGTTCTCTACACTCACCATACGAAACACAGTTGTAGGTAGTATTAAGCTGCTATTTTACGCTGGTATTCTGTGAGATCGTGGTCCTTCCTCAGACAAGCCGACCCATTCGTGCTACAAATATACTACTAATATAGCTGCAGCATGGCTCTAGCACGTATAAAAAGATACATAAATACATACAAATAAATAAAATTGAAGTGTCTGTTTATAATGTTAAAATAACAGGTTGTTACTAAATGCATATGAAAATATATATGGTACTTATGACAAAATAACAATTTTTATAATTTTTTCTGTCTGTTTGTTTGTTCCGGCTAATCTCCGAAACGCCTGGGCCGATTTTGACGGACTTTTTTGACTGGCAGATATCTGATGTTATAAGGAGTAACTTAGGATACTTTTATTTTAGAAAAAGAATTAGGGTTCCACGCAAACAAATTAAAATCGTAATCGTAATAATTTACACGCGGGCGAAGTCGCGGGAAACAGCTAGTCCAGGGGTCGGCAACCTTTCAAGACAGAAGATCTAAAAGTTACAATTTACAAAATTGACCAGTTTTGACATTCACTAAAACATTTCACTATATTACATTACTATATTACAATCATTAAAATAAAGGAATTTCATAACAAATAGTATTAAATCAAATTAAAACGTACAAATGTTTTAGCAAAAAATGTATTAAAGTGCTTTAGCTAGAATAATGAAATAATTAATTTTTGGATAACGAACTAAAGAGCCGCAACTTTGATCGAAAAAGCCGCATGCGGCTCGCGAGCCGCAGGTTGCCGACCCCTGAGCTAGTCTATCGTAAAGTAAAAAAGTAGTAGGTATTATTTTTCCTCAGCTACTACTAAATTAAATAATATAAGTAATTTTCTCCAAATGTAATTATTTATTTATAAGTTTGATATTGTTTATTTAAACTAAGGTTCTTTGTTTTTAGTTATTTCGTTAATTATAATATTTAATTTAATAGTAAATAAGTTAAACAGTAACAGTGTAATCATTTATCTAAAATTATAAAATATGAGATGATTTTTAGTTTAATTAAGTACTAGTCTATAAATAAAAGACAGTTGCCAGATAGTAGAGATAATCATATCATAAAATAGTTGATTTTCATGAAATGGTGACATTTCATAAAATTTAACACTATTTGTTGGCCATATAATGATACCCCTTGAACAAATTAATGAATTGAGAATGTTTAACGATATTAGCAACTAAACACAACATTACTATTTTATGATATTATGATCACATCGTAAAATAATTTTACTAGCCGCTAGCCCCGCTGACTACGCATGTTTTTCTAAATCATTTTGTTCCTAATTTATAAATTATATAAATGTTCGAAGCTTGGGTGCGATTGGGCCACCCCAGTCGCATCTCAACTTACTGTCAAAGATATTCCTATAGATGGTACAATTTTCTGTTTTACAGTTTTAAACTTTTATTAGCGCCATCTACTTACTACTAAATAAACTAATAATAAGTAAATGATAAAATTAAAATGAATGCTACTGGACATTTATTCCTGTAGCATCAAATATTGTCAGACTTAAAATATCCAGGTTTCTGGACAATAACCAGATGGTTTACCGTATTTTTTAAACGTCCGGTACGGTAGAGCCTTGCTGCAGCTATCTTCATTGTATAGTTGTAGCAGAAATGGGTCGGCTCGACCGGGGAAGGACCACGCTCTCAGAGAATACCAGCGTAAAATAGCAGCTTAATGCTGCTGTGTTTCGTATGGTGAGTGTAGAGAACCGGTGACACTTTTTACTGGTAGAGGCATTCCATCTTAGTCCTCACGGCTGGCAACGAATCTGCATTTTGATTCGCAAACGAGGATAGATTTTTTTGAGCCACAGCAACCTCTTACTGTGGACTGTGTGATCGCTTATCACCCATAACCTATAAAATATCCACGTTTAGCAAAATGCCTAACTAAACTATTATGCTGGATACTGTATATACAAAATTGTGATGGAGAAAGAATCTCTTTAATATTGGGTGTCTATCGGCACGGCATAGCAATAATTTTAATAACTTTATTTGTCATCAATTTGTCTGATGTAAGTAATTTATTGTGAGATTTTTACCCCTTTTTGATGGAATAGTTCGTGGTAAGATATGCTTCATGACATGCTGACCGTGCTTTATGACATTTCTTGGGGGAGGCCTATGTTGAGCTGTGTACTTGTGGGGCTGTAATGATGATGACGATAATGATCGTCGGATGACTAATTATTATGTAGTGCGGTCCAAAGCTACAGTGCAGAAGCTACGTTTCGGTTTTTATGAATTTTATTGAAAGAAATTGTTAATAATTTAAATTAAAAATTTCAAAAGACACCAAAACAAAAACAACTGATGATCTTCAAACGGCTAAACAGGTTTTCTTGAAATATATCTGAGAACACTCGCGATCAAGACACCTTTCAAACAACGATAACTTAATCAAAGTCGGTTCATCCGTTAAGGAGCTATGATGCTACAGATAGACACACAGGTACATAGATACACAGCCACAGAAATACACAGATACACACTACAAATATATCAGCCCTCTATTTTCGTCGGGGGTTAAAAAGCTGTGTAGCTCGCCGTAAGATTTCATGACACGGGAGCAAACCATGTACGATTCCCGCGAGAACTAATAAAAGTGGTATATTTTTTATGTGCTGATTTACCACTTGTTCGGTGAAGTGGTGAAGAATAACTTCGTTGGGACGCCTATGTGTCTGAGTAGTTAAAAAAATTGTGGTTATGTGTAAACGACTAACACGTATTGAAGCATTGCGGCGAACTCTTTCCTGCCCACACAACACTATGTGGCCCTATGGAGCCCTGTGCACAGTTGTGAGACTTTAGTAAGCTATTTTATTTAAGGAAAACATCGTGAGGAAACCTGCATGTCTAAGAAATAAGAAAAAAAATATTTCGAAGATTTTGAAGATATGTGAAGTTCGCCAACAACAAAACCCTCTCAGAAATTAGAGGAGGCATATACCCAGCAGTGGGACGTATGTATACAGGCTGTAACTTTTAACTTTAACTTTTTCACTTTTAATGAGATTTGTAAAACAGCTTGTCATTTAACCCTTTCGCTGTCCCGTGCACTACATATAGGTCATTGCTATTGTCTTACTATTGTGTCTGGAAACCGGACAGTGAACGTGTTAAAATAGCTTTCATATATTCAGACATATTAAGATTTTTGAAACATTCTTGGTTTCATATCTAATATGAGTACATTATCTGAATAAACAGATTCTTGCGAAAAAGTATTGTTATATCAAAGAAAGCAAATTTTACTTAAACACAGGTTCCTTTTAAAAGCTTTTATTTAACTTGCAATGTATGTTTGTTAGGGTCAAATCTTGCAACTGAATTTTAAATCAGTTATCCTCAACCGATTGTGCTGAAATTTTGCAAACATATTTAGTTTGGATGGCAATGCATGGTTAGCTAATTGACGTCATACTAAACGAAATATGGCGGACGGCTCATGATGGCGGTCTAGTTTTTTCCTATGAACTCTTATGATATGGGTATCAAACGAAAGGGTACGCTGAGAAGAATACGAATAAGCATGCTCCAGACGGATGTAATCCAGCGTCCCAACAGAGGTGACCTTGCTTGTTGACATCCATCTAGACAGCAGATTTAATCCAAATTTTATACGACCTTAAACGTCGGATTACATCCGTTTAGCCGGCAGATTACATCTTACCAAAGACATTTGTGCAGCGGTAAGCACGTATACGGGTGCAAAATGTCATCTACGGACCAGCAAAGCGCACGCGAATTTAAAAACTAGTAATAAATAATAAAAACACATTTTGTAACACTTTATATATTCCATTGTTATATATTATCTTTTGGAAAAAGTCACAAGGCATCCGACTACTACGACTCAGGTGGCTCGTTACTCGTAAAAACTAATGTTTCGCAAGCAAAGAACGACGTAGTGACAGTCAAAACGTCCAAATTCCATCAAAAGAAGCTGAATTTTACGACAGATATAATTAAAAACGTTTTAAAACCTATTTGGAAATAACACGCGAATCAAATTAATATTTTATAGCAGTAAGCCGTGTTGGGGACGCGTCGGACGTGATGTCACCGCGTCGTAAAACTAATTAGAGCTCGTATGCTATATCGCCTGCGATTTATAGCTGCTATTAATATTAACTGGCTTGCGCGTACAGTTTTACTCGTCTAGCTGTTCTCTCGGATAGTTCACCATTTTAGTGCCAGTGGTTTTTACGTCTCATAGAATATTTTATACGAATGCGAAGTCAAGCGTCTATGATTTATGTATTGTGTTTTGCTTTGGTATTGTTTGGTTTATTATAAAGTTAGTAAATTACAGCCTTTATAGGACCTACGGCTGAGCGAAGGCCTTCTCTTATATCTGTTAGGATTATGGAACAATAATCTCGCCCCTCCAGTGCGAGATTTACCGCCGACCTCGAGTTAAATCAGCACTTAAAATTGTATTATAAGAAATGTTGAGGCAAGCGCCTATATCCCAAGCTATCTACTCCATTTTTGATCTTACGCGTATCTATTTCAATGCTACATATCAAAGAATACGTTAAGAAAACGGCCGAATGAAAATATAGTGAAATTTTCAACCGACCGAACCCTAAAGATGCCGAATAAGCCGAATACCGAACCATAACCGAATATTCGTTGCAAATCCATTATGTTCACATGATTTAGCGTTGATTTCATTATTTTTTATAGTTCTCTCATCAAATTATATCATTTTGCCTAACCCCACTGTTATTTTATCGAAATTGAAACCGGCTCAAAGGACTACTTCGAAGTAAACGCAATTTTTATATCTTATTACTTTGTTAGATATGCGTACCTATCTAAAGTTAAAAAATGGCCCACACACGTCCCTCCTCTGCAAAATCCAATATTTAATCCAATAAGCCAATATTTGCAGTGCTCTTGCAGGGTTCTTGTTTTGAACTATTTTCTACCGACTTCAAAAAGGAAGAGGTACTCAATTCTACTGTATGTTTTTTTATGTGGTTTACCTCATAACTTTTTTCTAGCTAAACCAAATTCGATAATTCTTTTTTTATTTGAAAGCTGGTGCTTCTCGTGTGGTTCCATGTAAATAATTAACCAAGGTCTGACCAGTAATTTTCGAGTTATCCTTAATAATTTATATTGAAGTCGGTTAAACAAAATTTTTTTGTTATATCACTTGTTACGAATTACGTATTAATAATAGTTAATACCCGGTGTAGTCAACTGATTCAGAGCCATTTTGAAAATTTCAACACCCTAACTAATGAGGAAGTTTTTTTAAAATCAATTACTAAATTCGAACCGAACAGACATTAAGGAAAGCGAATTAAAAAACGTTGAATAAAACTACTTTTACGGATTTTATCGCGTTTAATTAACTTATTTTATATTCCCGACGTTTCGGTTGTTTTCCAGCAACCATGGTCACGGGGGACTGAGGTGATTGACGTCCCGATGTCAGAGTTAATCCGGAGTACCTTCAGCTTTTTTAATTATTAAGTGGCGAAGCTTGCGAAGTCACTTATTGATTTCACGATGTCTGTCCGTCTGTCCGTCTGTCCGTCTGTCCGTCCGTCTGTCCGTCTGTCCCACGATTATCTCGAGAACGGTTTCGAATTTTCAAATTCTGTTTTCGGCAATCGATTACTGATCACCCAGGCATCTGAACCTCCTATTTTGAAACTGATTGCTCAACGGCAACCGTTAGAAACCGCTACAAAGCTGATTGCTTCGCCACTTTGCTATGCTGTTAGCTTGCTAGGTTTATTAATTTTGGTCTGATCTACGCAGAATGAACTTACTGTGTCTTGATTAATTAATTTAATTAATTAATTAACTTAATTCAAAATTATTTCTTATTTATAATATAATTTATAAATTTTTTGCCAACCCGCTTGCTGAGCGTAGCAACTATGGCAAATATCTCTCATATTCAACAGGACTTTTGATAGGCTTTAATGGTAATATCAACGAATAACACACGACATCCAAGTCCGTCAGCAGGTGGGTCGCGTCAAAACAAGTCGAAATGCCATTCCATTCATTACATTAGTAAAACTATTAAGGCGGCGCCCTCGGCTGGTGCAGAGCGGCACATTAGTTACTGGAACACCCTGTGCGACGCGCGAGTCACACTAGTGTTTATAAATTTTCTTGTAAAGTTCTATCGATAAATATAAGTGCGCAATTTAAAACATGAAAATCAATGATTTAAAGAGCACCTTCTCTCCCTAACAATGAGGGCTAATAATTTTCTGCTCACCAGATGTCGCTAGTTGACACTGAGGTAAAGTTTTTTTGTTACACAATGTAATTTAATTGAGAAGTTGGTTTTTAATAAAAGTTTATCAATTTCTAGAGTAGTATATTAATACACAAAACAATTTTTCAGTGGTTTGCTCTTTAATTTTTTGCACATTTTTAACTTTTTTTTTAATTTTTCTACTTTTATGAATATCTGTGGTTTGGTTTATTTATTTTAATCTTATTAATATAGCTAATAGTACAGAAAGAAACAATAACCTTTACATTTTTCGAACAAATTAACTTCCCCGCTATGAAATCTGTCAAATATTATACCTCACTGTGGCGCCGCCCTGGTGGCAGAAAAATTTGTGGATACCCTCATTGCGTATAATGTTACTGACAGTACTAAACCCAAAACCACTCTCTCCAATAATACTACAATAAGAAAAACACACCACTATCGATATAACGTCATCTGTTTCGCCTCTTAATGAAAAAATCTAATATCATATATTAGCTTCTTCACTCAAGAAATTCTCAAGCTAAATGAGTCAAGAAGTTGGTGTTGTTCCACTCCCGTAGCTCAGAAATCACGTAAACCTGTTGGTCTTGCGCCTAATCTCACTCCGGTTGTTACGGATAGCCATCTGGCTATGAGAATAAGGGAAAAGAAACTGCACTTATCATCACAGTTCACACACACTCTCCTGCACTATAATTTTGTCCCGCCCAGATGGCTAGTCTCTCTCCGCGGAGACGGACCGCCATGACCGAATTTCGGTATAAAGGATATTATTATTATTTTTATTTTCACATCTATACCAATAATGGAATGGATTTTCACGTGGTAGAGACATACTGCAGCTATATTACTGGTATAGTTGTAGCACGAATGGGTCGACTCGACCGGGGAAGGACCACGCTCTCACAGAATACCAGCGTAAAATAGCAGCTTAATGCTCCTGTGTTTGGTGAGTGTAGAGAACCGGTGAGCCGGAGACCCTTTGTACTAGAAAAGAGGCATTCCATCTTAGTCCTCACGGGTGACAACGCATCTGCATTTTGATTCGTAATCGAGGATAGATGCAGATGTCTATGGGCCACGGCAACCACTTACCATCAGGTGGACTGTGTGCTCGTTTGTCACCCTTATCCTATAAAAAAATCGTCTAATTTTAATGTCAAAATAACAGCTTTTTACTAAATGCATATGAAAGTATATACGGTACCTATAACAAAAAAAAACAATTTAAAAAAAATTGTCTATCTATTCGTTCCAACTCCTCTCCGAAACGGCTAGACCGATTTTGACGGAACTTTCACTGTCAGATAGCTGATATTTTTTAACAGTGGTAGAGCCAGGCGGCAGCTTTTGCTGTCGCACGGATGGGCCGGCTCGAACCGGGGTGGTACCTCGACCTCACAGAATACCAGCGTGAAGTAGAGGTTTACCTCTGCGTTTCGCTTGGTGAGTGCAGGTGGCCGGAGGCCCTTTTTACTGGAAATGAGGCATTCCATTTCCAGTAAAAAGGCATCCAGGCATCGGGTGGACTGTGTGCTCGTTTGTCACCCATATCCCATAAAAAAAATTAAGGAGTACTACTTTTATTTTAGAAAAAGAATTAAGGTTCCGCGCAAAAAAATTCAAACCCATGAAATCCATCCTAATAAATTCCACGCGGACAATTAAGAGTGAAAAAATTCAATAATATAATGGTAGCGATCACCTCATTTCTAGGAGTTACTATCCATCATCTACTCTTGTAGTATAAGAATCCTTACCAGGACATTATGAATTGCCTCACAGTAGAGATATTAGCAATAGTTGCCACGCTGGACAAGCGGGCAAGGGTCTCATCTACTAGTTCAGTTTCTCTCTGTCGTCACATACGGCACCAACATGATGATGTAGGGTAATGGATATTTTTACGGATTATGCAGTTTTTACTTAAAAAAATCCTTTTGATAGGTAGGTCGCGCTTATTAATAATATCTATTCAGAGAGGTCATAAATCATAAATTAAAAACAATTTAAATATGGAAAATATCAATACAAATATTAAGTGACATATCGGCACAAACACAGATGATCTGTTCCGGCTCTGTTAAAGACCAAACAATCGCTGGAGAACAAATGTTCTCTCAACTATAACTCTTAAACATCAAAAATTCTATAAACAGGTAGCTCACTCGAATGTTTTAAGGTAATCTGTGGGAGAGAACTATGTTTAGAAGTGAAGTGAAAAGTAAAGTTGTGATGGGCTGCAGTAATGGAGTGTAGTGATAGAAACAAAAACAGAAACAAACTTTTTCATTCAATATAGATTAAAAATAGAACTTATTATTTATAATCTATGTTACTACTACCTATATTAAAAATTCATGTAAAATTAACCTAATAAATATTGATTCAAAACAAATACAAATAAAGCAATCGCTTAACACGATCCCTTTCAGATATGTGGTTTATTTTAATTGAAAACATGGAAGAATTAATTTTACGCACTTATTTTTATTATAAAATTATAATAAATAAACAGTTAAATTTCATAATTTATGATATGAATAATAACAAAAATGTATCGTAAATCTTCACATGACCCCATCCCTACGACTTCGCGAAGACACTGAGCAATAACATCCTCCATCGAACGCGTATATTTAACGCTGCTGTATTATTGTTACGACTAAAAAAACAAAAAAACATACATATTGCCAACGTGATATGGTCTAAGCCAATCGCAAATATAAATTTGTGAATTTAAAATCCATTTTACTGTAGATCAATCGATTACAGTTCTTAACGCTCACGTAATATGGTTCATAACAACTGCTCGGAATACTTGGTAATAAGGAAGATGTTCACCTGCTGTGAGATTCGCGCCATTTGATTTAAGCGTACAAATGCACCTCGGTATTAATTCACTCGCAATTTGTCATTCAATGTGAGAAAGTAGTATATTGTTCCTGGTCAAGGGAAAATAATTATTGTAATATGTAGAACTATATATTTCGCACCACCCAGAACATAATTTGCAGATGATTTTTTTTAAGATTGGGTACAACGAGCACACAGTCCACCTGATAGCCCATAAACATTTACATTTATCCGCGGTTAAGAATCAAAATGCAGATGCGTTGTCACCCGTGAGGACAAAGATGAAGTGCCTCGCTTTCAGTAAAAAGGGTCTCCGGTTCTCTAGACTCACCATAAGTAGGTCACTCAACAAGTTTTCAAATGCTCAAAATTTAAAAATGGAACGCATCCGTGTTATATGTTTCTAAAAAGCAAATTTATTTAAAAATAGAACTCCATAAGTCAATATTTAAAATATAAAAAAGTTCTTTTACTTTTCCTGCAACGCTTCCCGCTCTTTTCATTTAAAACGATGGATCTTAACCGTGAACATTTGCGCGATATAAGGTGCCTACGGGTAATAAGGCCTGTCGGCTAATAAGACCTAATTAACAAAAATCGTATTTATAATAACCGCACTCGCTTAAAGAGATAATAACAGACTCCTATTGCACGATAATGTCTCTACAAGTTTGCAGAGATGCGCTACCCCGCGTCCTGCCACCAGAATTGCATTATCTATCATAGGATACGACCGCACTGCACCAATAATAAAAATCAGTCCAAAGAAATCGTTGGTATGTTTTGTAATATTTCACTTAGCTATCTAAAATCGTAATACCTTTATGAATAAATGCTTTGTTGATCTTGAAGGTTTGAGTAACGTATCGTAGTCAGTTTTTTTTAATTCGGTTTTTCTTACATACTTGGTCGGCGGTTATTAATGCCTACTAAATTTCACCATAGGCATTATTGTACTCTTTTTTCTTGTGTAAGTTTTTGTTTTATTATGAAATTTATATCACTTTTAAAATGTTGTAAATGCAAATAAATCGTGCGTTTTTATTATTAAACTAATGTCGTAGTCAGAAAAAGGCCTGGTTTCAGCTGCCCAAACTGTACAAAGACAAAGTGTGTCGAAGAATTAAGGATTTTACATTAGAAGCTATTAAATTAGGTGTAAATTATTGGTCCCGCGCCTAATCTCTCTCGGACCGTATCGAATTGCGATTTGATAATTGTGAGGGAATAGAGAGTGCACCTGTGCTTACGCATACATTCGGACACTATAATTCTGTACTGTGCTGATGGGCTAGTCTTCGTTGAGACTGGCCGCTGTGACAGAAATTAAGTTGGGAGGACACTCAACGCAACAATAAGCCCAATTATCTACTCAACCTAATACTCAACTCGAGACTTAACCGACACTCTGATGATAATCACGAGGAGTGAGTTTGTTTGTTAGTTTGTTCATAACTAGAGCCCAATGACTTCGTCAATCCTACTTAGCGGTACCTGTCTCTGACGCCAGGCTATATATATAGGTATTTATATTCAAATGTGAGCCCCGATGATTACGGCATTTGGATTGTATATAGGACTAGAGCCCAATGACTTCGTCAATCTTACTTAGCGGTACCATGTAGCGACATCTATGGAAATGTATTAAATAAAGAACGATGTATTTAGCGCGTCAAATTTTTATATCGATATACATCGCAACCGCTTCCGTAGATAGATAATAGATGGCGCTAGAGTAGTCAAGTGAGCTCGGCCACGGTCCTTATTGCTTTGTAAGAGAGATTATACTAATGACTTTAAATGCTGTTATGCGAGGCAAATTATATATATTTTTTAGAATTCTAAGCCTTAATTGCATTCATGTGATTATAGATCGCAAATATTAAATTTATTATGTATAAATTGTATATTTGAGTTCGTTAAATCTTTAGGCCCTACCATAGTAAAATAAGACCTACTCGTATTTGCAAGGTTTAACGAAATATTTAATTTCGTTTTTCTTTATGCCAAATGTTACAATCATTCGTTCATACTTTATAGAAACTGTACTAAACTATAGATTTTTATTAAAATTGGTAGACCAAGTTAGATTTTGTGATTTTATTTTCAATTTGCCCTTAGCTAGGCCTTATTACCCGCAGGTACCTTATTATGATTTTAAATTCAATTTAACCGAACAATTAAGTTTACAACGGTTACAACCAGCATCAGGGGACTCAGCTCCATCAGGTGCAACAATTTTTAGGTGATTTGCTGAATTCAAAAGATGTAAATTTAATCTTAAAGATGACCAAAGAATTCAAATTCAGTATAAAATGCAGACCTGGCCCATGCTCGATATAACGCTTATTCGATAAGATCGAAAGTAGACTAGAAGGCAGTGTCAGAAATAAAATTAAAACAGTAATAATAATAGAAATACTTTTTTCTTTATAAAATTGGTTAGAGAAACGAACGTAACGTCCACTTGCTGCAGCCCATGGAAACCTGCAACCAACGTCAAACAAAGTGATCTCGGCGGACTAAGATGAAATGCATTCTGTAATTATACTGGTTCTTTATACTATTGACTCTATAGTACTAGTGCTTGGCAATAGAATGAGGGCTAATAATTTCCTGCTCACCAGATGTCGCTAGTTGACACTGAGATAAAGTTTTTGTTACACAATGTAATTTAATTGATAAGTTGTTTGTTAATAAAAGTTTATCAGTTTCCATAGTATTATATTAATACACAAAACAATGATTTGCTCATCCATCAGTGGTTTGCTCTTTAACTTTTGCACATTTTTAACTTTTTTTTAATTTTTCTACTTTTATGCATATATGGGGTTTGGTTTGTTTATTTTTAATATTATTAATATAAAATATAGCTAATAGTACAAAAAAACAGTAACGTTTACATTTTCCGAACAAATTAACTTCACCGCTACGAAATCTGTCAAATATTATACCTCAATTTCTAGTGGCGCCGCCCTGCCGGCAGAAAAATTCATGGCCCTCATTCAACAGATCTCCTCATGATGATCTCAGATCAACGAGTGGTACCTATGCAGATGAACATCTAGGCAGAAAAGGAGTCCTGCAATTTAGGTCTCTTCTTCATGAGTGGCATTATTTATAAATTCTGGGTCGTAGTTCTTCGTCTAGTTCATCTAGTCTCACAAAATAACCAAAAATATATGTGACGTTTGAACTCTTAATGATAATTTTCCAATGGACAACTTTGTGTTCATCGTCGTATCAAACGGAACGATACATATAGAACAGTGCATTTTGTTTTGTAATGTGACAAACCAAACCTTATTGCGGAAATATTTTAACAATTACTACTTACTGTAACCGACCACGCGTTGCTTGGCTCAAAGAGTCTTCAATAAAAAGTATAGTTTACGCGCGTATTCGAATGCCACATCATCATGTTATTTTTTTATAGATGAGGGAGCAAACAAGCATGCGGCTCTCCTCATGATAAGTGATTACCGCCGCCCATTTTATGCTGTAAAAAAGATTAGAAGTCTAACTAGTGTTGAAACAGCTAGACTTGTTTACTTTAGCTATTTCCATAGCATAATGTCGTATGGTATTTTGCTATGGGGACACGCAGCTGACACTGAAATTATATTTGTTTTACAGAAGAGGGCCATAAGATCAATTTATGATTTAAAGCCTAAAGAGTCGCTGCGACAAAAATTTAAGGAAATTAATATATTAACTTTGGCCTCTCAATACATTTATGAAAATGTAATGTACGTACACAAAAATAAAAGTAGTTTTACAAAAATAATTGATATTCATTCTGTAAATACTAGGAACAGACACAAGCTAGTAGTACCAGTTACTCGACTCCATCGAGTCAGTAATTCATTCTTGGGGCGATGTAAATGCTTTTACAACAAAATTCCAGAAAATATACAAAATTTGACCTGCTCAAAGTTCAAAAACTTTATTAAACTAAGTTTGTATAAAAAGGGTTATTATAATATTAAGGAATTTATGGATGATAATAACCCCTGGAAATGAGGTGATCGCTACCAAGCTATTTCTAATTTGTTATGTTGTTAATTTGTTAGCTGTTAAGCTGTTATTTATAAAAAAAAGTCCCGCTGGGTCTCTTGCTGGTTCATCCCAGGACAAAGGTTTTTTCCGGACCAGTGGTAATCAAACAAAAGAGTGACTTTCAATAAGTATTATTTATAATCTATATTGAATAAAAAGTTTCTGTTTCTGTTTCTGTTTCATGAACAATTGCAACACCAGGGGAATTACAGGTGCGTTGCCGGCCTTTTAGAAAGAAGTAAGTTCTTTTCTTGAAGGTTTCTAAGTCGTATCGGTCCAGAAAAATCGCTAGTGGTATTGGCGACTGGAATTAATCCATACAATTCATCAGAGCACTGCCCGTGGTGAATGCCATAGAAAATGTAAAGAGATGCAACATCCCTTCGCAGCGCCAGTGATTCGAGCCGATTTTTAAAGCAAAAAGTTCTAAAGCAAAGATGAAAACCTTTCGGAGACTTATGATTATCAAAGTTTTTGCTTTGCTACCTAACCGTAAAAAAGTAAAAACCGACTTAAAATTGCTAAACACGAAGTTATTTATTTGATACCCTTAGGGCTGGATTTTTTTCTCTACCACACTTGAACCTATATCAGTTCTCATCCCGTAACATACATAAAAACAACATACACTCGAATTGAGAGCCTCCTCCTTTTTTGAAGTCGATTAATAAAATACGCAACTTAAAAATTAAAGAACTTGAAAATTAAAGAAGAGGAAAAACAAATCGACATATTAACTTCAACACTCATACGAGACGAGTCATCGCGTATGGGAATCGCAGCTATTACTTCTCGACCTCGAGCACTCTCAGATCTTGAAACAGTGCAAGGCGAGTCAAATCTGTCGAATCAGCCACTCAACCCTTGCGTGTCTTTCCCACAACGGCTCGAGAGCTAGAGCGGCGCTCGTGGATTTTTAATGATCACTTCAGTATGCAAACAATGAAAGCACTGGTGGAGATCTCATTGACGTCTTTAGCAACTTTCACACATCAAAGGTTAGATCTGCATAAGGCGCTAAAGAAATCACTTTAACATAAATCTCTCTCATTAGTCTAGTTTTTAAGTCTTTCTAGGATAATGATTTCTTATGTTATCGCGTATAATAACTTATTTTATATTCCCGACATTTTGAGTACTTTACTGCACCCATGGTCACGGGGGAACTGAGGTGCTCGACGTCCCAATGTCGTAGTTAACCACGGCTACTTCCAAATTAAAATTATTAATTTTTGGTCCGACCTACGCAGTGTAAACTTCCTAGGATGTTACGCTGATTATAAGAAATGTTAGTAAATAGAAAAGTTTTAACCCAACTGGTTGAGAAGAGTTTTTTTTATAACATTGTAATGTTAAACAAATTTATGTTTACTTGATGGAAGTGGCAGTTGCTACTACAATTATACCCCACCAAAAACATAAATGTAAAGACCGGAACGCACCGGCAACTTCCCTGGTGTTGCAATTGTTCATGGGCGGCGGTCGATACTTACCATCAGGTAAGCCACAGGCCAGTTTTCCCCCCTCTTCTATAAAAAATAATGCGAAAAGGGGCCAATTTCTGGACAAACCCTAAAGGTTGTCTGCTTCATTGATAAAAGAGTTGAAATCTAAACGAAGCCAAGCTTCGTAACAGTTCCTCAAAGCCCCTAAGCTCCCTTTAAATCTTAATTGAAATTTGAAATGTATGTTTTGGTGAAATATAATATCGTTATGCAACGTTAAATCAGTAGTATCATGCCGTACACTGCCAGCGCCACCCACAAGAGCTCACAGCTCTCCTAATTATTGCTGAATAAATCAAATAACTCTTGTAAATGAATCGTTTTCGATAAGTATTTGACCATACCATGTTTATGTTATTAATCATTAATTTTACAAGCTTATTAACTTGCTTTCTTTTTTGTTTTTCCAGTTCCAAATTTGTAATTAATTTTGTTAAGTTTGTAAATTTGAAGCAATTCCTGACATCCGATTAAGCAGAAATTTCATATAGAATACGCGTAGAATGGTTTTTACTCAATATTGATACATAATACTTATTGAAAGTAATTTTTTTATTTACCGCTGGTTCGGAAAAAATCAACAAGAAACCCAGCGGGACATTTTTTAACATATTTCACTTTACAATAATTTTGTTTGTACAATTTTTAAATGAATTTTCGTAGTACCAGCACGGTGGCGATCACCTCATTTTCGGGAGTTATTTTCATTTATGTATTCCTTCATATTATAATAACCCCTTTTTGTACAGTTTTGCTTTAATAAAACATTTAAACTTGTTTATTAACATACTTTGAACATGTTCTGGGATTTTTATTTATGTAACTTCCATGACAATTTATTTATTTATTTATTTATTCTTTATTGCATTCCTTAATCTAAAAGAATACAAAGGGCGGACTTAATGCAATGCAATAATATGAAGTCATGAAGCTAATCTATTATTAATCTAAGTTATTCTTTGTAATATATATTTAATAAGTATATAATATAATATATAGGTATAGATATGGAAGAGCGGAGTCACCTGCTACAGGCTTTATTTGCTTAAGAGGAGACTCCGGCCACTAATGATTGTAAACCATATTTTTCTGAAATAAATTTTATTATTATTATTACTAATAATCTAATGATATAACCAAATACTAGCCCTAGTAGCTATAAAAGCTTATTTTAAATTATTTTAAACGATTTTATATTATTTACTGTCATCTTCATGTGTGCGTATAATTCAAAGGCTGGACACAGATCCTACCATACTGTGTTTTACTCTACCAAAATCTATCTAAAAGTGAGCTGTGAAAACTTGATAACTCTTCTTAAATGTTACATTTTATAAATTATTACTTATAATTATTAAATTACCCGCTCTCGGCTTCGCCCGGGTAGGATTTATGTGGCGTTATTTAGATATCATCATCATCAAAGACCATTTATTTTTTGCATTGGCTATGATAAGAATATCCACTACACCATATTATCCCGTAAGTGTTGTAAGAGGCGATCACCACACACAGAGGGAAACTTACCAGGAGATGGGCAGCAGCGTCTTCCTTATAATAATTAAAAATAAAAACCCTACCCGCCAAGCGCAGCATCTATGGCAAATAATAAATAATTTATTACGTGGTAGAGCCATGCTGCAGCTATATTAGTAGTATAGTTGTAGCACGAATGGGTCGACTCGACCGGGGTAGGACCACGCTCTCACAGAATACCAGCGTTAAATAGCAGCTTAACACTGCTGTGTTTCGTATGGTGAGTTTAGAGAAACGGAGACCCTTTTTACTGGAAAAGAGGCATTCCATCTTAGTCCTCACGGGTGACAACGCGTCTCCATTTTGATTCGCAAACGAGGATAGATGTAGAGTTCTATGGTCCACAGCAACCACTTACCATCAGGTGGACTGTGTGCTCGTTTGTCACCCTATCCTATAAAAAAAATATCCATCCCTCCCTACCCTCCCCCGACTCCATGAGCCAATCTATGGCCTTAACGTTTTTTAGTAGACTGTAACGGTAACGGTAGACTTTACGGATTTTATAAACAATCGAATAGAATTTACAAAAAGCAATCGGGACATTCTTCAAAAAATATATTTGTTCCGTTATAATTTCTGTCAAAATCGAACCTGATGACCAGCACCGCAGCCAAACACTAATCCAAAGAATTTCAATCATCAAAGAATTCGACGCAGGCATAACAATATTAACGAATAATGTCCTCCGGACCAATTTCGGTCGGAAAGACAATTTCGGTCACAGTGGCCAATCTCTACGGGGACTAGCCACCTGCGTAGGACAGAATCATAGTGGCCAAGTGTATGCGCAAGCACAGGTGCACTCTCCATAGTCCAATGGAACAGTAATTCGACACGACCAGAGAGACATCAGGCGTAGAACCAACGGCTTAACGTGCTTTCCGAGGCACGGGGGTGAAACACCGCCAACATCTTGACTTCAGGCTGCTATTTCTTAAAATAAAAATCCAATAACAGATTTTGGCCTGAATCGGTATACGAACCCAGGACCTCATGATCAACAAGTTGGTCTAACCACCGCTAGAGCAACGAGGCAGTTACTACTAATGATATTATATATTTTTATAGAGGTGTGACACTTTTCATCATGTGAGCCGCATGCTCACCTGATGGAAAGTGTCGACCTGGACTATCACAATTACTAACACCAAGGGAACTATAGGAGCGTTGCCGGCCACTTAAAAAAGAGTAAGCTCGTTTCTTGAAAATCCCTAAGTAGTATAAAATATATTTTCTAATAATATATTCACCCAATATATTTACTAATAATATGTTCAATCAAACACATCTACAAACGATATACGCCATATTGTGACGACCCAGGTCACAATAGAGTGGTGACGAGTGTACAGCCGCGCCCAAATGGTCGCGAAAATCTTACGGTACCGTTGATTTATTTGAATTGATTCAATCCCGCGAGGTCACGCCGGTGAGGTGGCTTAGCGACACCTTGAGAACGTAACTGTGTAACATGTATATTTATATTCATCTTTATGTACTTAAATAACATGCAGGCTTTATTGTTTGTAAAAAAAATAAAGAACCAGGCAATAGGGATCTAAGTATTATTTATCAACCGACTGCAATTTAAAATCCGTCAAGGAAGACGGCATAAAAGGAACGAAAAAGATTAAGAAAAAAATGGAAAATAATATTTAAGCATAATAATTAATAGAATCAGGCTTTATTTTCGGAAACTCATTATATTAATGATGTTAAAAATTAATAACCTAAGATCTGCATAATACAATAAAAGGATGTCTTACCCAGTTTCAACATCACTTTCTTTTATAGGGGGCAAACGAGCATGCGGCTCACCTGATGGTAAATGATTACCGCCGCCCATGAACAACTGCAACACCAGAGGAATAGCAGGAAATATCAGATGTGTTGCCGGCCTTTTAAAAAGGAGTACGCTCTTTTCTTGAAGGTCCCTAAGTCGTATCGGTCAGGAAAAATATCTGGTGGTAGTAGATTCCACAAGGAAGTTGTGCGAGGTAGAAAACTTCTTTTAAATCGCACAGTGGTGGACCGCAAGTCATCCAGATGGTGTGGACTGTATCGCGAGTTTTGTCGCGATGTGCGATGATCCGAACAATCCCACAAAGCACTCCCCGTGGTAAATGCTATAAAATATGCAAAGTGATGCAACATCACTTACCGTCCTCCATCAATTGCGTGGACTATTCCTGTCACCACTACTCCCAGCACCGCTACACTAGGAAAGACACACCACCGGCGATTATACGACACACGTTTCGTCTTTAAATGAGGCATACTCAGATGAAGTAGAATCTGCAGTGGTTGACCGCTAAATGGAGTAAGCACTTAAATAAATAAATAAATATCATTTTATTTTATTATGAGGATCTTAGCTTAATTTTTAACATAAGGGGTCTGTTTAAAAAAAATTAATTCAAACGAATATATGTATAGGCTACCCATAAGGACTCCTGGATACAAAAGGTATCCTACCTACCAAGTAAAGTGTTTTCAAACGTGGTAGAGTCACGTTGCAGCTATATTATAGCTGTAGCAGGAAAGGGTCTGCTAGACCGGGGTGGACCACGTTTTCACAGAATACTAGCGTAAAATAGCAGCTTAATGCTGCTGTGCTGCGTACGGTGAGTATATAGAACCGGAGACTCTTTTTACTGGAAACGAGGCATTCCATCTTAGTCCTCAGGAGTGACAACTCATCTGTATTTTGATTCTTAATTGAGGATAAATGTAGATGTATATTGGCTACAGCATCCACTTACCATCAGGTGGACTGTGTGCTCGTTTGTCACCCTTATTCTAAAAAAGTGAAACTTAAAGGCACTTATTTTATTTTAAAAACGTAATAATATTTCATAGCTAACTGTACATAGTTACGTACTATTGGTAAAGGAGCGAAGAGTGGGCGGGCGCTCATGAATTCAGTAATCTAAAGTAATAGATGCGGTATTTTGATTATCTTGTATTGTAACAAATGATTATAGATATTTCTTTGTTTTTTGAGTGCGTGCATAATTACACATTACCTTGAATATATCAGAGTACGTAAAATGTACTTTTAACATGTTCGAATTTAAGCGATATTCCGTGACTTGAATAATATCTCTAATTGCGTGGGTGTGTGTTTTGTTGCTAATTTAAATATAGCGTACGTCATTGACAAGTCGAGTTTGATTATATAAGGCCCTCTTAAATAAACAAACTTGACTATTTATATTATTTCTGTGTTATATATTTTTATATAATGTTTCATTCATTGTAGCCTGTCAAAGTCCACTGCTGAACATAGTCCTCCTTCTTATATTGCATCATAGGGAGGAACTTGCCATAGAAGACAGTGATTACAAAAACAATCATCATCATCATTACAACCCTTCACGAGTCCACGGCTGGATACAGGCCTTTCCCAATATATACCAGAAATCTGTGTCATTTCTTCTTTCGTTCGTTCTCCCTACCCTCCGCAGCCGAGTCTTGGTTGACGGCGGAGCCATAGACCAGATCCAGCGCTAGGGTGAGAAGGCTATGCGGCGAAGGTGGAACACCATTGGGTTTTAGTCGGTACGGGTCCTACATAACCCATCTTTACCCCCGCGAGGCGGGAATGTGTAGACATTTCCCCATGCAAAAAAAAAAGGTGGCTTCCCAATACATGGAGTAACGACCTAGTAAGAGATTTAAAAATCAATATATGCTGGTGGCTCAGGGTCATGTTTGTGGCATTCCTTGGGAAGGTCTATGTTCAGCAGTGGACTTGTGAAGGGTTGAAATGATGATGATGATTATGATAAGATGGTTATGGTGATGATAAAGATAGATTTAAAGAACGCTTTTAAAGTGGGATAGCCATGCTGCAGCTATGTTAGTAGTATAGTAGTAGCACGAATGAGTCGGCTCGACCGGGGAAGGACCACGCTCTCACAGAATACCAGCGTAAAATAACAACTTAACACTGCTGTTTTTCATTTGGTGAGTGTAGAGAACCGAAGACCCTTTATTACTGGAAAAGAGGTATTCCATGTTAGTCCTTACGGGTGACAACGCATCTGAATTTTGATTCGCAAAAGAAGAAAAAAGTAGATGTCTATTATGACAGTGATAGTAGATGGTAAGTGGTTGCTGTGGCCCAGCAACCACTTAGCATCAGATGGACTGTGTGCTCGTTTGTCACCCTATCCTATAAAAAAAACGCTATACGCTGCTATTATTCACGGTAATGCTGGGGGCTAGTAATCAATTATCATATTTTAAAACTGCAGCGCAACTTTCGATGGCCACCTCTATTTAATTTCGTACATCTCCTTGTCTTTACGTCACTCAAAACTGTCAAACAAAGATGGACGTCTCTGTTTCATACAAGCGTTTCATTTCACGACTTGATTTTATTGAGGCTCAATTTATTTCGTATTAGCGACTCGGTTCCCGTGTTTGCGTTTCCCACAGTTGCACTCCAGTGAGTAGATAACTTTATTAGAGGTCCCTATTAAAGAGAAATTATTGTGACCAACACATCGGGCTGGTGTATTCTATCTGAGAACGTATACAATTCATAAATTCACACCTGTTTTCCATTAAGCCGAAGATAGTGGACATTTTAGCATAATATAAAGCCTTGCTGCGCGTTTAATGGACCTCATACTTCTCCATCGCCATATGACAGAGATGAGCTGGCAAGTGGATCACGATAAAACTCGAATTGATTTAAACGCCATCTTACTTATCTGTTACTGACATTAAGTAATAAGTAATGGCGTCAGACGGGACAGGATTTTATTTTAAATTTCGCAGAAATACCTAATGTTGTTTTTGGTTAACGATGTGCTATTAACGCTAGTGTTAAATAATACAAATTGTTTGGAAAATAACAAGTGAAGTAGATTTATAAACAGTACATTTGTAAAAGGATTTGGTACCGGCACGTCTCGTAGGTATCTCGAAGTTTTTACAAGTTACAACTAACTGTTTTATATCCTTGACGTTTTACGTCTATTAATGGACGTGGATGTCTTATTTACTTTTTGCACAAAACGTGTGTTTTACAGTTGTTATAAAAAAGAGGACAACACGATTACCATTTCTGGTGTACAAAATTATTGAATCTTAAAAATATTAAATATTACCAAGTAGATTATAAAATAAAATACAAAAAGAATTACAGACTGCATAATATTTAACCAAAAATAATATTATTAATATTTTTCAGCATAAATTTTTTTTTATAGATAAGGGTGACAAACGAGCACACAGCCCACCTGACGGTAATGAGGGCCAATAACACTCACTTCACACTCACTAGATATCGCTAGTTGTGACTGAGGTAAAGTTTTTGTTACACAATGTTAGTTAATTGAGAAATTAGTTATAAATAATAGTTCATCATTATCTAGAGTATTATATTAATATACAACACAATGCGTCAGTGGTTTGATTTTTAAATGTTTGCACTTTATAACTTTTTTTAATTTTTATACTTTTAGTTATATTTAAGTATAGTTTGGATTATTGATTTCTACTCTAATTAATATAAAATATAATTAATAATACGGAACGAAACCAAGAAATAGTCGTCCTCGCTATTAAATCTGTCAAACATTTTACCTCATTGTAAAGTGGCGCCGCCCTGGTGGCAGAAAAAGTCGTGGATGCCCTCATTGTATTCTGTGGCCCGTAGACATCTACATCTAACCTCGAAAAGAATCAAAATGCAGATGCATCGTCATACCTGAGGACTAAGATGGAATGCCTCGTTCCAGTAAAAAGGGTATCCGTTTCTCTACATTCACCATACGAAACACATCAGTATTTAGCTGCTATTTTACGCTGGCATTCTGTAAGAGCGTGGCCCTTTCCTGGTCGAGCCGACCCACTCGCGCTACAGCCACAAAATAGCTGCAACATGGCTCTACCACGTATTAAAAAAATTTAATCGGAAATCACTTGGCTAATTTTAACATTGTAGGCAGGATTGGTCATACAAACGGATTGGCGATCGCAATAACATATGTCTCGCACCTGAGACGCTGTTTCCCGTCGCCGGTCTGGATATTTTACGCCTAGCGTAAACAGATTGGTAACACTGCCATCTATCGGATGCCGTCAGAGCTTTCTGTAATTTCCCATAGTCACCTTTCACAACCCCTAGGGATGAAATGGGATGATAGATTCTCTTACGACGTCATCATAATATGACAGGCTAACTTATTACAATACACTTCATTTAAAGTGCTCATTGCGTCACGTTTTTTTTTATAGAATAAGGGTGACAAACGATCACACAGTCCACCTGAATGTAAGTGGATGCTGTGGCCCATAGACAGCTATATTTATCCTCGATTAAGAATGAAAATACAGATGTGACGTCACCCCTGAGGACTAAAGTGGAATGCCTCGTTTCCAGTAAAACGGGTCTCCGGTTTTCTACATTCACGATAAGAAACACAGCAGCATTATGCTGCTATTTTACGCTAGTATCCTGTGAGAACGTGCTCCTACCTCGGTCGAGCCGACCCATTCTTGCTACAATCATAATATAGCTGCAGCGTGGCTCTAACACTTGCAATAATTATAATATTTTCAAGGGTCTTTAAACTAAGTTTAATTAAACTTCCAATAGGAGAATATTAGAATACTAGCTCGTAATTATAATATTAATGTATAAACCGTATGATTTTAAAACCAAATAAAATGTAGATAACTTTTCCACAGAGGGATACAAGATATAATGGACGCGTTCTATGAAAACACTAACAGTCACCATTATACCAGTGCAACTACAAGTCCTAGTGACATTAACAGATGAAAATTACCCGAACGATTGCCACCGGTTACTTCTTAATTGAAAGACATTAAGATAGACAGAAGGACACGCTTTATCTTCATTTAAAGCTGAAATAATACGCATTTACCGTGATAAGTGCCTTTATAATATGTAGATATTGATAAGAACTGCCCGCAATCACACTAACACCTATCAATGTTACAACGATGCTTCTTTTATTCAATTATTTGTTCTTATATTGATTTCATTTTGATCTTGACCATGGGTGCTCTAAAGTGCCCGAAACGTCGTGAATTAAAATTAAACCTTAAAAAATCCGTAAAATTAGTTTTATAACATTATTTATTATTTTATAGTTCCGTGTCATAAACTCTTATATGATTACTTTGTTGTCCGTCCATCTGTCTGTTCGTCTGTCAAGACACTTTTTCTCGGTAACAGGAATAGATATCAATTTGAAATTAATATACGGTCATTCATATGACATATTTTAATACTCACAAACTTACTCATCAAAACCTATAGAGCACCTCACGTTTATCGAGAATCACAAAATTTGGCACGAAGCATTTGTGTCCATTCCATTTTGTCCCCTTGGTGCCGTAAGAGGCGACTAAGGTATATATACCAGAAATCCTCCGTTAAATTTCACGCCACGCGTAAAATAGGTACCCAGACCGGTGACGAGCGAGACGTCCAGTACTACAATCGTCAAACTATCTACAAGGTCCGACAATCGTCGCAAATTATACACCCCGCACAGTTTAATACTTTTTTTTTGAAACGTTACCCCCGACACTAGGATTTTCTCCTGTATCGTGGAGGCAATTTACAAACATAAATTGCAAAAGGAGAAACATCCAAACCCGGAACAATTATTTGTTGACCATACAAATACTTGTTTCGTGCGGTATTCGAATCCGCGGCCCCCAGCGCTGTAACTCATTGCTAAGCCACTACGCCACGGAGCCGTCAAATACTGGTTACTGGCGCCAATTGTCACATTTATTATGCATCCATTACGTCGGTACTTTTTTTACGCCCGTGGCTGTCTTTAAAATATAGTAGTAGATGGCAAAAACGAAAAAACCTTATAGTACTATATACAGGAAGCCTTTTTTTACTATTCTAAACCAGCGAGCGCTTAACTACAATCCCATCTGATGGTAAGTGGTAATGTAGCCTAAGATGGTAAAGCGCACTGACTTAACAAAAGCCTATTCACTCTTGCCTTGAAGACACCCACATTGTAATCGGATGGAAAGACAAATGCTGGCCACTTGTTCCACTCCTTTGCTGTACGCATGACGGACGATGTTGCAAACCGTTTGATTCGAAGTTATGCAATTCCGTGCACACTCCGAAATGTTGTAGAAAACGCTGGCTACTTTGCGCCTGTGTCCGAGGCTGGTACGATTGGTTTTAACTATCCATGAATCCAGGTGGCTCAGGACCGCGTTTTGAGACAACCCTTGAAGGTTATTTTTTGTTGTTATTAGTAAGACGATGCTTCCCATCTCCTGATTTGCTTTCCTTTGTCGCCTCCTGCAACAACTACGGGACGTTATGAGGATATTCACGTCAACGACACTGAAAATTAAAATGAAATGCCTCGTACCTGTTAAAAGTCTCCGGTTTTTGTCACTCACCTTACGAAACTCAGCAGCAATATGCTGCTATTTCACGCTAATATTATGTGAGAGCGTGCGTGGTGTTTGCGTAAACATAATAAATCAATATGGGGTTAAATGTGAAATGTTTCATCGCATTACTCTAAAGCGTTCTCACCTTTTTCGCGCTAATTTTTAAATCAAACCATTAACGGTGGCATGACGTACAATCTATGAGTCACACTCGAATTGTGTAACTCACACGATTTGATTAATTTTAATAACTGGTGACTGTGTGCTTGTTTGTCATTTCCATTCTATAAAAACACCTGGTGGCGCTGTCATCACGCCACAATATAGTAAACGAACTAAACATCTTATGAGACCTAAATCACGCTATCAAAGTTTTCGAACGGCCTCATAGAACAAGGTCTTACACAAAGGATTGCTTCCCGGGCTAAACGACTTGCCCGACCTACCTTCCCTCTTTTCCTTCGACGGCTAAAAACTAAAGATATAACGAAAAATAAATTGTATAGACTTGTTCACTTCTCATTACATATCTAATTATAATAACCTCTCATCTCACTCATGTTTTCAAACATATTTGTATAACAAAACTCAATAGCACACTCAATCCAACTAAGAAAAAAAGACGAAGCGCTGTTCAAATGACCCAAAAACCAGCTAAAACCATGCCAAACTTATTGTAAGATTACACAAATGCATCTTAAATCTTATGGAACCAACAACATGGTTTTAGGTGCATTAGTGCGTCTTAACGTTCTAACTTTTACGGGGTAATAAGAAAAGAAAGAAGAAAGGCGTGTACGTGTGTGCGTGTCGAGTTAATCATGGTTTCGGCATTACTTTATATGTCGCAGCGCTCCGTCTATCCTTCTTTGTTAGACTGAGATAGAACAATAAAATTCAACGGGCCATAACTCTACAGTCGAATTTGTTATCTAAATTAATTACAAAGGCGAGAACCAACAATGAGGTCGGCCCATAATTTAAGAAATTCGTTTAACGAAATATAATTAAATTAAATTAATTATGCCTAGAAACCATTGCGGCAATTTGTCCCTCATTGACAACTGAAGAAGTACACAATAGGATGACCATGTGAATGAAATTTTATGGATATTGAAAGTTGCGTTATATCGTTCAAACAATGTTCTTAAATTATAATACGAGTATATCACCTTCACAATCTTTTACTTCATCATCGGCACGTAAAAATCCCCTGCTGGACATGGATCTCTCGTTGTATGGTAGTGATGGCTTCGTGACCAATGTCTGAGCGATAAGTTGCGGCGCAAAGGGTCGCGGGTTCGAATCCCCGCATGGCACAAGTATTTGTATATGGCCTACAAATAATTGTTCCAGGTTAGTATATTTTTATGAAATTTATGAATATAAACTGCCTAAGCGATACATGAGAAAATCCTAGTGGGTAACCTTTTTATTAGAAAAAAAGGAAAAAGATTTGCCTTAATGTACCTAGTACAAAGTCTTACACATGAATACAGATCGATCGTTCCATATATGACACGTCGACTTAGCTTGCAACATATTTATTTACCTATGCGTTGACTTACTAATGTATAAGTAATTTAGTATTTTTCCTTTAATTTTCACATAATAGTTGCTCATGAATATTGGAATTTTGCCGTGTAGCGGCGGTGGACGAATATCCACTACGCCATGTCATTCCGTGGGTGTTGTAAGAGGGGACAGCAGATAACAAATCAGTAGATGTGCAACAATGTCTTCCTGATAACGACTAAAATTAAAAAAACTGCGGTTGCCAACCCGCTTGCCAAACGTGGCAACTATGGCAAATATCCCCCCAATGACGCAAACTATGGGGCAGGCCTTTGTTCGGCGGTGGACTTTAATAGGCTGTTATGACTACGGTACGGTATTGGAATGTTTAGGTCAAGTGATTTATCGTATTGAAGATCACAGTATTAGTCGTCCCGCACCTATGAAGCTGTTGCTTGTCACCAGTCTAGGTGGTACAGTGGTAGAGCCACGCAGCAGCTTTTGCTGTCGCACGGATGGGCCGGCTCGAACCGGGGTGGTACCACGACCTCACAGAATACCAGCGTGAAGTAGAGGTTTACCTCTGCGTTTCGCTTGGTGAGTGCAGGTGGCCGGAGGCCCTTTTTACTGGAAATGAGGCATTCCATCTTAGTCCTCACGGGTGACAACGCATCTGCATTTTGATTCGCAAACGAGGATAGATGTAGATGTCTATGGGCCGCAGCAACCACTTACCATCAGGTGGACTGTGTGCTCGTTTGTCACCCTCATTCTATAAAAAAAAATAGGTATTTTACTTCTGGCGTAAACAACATGGTTACACCATGGTCGTCTATCGATAACAATTTGATTTTCTGGCATTTCTCACTGTCGCCACTTACGACGTCCTCGGTATCTTGTGAATGGGATGATAGATTCTATACAGTTGCCACCACACCATTATTACTTTTATTAATTTATTTATTAAAGTCTGCCAAAATGCCACAGCTGATCATAGGCCTCCTCCATAGATCACAGGGAGAATATTTGAGATAGTTGCCACGCTTGGTAGGCGGGGTGACGACTGCAGTTTATTTACTATTATGAAATGTATTAAAGATGATGCCAATCTCCTGTTTCATTACCCTCTGTTGTCTCATACCACACCAGGAGCGAATTAAATATCAACAGCGCTTTAGGCTAGTACCTGATTGGCGCCCCACTGACGACCATATATTATAAATTATAACTTCTTATACTAACTTTATTATAAATTATAATACATTTTATTTGCTAAATAATTGGGTATGCCAGGACACGTGTATAGCAAGTGTGTGTGAAAAATATGATGAGAGAGTCAGGTCGATGTAAGAGTAATCAAATAGACGGGGAAGCTCTACATCACTATATAATGTATGTTCTTTTTTATTTTAAGTGAGTAAGTAGATATGAATTAATTTTGTTATCTTTTAAATACTTTCGAGTGTGGCTCTTTGTAACCTCGCGCCTCTAGGTACGTGCCTAGTTTGCCTTAAGGATAATCCGCCATTGTACCACAGCCACGGGATGATATGTGGTAATGGACTCCTTTACGCCGTAAGAATACGGCGGACCACATTGCTTACCATATTAATTAGCTATAAATCAGTTCCTAGGGTAAACAGAATAGGTAAGATGGAAATATTAAATAGAATAACTTTTATGAGCTTTGAAATAAAAACAATTTCATAGACAAATTGTATGGGAAATACGTGTAAATGACGTCATAGTTTCTTGTATTTAAAAAATATCGTATTTGAATACTAAAAATGTAAGAAGAACCGACTACGTTTTCAAATGTTAAGCGCCTTATTCACGTTCCATCTTGCACGACGCACGACGCAAAACGACAATCAATAGGCTTTACGTGCGTAATTATAAACGTAATATTGACGTACGTCAAGCCTGCTCATTGTTATTTTGCATTGTGCATCGTTTATGACCTTGGCGGGATGTACAGCAAAGTGTGCCGTGAATAAGGCGCTTTTTTAAAAGTATTTAGTTTATTAACAGCAACTCACATTCATAAAAAATCGCTCTGTGTGCGATTCAATTCACAACGTTTTTGCAGACCAACGACTCATACGAATGTGTGCGTGCGTAGTAAAATAGTAGGCGTTAGATATTTATGAATGACAATCAGTTAAAATAATGCATTACCACGCATTCTGAATTTAAAAGATAAAAGGGACAGAATGTGTAATATTTTCTTTAATTAATTTTTTCTTACCATTCGCCTATATTACGTATTCTGAACCTTCTATGCAAATTTGGCAGTATATTGCAAAATAACCCTGTATACTTAAATTATATTTTCTTATACAATATGAACAAATAGTTTGCTGTAATCGTAAATGACAGGATTAATCTGTGATTTGAAAAATTAGGTTAACAATATAGGTAATTGAATAAATATGTAATTAATTAAGTTTAAGCATTCTTTTAACTGTTAACGAGACATTCCTTCTCTCTCCTCAGGGATAACATTGCATCTACATTTTGATTCTTTGTGGAGGATAGCTTTGCATATGGGATATAGCAATCATGTTTTTTCGAGTGGACTGTGTGCTCGTATGTTTTAATTTAAATTTTAATAAAAGCAACTGAATCCCACTTAAAGACAACAGTCGCAATTAATACATGGTAAGTGGTTACTGCAGCTTATCGACAGCTGCAATGACCTACAAACAAGGAAGCTACAAGCCTGTGTTGATTAAGATGGAGAGTCTCACAGCCTGTAATTTTACTAACACTGACGGAAACACAGCAACAGAGACCAGCGTCAAAGATGGAAAACGTACAGACGTTAACAGGTGAACTGAAGTTCGCAGGAACAGTACTGCAATCATCAGTTCACCTGTTAAGTGTCTCAGCTGTCGACTCTTCCGCTCTTATTTTAAAAAGTAGTTTATAAATTCAAGTGCAAGTTTATACTAAAATCTGTTTCACAAAAGAAGTTCCGTGAATATTTGCGAACTAAAATGTAAGGCATTTGACATATAATGCCAATATAAGTAATAGAATCAGGCGTTACTTTGCGGAAATCCATTATATAAAAGCTTTTAGAAAAATTTACTTCGCAAATATCCGCGTTATAAAATAAAATGATGTGTCTTACCTAGTATGAAGGCATCCTCAGATGCCTCGTGTAGAGGCGAAACACGTGTCGTATTATCGTCAGTGGTGTGTCTTTCCTAGTATAGTGGTGTTGGGAGTAGCGGTGCTGGGATTAGTGGTGACGGGGATAGTGCACGCAATTGAGGGAGTGGAGGAGAGTGCTCTTCATACTAGGTAAGACACATCATTTTATTTTATAACGCGGATATTTGCGAAGCATGGACGTATAAATAAGGCGGACAGAATTTTGTTAAGAAAGGACTGATGCACTGTAATGGCGGCGGTGCAAGCATGTTTGCGTGTTCTATAGGGTTGTCATGTAAAACAAAATTTCCCCATTTTTTTATAAAACAATCTGTCAAAATATAACACAACTTTGATGTAATACTAATTTATTATTACGTAACTAATAAAAATAATACATTTGACTATTAAAAAAATCTAAGAATTTAAAATTTAGATTTTGATTGAAATCGAATTATTCTATGTCAATCAATTTCCATTTAAATTAGTTTTATTGCAAACATTATATTATACAAAAATTGTGTTATATTATTGGAACGAAATATATTATAAATATTTTTAACGAAATATATAACAAATAAACATATTATAGATAAGCAAAAAAATTTATATAAAATTAATTTAAAATATATTATTTTAGAATTAGTATGGAAACATTTAGAAACAGCATGGTAGCGATCACCTCATTCTCAGGTGTTACTATCAGTCATGTACTCTTTAGTAGTATACCCTAATAATCCTTACTAAACAATTTTTGCTTGCTAAAAATTTTAAACTTTGATAGATAAGGCCTGCATATTTTCTGGGACATGAAAGCGTATACATGAAGGAATTACTGATTCTTTTGAGTCGTTTAACTGGTATAACTAACTTGTGCTTGGTCCTAGTATTTACAGAATATACATCACTAAATACAAATACATACATTAAATTTCCGTAAATATACTGAGGGGCCAAAGTTAATATATTTATTTATTTAAATTTTCTGCAAGTAAAAATTATAGTTATTATTTATGATAATTAATAGAATCAGGCATTACTTTGCGGAAATCCATCATATTAAATTTGGTAAAAAATTATCTCGCGTACATCCGCTCGTTAAATAAAATGATGTGTCTTACCTAGTTTGAAGAGCACCTCCCGCCATCCCTCAATTGCGTGCACTATCCCCGTCACCACTAATCCCAGCACCACTACTCTCAACACCACCACAATAGGAAAGACACATCACTTCGAAGCGGTCAGACACAGCAGAGTCTACATCACCTGAAGATGCCTCGTGTAGAGGCGAAACACGTGTCGTATTGTCGTTAGTGGTGTGTCTTTTCTAATTTAGTGGTGTTGGGAGTAGTGGTGCTGGGATTAGTGGTGACGGGGATAGTGCACGTAATTGAGAGAGGGCGGAAGGCGCTCTTCAAACTAGGTAAGACACATCATTTTATTTTATCGAGCGAATGTACGCGAGGTAATTTTTTACCAACTTTGTTATTGTTTATGACAATAAGTCATAAATAATTACCATAATTTATCATATTCATGACAAACAACAACGTTAAAAACCTTTTGGTTGAATAATTTTTCTAAAAAAATGTCTTTTACTTTCGAAGGTTCTTGAAATCCCATCTAATTTAGAAATATGGTGAAATCAAATCGCCAAATATTTTTCTGCTATATATTTAATAATTCATATCTTGTGCTCTATCCCTGCAAATGTGTGCTCAAATTCCAAGCTTACAAAAACCCTGTAAATTTTTTTAAAACGTTACCCCCACACTAGGATTTTCTCCTGTATCGTGGAGGCAGTTTACAAACATATGTTGCACAAGGACAAACATCCAGACCCGGAACCATTATTTGTAGGCCATACAAATACTTGTTTCGTGCGGGATTCGAACCCACGGCCCCAAGCGTTGCAACTCATTGCTAAGCCACTACGCCACGGAGCCGTCTTTTGGCAATAAACCTTTCTAATATTTTTGTAAGTATATACTTTTGTTGTCTTCCATTGTAGATTGTAATGTTTTCCTTAATAATCTTTCGTACAACCATTTCGCAAGTACAACAAATATTAAATAAATCGTTAGATGGAAAACGTAAACCTCCTAAAGTTTTCAAATTTATTAATTTATGAAAGAAATGCGGTGCATTTTTGGCATTTAGTTTTTCTTTTGTTGCATAATGACCAATGCTACCCGGCAGATATCCTATTATTAACTTACTACAAAATGCATATAACTGCATTATAATCGATCGGGTAATTTTTTAGAAAAATTATAACAAAAAAGTACACATAAAACAACCTTAAGAAGTTTTTGGGCACACATATATACCGTATCCGTGCCGACGAGGGTAAAAATAGCAATTCCCCAAATTTCGGGTAATTTTCCCTATAAATATAATTAACAACACTGATCACGTGACTCATGTTTTGTGTTCGAAAAATTGCATTTTAATTTAAGACATAAAATTCTCAAATAAGTGATTAGAATTACTGAGTCACCTATGAAAGGTGATTCCTTGATGTTTTTTGATAAAACCACTATGATTTTTACAAAATTTAACGACGCAAGACGGCATATTGATTTTTGTTTTTACTTACGCCAACTACTTCTCTCCGACGACGTTTGTTGCGTAATGGCGGGGGCTAGACTTATTATTAGTGTGAATGTGTGCGTGACCCCTTGTACGTACACGCGAGCTGACTTATTATGGGTGCCTCGCTGAGTTGTATAGCGAGATTCAGTCCGCCTTATTTATACGTCCATGTTGCGAAGTAAATTTTTCTAAAAGCTTTTATATAATGCCAAATTTTGCAAAGACTGTAGCGCAGCGGATAAGGGACTTCTTTAGTTAGAACGAGGTACTCTTCTTGAACCATAGTCGAAGCTCATAACTTCCAATAAACTAGATTTTGTAATAAGAAAAAACTTATTATATTGGTAAGTAGTCAGTAATGTTACAAGTGAAATGTCCCTTAAAAATAGCCATATCTGGCTAACCTAATCGTTATCCACACCCACGCACAACTTGAGATCAACACAAGCAATATTGATACTTATAAAGTAACAATAAAATGCGAATAGGGCGATAATTGTGTAAACGTCTCGTCAGGTATAGAACAAACCGGAGGGCGGGTTGAGTAGAAAGTAACATTAATAATCTAGTGCTCTCTAAATGACAGTCAATATATTTTTATTATTGCTTTGCTATAATTGTTAGGGTTAACACATGTTCATCAAAAACGGTCAAATAATGAACATTTTAAAAATACACACCACCATAGAGTAATCACACCACGCTATGATCTCCATGTCCAACATTTTGGAACCTCTCATCGGTAATTATTTGATGAGCTACATGTTAGATCAACGTCGAATTTCAATTCAATTATCTTCGTGAAATGATCGCTGAGAGTAAACATCTGTGACACACAGATAATTCCATAAGTGTTCCGTTTTTGAGTACTTACGTCTTGTTTGTTCAATCAACCGTGCACTTTTCGCGCCAAATTATTTAACCTGACTTTGTGAATGTCGAAAGGAGAGAATTCGCGCGCAATATAAGTGAACATTAAACCTCGTATTTCAAATATTTTCAAATTAACACATTTCGCATGCACACAAGAGCTGCGTCCGAGAAAGGATTCTGCAATTAAATTTAAGAGTACTTGCAAGTTACTTTTCATTAACAATGCTAGTTATACTTGACGTATCGTTGACCGTTTAAAGTATATTTTACTCCGCATTTCACGCACAGATAATGTTGCGAGCCTGAAAGACTTGACCAGTCCAAATTGCCGTTCAAACAATGGTCATATTTGCGACCACCTAAAGCCTTCTTAGAAATGTTACCCGCGTTAAAGTATGAAGATGGCACTGTGTTTGCGAACGTCATATAACCCCTCTCGCATAATTATATCCTACTATTAGGAGCTCTGCTAATTGAGGAAGTAATACACGCCTGCCTGCTCATTTGCTCGCCCACGGAAAACTACTTTCTGTTTGTTGAAATCATGGCCTGTTCAAATTTGAAACGGCTTTTGTTAGTTATGCGTTATTTCGAGAGAACCTTAGGGAAATTGCTAATAAAACTGAATAATTATGAATTGAAGTCTCAGTTAAACAAAGTATTCTAGCACAGTCGTTTATAAGCTCCTTTTTGGAACCTTGTTTAAAATTAAAAATACTAACATTTGTATATTTGAATAATTTTTGTGTTATCTATATGTGTAGAACGTCTGCTTCGTCGAAAATGTTACGGAAAGTATCATCTTCACTACGGCCCATCCACAAGTCCACGGCTGAACATAGACCTTCCAAGAAATGCCACTAAGCGCGGTCAGTGGCGGATTATCCTAAAGGCAAACTAGGCACATGCACGGTTAAAAATGGGCACGCGCAAAGGTTTTAAAGGAAAAAAAATCGTCTATTTCATTACTCCTACATCGCCAGCACTCTGTTATCACATTTTTCAGTCACGCCCACCTGTTAAATGGACTCGTGTCCTAATTATTTTGCAACTATTAGGTTATTTAAACTATAATATAAGTTATAATTTACACTCATGGACAAATTTAGAGGAACGCAATTTTTGTACAGACGATTTCAATATAAATAAAATGAGAACATCATAAATGTAGTCGAAGTCAATTAAATACGCATTATTAAGGATAACTCAAAAACTACTAACCAGATCTTAATCAAATTTATATGGGACCACATGCGAAACACCAGCTTTCAAATAAAAAAAGAATAATCAATATCTGTTCACAAAAAATGTTTTGAGGTATCACAAAAAACATATAGTCGAATTGAGTACCTCCTCGTTTTTTGAAGTGGTTAAAAATTACGAAAAAAAAGTAACATTTTACAGGAAAGAAACATTTTGTACTTAACATTTCATTCGTTTTTTTTATAAATGCTTAGGAAAGGCTATAACGTGGGTTATAATCGGTACTAACTGTTGCCTCCTCTAGCTCTTCCAAATGCTTCCAGTCTTTTTGGCATACTCCTAATCAAGTTGTCAAAAAATCTAGAGAAGTTGCGTTTTATTCTTCCTGTTATGAGTTTCTAAGATCTCTCAAATTAGCGGAGGCAGATTTTTTTTTCTTAATTTGTCGTCGAATCTTATTCCATACTCTATGGGGGTTTAAGTCGGTTGAGTGCACTGATCCCATAGCATTGATTTCAACGCCTCGAAGGTATTCTACAACTACGGCCGCAGTATGGAGGCGTGCATTATCATACATAAAACAAATCTATCTCCTATATAAGTGACAAATGACACTACAATTTCTTCCAAAATCTCAGTTACAAACTATCATGCCCATTCTAAAGTGCTCCCATTTAAATACCATAACTGATCCTCCTCCATATGCCTCTTTTCCAATAATGTTGCTTTGAGCGTACTTCTCCCCCGGGAAGCTTCACGCTTTAATCCTTCCATAATCTGGCTTCAGGCAAAATCTGGATTCTGTGAATAGAACTTGACTGCAAGCTTCGTCATTTGCATGTTCATGTCCCAAATAATAGTCACTTGCAAAATTTATTTTATTATATTGAAAATAAAACGAGGTAAATACAAATGAAACAATGTTGAAATCTATTTATTCACTTTATATATTTATCTAACATTGCATGCTTTATTAATAAGCAAACTTACTAAATAAATATAATGGCTTCTAGAATTAATGGATGAGTATTAATATAAGAATCACCAATTTCACCACTTTCGTTACTCACTTCCTTTTTATGGCCTTTAAACAAGCTTTTTATTTTTAATAATTGTGCACTACCACCCATCTTCACAATTAAAAGATGAGTGGTGAAACTTAATGAATCCTGTAATTAATAAAGATTTAAAAGCATATGTGAAATTGTGGCAAGGGTTATTATTGTCCTTAAAATAGTACGTGTATGATCTTATTTGACCGAAAAAAAATTTCATTGCATCGAAATTTATATAGCGCGGTCTCAAAGTTTTTCTTGAAAATAAACTGCCACAATTTTATGGTACTTATCGAATTCTTTATACTGGGCACTGTACATTCATGACCATTTTTATTAATAAATTTTAAATTTTCTAGTTTTAACAAAGCTTGCTGCCAGAGAGAGCTGGCATGGTGCCAGAATGCACGTTTTTCTGTCACAGCAATTCTTAAATCTTTCTCTCTTCTTTTTTATTTATCACCGCATTTCTCTTCACACTGTCAAATAGGTCATCCATAAAAGATACTATTTCTGCAGTATTTTTCAGTATTTTGCTCACTGGTCGCCCATCGGAACAATGAGCTTCTACCACGAATATTGATTTGTATGGTTGATTACCATATTTGAAATATTATTAAATGAAATATCATTAAGTAACCTGTACAATATTTTTTAGTTACAGAAGAATTTTTTTTATAGAATTAAACATGACAAGCAGGCACCCATTTCACTTGATAGTAAATGAGTGCTGTGGCCCACAGACCCGATTAAGTATCAAAATGCAAATGCGTTGTAAGCCTTGAAGACAAAATAATGCCTTGTTACTTGTTACCAGTAAAAAGGGTCTGGTTCTCACCACTCACCATATAAAATACTACAGTTGTATGATACTATGTATAAATATGTCTAATAAGATAATTAATATAATAACTTACATAATGCAGAGGTATAATTTAAAGCTCCTGCCAAGGTTTAATTAAATATACGAACGCAATTCTATAGCTGCAAATAATCCATAAGAATTTGATTAGGAATAAGTTTATTACATGTCCAAATATTAAATGACATGTAATTGAAACAAAATTACAATTACTTTATACCTTCTTTATTTATATTTTTTCTGGAATAACATATTCGTCGTTAAGTTTGTGTAATAACCGTGTTTTTGCATGTTCACATACACATGATTATTACGACCAAAAAAACATATACAGCCATATTGGCTGCCACGGCTTGCTTTGGAGTTTAGAAAGGATGTCGAGAAGCAAAGTGGGATGCTAGCTGTCATATTATGTAATTTTGCTATGACGTTTCCTACATTTGCACTATGAAGATTTCTGCCCGATATTTTTCGCAGTATCGCAATATTACGCAATAATTACATAAAATCAAATGAAATTCGAAAAAAAAAACATTCCAAAACTTTCTTTTTTTTAATAGCATTTACTAATGTTTGTGACCAGTACGCACGGTAATTACAACAGGAGAAATTAAAACTTCTTTTTTTTGCGTCTCTCTAAATTTGTCCATGAGTGTATATTTTACGTGGTAGAGCCACGCTGCAGTTATGTTTGTAGCACGAATGGGTCGGCTCGACCGGGATAGGACCACGCTCTCACAGAATACCAGCGTAAAATAGCAGCTAATGCTGCTGTGTTTCGTATGGAGAGTGTAGAGAACCGGAGACCCTTTTACAGGAAAAGAGGCATTCCATCTTAGTCCTCATGGGTGACAACGCATCTGCATTTTGATTCGCAAACGAGGATAAATGTAGATGTCTATGGGTCACAGCAACCACTCACCATCAGGTGGACTGTGTGCTCGTTTGTCACCCTATCCTATAAGAAAGTGTAGTTTATTTGCAAAAGGAGTAGGTAGGTAGTTACAATTTACAATATGCTAGAGGGGCGCCGATGAAATGCTAGCCTAGGGCGCTGTCGACATTTAATCCGCCGTACTGAGCGCGGTACTGAGCCGAACCTCATCTTTTACCAGGTTCACTCCATTTGGTGACTGAACATATTAGATTGTGAAATTTACATAATTCATAAGGCTACATATTATACCTATGGCCTGCCCAAGCTTTTTGTTTATGATAGCTGAATTTTATATAGAAGACATCCATGATCAAATTCACTATTTACATAACGGGTGTGATAAATAAGTAAACTAAGGAATTCATAAGTATGTGACAAAACCAGTGCAGTGCAGTAATATGACGTTAAAAATGTATGGTTAAAGGTCATCCGTCTATCTGAGTAAGTTATAATAGGTTAGTAATAGTACCTATATTTTTTAGGCTATCCGAGTCCTCACAAGTGAGAACGCACCTGTAGTTCTTTGTTTGAAGTTAGCTGCCAGTTGCTTTATGACATTGGAGTAATAAACGAGTTAACAGTCCGTGGTAATTGGCTATTGCAGCCTATTCACTCTATGTATGCCTCACGGTGTTGAAGAAACATAAAATATATATGACAGCACGTTCATCCGGAAACGTTCATTGTTTCATTTTCCTTCACAATATTATTTTTGTACAATAAAACTTGTTGATCATAATGTCCTGCAGACATTACAGACAGACAGAATTTTAGTCACGGCGCAGCGGTCAGTCTCAACGGACACTAGCCATCTTAAGCCGCGTATCCACCAAAAATGTTGACAACATTTATGTTTCCAACTGTTTACAACTCAACAAAAGTTACCAACTTTTGTTTACGATGTTGCCGACAAACGTTTCCAACAAGCGTCTCCACCGAGGGAACAAATGTTTCCAACAAGAGTATTCCTTTGATGTTGCCGCCGAAAATGGAAACACGATTCCCGACATTGTTTCAAGTTTTGTTGCCAACACATTACATAAACATTTGTTACCAACACGTGTTGGCAACACAACAGTTGGCAACAAAACTTTGGTGGAGACGCGGCTTTACACATGACGGGATTATAGTGTGTGTGCGTGTGCGTGCGCAAGGAAAGGTGCACTCTCTATTTCTATTCCCTCACTCTCATAGTTCGATGTGACGGCAAGCCGAACCTACCGGAGAAAGATCAGGCGCAGGACTTACAACTGCATGTGTTTTCCAAGGCACGGAGGTAATACATAGTCAAATTCTTGACTCCGGACTGCTACGGAAACGGAAAATTCCAATAACTAATTTTGGCCCAAAAAAGATATAAATCAAAGGGACCACAGGATCAGCAGACACGGTTACGAGCAACGATGCAGTCGATCAAAGTCAAAATCAAATTAATATGCTTTTACAAAGCACTTTTTAAAAATCAATTACTACGCTAACGTTTCAACACGTCCCTTGTGAGAAAAGGGCGGCAAGCAGACTATTTGGTCTCAACTGTTAAAATGTAACCTTACAAAATATATACATAAGTAAAAAAAACCCAAAGAAGCTCATTATGCCCACGCATTCTTATCTGCTGAATAGTCATATAATTCATAACAACCTTTTTTTCATAGGAATGCTTTTTAGGTGCGATTTCAATTTATGCCAAGGCAGATCAGTAATAAAGGAAATAAAAAAGGATTTAAAAATTCGTACAAGGCGGAGAGCATTACATTTCCCGAACACAAAGCCTTACCAGGCGAACTGTATGCTTGTTTGTGTTGCTTAAGTGTCATGAAAAAATACAATTCTACAATATATTAATTTTTACAACAACACGAAACAAAAATAAAGTCATTACATAGCTATGCATATAAGCATATTTGAAATATCCAATAAACTCATGATAAAAATTTGATTTTATGCTCTAGAGTTGGAGATGATTTGATCGGGTTTCATCTGTATTCCGAAATTTCTTTATGCGTGGTAGAGCTTTAACGCAGCTCTGTTAATTGTATAGTTGTAGCAAAAATGGGTCGACTCGACCGGGGAAGGACCAGCTTTCACAGAATACCAGCGTAAAGTAACAGCTTAATGCTGCTGTGTTTCGTAAGGTGAGTGTAGATGAACTTTTTACTGGAAAAGAGGCATTCCATCTTAGTCCTCACGGCTGACAACGCATCTGCATTTCATTCGCAAACGAAGATAGATGACATCTATGGGCCACAGCAACCACTTCCATCAGATGGACTGTGTGCTCGCTTGACGCTTGTCACCCTTATCCTATAAAAAAATCTTATGGACTACAGACTTCTTACAAAAGATAATAAAAGATAAAATAATCTACAAACAACGTGTTATATAATTTATAAGTTTTTAAGCAAAATATTACAACCATGATTAGCCTAAATTAGCTACAAAATCGCACTGTTGTAGTCGAAGAACAGACATCGATTCGAGTGACGTCCTGGTAAAAATGCAGTAAGACTATTTAAATTTTTTGGGGGATGCCTATATTTAGCAGTGGACTTGTGTTGGGCTGTAATGATGATGAAAATGGTGATGATTTGATGACTACTAATCTAACAACTCACATTTATAATAAAAGGACTATAAATATTGTTACGGCACTTTGTTAAACTTTAACCTAAAGCTGTTTTGATTAGCCTTCATTGGCACTTAAATTAAGCACTAGTCATCCAATTAACTGGTTGATTAAAAATGAAAGTTATCTGTGATAGCGAGTTATTAAATACAATGAAAATATTTAATAACTCGCTATCACAGATAACTCTCACGATGGGAATGATTTTTATACAATTTGATTGCGCAAGTTTTCATTCGTACATATCTGCAGCTACAAACGAAAAAGGCGCTCAAGGTGTGTTTCGAATTTACGATGTATTTTTTTAATTCAAAGAAATATGAATTTCATTAACATGTACTGTGATCTGTGCCGCTATAATTTTACTATTAATTTTATGGTGGATGTAGGCATGTTTTTCTAACATAAGGGGATAGACAGAATATACCTAAGAGATCCAACGACAATTAGACATACGACCATGTACGTAGGCCTAGGTACACGTTCAAAATATGAACACAGACCACTATTACCACAGTTGAAAGACCTGACTATTACCCTCTACCGAGAAGTTAAAAGAAATGTAGCATATTTAAGTGGCAGAGCCATGCTACAGCTACATTAATAATATAGTTGTAGCACGGTCGGCTCGACCGGGGAAGAACCACGCTCTCACAGAATACGAGCATAAAATAGCAGCTCGACGCTACTGTTTCGTATGGTGAGTGAATAAAACTGGAGACCCTTTTTACTGGAAAGGGAGCATTCCGTCTTAGTCCTCACAGGTGACAACGCATCTGAATTTTAATTCGTAATCGAGGATAGATGTCTATGGGCCACAGTATCCACTTACCATCAGGTGGACTGTGCTTGTTTGTCAAACTTATCCTATAAAAAAATTTACAGAGTACCGAAATATCTAGCGAAAATTTCATAATCTTGGGTTATGGAGTTGTATTCAAAAATATTATGAAACAAATTGATGATTTCTTATATTTACACGAACACTACACATTGAATAAAACTATGTTTGACGGATTTCATCGCATTTAATTTACTATTTTAATTACCGACGTTTCGGGTGCTTTACAGCAACCCTTGGTTACGGGGGGCACTGAGATGTTTGACGCCCCAATGTCACAGTTAGCCCGGCTACCTTCAGTTTTTAGTAGATATTAATTTTTGGTTCGATTTACGCAGAATGAACTTACAGTATCGTGAAGTCTTGCAGTGGTATGCTTGGGTTTGAGTTTAATTTTGTTAATTATAGGATCCCAAGCAGATGTCAGCACTATTGAAATTAGGATGTTTTTTTTAATTTCAATAGCCACGCGTATCATCCTTGGTAGGAATCGGTTTTCTTTTGCGAGGATCTGTGGTTTATCAAATCTGATGTAATAGCGGGGACGATCTTGAATATGTTCACAGTCTGCAGACTTCCCAGAGCGTCCGTGCTTCACGTCAGCTATATGTTCTTTCACACGGGTTCTAATGGATCTTTTTGTTTGTCCTATGTAAGAGAGCCCACATTCGCAATCAAGCTTGTACACTCCTGCATCTTGTAGAGCGATATTACACTTGACGGATGGTAAAAACTGACTACTCTTCTTCGGCGGCTTGAAGTATGTTTTAATAGAAGCTCGCTTCAAAATGTAACCAACCTTGTCTGTGACTCCTCTGACATAGGATAGTATAGCAGGCACACGCTCGACTGTGGTTGAAAAAAATAGTAAATTAATCACGATAAAATCCGTAAAATAGTTTTATTCAATGAAACAAATTGTTACTTTTTATTTTAAAAATCAACCTCCAATTAAAATAACAATAACTAACAATTTTGAGATTTAGCACAGATGGTTAGCACTCGCTATAAATTTCACAGTACGCGAGCAACCCAAATTGGCCTCTAAAAAGCTTGACGTGCTCAGCAAAGTGAGACAGTATTTCATGCTGGCACATCGTTTGCAACTTAACAAGACGCGGGTTCGCCCTACATGGAATACTGTTCCCATCTCCTTCCACTTGACCGCATCCAGTGCAGAACGGTTCGAATCGTCGACGACCGAGCTCTTTCTGCCCCTTGTAAAGTTGCAAGCAGTGTTCTGGCATAAAATAAAGTCTCGACCTTATCCGGCAAACCTCAACTTCAGACACAAGTTTGTTTCTGTACTCGGCGACGTTTTTCCGATATAGACACAGCCGATGTATAAAGCGTCACCAGTGCACGTTACTGGTTTGCAACATATTATTGATAAGCAAAAGAAACAGCGTAGGTGATAGCACGTAGTTTTGTGGAAAACCAGCATAAATAGGGGTTGTAAATGGAGCATGCACCTTCTACTATGACTTTGTTGCTCCAATCTGCAAGAAAACTGCTGATCCAGTTGCACAAATTCTCGGGGAACCCATAGGAACGGAGATTCGAAAGAAGCGCTTTGTGTCAAACCCGATCAAAGGCCATCACTATGTCCAAACTAACGGCCAGGGTCTTCCTCTCTGCCTCTGCCTCCGCCGATTTATGAGTCAGGTAAGCCAGAAGATCACCAACTGAGCAACCCCAACGGTAATCGTACTGGCGGTCACTTTTCAGTTGGTGATTCTCAACCTCGTGAGCTGGCAGTTCAGCATGGTTTTCATTATTTTGGAGAACAAGTTGGATATGTCTGAGCGGTCGATTTTCGGTTATTTTTAGGGATCTGATGCACTATACACTCCGTCTTCTTTGAGTTCGGGACTACACCTAGGGAGAAAGAGTTTTAGAAAAGACACGTTACGACCGGTGGCAACTAGGGAGCACATGTCTTCAGCACAATGGGAGGAACTCCATCAGGCCCACTCGACTTGACTTCTAGGGAGAGTAGTGTTATGCGCACGCAGCACTGTGTAAACCGTATCGTACAGACCTGAAGGCGAAGTTATACTTCCTTTTGACAACGCTGGTGAAGCACTCCTATTATAACGCAATGCAATTTTACAGGAGCGACCAAACCAGATAACGCAGCAGGGGCGTAGCTACCGCCGTATCAGCCGTATCAATGATACGGGGCCCCCGGGCTACAGGGGCCCCGAACGCGTATAAGCAAAAATTCCAAGGACTTTTATGGGACAGGAAAGGCTATCACTATTGTCTTTATAAGCAAATAATTTAGTAAAACTGAAATCGTCTTCAGCTATTAATTCCATCGAATCGTCTTCAGCTATGTTTGCCGAACAAAAGGCAAGAAAATTGTAATATATTTGATATGAATTGTTTGGATAGCTTCCCGAGAGCGAGATTAGAATGGCTCTCCAGCATCTTAAAAACGGCAAGGCCCCAGGCGAGGATGGAATTACAGCGGAGCTTCTGAAAGCGGGTGGAAAACGGGTACTTGAAGTCCTTCAGAAGCTCTTTAATTCCGTCCTCCATGGTGGCATTACACCAAAGGCGTGGAGCAGAAGTGCGGTGGTCTTGTTCTTCAAGAAAGGTGACGACGCTCTCTTGAAGAACTACAGACTTATTTCCCTTCTGAGTCGCGTCTACGTGCTATTTTTGAGAGTCATTATGAATCGTCTCGCGCGCAGACTTGACGACTTCCGGCCTTCCGAACAAGCCGGTTCCCGAAAAGGCTTTAGCACCATAGACCACATACATAACCTTCGGCATATTGTACATAAGTCCGAGGAGTACAATTTGCCACTATGTCTGGTGTATGTGGACTATGAGAAAGCCTTTGATTCCGTCGAAATTTGGGCGGTGCTTCAGTCCCTTCAGCGGTGCCAAGTTGACTCTCGGTATATCGAAGTGCTGAAGTGCTTGTATAGTAGAGCTACGATGGATATCCGAGTACAGAACCAGAGTACGAAACCTATCCAATTGCAGAGAGGTGTAAGACAGGGTGACGTTATATCCCCGAAACTCTTCACCGTTGCATTGGAAGACGTTTTCAAGTTTCTGGACTGGAAAAGATACGGTATTAACATTAATGGCGAGTACATCATTCACCTTCGATTTGCCGACGATATAGTCCTTATAGCAGAATCGCTGGAGGATCTAAGCACTATGCTCAATGACCTCAATAGTGTTTCCCAACAGATAGGTCTTAAGATGAACATGGACAAAACAAAGATGTTTAATGTCCATGTCACACTTATGCCGGTAGTTGTTGGGAGCACTAAGCTCGAAGTTATTGACAAGTATATTTACCTGGGACAAATAGTCCGATTAGGTAAGTCCAACTGCGACCGAGATGTCAATCGACGGATTCAACTCGGTTGGGCAGCGTTCGGGAAATTACGGAACATCTTCTCGTCAGGTATACCTCAAAACTTGAAAACGAGACTGTACAACCAGTGCGTGTTGCCAGTGATTACATATGGAACTGAGACGTAGTCCTTCACTGCTGGCCGGATGAGGAAGCTCAAGGTCGCTCAGAAAGCTATGGAGAGAGCTATGCTCGGAGATTCTCTGCGTGATAAACTTAGAAATGAGGATATCCGCAGTAGAACCAGAGTGACTGACATAGCCCAACGGATTAGTAAGCTGAAGTGGCAATGGGCCGGCCATATATCTCGAAGAACCGACAACCGATAGGGAAAAAAGGTTCTCGAGTGGCGCCCTCGTACCTGCGGACGAATTGTAGGGCATCTCCACACTAGATGGAGTGACGACCTGGTAAGATATGCAGGAAGTCGATGTATGCAGGTGGCTCAGGACCGTGCTTTATGGCATTCCTTGGGGGAGGCCTATGTTTAGCAGTGGACTTGTGAAGAGCTGTAATGATGATGATGATGATGATGTTTGGCTAGTTTATAGTTCCTAGGAGTATTAATTGTAAGTAACCAAAGACTATCGCTATACCTCTGATAATTATATTAGTTATTGTAAAAAAACATCACCTTCTTCCTCTTGCTAAGCGCCGTGAGATTGCTGATCTCACTTTTCTGTTAAAAATAGCTTGTAGTGCTATTGACACTCCTGAACTTTTATCTCAACTACATCTTAGCTGTCCTGCCAAACCTCTTAGACACAACAAACTTTTAAGGCTCCAGTTTGCATCTACAAATTACAGACAAAATACATTTATTTGGCGAGCGAGCAATAATTTTAACAAGCTAGCTAAAGAGTTTGGCTTCAATTTGTTTAACACTAGCGATGCGTCAGCCAAGCGCATACTTAATAATGCATTTTTTAGCTCTAAGTGAGACATTGATGCTTTTGTTACAAAACTTACGATTTACTTCTTTTATGTTTGTGTTTTTTTTTCTTTTATATGTATAATATATGTTATATCAGATAAGCCCTCACTTGGCATAAGTATGTTAGTATTGGATACTTTTGAGTGTTGAATCGTGTTTATTACTGTTGTTAATTCACCTATTAGTGAGGGCCTTTAATTGGTTTACTGTAATATTATCTAACCTAATTATGATAGCTGTTGGTCTTCCAAATAAAATAAAATAAAATAAATAAGTAATAATTTAAAATCAATATATAATAATTTCAATTCAATGCAAGCGTTTTTGTTCCTTTTATGAAATCTTTACTCTTCATTGGGGCCCCTCAACAAATTTTGATACGGGGCCCATCTAAGGCACGCTACGCCACTGTAACGCAGATAATAGAATAAGGAGTGCCATTCCCTAAAGTAGGACATCAGCGACAGAATCATGTTTGGATCATCTGGCGAGAAGCATACCCTCCCCGTCTGCAAGGGAAGGATGCAAAAAAAGATCGCATGCTGTCCCAATCGGCCGACCTATAGTGCCAAACACGGCGGCGATCTGCAGAACGCAACCGCAATGGGAGTGTGAGTGGCACCATAGTCCAGATCAGAGAACTTTAACAGTGGTAGAGCCACGCGGCAGCTTTTGGTGTTGCACGGATGGGCCGGCTCGAACCGGGGTGGTACCACGACCTCACAGAATACCAGCGTGAAGTAGAGGTTTACCTCTGCGTTTCGCTTGGTGAGTGCAGGTGGCCGGAGGCCCTTTTTACTGGAAATGAGGCATTCCATCTTAGTACCACACGGGTGACAACGCATCTGCATTTTGATTTTTAATAGAGGATAGATGTAGATGTCTATGGGCCACAGCAACCACTTACCATCTGGTGGACTGTGTGCTCGTTTGTCACCCTATTCCTATAAAAAAAAGAATGGTCCAATGAGCCAAGAGAAGCGTCGGCGGAGACCTGATATCCGTCCGGATGAGAGGTCAGCAGAAGATCCTACAGGGAAGATACACGATCCTCCACATCTAGAAGCCACGTAAGTGAAGTAACCATTTGTGTCGGACCATATGCCAAGGCAAAGTCATAGACAGATCTTCCCGCATGATCGGTTCAAAGAGAACCAAGCTATTCGGCGTGGTGGTCGCAGATTGGACTTATTGTAGCATGGAGTCTGCAGCCATTTGGACGTGGTCGATGAGTCGGTGTGTCGGTATTACCTGTAGAGGCACCCGTAGACGCGAAGATGGTCGTCGCTGACCTTCAAGACAGCCGAAGCGTCGAGAATAGATGTCCTCACTCACACAAACTCCAGCCCGAGGTATAAAGTTGTTACAATTTGTACCCCGGATAGGAGAGAAGTATCGACCGGAGAGGACACCTGCGTCTCGGTTAGAAAGAGCAAAGTCGGCTTCGCTGTATTCAGATGGTACCTAGTAGACTTCGTTAACATTCGAATGAAATCCCCTGATGTTGCAGAAACTCACGGATAGCGTGGCAGGGTCAACTTTGTCTTATTGCTCTACTTACCACGAGCAGTATTAGTCTTGAGCGAAATTTCGCCCCTCCCCAGTATACGCGACGCAACATAAACATCCGCGCTAAGGAAGAATGGGGTAACTTGGGTGTGGATACTCACCCAGGCTTCTCCAATACCTATGGGGTGCTGGTATCCTCCTGGGATGGTTTCTTATTTAATTACACTACCATGTTAAGCAGGAAGTCGATGGATGCAGGTGGCTAAGGACCGTGCTTTGTGGCATTCTTTGGGGGAGGCCTATGTTCAGCAGTGGACTTGTGAAGGGCTGTAATGATGATGATGATGATGACCATGTTAAGTGGAAAAGGGATTAAGCCTCCGACCACCTGCACTTAACAGGCGAAGTTAACTTCTACTTCAAGCTGGTTATCTGTAAGGTTTTGGGTCTCCTCGGTTGGAGCCGGTCCGCCCATTCATTACATCTCTTCATTTCATGTTTTACCAGGTCGTCACTCCATCTAGTTTGGCTCACCCGTGCGGCAGCTAAAGCTGCCGTGTGGCTGTTCCACTGTTATGTTGTCTACCTATATTATTATTTATTAACTGTAATCTACTTCGTCATTGTTTATGCGTTACACATAATACTTAGTAGTAAGTAGCTTTTCTTTACAATGCCCTGCAGTGGGCGACAAGGAGCTGATGATGAAATAGTTTTGCACCTTTAAAGTTTAGTTTAGTTTAAATAGGGCCCCATTTTCATTCTTGCCCCGGGGCCCTTGGTTACATAGGTACGCCACTGAGATCGATAGGACTTAGAGACCTTCTAGAAAAGAACCTACTCCTTTTTAAAAGGCCGGCAACGCATCTGCAATTCCCCTGGTGTTGCAGTTGTTTAGGAGCGGCGGTAGTCACTTAACATCAGGTGGTCTTAACGCCGTTTCTTCTGCATATCAATGATATGTTGCAAACCGGTAACATTCATTGCTATGCGGATGACAGCACTGGTGATGCTCTATACACCGGCCGTGCCAATATTTCTCGGGAAAACGTCGCCGAGTACCGGAACAACTTGTGCCTGAAATCGAGTCTTTGTTGAACAAAGTCTCGGATTGGGGGCGACTAAATATAGTCCAGTTTAATCTTCAGAAGAGACAAGTTTGCACGTTTACCGCTGAAAAGAACCCCTTTGTCGTATCTCCTCAGTTTCAAGGTACTCCCCTTGTTGCCTCAGCCAGTATCGGAATCGTCGGCGTCAACATATCGAGTGACGTCCAGTTTCGTGGTCACTTGGAAGAGAAAGCCAAATTGGCCTTTAAAAAGCTTGAAGTGCTCAGCAGAACGGGACAGTATTTCATGCCGGCAGAACGCCAACTTTACAAGACGCAGGTCCGGCCTCACATGGAATACTGTTCCCATCTCTGGGCTGGGGCTCCCCAGTGCCAGCTCCTTCCACTTGACCGTATCCAGCGCAGAGCGGCTCGATTCATCGACGACAGAGTCCTTTCCGATCGGCTCGATTCAATGACGCTGCAAAGAGATGTTGCATCCCTTTGCATTTTTCTTTACCACGGGGAGTGCTCCGAGGAATTGTTCGGATTAATCCCAGCCGCCAAATTTCACGAACGCACATCGCGGCAAAACTCCCGATACCATCCACACCATCTGGATTTGGCGGTCCACCACTGTGCGATTTAGATGTTTTCTTCCTCGCACAACTTCCTTGTGGAATTGATTACCACCAGAGATTTTTGCCGGACTTAGGGACCTTCAAGAAAAGAGCCTACTCCTTTTTAAAAGACCAGCAACGCATCTGCGATTCCCCTGGTGTTGCAGTTGTTTATGGGCGGCGGTAGTCACTTACCATCAGGTGAGCCGCATGCTCGTTTGCCCGCTCTCCTATAAATAAAAAAAGGTGAGCCGGCTCTTTTCTTGAAGATTGTCAGAATGTTACATTCGGTCCCTGGGCTGCCGCCATATATCACAAGCAACGTGCAAGCACCTACCCAGACGGGCTCCTAGGCCGAAAAGGAGCCCTGTCACCTAATAAATAAAACAAAATCGATAAATTCAGCTTTTATTGTTAATTTCACTTATCACTTAGCACATCACTAACACATCCAAGTACAACTGAGTTTTCTTCCACCCGATAGTTTACAATTAAATGGCTTAATAGAGAAAAAAAACTACAAAACTAATGAACTTAAACACACGGACAAACATCTCGATTATTATCGATAATGATTATCAATCACCAAAAAAAACCTAAAATGATGTTAATAATCAACTCTGGTAGTCTTTAAGACCTAAGTATGATCTTTTTTACTGAACATCAAACCTTATTTCAAAGTGCCGCCTCCTGGTCAATAATAAAGAAGGCTCTGACAAACGAAAAAATTGCGAAAAATCGTACCAAATTGCTGATATACAAAGAAAGATGAGGAGGAAAGAGAAGATGGACAGCAGCATCTTCCTGATAGTAGTTAATTACTAAATAAACTGGGATTGCCAACCCACTTACGAGGCGTGGCAACTATAGCAAATAACACCCCTACAAGACATTCTATGGGGTAGGCCTATGTTCAGCAGTGGACTTTTGTTAGGATGTAATGATATGGTACGGTGATGGTGATGAACCATATTTTAAAATCATTTAAAATGGATTCAAATCACATTTTAAAACGGAGAGCTGCGGACATTTCAAGTGATACCGAAACCATGCTCAACTTAACACGCACCCACACACACATTTTTATTCTTTCTGTATTTATCATCCCGTGAAAGTTCACTGCTGGTCCAAGCATGTGCACCTAAAACCGTGTTAAAAAAAATTTTAGCATACTACGACGTAAAAATTCGGAAATAAAAGAGCTTTATTATTTTGGGGTATTTATAAAGTATTCCCATCTGGTTTTATTATTATCATTATTGCTAAAAGTGAGATAGAATTGTTGGATTTCACATTTAAAGGCAGGATCAATTCAAAAACCTCCATAAAGCCATTATTATTGCAAGTTGGATCTATCGAGTGAACTCTGTCCCTCATTTTGGTTTGGTTTCTTGGTCGGTGACGTATCTGATGTAGATGATGTCCTCCGGCTTCGGATCCTCGGCTTGGGTCTCGTCCAGTTGCGAACAGGCGATGGCCAGGGCTGATCCATCATGAGAGAAGCTGAGTGATGACACTGCTGTGTTGTACCTGGAAGGATAAACAAAAAATAAGAAATGGTGAAATGCTTGAGGAAATGAGAGAATCTTCTTCAGCAGCCCTTTCTTAGTTCGCTCGTTATACCCTTTTACTTATGAAAAATAATTATATAACTAAGCAAACCACTTAAGCCGAAAATATAAAATTTTAGTCTCATGTCTGTATTTCGAGATCGGCAGTGTCCGAAAGAACGAATTAAGCACCTTACCTATGGAATTGACAGAGTCGTTTTTTGTTGAAGCCATCCCATATGTTCACGTATCCATCGGAGCCGCCTGTCGCAAACGTGTTGTACACTGAGTGGAAGCTTATTGCATTCACCGGATAAATCTTTTCCAAGCCTGGAATAAAAGACAATATGAAAATATTTTTTTTAATGAACCAACTTAAAAGAACTTAAAAGATGAAACCTTAATCTTTATATATAAAAAGTACGTGTCACGTTGTTTGTCCGCGATGGACTCCAAAACTACTGAACAGATTTCAATGAAATTTTGCACACTATGTGCAGTTTGGTTCAACTTAAAAGATAGGATAGCTTACATCTCAATTTATAGTCGCAATACAATATTATTTTATTGAAAATGATTTGCCTATTATTTGACAGTCACAATTTTCTATTAGCTCCAAACGATTCTGTCAGATGACGATATCTGTTGATTGGATTGAGTAAATATTCAATAGGTGGCGCTATGTTCAAAATACAAACGTTTAATATAAGCTACAATTTAGTAGTATAACCACCACGTGTTGCTGTAAGTATTCATTAGATGGAACCGATTTCAATGAAATTTTGCAGACTGTGTGCAGTTTGGTCCAACTTGAGAGATAGGATAATTTTTATCCCGATAAGTGACCATCAATTTTTTTTATTGCTAATTTCAGGAGTTTTTTTTTTGGTAAAGTAAATGGTTGTTCGGAAAGGGCAGAACAACGTCTGCCTGGTCAGCTAGTATATATATAAGATTTCCACCTATGTACTGACTCATCACGATATCTCTCGAACCATAAGGCCTAGAGACTTGAAATTTGGTAGGAATATTCCTTTCATTGAGTAGAGCTAAGAACGGATTTTACGAAATTCCACCCGCAAAGGGGGTTGCGTGGGTTAATGTGATTTTTTTTAATTTTAAAACCAGGCCAGAATATGCTTTTTGGCATGTTAAAAATTACCAAGAACGGATTTTATGTTATTCCACTCACAAAGGGCAGTGCGGAGGCATTAACAATAAAAAATAAATAAACTTTTAATCTACAGCTCCTTCACACTTGCTCAAACTCAAATAGCAAACAGCTGGATCGATTTTGATGAAATTTTTTGAGTGGGTGATCTGGATGATCTAAACATTTCACAATTGTATTTGGTAGGTGGCGCTGTTGTCGAGATACAAAATCACACGTGCGAAGTCAGGGCAAATCGTAGTATTTTAAATACCTTCCTGTAACTATATAGATAACGCCAATAAAAGAATCATAAAATCGGTTGTATGTAGAGACATAGATTTTTTTTCAGAGGAAGCAATGAAGCAATACAATTATACATGCATTCGAGGGGAAATAGCCCAATGGCCCAGTAAGCTGGCAAAGGGCTGGTCATATAGCTCAAATAACCAAAATACCAATGACGAAACAAGTCTTTCAAGTGGCAACTTTGTACTGGTAGAAGAAGTACTGGGGAGATAATAGGGTTGCCCAACACTAGACAACGACTTTTATTTAAAAAATAAATTGTTGTCATATGAGTGGCAAGTCATGAAAATTTAATGGCTTCTAAGAGATAGTGAAATAATTATCTCTTTGTCAGCACTAAAATACCCAGGCTGATATTGAGGAGCATTATCAAAGGTATATGTTAGATACTGCCACAGCTACTTCATATAAACCCGTTGATTTTTTTTTTTGATATGCTGATGATAGATTTTAATGGACTATAGTGATAAAAAACTAGATACTTATATGATGAGGTTTATAAATTTATGATGTAATAATAATTTACTCAATTATAATAGGTTATTTTATTTCCACTTACCACCATCTTTAATCCTATGACATTTGAAGGCATACTTTTTTTTCTGTACTTCGGGATTGCTGTCAAGGTACTCCACAGCCACTCTGCCTTCAATTGAACTAAGGACATAGCCTTGCTTATTAGGAAAAACTCGTATGCATCTTGTCTGATACTTAAGCGATGATTCTCGTCTTTGATTCACATGACCCATGTTTCGTACATCCCATACGAAGATTTTACGACCAGACGTACCGACCACAAACTTTTCACCGACGATACTCATTGTGTAAACCTGTACATGAAATACCTTTAGCCGAAATTTCTTTGTTATCTCAACATTAAAAAGTAATAAATATAAACAGATTTTTTAATTTAGCCTTTTGTGGTACAACACTATGGTATGTTCAACGGTTCCTAACTCTGGTATCAAATCCACTGAAATTGTAAGTCATGATTTATGCTCAGTTGTTGAGGGATACATCGCAAAACTTAAAAAAATAAAGTCACAGAAAAAAGTATCACATTAAAACAAATTGATGACGTGAAATCCGCCAACACACATGGCGGCAGCATGGTGTGCACTTCCATACCCTAAAACTTTTATGAAAATGTAATTAACACCAAAAATAAAAACTGGTTCTAGAATTTTACTATGAAGATACATTGGCATATAAGCCAAAACAAACAAAAAAAACAAAGCCAGGGCTGTCGTTTTGGCAACAGCATAATCTGCGTGAAGTCCGTTTGTCCAATGTCATAAAACACAACATATGCAGGAATGTATTTTAAATGTAACTTGTAAATATACTTTTTGTTACATTATGTCATATCTGTTCCAGTTGTTATTTTTAACTTGTTACTTAATATTGTTTAGTGTGCAATTTAAATCTTAAGTGCCTAAGTATGTGTGAGCAATAAATGTTTCTTTCTTTCTTTGTCGGTTCATGGTTCATCCTATTTATTGAAGAGGAGTGTCACCAGGGCGAGGGTATCAGTCGTGCCTTCCTGCTCAAAATGGTAACATACCTAGTCAGGTCATAAATTGTCACGTTTAATATAAAATAATTGAAACAAGTTTATTCATTATATAACCATTCACATACCAAAATGAACTTAACAAAACATAGATTCTTATGACACTAAAGTTTATTCAAAATGACCTCCGTGATTTTGAATACAGGCCTTCAATCTGCGCGGCCAGTCGTCTATCGCAGCACGAACAAGGTCCATGTCAATATTGGCGGCTGCCTTAATCAAGGATGTCTTGAGTGACTCCAAATTGGGATGAGGCTTTGAGCACGCCTTTTCCTCCAAGTGTTGCCATATCTTGTAATCTAACAGATTCAAATCTGGACTGGAGGAGGGCCAGTCTTAGTGCCGGGTGAAGTCGATTTCACGCGCCGCCAGCCAGTCTTGTGTGCTCTTCGCTCTATGAGCTGGCGCCGAATCTTGTTGGAATACCCAGTGCCTGTTATTGAACATGGTATGAGAAACAGGTTCCACAAGGTTCGCAGGACTGTATTTTGATACACAACTGCATTCGTTTTTACACCTTTCTTACAAAAATGTACCTCTGTTAAGCCCCAATAAGAAACTCCCAACCATACCATGAGCGAGGATAGAAAATGACCTCGTTGGACACGCGGAATACGGTTGCTCGCTTCTTCACTACTGTGTGCGTACACCTTATCATTTTGTTTGTTGTAGCTCTCTTCTACGGTAAAAACTTTTTCATCCGAAAAAAGAATTTCCCGATATTTTTTTCCCGCGTACTGCTTCAACAAAGCGCGGCATCTGTTCAGTCTCAGGTCCATTAGACGAGCATTCAAACGATGTCCTGTTTTTCTTCGATATGCCCGAAGCCCTAAGTCTTCTTTTAACACCCTTTTCACCGTGGTTCTGCTTAACCCCATCTGAAGGGCCAACAGTTTCTGCTTATGTCTGGTATTTCTTTTAATTCGCGCCTTCACAGCTTTTATCACTGCTGGAATCCTAACAGACCGAGGGCGACCACTTCTTGACCTGTCATCTACACTAGAGTATTCATTGTATCGTTTGATGGTACAATAAACAAATCTTGTGGTTATATTCAAATTTTTCAGTATGTCAAAAATTTGAATTGGCACGTAACCGCAACGATGCTACGCAATAACCGCAACACAGTCTTCTTTAAGCGTCCACTCCATATTTAAAAATGAGTAAAATTCTAAAAAGTATACAGTTTTATTTTCATGAACAATTCGAAATTCGAATTCAATAAACTTTTTTGTGGCCAGCATTCTAAAAGAAAAGTTTTTACTGTGTGACAATACTTATGACCTGACTGTGTAGATCAGGGGTTCCTAAAGGTAATGAAACACTCACCAAATCCCTTTTAATTTATGGAACCCCACATCAAATGATTGCATATCATAGATAGTGCAATTGAAATTTTATAATATTGTTCTCGCTAACTACCTACGTACCTACATAAACGTAATGGGTTCTTCTCATCTCATATTTAACCCTGGTGGCTTTTCTACATAACCCTAAGGTTACGCATAAACCCACTTTAGAAATCTCTGTCAGATAACACTTTTAAAGACGCATGCCAGCTGGTGTATTTGTAGAAAGGTCATTGACCAGCAAAAGACTAAAAGTGACGTGATGTAAAGCATGTATATATTAATCAATAAGCACCAATTACTCAAATTCAACATTGTATTTATATTTATTGTATGTGGAAGAGCCATGCTGCAGCTATATTAGTAGTATAGTTGCACAAATGGGTGGCTCGACCGGGGAAGAACCACGGTCTCACAGAATACCAGTGTAAAATAGCAGCTTAATACTGTTCTTTCATATAGTGAGTATAGAGAACTGGAGACCCTTTTTACTGGAAAAGAGGTATTCCATCTTAGTCCTCATGGGTGATAACACATCTGCATTTTGATTCGCGTGAGGTGGACTGTGTGCTCGTTTGACACCCTATCCTATAAAAAAAACATTTATTTTTGTGAATTTAGTACAAAACGGATTAAATATACTTAACAATTATAGGGTAGTGGATGCTCTACAACACCACTACACAAGTTAATTCAATATATATACAGATTGTACAAACAAAAGGTATACCATAGTTAAAAAATAAATACCCTTTCATTTCCTTGGTTGTATGTACCAACACAATTAGGAACACGGCTGTCCCACATTTTTACAGTGCCATCCCAACTGCCTGTCAGAACGGCGTTCACCTCATTAGCAAACTCTACACAACGGATGGCCGCTTTGTGTTCACCAAGAACTGTTTCAGAGCTTGCATTCAGATCATACATCTTAAGAGTTTGATCCAAACCTCCACTATAAGAGTGTACAGCATCCTGGAAGTGACATAAATGTTATTTTTAAGAACCACTTCCCATTTCATTTTATTTGAACTAATAATTATAGAATACTTTCTTTTTTATAAACAATAAACATAAAAAAATTGACAAAGGCAAGATTTTGTTTTCGTTATAGTTACAAATTTAAGTTTTTAGTTTACCCTAAAACAAACGTCGAGAACTGGCAATTCGTGGTTATATTTATGCCTTTCGATATTCGCCGTTACATCGTATAACCTCACTGAGCAGTCCCACGACGATACAAGTAAAAATTGATTGGATTTTGGCGCAAATTTTACACTGGAGATCGCGTCCTCTGGCAAGCTCTTCAATTTAAATTCAGTGCGGGACTCCGCAACCCGCGTTACAGTCATTGTGGAAGCAATTTTGTTGAGTAGTTTTTAAACTATTTTGAGATAAAGCTAGGCGAGTTTTGGATTATGTAAAAGAATATTATGTTGATAAACAAACATTAGTCCTCGTACATCACGCAGCCTTTTCGGCACAGAATACAACTCCTAGTTTTCGTGGTTTAGAGTGGTTTAGAGTTTAGACCAGACAGTACAGAAGAATGACAGAAACCATAGATAAATACAGAACACAGAATGACAGAACACAATTTGACACAATTACTCAGAAACAGAAACTTAAACAAAGAAACAGGCCACAGCAATATTGCTATCGTAAAAATCTAAACTGCCGTATGTGACAGTCTGACTTTCCGTATTTTAAAAAATAAATTTAGTACATACAGTTAGTATTTTTTTCAATATTTATTTCAAAATTCTCTATTCCTCATTTATTTCTCCTCCATAAAAGTTTATTTCTTTATATTGTTTGGTGGTCACATGTCGTAAAGTCTTAGAGTATTCAACTAACAGGAGACGCCATGCGCATAAAGTTCCAAACAAAAAAGTCTGTCACTTCTAGCGGGAGGCGAGGTAACGCACACTAAGCAAATCGTAAACATTGGGCCACGTCGTTACGCACGCACACAGCATAATATGAGCACACGATTAAGCAAAACGCACACAACCTTGAAAATCTCTTATAAATGTCTCATCGTTACAGTGTATAAGCTATAAACAACTAGTGCGAGGGCCTTGTCGATATGGATATGTCGATGAAACTTTATGCAAGTTACATTAGGAAATTAAGTAAAATAAAAATGAACAAATGTTTAATGAGTAATATTACATTCAATGTAAATTAAAAAAAATACATAAGGTACAATATAATAATACAAAATTACCGAAATTAAAACAAATTGAAAAAGTATTATATTATATTTTAAAGTTTTTAAAGTGAATAAGTTTGGTATATGTGACGAATATGTGGCGGCGCTGTCGTCGCGCCACAAGCGAAACACATCGCAGCCTAAATCGCGCTTACAAAGTTCCGAAGTTAAAGCAGCATATATAGAATAGCTCCGAACTACCAATGGGAGCGTTGACCGCTTCCCGAGCAGAACACCTTGCCCGGCGGGAGATCTCCCCTTCTCCTTCCACCCGCTACAAATACACTTTTTGGGATCACTCTTTTTTTGCGAGGTAGCTAATTCTGGTGCTTGCATATTTTTCCATCACCAAGTTTGCCAGTTCAATGTTATGTGGAACGTCATCATTATCAAAATAATGTTCCTGTATGCTTAAAAATATATAATATGCCTAGTCTATAAAATGTTTTTACCATTTTTAATGTCATGACCAACCGGAAAGGTTATCTATATAGGGGTTTTAAACGGTCTAATTTTACAGATTTTACCCAACCTATAGAGTTAAACCGTTTTAAGGCTTAGGGTTGAACTACATCTGGCAGCACGGAATCGCACTTTCCTGTGCTTCTATCCTTTTTGTTCACTCAGAAACGTTGTTTACTATAGCGGGATTGTATAGTTCTACCCTCAAAAAGCCGATTGTAAACCGGTTTCAATAGTTTATATATCATTCTTGACAATCCATACTAATATAATATTATAAATGTGAAAGTGTGATTTTTTGTTTATTTGTTTTTGTCCTTCCTTTACGCAGCAACGGAATGCATCATTTAAAAAAAAAATTAAACATTTGCTATCTCTTGGTCGAAGTTTACGCTTGACCAAACATACTTTTTTTCGTCACTTTACTTAGGATTGAAAAATAATTAATTTCTTCGTAAAAAGCGGTAATATTTTGTATTCTGCAGTACAAAAGTGTAGTACTCTGTATATATTTAATAATAATAGATTATAAATATGACACTGAAATTATTTGTTTGTCCTTATTTATTTATTTAAGTGCTAATAATTCGTGTCTCATCTGAAAACAACAATTTGGTTGACACCATCTACGACAATTAACTTGTAAATAACATTTTAAAATGAATAAATATCGTTCACTAAACCTTCCATTTCGATTTGTGACATGTTTTAAATTTTATCCTTCATAATGTAAAATAAACCTGTAGCAAAATAATAACCTTACTTCCAATAATTTCAAAGTCGGTACAGCAGTTTCATTTAGTTTCCTTTTATTATTTGATTGGATTACGAAAACCGATTGGTCAAAATGCTCGGAACAAATAGTACTTGTTCGTTTAGGTACCCAGGTTATATGATTGCCACATGCTTTTATCCAAACTTGGCGCCTGTAAGGATCTTTTGGAAAACTGTAAAACCAAAGATCTTTTTTAAACTCTTTTTATATAACAAAGTATTACTTATAGTCAAATAAATATATCGACACTAAAGATTACAGTGAACATCACTATTATAGTCTTGATTATACCATTTTATATACTCGAAATTCCCCTTCTTTTCGTTTCATAACGTAACATAATGAAATGAAAATATATATTTAAAATGTTTTAAATGTATAATGTATACAATACAACAATTTAAATTGATGTTTTCATTTCGTTAAAAACAATTAAAGATTATTAATGTTGTTTGAAATAATATAGTTTTGCAAATAGGTCACAATAATATTGATGAATTTAAGACTATTCAATAACACGATTTTGTCTTGTGTAATTAGAACAAAGAGAAACGACATTTGTCTACAATTAAGCAAAATTTAATTATGTCCTAGTAGCGCAAAAGTCCTTACTATAGTATTAATACTTTAAGTTGGCAACACTACCTGCTCAGCTATATTAATCAGAATTTTCGTGATTTAATGCTTATATTAATTATTGAAATCAAAATAAATACTTAAAGATGAAATGTAACGCCGTCTCTTTGTAAATTTGAGGTCTGTGATCTTTTTTTACAAGAAAACACACTACAACTCGGCATTTTTCTGGAGGTCAACTCACGCTTACGACTACTTGGTAAGTGACGCCGTACGCGGCGCAACTAGTTTTATATAACGGGCATGATCCGCGCTCTCGTACTTTTGACAGAGGGGAACGCTCTCCAATGTCGTCTCCTGTTAGTTTAATACTCTAAGCGTAAAGTAGAAAATTCACACCATAACTTAATGTCGGACACTGTATCTCTCTATACCAAACATTATCCACAGGAGCAATCCAGTTTTTGAAATAATCCCCACTATGCAAGTACTTCTCATTAGTTTATAATCCTCACTTTCCCACTGTTGTGTGTGTCTATGTTTCTCCTTTTATGTGTTTTTGACAAAGTATGGCATTCAGAGTCGCATTCACTCATATTATCAATTATTAATTATAATAAAACACAGAATATGAGCCGTGGTAGCTCAGATGGTTAGCGCTCGCTGTAAGTTTCACAGTACGCGAGAAACCCGGGTTTGATCCCCGTCGGCACCAATGAAATTGTTAATTACAATTTTAAGTGCTGATTTACCACGTGCTCGGCGGTGAAGGAAAACATCGTGAGGAAACCTGCATGTCTGACAAATAAGAAAAAAATATATAATATTTCGAAGACATGTGAAGTTCGCCAACACGCATTGGGGCAGCGCGGCGGACCTATCCTTGTCCTAAAATCCTCTCAGAAATGAAAGGAGGCCTGTGTCCAGCAGTGGGACGTGTATTTAGGCTGTAACTTTAACTTTAACGAAATATGGAGTTATTTCGCTTGCAACTGTAACGTATATTAATAGGTTAAATTACGAATGAGTGCTACATCGTTATTTACGTATTTCATGATACGGCAATGAAGCCTACAGTATGCCGTATTTTCTCGCAAAAAAAAATCGTGAATTCCCGTATAATACGGCAATTGCCGTATCAATGGCAACGCTGGGGCACAGACTAACTAGTCAGGCAGAATCAATCTGTAAGTCACTGACCCTGATATACAAGTATACAAGTATGGCCAGTTGGCCAGCGTGACATAATGAGGCAATTTGATTTTTGGCATTTTGGCGCTTATAGCAGAAGTGAGCGTCCACTGAACCAATAATAGAGATAGAACAGTGTTGCAAAGTATGTCGATAAAAATTCTATAGAAGCCTACCATTTACCATGATGTATCATTTTAATATAATGCCATACAATAAATAAATATATCAATCAATACTTATATCTTAAACACAAGCCTTAAACCTCATATAAAACAAATATCAACGCTGCATTAGTCTGTCTCTACGTTTTTCTTCGTAACTATAGAACGGGTTATAATCAGTGGCGTAGCTATGTAATCAAGGGCACCGGGGCGAGAAAGAAATTGGGGCTCTATTTAAACTAAACTAAATAATTTAAAGGTGCAAAACTACTTCATCATCAGCTCCTTGTCATCCACTGCAGGGCATAATAAAGCAAAGCTACTTACTACTGAGTATTATGTGTAACGCATAATCAATGACGAAATAGATTACAGTTAATAATATAGGCAGACAACATAACAGTGGATTAACTAAATGAAGTGACGACTTGGCAATAAAAAACCATCCTGGGAGGGTACCAGCACCCCTGGTATTAAGTAAATAAGAAACGAGAAAAACCGAGTTAGAAAACATCATCGATATGTTTGCGTCGCAGAAGTCCAGGACGATGCAATTGTTATTGTAACGGTTTTACGGACTTGCTTTCACTATAAAATAGAAAATAAATATGTTTCGTGATATTTATGACTGTTTTATTTAGTGTATCTGGTTTTTATGTTAAAACAATTCACGATTTCAATTGTGATGAGTGCCGTAGGCGCCATTCTTGATTAGTACGCTCTTGCCCAGAAGACACAAGTTTGCGAGTTTACCACTAAAAAGAACCCCTTTGTCGTAACTCCTTTATTTCAAGGCACTCCCCTTGTTATCTCAGTCAGTATCGGAATCTTCAGCGTTGACTTATCGAATAACGTGCAGTTTCGTGGTCACTTGGAAGGGAATGCTGAATTGGCCTCTAAAAAGCTTGGCGTGCTCAGCAGAGGTAGGATCACTGTTTGCAACTTTACAAGGGGCAGGTTAGTCCTAACATGGAATACTTATCTCACATCTGGGTCGGGGCTCCCTAGTACCAGAATCGTCGACGATCGACGACGACGAAAAAAGAGACGAAAAGATGTTACATTTTCTATCGCATTTTCCACGGGGAGTGTTCAGAGGAATTTCTCGGATTCATTCCAAAATTTCATGAATGTATTTTACAAATCCAAATCATTGGGATGTTTGACGGTCCACTACTGTCCGACCGATACGACTTAGCGACCTTCAAGAAACGAGCTTACTCCTTTTAAAAAGCCGGCAATGTGCCCGCAAATCCCCTGCTATTGTATTTGTTAAGCGATGGTCCACACTTGCCATCAGGTGAGCCGCATGCTTCTTCCCCCCATTTCACCCCACTTCTATATAAATAAGGCAATAAAACGAAGTACACCATTATCTTTAACAAGTTTATATTTATGTTCTGAAAGTGGGAGTAATTTTTGTGATTTGACTATAATAGAGATTTAAGTTGTTATTTAGAGTTAGATATAATTACCGAGGAATCGAAAATGGCCCACGACCCTGACACTATTTTCAAAGTTTTACGCCCAGTGCCAGAGTTTGACGGTAACCCTAATGTACTAACTAGATTTATAAAATTATGTGACCAAATATGTGCTGCATATCTAAGCAATGAACCTGGCGGTGAACTATCGAACTTATGCCTGCTTAACGGTATATTAAATAAAATAACTGGACCCGCCGCGACTACTTTAAATTCAAATGGTATTCCTAAAAGCTGGCATGGCATTCGTACAGCTTTAATCATTAACTTTTCGGACCAAAGAGACGAAACAGCGCTCTATAATGACCTCTCGTTAGCTACTCAGGGAAACAGCTCTCCCCAAGAAAACTATGCACGATGTCAGACACTGTTCAGCACTGTCATGACGTATGTTACGCTTCATGAAACCTTGCCTACTATAATAGAAGCCAAACGTGTATTATATAAAAATCTAACGAAGCAAGCTTTCGTGCGCGGTTTAAAAGAGCCACTTGGCTCACGAATACGTTGCATGCGTCCTGATACCGTTGAAAAAGCCTTGGAGTTTGTACAGGAAGAACTGAATGTTATGTACTTGCAACAACGCGGTGAACATTTCGCCGAGAGGAAACCTCAAGCACCTAAGCCTCTCCAACCTAGCCATATGATCTTACCTTTGCAAAAACCATTCAGTTTTCCTGCACTGATGCCAATGCCCAATTTACAGCGACCTTTACATGTACCACAGCAACAAGGTTTTAGGCCTAACGTGCCACCACAGTATACCATGCCTACGAGAACTCAACAAATGTTCCGCGCTTTGCCACCTAATTATAAACCCCATAGTAATACGTTTAGATTACCAAATAGGAATCCACCCCATGACTCAGGTCCGAAGCCTATGAGTGGGGTTAGCCATTACGTACCCAAACCAATGCCTCCGACAGGTCTGACCGGTCATGATTAGCGCAAATACGGTAACCCGCCGCTTTCAAATTACTTCAAAAGTAGGGAAATGAATTTTAACGAATGTGCTGATTACGATGGTTACTATTATCCTGAACACCAATACGACTATTACAACTATAATGATAATGACGTCTATACCAACTGTGACCTATGACTATGACGACACACAGCATTACCAATACCATGACGCAACTGAGATAAACGAACAAGATAACATAGACTGCCAACCTTCTACAAGCAGTTCGCCTCAGGATTTTCAAAAGACTCCTTTTTCAAAAAAGCCAAAATAGAAGTAAACTTACATACGCAGAGACAGCTTCCATACATATGTATTTCTAACCCACCGTTAAAATTTCTAATCGATACCGGAGCGAATCAGTCCTTTATTAATCCGGAAGCTATACAAAAATATTTTTCACATATACCTTTAAATTATGATCCGTTCGAGGTAACCAATGTGCATGCTACAACTAGGAATAATTATTCGACAACTATTCCATGCTCTTCCGAATTCCAAGCGCCTAATAGTATTAAGTTATATATTTATTAATTTCACGATTACTTCGATGGCCTTATTGGTCTCGACCTATTAGAGAAATGGGAAGCTAGAATAGATCTAAAGGATAGATTACTTGTAACACGATTAGCTAACAACCCCATCTTAATGTATAACTCTAGGAATGTTAATTTTTACGAGGACGTGATACCAACCCAATCTTCAAAATTGATAAAACTTCCTATTAATGTCCATGACGGAGAAGCCTTAGTTAGCGAACAGTACATTTCTAATTGCGTCATAAACGAATGTCTAACATTTGTGTCAAATAACCGCGGTATTATAGAGGTATTTAACCCGACTCCAAAGGATATAATTTTCTCCCTAGATCGCCCAATATGTGCCGAGACGTATAACATCTAGTCCTCTCACAACGTTCAATCACGCCCACATTACAAAGAAGTATTATCACGTTTACGCACCGACCATCTAAATGCCGAAGAACGCGCTAATTTAGAAAGATTATGTGCCAAATACGCTGACGTTTTTTATATAGAAGGCGAACAACTCACATTTACTAATAAAATAAAGCATAGCATCCGGACCACTGATGAGATACCGATATATACTAAAAGTTATCGGTACCCTTATGTTCACAGAGACGAAGTTAAACAACAAATCAGTAAAATGTTAGAGCAAGGTATAATTCGTCCGTCCGAATCTGCATGGAGCTCTCCCATCTGGATAGTTCCTAAAAAAGTTGATGCTTCTGGCAAGACTAAATGGCGACTCGTAGTCGACTTTAGGAAGCTAAATGAAAAAACCATTAGTGATAAATACCCAATATCGAATATATCGGATGTACTAGATAAGTTAGGAAATTGCCAATACCTTGTAATAATTGCTAATACCTTGGATTTAGCCAGCGGATTTTACCGGGTCGAAATGAACCCTAGGGACATACCGAAAACCGCATTCAATGTTGAACATGGGCATTTCGAGTTCCTACGCATGCCCATGGGCCTGAAGAACTCGCCACCTACGTTTCAGCGTGTCATGGATAACGTGCTCCGTGACCTCCAAAATACAGTTTGTCTCGTGTACTTAGACGATATTATTGTGTTCAGCACTTCCTTGCAAGAACACATGGTAAATCTCGAGAAAGTATTTCAGAAACTACGGGAATCCAACTTTAAAATACAAATGGATAAATCCGAGTTTCTTAAATTTGAAACTGCTTATTTAAGACATATAATTAGTAAAGACGGCATTAAGCCAAATCCTAGCAAAATATCAGCCATAGAAAAGTATCCATTACCCAAAACCGCAAAAGAGATTAAACAGTTTTTAGGCCTTATAGGTTATTATAGGAAGTTCATCCCAGACTTTGCTCGAATTACTAAACCTCTGATACAATGTCTAAAAAAGGGACGAAAAATAACTCTTGACACAGGCTATATTAACTGCTTCGAAAAGTGCAAGACTCTCTTGACTAACGACCCAATCCTTCAATATCCTGACTTCAACAAAGAATTCATCCTGACCACTGATGCATCCAACGCAGCGATAGGAGCCATCCTATCTCAGGGACCCATAGGATCAGACAAACCTGTATGTTACGCTTCTAGAGCTCTAAATGAGAGCGAAGTGAACTACAGCACTATAGAGAAAGAACTCCTTGCCATTGTGTGGGCAACCAAGTACTTTAGACCCTACCTATTTGGCCGTACTTTTAAAATCTTAACTGATCATAAACCCCTTCAGTGGGTAATGAATCTTAAGGAACCGAATTCACGACTTACTAGGAGTGGAAATTAAAATTAAGCAAATACGATTTTTCTGTCATATACAAAAAAGGAAAAAATAACACCAATGCCGATGCGCTTTCCCGGGTGGAAATACATAACGAAGAATCGTGTTCTATGTTAGCTAACCCATCAGTAAAATCAGCCCCTAGCACTGGCTCGACTACTCAAACAGCCCACACAAGCCAAGAAAATCCGATACTTGAAATTCCCATTACCGACGAACCTCTTAATAAATTCCACAGACAACTAATATTAACATTACAACGCACGGTAATAAAGGCATATTATTTAATTAAAGTTTAAATTGTTCAATTATGATATTTATGTTTCTTATTGTTCTTGGACATATATCTGTTAAATCTGTGTTCTAGTCTTTTTATTCCGTGACTAATTTATTATCCTAGTATGTGGACTCTATGTAGGGATATAAGACCCTGTAGGCGACATAAAAAGACGACCAATAGTGACCAAACCCTTTGATACACATACTCGAACAGCTGTACAGATAAGACAACCGGAAATGGAAGTAGACCTTGCCAACGCCATAAAACCCAAAAGTCAAAACCGGATTATTAATTAACCCCCCTCTTTGCATGTATGACGTCATTCCAATCTTACAAGATAAATTTAGTAGCTCATCCATGAATCTTGTCTTAACTAAAGTTAAAGTCGAAAATGTAAAAGAATATTTGCAACAACAGGAAATAGAACTACCACGAAGGTAACCAACCATCGCGGTATCAACGAGAGTTTCCTGGCCCTTTCCAAACGATATTATAGGCCTAAAATGAGGGAACACATTACGAAATATATTAATGAATGTACCATATAGGAAACCTTTAAAACCTCAATTCAATATCGTTCCCCCCGCTACCAAACCTTTCGAGATTGTCCATATGGACATGTTCACAGTACATAATGAAAAGTATCTCACATTTATAGACGTATTCTCCAAATATGCTCAAGCGTATCATTTGAGAGATGGAACAGCATTGAGCATTTTACAAAGCCTACTTACCTTCTGAACGCATCATGGTTTTCCTCTTTCTATTGTCACCGACAGTGGGACCGAATTTACGAACCAGCTATTTACTGAGTTCGTACAATTACACAAAATTAATCATCATAGAACGTTAGCCCACTGTCCCAACGACAACGGTAACATAGAGCGGTTCCACTCGACTATACTGGAACATCTGCGAATCCTAAAACTACAAAAGAAAGATGAGCATGTAGTAAACCTAATGTCCTATGCTATCTTAGGATACAATAGTTCTGTACATAATTTCACTAATTGTAGGCCTTACGATATTGCCAATGGGCATTTCAACCCAAGAGACCCTATCGACATCGACTTGACAAAACATTTACTGCAGCAATACATACTAACACACCGAGATCGAATGAAAACAGTGTATGAAATAATTAACGAACATTCCTTCTCCGAACGTACAGCATTAATAAATAATCGGAATAAATCACGGGAACCAGAGGTTGAATACCAACCAAACCAACAAGTTTTCGTTTCCAACCCCCTAGCTAGCCGACAAAAATTAGCCCCACGTTACACCCATGACCATGTTCTAGCTGACTTACCAATACACATTTACACGTCTAGGAAACGCGGTCCGATTGGGAAGTCTAGGCTTAAACGTGTACCTAAAACTGCCGATTTGTAACAGAACTCTAAAATTACTGACTGTACTGACCGTGCTGACGATCGAAGCCCAGGAGATAAAACTTGAATATCTTGAAGACGGACCAGGCCTACTATCATTTAGACTTGGACCAACGACTCTCATAACTCACTATCATACATTTCTTCAATATGTAAAACTTGACTACATCAGAGACAAAGTAACCCTATTACAGGTACAGCTACAGAACTACAAGAACAGACTTGATAATGACACCAACTTACTGTACGAATTACAAATGGACTATCTTTCTAGCAAACTAGACAAAGTATTAATATAACTAAATAGCTTAGAGCCTAGTCGCACTAAGAGAGGTTGTAGTGTTATGCTACTTTCATTTCATTGTACACTAATTCTCCATTCTGTTTTGATATTCTGCATTCATGTTTTGCATCACTTTATACTATTTTTTTCATTCTGTTTTTGATTTTCTGCATTTATATTTTGCATCACCTTTATTTCTATAGGATCCTGTAACGTTTTTACACAATAACATATCATTTTACTTCGTATTTTCACACTATTTAGCACTTTTAAAATAGCTGTCAATGAAGTCTTACCTTTTTCGGTCTTTTATTGAATTCTCTGTAACTCTACAATTTCAGGCTTCGCGCACGCTGCCGTGCATTAGTTTTTCCTATATGAATAATATCTCATTTCTTACTTAAATGTAATAGTTTCTTAATAACAGTCCTAAAACTAAAAATTGCTCAATTTGACAACCATTGTTTATGTGGTTGTTATGGTAACTTTTATTCAAATTCGTCTCTGGTATGATGTTCTTCCTACATAAATACTCTTTGGCTGTAGGTCATTTACAATAAATTTCGTTTTAATTTAAATAATTTCTCGTTCTCTCTAAAAAGGTATAAAAGCCGAGCAATTGGAGAATACAGGACAGTCTCGCTTCAGTTCTCAAACGAGAAACATCTACTAAAGGCCTTATCCTGCAAGCCTCCATCTACACGTGAATTCGTCGGCAGTCTGCTTCAAGCGCGGGGCCACGCTACCTTCGGGCACGCTACGACTGCTTGCTCCAGGCGCTGAGTGCACCTACTGCCCGCGCTACCTTCGGGCACGCTACGACTGCTTGCTCCAGGCGCCGAGTGCACCTACTGCCCGCGCTACCTCTGGGCGCGGCGACTACTTCTCCAAGTACTGAGCGCACCTACCCCAGGCGCTACGTGCGCCGGCTCCGGACGCTGCGTGTGCTCAGTCCAGGCGCTGCGTGCCGTCGCCGCTGAGAAACCTCAAGCTCTGCGTGTGCCTATTTCTACAAAAGCAGCGAGGCTCCAGGCTCCACTATAAAACTGTATTGTCCTATTCTCCTACCTTTACTTTTTATAAAACCTAATTGTAATCTCATTTTATCCATCATCTTCATATTTCATTTTTTTTTATAAAATTGTAAATACTTTTCTGAAACTTTAAATATTTTATTTTCTTGGTCTACTTTTGTTGTTTTGCTGTTCTTAGGTTAGGTTCTTTCTCTTTTAATTGTCGCTTCACGACAAGGTCTAGTAGACGGATTAGGCTCAGTGATCAAAAACGTAACCGGTAATCTAGATTATTTAGATGCCGCGAAATATAATAATGCCATAAAAGTTTTGAAGGATAACCAAGATAGGATCGAATCAGAATTCAATAATCACATTAGCATTAGTAAAGAATGGATGTTACAACATAATAGTGTGATATCCCAGATAATTGAAAACGAGAACAAAATTAACTCAACACTTATCCAATTACTAGATAGAGCGATAGTAGCCTCATCAAGTATGCTAAGTTTGCCCAACTACTAACAATTTTAACAGAAAATATTGATGATATGCTCAATGAGCTTAATAGGATAGAAAATATATTAGCATTTAGTCGTGCATCGAGCACCCACCATTCTACGTTAAGTGTTAAGGTAATTAAGTCTATGTTAGTAAGATTAAGACAAATTTATGATCAGGAACATGTATTAAATTTAGGACTAGAGAATGTTACGATATCATTAAGTCATGTTATTATTTCTCAGAAAATCAAATAGTAAATGTTCTAAAATTCCCTGTTATTTCCAAAGAAGCCTTCGACCTATTCCGCTTATCCATTGTACCTAACAAAAACCACCAATCTATTATTCCACCCTATCCTTTAATAGCAACTAATAGAGAAAAACTCGTGTACATGGAGACAGAATGTCCAAAGTTGAGTAATCGGTACCTATGCGAAAAGGAAACGAACACCCAAATTCGAACACAATCTGACTGTATCCAGAACCTCATCATCAACCAGTCTATAGCAAAATCCTGTAAGATAACCGACATTGCACTATCAAAAAAAGCCATGGAACGTCTTGACGACAAGCACTACACCATCTCCTTCCCTCAACCAACTAAAGTCCATACAGTATGCGGGCGTGAAGATATTATTACATTACAGGGTAGTTACTTAGCCACAATACCAATTAATTGCTTCCTGCGAACACAAGAATTCACCATCACTAATATTAACGATCAAGAACGAAGGCCATCCCCTGAAACTAATGAAAATACCAATGGATATAAACGCAAAAGGCAACCCAGCGATACCACGAATCAGTCTTAATACAATCAACCTGAAAGGACTCCACGCAGCCCAGGACCAACTCATGATGCAACCACCACTTCATCTGAAAGAAATGGATCTCCCAACTTAATATCACACCACTATTCCCTTTTACGCCGTGTTATCAAGCATAGCAATATTCGCTATCATAATCTCAGTTCGTTACTACTACAAGACTAAGAAGCAAGAACAGATCCAGAATAACACCCAACATAGCTATGAAAAGCTCGAAGAATCTGAAGTCAAAAAGGCATTACCAGCAACTTTTTCTCTCAAGGTTCTAAAATAGTTGCTGAACTGAGGGTGGAGGAGTTATAACATAGCCTCATAGGTAAAGAGCCTACACAGCAGCGACCCCGATACATTGTAGCGGCACGAGGCGCAACTCAGCAGAACGTGAGCATTGACGTCAACGGATGCAACCCGAGCTCTGCAATATACCTTTACCTTATTTTTAATGTAATAATTAAAATTCATTCTAGATCTAGCATCGATCTGATTCACTTATATTTTAGTTATAGTAATTATATTGTAATTTTTATATTATAATAAAGTATTTTAAATTAGTTTCGGTTTTTTTTGGGTCCTTCGGCTGCAGTTAACGTAATTAGTAATACTCAGGGATTGTTTACACACACTAAATACAAAATCATAACAAATCAACTTTCTTTACTCACTCACGTTCACATACACAAACGCACAAAACCGCGTCGGTAACCTACGAAAGTAACGAATATTTACGAAGGAGACTAAATTCGCAGAAATGAATAAAATAATATTTAAATAATGAGTTGAGTGCGTTGGCGTAAATTAACAGCTAATATTTTCAATCTCTTTCTTCATTAATGAATAACAGTTAACACATTGACGAATGTAAAACCGTTAAAGAAAACCGTTTATTGATTCAACGCCCACTTCTAATCTAGTCTAGCTAGCCGTATATTAACAGAAGAAGAAGCATTTAATTAACAGATCACTTTAAATAAGAAATAAAAAATCACGTTTAAAATTAGTTAGCGATATATTATTCAACTCAAAAACGGATTTTTTACGCTACCAAAAGCTCAAACTATTTATTGTAGTAAAATGACTTATATATTAGGCTGGCTAGCTTGCTACATATAACATTTATATTTATCTATGCTATGCTTACTTATTAAGTTGAACGCATCTTTACAATTGACATGTTTGTGATGAGGTGTGAAACAAGAAATCAAGGAATCACCGTTTCGCTAAAATGGATTCACGAAAGTAGTTTTTTCCATAAGTATTTGTGATGTTACGTATATTGTGCAATTACTTTACGTGAAATAAACAACCGAAAACAATACAAGAGTGCCTCAAAAATATTCTAAATGTCTACATTCGCTCTGCGCAGCTGAGTCCCACTGCGATACATACGAATGGAGTGAATTGTAATATAAACTAACGATGCAAACCAACCTGAAAACTAAAGAAATGTTTATAGTACGAGCTTTGGAAAAGATTTTAGCGGATAAGGATATCAAGAGATCCTATCATAATCAGCTGAAAAAGTCCTGTGAAGTGGCTCTTGGTAAGCTTTCCATTTTATCGCTCAATACAATAAAAACCTATTGCAAATTGCAAGTACACTCTATATAATTTTATATTCTACTAATTTAATTATGAATAAATGTTTCAAAATATTTTAACTTCTAATACCAAAAGACTATTATGTTGTGACCTTGGTAAATAGAGGGGCTAACTTCTTAAACTCAACCAACCTTAACATTATAATTTATGTCCTAATTGTACGTAAATAACTATACAATAACTGTGTTAAAAGTGACATCCAAGTATCATACTTTTTAATATTTACATTCAGTAGGGAAATGGTTAATTATTGGCCTAGTTTTCATTAGGAAATATAATATTATGAAAGCAAGGGCATTTACATAAATGTTGATTAAATGCAATAATTTATTAATGATTTATTTTAACAAACAAATTGGATATTCTCATTTCAAGTAAACAATTCATAATTATATACATCTTATCATTCCAGTAGTTTACATGGTAACTATATTAGCATTTTGTCTTGATAAATTTTTAATTAAAATTTAAGTGCTCTTTAGATAGTAAATTCGTATTGTTAATATATTGACAAAACATTTACATTCTTAATGGCCAAATACTCAAACGCTACTTAATTTTAACACATTCATGCACACACTTCAATTTAGTAGCTCTATGTGATATTGCACATAATTTTTTCATACAAACTAAAGCGACGTCTAATGACGCTGTGCAAATAACTGATAATATTAGTATTGAAATATATGGCACTGACGTCCTAAGATGTCACTACATTTTCGTTTATGAGAGTCAAAAATGCTTTCATAACTAGAATACTCTCAATCATCTGTGGTGCTATAAGAATTTTCTGATGCGGAATCCGATGTAGATCTAACATCAGAAGCAGATCGTAAATTGGAGCAAGTACTCTTTTTGCGTTGTTTGCCCCGCTCAAACTGCGAAATACCTATGTCACAGGAGCTGTTGTCATCATTATCACCAATTGGGTCGTAATCAGCATCTGATCCAAATCCTAACAATTCCTCCATCGTTAACAAAAGGGACTGGCGTGGTTTCCCGGGATGAAGAAAGCTCATAGATTTTCATTGAAGATTCCTTCTTTTTTGGCTCATTTTATATATCTAAAAGAAACAAAAAAATACAAAATATGTATTTTGAACATATTCAGACTTATTACAATAAAGTAAAATATAATTATATAATATATATATCGTAGTAAGATAATAAAATACTTACGTTTAGCATCAATACTCCATGTGAACATAAAATCCGCGCACGCACTAGCCCCGCGATGCGCACAAGTCGACTGATGTAATGAAATTTCTTTTGCGAAACGACGTATAGTGACGTTGTGCGCTAAAAAAGTGGGTACTTAGTACCAGGGAGGAACGCCATCTAAGAAGCCAAAAAAAATAGGTGCGATGTGGCACTACAATTTTGAGAATTCGATATGTTGTGGTACAGTAACCCAACTTTAAAACATTAGTATGGCCAGACACCGTACCATAACGTTGTGCTCAATAAATCGAGTTATTGCTGAACGTAATAATACGTTGTGCCATATCATATCTACAAATATGTGACGTACATATACGTTGTTCGCATGAACGTGTTAAGATATTGTTAATTCTCGCCTTGTCACAGTCACTTTAACTTAAAATGATAGAGACAACATTAGACTTAACTGCTTCTTAAATTTAAGTAGTGTTTTAGTATTCGAGCATAAGACTACTTAAATTTATGATACTATAAGCAACCAAGTGTATAAAGTTTATGAGATTTGTGTGACACAGAATGCAGGAAGTTGATGGATTCATGTTGCACAAGACCATGCTTTATGGCAATCCTTGGATTCCTATAGGAGGGAATCCTATGTTCAGCAGTGGACTTAAATGGGTGTAATTATGATGATGATGATGGTTATTATGAACTGATGGGAATACATAATTTCATAACTATTACTTACTATTCTTACAAGGATCATCACAGCTCATGATCAGTGCACATTGTTTAAGTTGTCTTAAACACTTATATTGTTTAACCATATATAAGTTGCCAACTGCTCTCACAAAGTGCTCGTTAAAGTTAGTACTAATTTTTATATACCTACAACTTACAACATATCTATAGTTGATTCACTCTCACTCAAATATTATCATCAATACTAGCTAAATACATATTAGTTTGTCAAAAATGTATAAATATATAAAAAAAATTGTATATAAACCTGCTAATCCAACACAGTTAATGTGTCATGTCAATCAGTGTGTACTTTTAGTAAATTCACAAGGTTCCTAAAGGTTTAGTTTTTAAAATAATTAGTTTGTGGAACAAAATAAAATAAAGGTACATGACAATAGTAGATATAGATTATATCATATAAAAATATTTATATAGTGTAGAAAAATATCTTGGAAGCTGCTGCCAGTCACCGGTCTTGAACCAATCCCAGCAGTCTAGTATCTACATTTTGACTCAATAATAATAATAATAATATAATTTATTTAGTTCTAAACAAAAACACAAATTAACATACGAGGGTGGATTGAAAAGTACTCGGCCTAACCAAGAAAATAAACACATACTAAATCAGTTATATTTTTATTTTTCTACATAATCACCATCAAGTTCAATACACTTTTGCCACCTCCCCTTCCAAGCATTTAGACCGTTGAAAAAAAATGATTCTTCCTTAGAGTCAAAATATGCGTCTACAGCTGCTTTGACCTCGTCGTTTGTCGAAAATCTTTGACCTCCCAAGTGCTTTTTTAGGTTAGGGAACAGAAAGAAGTCTGATGGTGGCAGATCAGGTGAATACGGCGGATGCGGTAACAGTTCAAAGCCACAGTTGTGAATTTCAGCCATTGACTGTACTGACGTGTGAACACGGGCGTTATCTTGATGAAACAGGACTTTCTTCTGAGCATTCCTCGACGTTTTTCTTTTATTTCCTCTCGTAAACGACGTAGTAAGGTGCAGTAGTAATCAGAGTTTATAGTCTGACCCCTTTCAAGATAATCAATCATAATCACACCTTTCGAGTCCCAGAATACTGAAGCCATCACCTTATTTGCCGACAAAATCGACTTAGCCTTTTTAGGGGGTGGTGAACCAGGTCTTCTCCACTGTTTTGATTGTTGTTTTGTTTCCGGTGTACAGTAATGAACCCATGTTTGGTCTATAGTAACAAAACGATTCAAAAAATCATCTGCATTGGCTTCAAATAACTCCAAACAGTCGCGTGAAATAGTCAATCGCGTCCTTTTTTGTTCAACTGAAAGCAGTCGCGGAACCCACCTCGCAGACACCTTGTGGAAACCCAACTCGTTGACAATGATGTTTTGAGTTCGTTCATAAGAGATGCCTATAATCTCGGCTATCTCTCTAATTTTTAATCTGCGGTCTCCCATTATTAAATCAAGTACTTTTTTAATATTTTCGTCAGTAGTTGACGTCGAAGGCCTTCCAGAGCGGGGTTCATCTTTCACACTCTCTCTACCATGCTTAAATTCTGCTATCCATTTTTTGACGGATGAATATGACAGAGCACAATCGCCTAATGTACTGACCATGTCATCATGGATGGCTTTTGATGATAGCCCCTTCTTATGGAGGTACTTAATGACGGCACGCTGCTCGATTTGCTCCATTCGCGGAAATTATGTCCGATTACTTTGTTAATAAATTTACAAAATCACAACTAATTATCGCACACGTTTTGAACTTCACACAATGAACTAGTCTGAACTGAACTAAATAATGTGGGTAGATTTGATTTTTAGAATTGAATGGATCTGTGTTAGGCCGAGTACTTTTCAATCCACCCTCGTAACAAAATAAATTAATGGAGTAGAACTAAAATGGCGTCTACTCAGCACAAATGTTATAGAAACCACATAGTGGTAACTATAACGCTGATTTTCAGTAAACGCCAGAGACATAGGTGCAATAAAATGAACTCAATAAAAAAATTCAACAAATCAATCAAGGATGGACTTAGGTATCTATGGACAGCTGCACCCACTTGCAATTGTGTGGATTGTGTGCTTATTTGTCATCTTTCTTCTATAAAAAAAATTTAGTTACACATCACCCTTTTTCCGTCCTTTAAACATGGACATTTAGATTTAAATAAAACTAGTTTTACAGATTTTATCACATATATTAACTTATTTTATATGGGAATATAAAATAATAAGTTCAACAATCATTTATCTTTCTGACAATGTGCTTTTTATATCACTTATATGTACAATATGATTGCTAGATATGATTTCATGCGATAAAATGTTGGAATCTTAATTTTTAGGCCTAGTAGAACATACCGACGCGCTTAGCACTTACGGCATGCAATAAGTTAATATACACGATAAAATCTGCAAACACTAATTTTATTTAAATGTATAGTGTTCACATAAATATAAGAAATCATTATGGACCTTTAGATTTCATTCAGCTCTACTCTTAAATAAATTTATTTAAGTTATGTTGATTGATATCATAATATTGACTTTTTCTCTCTTGAATATTGATTTTCCTAGCTCTGTGTGTAACAAGTTTTTTTATGGGATCAATTTGTAACTGACAATAACTTTATATCTAAAACTACAATTATACAAAATGTTAATTTACTTTTATATAAACTACTTAATGTTTTTTCTTTACAACTGATGAATCAAGTGATTGCTAGCATGAAATTTTATTAATTGTTACAGATTGCTCAATGTTTTCTTTTTTGCCTTTTTATACTTTAGACACTAATATAAACATTTTTAATATTATCCATGACCATCTTGGCATGTCTAAAATCAGAGCAAGATAGGTGCCAAGAATGCTCACACCGCTTGAGAAACAGCAGCCAGTCGAGTGTTCGCAGGAGTTTTTGGACCTGTGTAGTGAGATTCGGGATGATATTATGAACCAAAATGTTACTAGGGATGGAACTTGGGTTCAAAAAAGGCAGCACCGCTAAGAAGTTCAAGGTGTCACAATCTGCTGGAAAAATTATGGCTTCAGTTTTTTGGGATTCAGAGGGGTTGTTGTCAATGTTACGAGACATTATTACGCTTAACTACTAGAAAAGATAAAAGATGAAATCAAAGAAACACATTGGGGAAAGTGGTCTCGAGGTGTGCTACTTTTGCACAACCCGTTCACAAAAGTCATGTTGTGACGGCATCATCATCATCAGCAGGGTGGTTTAAAGTTTTGTTATCCTTAACAACTTTAAACCACCCTCCCTCTTGTCCAGATTTGGTCCCTTTAGATTGTTATTTGTTCTCAAATATGAAAAGAGAGCTTTGGGGAAAAAAATTAACAGATGACGAAGAAGTGAAGTAAATCAATTTCTGCCTATTTTGAGAGCCAGGGAAAGCATTTTTTTTTCTGAAAATATAAATAAGTTATTTGTATGGTTTGAGGAGTGTATTAGGATTAATGGAGAATATTTCCAAAAATAATGTCATGTTAAATTTCATCCCCTTTTTTATTCCGCGAACTTTTTACTCCCTTCGTTATATGGGTTTATAATAAAAAAAAGATCTTTATTACTTATAATTATACTTGCAACGAATAGTATATTCGGCCACACGCCGAATACCGAATATTCTACAGACCAAATATACTGACCGAATAGCTGGGATATTAGCAAAAGTCTGTCGGGAAGGAAGTAGTGTTTATCCTTCAGAGTGTTTATTCTCTGAAGCTAGGATTGTCTACGAAAAGAAAAGGAATAAACTACTGCCCAAAAATGAAGAAAAATTAGTTTTTCTGCACCATTATCTTCTATTTTAATTTACATTTATCTGATAGTTCTTTTTTAATTTTTTATTATAGAAGTTTATTATGTACCTATGACTACTTTAATGATTAGAAGAAAAAAAATATATAAAGTAAATAAATACTTAGTTTAGTTTAGTTTAGTTTACGACGGGCTGTTTTCCGCAACTCCACGTCTATGCGCGTATTTTGCGTGTGGGCAGGAATAATGTGATTATTCAAGCTATGAGATCTCTCCGAAGAAGCTCAACAGTCCCTTGATGTTGCATGCAACTTCGGGGAGTGATCCCGGCGTGCCGAGATGTTTAGCCCTGTATGTAGCGACCTCCGGACATTTCAGTAGCACGTGGCCCGCCGTTTCTTCCTCCCCCATACATGCCCTGCACAGGGGACTATCTGTAATACCTATAGTAAATAAATGTTTGTTAAAGGTGCCGTGTCCTGTGATAGCACTTGTTACTATCCTAATCTGCGGCTTGTTCAGTCTCATTAAAACTTTAGTTAAGCGACTGTTTATTTCAGGCAGGGCCTCCCTAGCTTGTCTACAGTCTACTAGATTTTTCCAAAGCTGAGCGTGTTGATTAGTGAAGTGTCTACGTACCAGTGAACGAACGTTACCAAAGGGGATTGGTATGATTGGTTCCGGCCCTATAGTGGCCAGAGCCGATCCTCTTCTGGCCAGTTCGTCTGCTGCATCGTTGCCTCAAATAAATACTTTCATTTTACCAATTATCTGACTACAATAACACCTCTTACTTAAGTATTGGGTATTCGGCTGAATAGTACCTAGATATTCGGTTTTCGACCGAATAGGATAAAAGTAGCCGCATAGGCCGAATACCGAATAATAGCCTAATATTTGTTGCAAGTCTACTTATAATATGTTTATGACTAAGTATATTATTATTATGAAAGTAATTATGTTATTACAAAATATTCGTGTACAACGTGGTACAGTACTAGTTATAATTGAAGGAAAGCATGAAGCGAAGGGCGCGGAAGCACATATTGTGTAGAACCAGCCGCGCGCCTCTCGCAACACCCTAATTAATTTTGTTAAAATCCGCGTTTTTTTTTGTTAAAATCAAAGTGCTTCCGTGGATCGTTTTTACAGCTTGTTACTGCACATTTAACCATAATAACTTAAAATTCGAGTAAATATTATGTACTAGAAACTAATAATATTGCTCTTGCAATTTTGAGACTGTTCATGACCGTGCTTACTGTTCATACTCACTAACGCGTGCTCAATAGCTTCCTTGTAATACTACTGTGGATTGAATTCAAAATTCAATCCACAGTAGTATGTGGATTGAATTCAGTACAAAGTATATTATGTATACGAACAAGTATTTGTATGAACTACATATAATTGTTCTGTGTACACTGTACCTGCTGTGCACTGCTACTATAATTTAGAAGGGATTTCAGGTCAAGAGGTAATGTTTTTTTTTTTTAAAACAATCGGAAAGTGAGCTACAGAAATCATCAGACCATTACATTGCGTGGATGCCTTTTAAGGGCCTCCAATAGATCTTCCTTTATCAGTAAAAATCCACTTCTCGACCCCTCCATTTATTTATTTTTTCATGTAAATAATGAAAATAAAATACTTATGTACCTGAATTGTATTATTTTAAATTTAATTTCCATTTGTTTCAGAGGAAATAAAAACAGAACTGAAAAATGGCGGGCAGCCAGATTCATCAGAGAGTCCATCATCAGGAACACTGCCACTACCAAAAAATGATGCCTCAAATGTCATCACGGCTGAAAAATATTTTTTGCCATTTGAGTTGGCATGCCAGAGTAAAGCATCGCGAATAGTTGTAACTGCTTTGGATTGCCTGCAGAAACTCATTGCATATGGGCATTTAACCGGAAACATTCCTGACTCAACTACACCTAGAAAGTTGTTGATAGATCGAATTGTAGAGACAATATGTAGTTGTTTTAATGGTCCACAGACAGATGAAGGTGTTCAACTTCAGATAATCAAAGCTCTTTTGACTGTTATAACAAGCCAACACGTAGAAGTTCATGAAGGCACAGTACTCCTTGCTGTTAGAACATGCTATAACATCTATTTAGCTAGTAAAAATCTTATAAACCAAACCACAGCAAGGGCTACTCTGACTCAAATGCTTAATGTTATATTTACTAAAATGGAAAATCAAGCATTGGAGTCTGAGGTGAACGCCAACACTCAAATTGAAAGTCATACTAAAATTCCTAATGGTAATATAGTATCTGATGGAGCTATTATTAATCATGTAAATAATGATAATAAAGATAACACTCCTGTACCTGATGAACCTGTAGATGAAATGCTAGAGGCGAAAATTATCGCAAAACAAATAGTTGATTCTGTGATTGATAATGCTATTACAATAGCTTCAAAGAAAACCGAAGACGATTCCAGTCAAAACATACCAGACAATAATGAAAATCCCTCAGACTCTCAAGATAGTGTAAGTGTATCTCAGGAAAGCAATGAACAAATACCTAACGAACCAACCATTGCAAGGATACCATCACAAGAGAGTGTAGATGTGGCTTCTGAAAACGACAATTCAGTCACGGCTAAATTTACACATGTTCTTCAAAAAGATGCATTCCTAGTTTTCAGAGCACTTTGCAAACTCTCAATGAAACCTTTGCCAGAAGGTACGCCTGATCCCAAGTCACATGAACTAAGATCGAAAATTTTATCGTTACACTTACTACTTTCTATCTTACAAAATGCTGGACCTGTGTTTCGAAACAATGAAATGTTTATAACCGCCATTAAGCAATACTTATGTGTTGCCCTATCAAAAAATGGAGTCAGTTCTGTGCCAGAAGTGTTCGAACTTTCATTGGCGATATTCCTTGCGCTTCTTCAGAATTTCAAAGTCCACCTTAAAAAGCAAATAGAAGTGTTTTTCAAGGAGATTTTTATGAATATTTTGGAGACGTCCAGTTCCTCATTTGAACACAAGTGGATGGTGATCCAAGCTCTGACTAGAATTTGTGGTGATGCGCAAAGTGTAGTAGATATTTACGTTAATTATGATTGTGATCTATCGGCAGCAAATCTATTTCAAAGATTGGTAAATGACGTATCAAAGATTGCGCAAGGCAGACAAGCTTTGGAATTAGGCGCTACACCTAATCAAGAGAAATCGATGCGTATAAGGGGCCTTGAATGTTTAGTATCAATTTTAAAGTGCATGGTAGAATGGAGTAAGGAACTTTACATCAATCCTAATATGCAAACAACATTAGGCGAGAGGACCGCAAAAGAAGATTCTGATCATCATAGTATTAAATCCCATGGAGGATCAAGTCTTAGTCTGATTTCTACAGGGTCTAGTAATGTTGGTAACCGAGAAACATTAGATTCACCTGAGCAGTTTGAAGTCTTGAAACAGCAGAAGGAGGTTTGGGAAACTGGTATTGATCTCTTTAACAGAAAACCAAAAAAAGGTGTTGCATTTTTACAAGAACAGGGATTATTGGGAACATCTACAAAAGATATAGCTGAATGGCTAATTAATGATGAGAGAATCGATAAAATATTTATAGGAGAATATTTAGGCGAAAGTGACGATCATTCTAAAGAAGTCATGTATGCTTATGTAGATTCTATGAATTTTTCGAATATGGATATTGTAACAGCTTTGCGACATTTCTTAGAGGGATTTAGATTACCTGGCGAAGCGCAAAAAATTGACAGACTCATGGAAAAATTTGCGGCCAGATATTGTGAATGCAATCCGACCAATACCTTATTCATGAGTGCGGACACCGTCTACGTATTAGCATTTTCCATAATAATGCTAACGACAGATTTGCATTCGCCACAAGTCAAGAATAAAATGACAAAGGAACAATACATCAAGTTAAATAGTGGTATTAGTGACAACCATGATCTGCCTCGCGAATATCTTTCGCAGATTTATGACGAAATCGCTGGTCATGAAATTAAAATGAAACATACATCAAAACCAGGAAAGCTTATGATTTCTAACGAAAAAAAACGTAAATTAATATGGAATATGGAGATGGAACAAATATCCACAGCTGCTAAGAATTTAATGGAATCTGTATCGCATGTTCAAACGCCATTTACAACTGCCAAACATGTTGAACATGTACGACCAATGTTTAAAATGGCGTGGACTCCGTTCCTTGCGGCCTTTTCAGTGGGACTGCAGGATTGTGACGACACGGAAATCGCTTCACTGTGTTTAGACGGAATAAGATGTGCTATTCGTATTGCTTGCATTTTCCACATGTCTTTAGAAAGAGACGCATATGTTCAAGCCCTTGCGCGATTCACCTTACTTACGGCGAACTCACCAATTACGGAAATGAAGGCGAAAAATATTGACACCATAAAAACTTTGATTACTGTAGCGCATACAGATGGAAACTACTTAGGAAACAGTTGGTTGGATGTCGTCAAGTGCATTTCCCAACTCGAATTAGCTCAGCTTATAGGCACAGGAGTCCGACCTCAATTTTTATCGGGATCGGGTACTAAACCACAACCTGATTCATTGAAGTTTAGTCTTATGACTTTGGACCCAAGTGTGAAAGAACATATTGGAGAGACCAGTTCGCAAAGTGTTGTGGTAGCAGTTGACAGAATATTCACGGGATCAACAAGGCTCGACGGTGACGCAATTGTTGACTTTGTTAAAGCTCTTTGTCAAGTGTCACTTGACGAACTGAGTCATCCCACAAATCCTCGAATATTTTCGTTACAAAAAATTGTCGAGATATCATACTATAATATGGGTAGGATTAGGCTACAATGGTCGCGTATTTGGCAAGTTCTTGGCGACCACTTTAACAAAGTAGGCTGCAGTAGCAACGAAGATATCGCCTTCTTCGCCGTTGACTCATTGAGACAACTTTCGATGAAGTTTATAGAAAAAGGCGAATTTGCTAACTTCAAATTCCAGAAAGACTTTTTGAGACCTTTTGAACATATAATGAAGAAAAATAGCTCTCCTACAATACGTGATATGGTTGTAAGGTGTATTGCTCAAATGGTGAACTCTCAGGCTCCAAATATTAAATCTGGTTGGAAGAATATTTTCTCGGTGTTCCATTTGGCAGCAAGTGATCAAGATGAAGCGATCGTCGATTTAGCATTCCAAACGACTGGAAAAATTATAACAGAACTATACGAAAAGCAGTTCCCTGCAATGATTGATTCATTCCAAGATGCAGTCAAATGCCTTTCTGAGTTTGCCTGTAATGCGAAATTTCCTGATACGTCCATGGAGGCCATAAGACTAGTAAGATCTTGTGCAACAGCTGTTGGGGCATCTCCGCAACTTTTCGCAGAGCATGCGGGACTAGAGGGTGAACCTGGTGCTCCTGAAGAAGACAGAGTATGGCTGAGAGGGTGGTTCCCACTATTATTCTCTTTGTCATGCGTCGTAAGCCGTTGCAAATTAGACGTCCGAACTCGAGGACTCACTGTCCTATTCGAAATTATTAAAACACATGGTGACTCATTCCGTCCGCATTGGTGGAGAGATCTGTTCAATATTCTGTTCAGAATCTTTGACAATATGAAATTACCTGAACATCAATTAGAAAAGAATGAATGGATGACTACAACATGCAATCACGCGTTGTATGCGATCGTTGACGTCTTCACACAGTACTTCGACATTCTCGGTTCTCTCCTACTTGAACAACTCTACGCCCAACTGCATTGGTGCGTCCAACAGGATAATGAGCAACTGGCCAGATCTGGCACGAATTGCTTAGAAAATCTAGTCATATCGAACGGAATGAAATTTAGTGAAGATACCTGGAGTAAGACTTGCCAGATCATGCTGGATATATTCAACAGTACATTGCCCACCACCCTTCTAACGTGGAAGCCGGACGAAAATGACGATGGTGAGACTCCACATGTTCGTCACGGAATCTTGAAAAAACCGCAAGTAGGGGACGAAGCGAAATCCTCTAACCGAATCTTTAATAGTCTTTTGATAAAATGCGTGGTGCAACTGGAATTGATTCAAACGATCGATAACATTGTCTTTTACCCAGCGACGTCGAGAAAAGAAGACGCTGAGACATTGGCTTTAGCAGCCGCTGAACTGACTGGAGGTACTCCGGGAACGGAGCAAGAATGTCAACGTGAAGAACAAGGCATGTATAGGCTACTTAGCTCGCCGCATTTGCTGCGACTCGTCGAATGTTTGATGTGCAGTCATCGATTCGCAAAAACTTTTAACACTAATAATGCTCAGCGGAATGTGCTGTGGAAGGCAAATTTCAAAGGATCTGTGAAACCCAACATGTTGAAACAGGAAACCCAGTCGCTTGCCTGTATGATGCGGATCTTGTTCAAAATGTACAGTGACGAAGCCAGACGGAATCACTGGCCTGTAGTGCAAAAGAGTCTAATCAATATATGTTGCGAAGCGCTGGAGTATTTCGTCGGATTGACCAATGAAGCCCATAGAGATGCATGGACATCTATCCTGCTGCTGATTCTTACACGGATACTAAAGATGCCGGATGAAAGGGTATGTTTATTTCCTTTTAAATTTTCACTATAAAGCCCTGAGCAATTTGCAAATGTGACAGTTGATACTTACCATTATAATTCGGAGTTACAGAGAATGTAAGGAGACTTTTTATCTCTGTTTTATTGTCTTTTTACGCCTTTCACAAGTCCACTGCTGAACATAAACCTCCCCCTAAAGAATGCCACAAAGCACGGTCCTGAGCCACCTGCTTCTAACGATTTCCTGCATATCTTACCAGGTGGTCACTACAGCTAGTGGGTGACCGCCATACACTTCGCTTACCGGTACAACCGAACTCGAGAACCTTTCTTCCCCATCGGTTGTCGGTTCTTCAAGCTATAACGCCGGCCCATTGCCGCTTCAACTGAGTAATCCGTTGGGCTATGTCCGTTACTGTGGTTCTACTATGACTATCCTCATTCATTGATGAGTAAAATTTAAAATATGCCACTTTCTAACATCGATATATACAGAATTGACCTCTTTTTTTCGTGTCTGACACTGAACTATTCTACGTGGTTAGATATGCATCTCTTCTAATGTACTACCAAAAATGTAATGACATCATCTGATGATTCATCATATGTCATCATATGTACATCAGAGGAGATGGACTGTAATGATTTACAGTCCATCTCCTCTGATGTACATATGATTTCTCAATAATAACGCAGTAATAATAAGAGTTTTAGGTTAATTATACATGGTAGAGTCATGCTGCAGCTATATTAGTAATATAGTTGTAACACGAATGGGTGGGCTCGACCGGGGAAGGACCACGCTCTCACAGAATACCAACGTAAAATAACAGCTTAACACTTCTGTGTTTCGTATGGTTAGTGTAGAGAACTGAATACCCTTTTTAATGAAAAAGAGGCATTCCATCTTAGTCCACACGGGTGACAACGCATTTTCATTTTTTATTGAGGATGCATGTAGATGTCTATGTTATACGCCGGGGCGGGTTGCTAGTTTCCAATAAGTCCATTCCACATATAATACAACGATTTATATTCAACAATGTACATCGGAAGTTAAAACACGCACGTTGTTCATGCCGTATAAAACAATGTGTTAATAAAAGGAAACGTCTATTTACGTCGACGGACTTGATTGTTATGTATGATTGTGTTTGTTTTTTTAATTATTCAATCATCATCTAAATCCTGAAATATAATTGCCTTATAGTTAGTAGTACCTTAGTAGTAAGTACTGTTGTCTTGCCTATTTGTGCGAGTTTCCTTATATAATCAAAAATGACGTGTAGAGGTTTTGTGCCATTCGAACACTTAAAATTTAGGCAGACTTACATGCATATCCAACTATTTTTACTATTATCGTAATGCAGGAAAAGCCTAGTTTAACTAGCATGAAGCCAAGAAGTTAAATTAGCTGACTACTACGCTATGGGCCCTGTGTTTTTTTTATAGGAATTAGGGTGACAAACGAGCACACAGTCCACCTGATGGTAAGTGGTTGCTGCGGCCCATAGACATCTACATCTATCCTCTATTACAATTCAAAATGTAGATGCGTTGTCACCCGTGAGGACTAAGATGGAATGCCTCATTTCCAGTAAAAAGAGCCTCCGGCCACCTGCACTCACCAAGCGAAACGTAGAGGTAAACCTCTACTTCACGCTGGTATTCTGTGAGGTCGTGGTACCACCCCGGTTCGAGCCGGCCTATCCGTGCGACAGCAAAAGCTGCCGCGTGGCTCTACCACCAAATACCAGTTAAAGTTACAACCTATATATGTCCCACTGCTGGGCACAGGCCTCCCCTCATTTCTGAGAGGGTTTTTAAGACAAGGAAATGTCCGGCGCGCTGCCCCAATGCGTGTTGGTAAACTTCACATATCATCGAAATTTTTTTTTCTTATTTCTAACATGCAGGTTTCCAAGCGATGTTTTCCTTCACCGCCGAGCACGTAGTAAATTAGCATTTGAAATTGCAATTAACAATTTTATTGGTGCCGGCGGGGATCGAACCCGTGTATCTTGTAATACCAGTTGGAGAATTTGTGCGAAACACAAATTGTTAGTTTTCAGGTCCAGATATATTGTAATTGTTCCCGTATTATTATATATTTTTTTATAGGATAAGGGTGACAAACGAGCACACAGTCCACCTGATGGTAAGTGGTTGCTGCGGCCCATAGACATCTACATCTATCCTCTATTACAAATCAAAATGCAGATGCGTTGTCACCCATGAGGACTAAGATGGAATGCCTTATTTATTATTTGTGATTGATTTATGTATTTGTGTACATCTGTATTAATAAATTTATATTTTAAGTATTTTGTATGATATATGTATAGAATACCTTTTATATATATATTAGCTGACCAGACAGACGATGTTCTGCCTTTTTCGACGACCCTTCATATAAAAATCCTTAAATTCGTAATAAAAAACTATCCTATCTCTCAAGTTGGACCAAACTGCACAGTGTGCAAATTTCATTGAAATCATTTCATTAAAGATATATATTATGGTTTATTTGAACTTCGTTATCTTTTTTCCTATATGTTTGTATCTGCTTAGCCTAATGGGAGAGAATGCCTTTAGGCATTAAGTCCGCCATATGTGCGATTTTATTTTTTGTGCATAAAAGTTTAGATAAGTAACAAATATTATAGTTGCATTACGTATGGGTCAACTCAACCGGCGTAAGTCCCCATTGACAGCTTAATGTTGCTGTTTCGTATAATGCGTGTAGAGAGTCTGGGAAACTGTTTTCTGGTAACTAAGCATTCTACCTTAGTCCTAAGGAGTGACAACACGTCTACGTTTTGATTATTAATCGAGAGTCTATGTCCATCCACTTACAATCAGATGGATTGTGTACTCCTTTGACACACTTATTCTATAAATAAATATCACGGGAGAGGCCCATGTCTAGCAGAGGACTTTCATGGACCTATGACGAAGTATAAGTATATAGTTTCGAGGTCAGAGAACATATCTCGTTCTGCAGTCGTGGAAAAAAAGACTAAAAGAATAAACTATTTTTTTTTATTTGTCTTCAGTTTGCGGCACACGTATCCAGCTACTATCCGCTTTTGTGTGAGATCACATGCTTCGACTTAAAGCCGGAGCTGCGCACCGTACTGCGTCGGGTCTTCATACGCATCGGACCCGTGTTTAATATCGTCAAAATGCAATAATAAGCTTGTTACTTTAGTTTACAAACAGAATGGCCTTATAGTTTCATAGGTTTAAAGTATGACTTTGTTGTTAATATTAGAAAATAACACAGGGCGTTCGGGTGTTCCTACAGGTAAGTCGCCTAGGAACATGTCTATTGACGCGCGTTAAGAAAAACCACATTCGTAAATTCCTTAAAGTTTAATGTAACATTGACAGCAATCAGTACTTCAGTAGTATTAAAATGATCTATTATACATAGTGTGTAGTAGCCTTATTGTCTAATTTATATAAATTATTGGATTATAAAAGTTAAAAATTTAATTGTGTAAATCATAGACGTTATACCAATAAATTATAGTTTATTCTGTATATTTGAAACATTTACTGTTTGTGGAGCTGACATCACTCACCTCAACTGCTTTCACCATTTTCATTTTCTTGCTAGACTGATATAACAACTGTGATTTGTGAATTTCTCACAGCTTTCCTTCCATTAATCGTTTTCTAATTGAGTGATTTCAGAACTCGCACGCATACTATAATGTCATCTTGGGTAACTTTGAACTCGTTGGTTAATTTCTATGCAAACTATATTCCTTTTTAAGATTTTTTTAATTAATTTATATAATAATCAGTTACAATTTTAATTTCTTATACAAAATACTGCAAATGATTGCGTTCAAAATTTAAAGTGCCATTTAAACTAGGACCAGTTTTGGGTAACTTTGACTGCAACATAATTTCTAGTACATAGTTTTTATTCGATTATGCTGAGAATAGTTAAAATTGTATAAGAACACTAAACATAGATTACATGGAACAATTACGGCCATCATATTGTAGGTGCAATACACATCATAGATTAGGTTTTTGATTACTTAAATCTCTAATTAATATTTCATTTTCAAATGAGAATAAAATTAACTTAAACAAAAATGAAACAACATATTAAATAACAATTATCCTACATATGCTCTTACATATAAAATTTCGTCGTCAATTATGTTTTCTGCCGACTTCCAAAAAGGAGACGGTACTCAATTCGACTGTATTTTTTTTGTGTGTTACCTCATAACTTTTTACTGGGTGAACCCATTTCGATGATTCTTTTTTTGTTTGAAAGCTGATACTTCTCGTGTGGTCCCATATAAATTTGATCAAGGTCAGACGGTCAGACCCATAGTTTTTGAGTTATTCTTAATAACTTACATTGAAGTGAGCTGTACAAAATTTTTAATTTTAAATTATAATTATTGTTGCCTTCTTTCATTCATTAGTATTTTAAGGTAAGAAGTATGTACCACAAATTCAAAGTTACCTGACTTTAATTTTATTCTAGTAAATAATTCAAAGTTAATTAATAGAATCAGGCATTATTTTGCGAAAATCTATTATATTTAAGTTGGATTTTTTTTAATTTATGAATATTCATCTAATATATTTATGAGTGTCTTATCATACTGTATGATAAAGCGGCAAATGAATGAAAATATAATTTTAATATGATATAGTGTCATGTTTTTATTTTTAAATAGACTCCAAAACTTTCTACTTCACTTAAAATGTTCCTGTTTAATAAGGAGATGGATGAATAAAATTAAAATTATTAATCATTTTATATTCAATGTTACCCAAATTGACTGTATTATCCCTTATATAATAAATAAATAATAAACATTAGTTGAGCTGTATTTTTATGCAATTTTGAGCCCTTCAATAGATTTCTCCAAAGATTCCAAATCCCAAATGACTAACTGACCATCCAAGCCAGAAGTGCTAAACTTTTTAGCATTGGCCTTAGTTCCTTTGTAAAGGCTGATACATGTTATAGCATTTTGGTGGATTGAATCCAGGTAAGTATCGTTTGTTTCAATCCGCGCTTGACGATCAAGCGACTGGAATTTTTTCATAGCTGATAAACCTCCAGACTCCTTTCGTTGTGTATTGTCTAACTTCGCAACAAAGCGCAACTCTTCACCATCATGGCAGTACAGCAATGGAATGCAACTATGTCCTGCCACCAGCAGGGAATTATTAGAGATCCAATTGCATCCCAAAAATGGCAGGTATTCAGTCTTGAGTTTAACTACAGCTTTTCCTTGGGTAGCATCGGCTACATTAATAGAGCTGTCATGACCCACCCAAGCTACTTTATTCCCATCAGCAGAAAATGATACACTATGCACCCAACCACCACCAGAAGCCGTGTTAGGAAATTCAGCCAGTAATTGACCCAAGGGTAATTTTGAACCCCAAACATTTGGTCCAGGTTGATCTTCTATATCCTTGATATAAGCTGAGAAAACTCTGACCTTGAAGTCAGCAGATCCAGCAACAAGGAGTATGTTGTTCGGATGCCAATCCAAAGTTGTTACAGTAGACCGAATGGGTTTCTTGATATGTTTGGAGACCCACCAATTGTTCTCCTTTTCAAAATAGCAAATTGAAATCAATCTAGCTCCTGATCCGACAGCGAATTTGTTTTCCATTGGCGACCATTTAACACAAGTTGCTGCTCGATTGATACGCAAGAGAACAAGCGTGGTGGTCCACTTGCCGTCATCGCCTTGTGTCCAGACATAAGCATTACGGTCGACAGAGCAAGTAACAATTCGATTTGTGTTGGGAGCCCAATCGATACCCATTACTCGAAGATCATGCTCAACCAGACTGTTGGTCTGCTTCCAGTCATTTCCATCTTTTTGGTAAATATGGACTTCATTGTTATTTGGCGAAAATGCTATTTCTGAAAAAAGAATAAAACCGTGTTTAACTGTTAATTTAAAATTATTCACCTTTTTGTCATTTCATTTTCCATTGTAGAAACAACTGACCGCCGCTGTGCTTGGCACATATTTTGGCAAAAGCAAAAAAAGTATTTTACATCTGGTGTATATGGTATTTCACTAACAACCTGTGCATACTTCCTACATTGACATGGCTGCGCACAGTGGACTCAGACCATTTATACAACGATTGTAATTGACATAGCACAGAATAACCCTGCTATGTAGTGCGGCGTAAGAGAATACACTAACCCGTATCAATTTGAATAACATTACAAATTAAATATATGACATTCATGATGCAAAATCACCTAACCAAAAAAAAGCACCTAAATACTAATTTTATTAAAAAAAACTAATGACTTGAATAAAACAATTTTTACGAATTTCAACGCGTTAACACCCGAAATAATAATTTAAAGCTCAAGGTTCTCCGGGTTTAATATGACCACAGGACGTCAAATCAAACACTTCAACAGTGACCATAGTGCAACAAAGCAATGCAAAAATTAAGAACATCGAAATTTTAAAATTCGATAAAATAGTTTTATTCAATATTTAGTGTTCCCATAATTCACATTGAAGTTTCTATTAGTATTTCATTTCGTGGGTGTGGTAAGAGGCGTCAGTAGAAAATGAAAACGGGAGATTAGCATCAGCGTAGCATCTGAAAAACTTAAAATAATAAAAAAACTGCCACATGTCAAGCATGGCAACTGTGGAAAATATCACACCTATGAAGCAATGTATATGTTCCCAATGTTCAACATACACGTTTCTAGTAGGGGAGCCCCTTTTAATTTTAATTTTTATTATTTGTTGTTATAGGGGCAACAGAAATACACATTCTGTGAAAATTTTAACTGTCTACTTATTATGGATCATGAGATACAGCCTGCTGACAGACAGCGGAGCCTTAGTAACAAGGTCCCGTTGGTTACATTTTGGGTACAGAACCTTAAAAAGGCTCCACGGACAGGTTGTACATATTTGTCGCAGAGAGGATGATAGATAAAGCAACTACATTCTGCTTTGGAGATTCCAGTTGGCAAAAATAAGTATATATACCTCCAAACTGACATTTGGATGACTTTGAAGCAATGCAATTGCTTCTTCACAAGTTCTTAAAAAAAAGGGGAGGCATATAATGTTCAGCATTGTATGGGAAAGACATATATATATATATATATATGTCTTTCCCATACAATCCACTGTGTATGTATATATATATATATATGTCTGTAAAGTTATTTTGGCATTACCCATAATTGCCTCATAAGACACCTACAAAATGGATGAGGATGAGGGTTAATCTTAAGCATATATGACTTAATAATAACTATAAATAAGCTGAAATATTAATTGAAATTGTTAATCGTAATGAAATAATAAATAAAATTATAATAAGAAAACTGGCATGTCTGCAAAAAAAATACTTTGAGACATGTAAAATCTGACATTGTGCACTGGTGCAGTGCAGCAAACTAACTAGTCCATAACCCTCCCAGAAATAAGAGGCCTGTGCCCAGCAAAGCAATTAAATTATTCAAAATAAAGTAGCAGCCATGTGACTGTAGGAAACAGGTACAGATCTATACCATGTGCTTAATTGGGAAGCACCAGGTAAAGGTGGATGATGTTTAATTATTGAGAGAGCTGTGAACTGTGATGAAAACAAAAAAAAAACAACCAAGGGACAAGTTATTTTTCCAACCGACTTCAAAAAAAGGAGAAGGTTCTCAATTCAACTGAATTTTCAGAATTTTTTTCTAGATGAACCGATTTTGATGATTTTATTTGAAAGCTGGTGCTTCTTATGTGGTCCCATATAAATTTGATCATGATGTGACCAGTAGTTTTTGAGTTATTCTTAATAATGCGTATACTGACTCGACTATATTGATGATGTTCTCATTTTATTTATATTGAAGTTGTACATAATTTCAATTTTACCACTTGTTTTCTTCTTAGCATTGTCTTGCAGTCGTAAGAGTCAACTAAGGGAAATTACCAGATTATTTGGTTTCTAATGGATGGCAGTATAATCAGTTATTTTTCCTTCTCACAAGGCATCCTGCAGTAGTGACATCTTGAAATCATAGTGTAGCTTTCTTGATTTTTAAAAACAGCTTTGTAAAAGCTAATTTTAAATGAAAATAATTTGACATTAATTTTGATATGTCAGCAGTAAAAGTCCCAAAAAATACCTATGCATGCCTTATCTATCAAAAAGTTTAAATTTTTTATTAAAAAAAAAATGTTTAGTAAGGGTTGTTATACTACTAAAGAGAATACGGTTGATAATAACCTCTGGAAATTAGGTGATTGTTCCCATGCTGTTTCTAATGTCTTCATACTAATTGTTTAAAATAATATACAAATTTGTTTTATTAAAAAAAGGCCCGCTGGGTTTCTTGCTGGTTCATCCCAGGACAGAGTTTTTTCCAAACCAGTGGTTAATGCTTGTAATCTATATTGAATAAAAATTATTCTATTCTAATTAGTGAAAAGTTCATCACACAACCATTAAGCCACTTACACATTTCGAAATATATTTCTACTTCATTTAAGGACAATTTGCTTTTACTATGTAAACAGAAATGATTTCTCAGACATGATGTGACATCAGAAAATCCATCCCGGTGGCACTACACTATTAGCTGGAATATCTCGTAAAATATTTTCTTAGTAGCTTATATAACTCAATGTCATATTCTTTCATGAGTTCACAAGTCACTATGTCGAAACTACAGTATACACAGGCTTCGGCTTTAAGATCCACATTTAAAGAATTGGGTTCAAGTGATTGAAAGAACTACTGGTCAAGTAGCGAAATGCAAATTTTGGCGTACAATTACAATACAGTAAGTACAATACAGTATGACGATGGAAACTGATGATGATGGTTCCACAAAATTATTCAACTCCAGAAGACCATTACAATTATAGCAGTTAATTTCATAATATATTCTTGATACTAACTTGTTTATTTACTAATTGTATGTTGATCCATCATCAATAAGATGATTATTTACTTAAAAATTTAATGTCTTGTTGAACAGTATATAATAATTAAGGTAAATAACTAATATACCTATCCTTTTCTTTGGTAATAAACAAAAATTTGTTTAGCAGAAAATTTAGGGATTATGAGTATATGTTAGCTTTTTGTTAGTGATTTTCTGGTGGTTTTAGAAGTTGAAACGGGTGTAGAGCTAGTGTAGTTGTTGGAAACACTGTATATAATGCGATAAGACTAATGCTAGTGGCAATTTTGGGTTGGATTTGAAAGTAAGTCGCCTGAGTTTGAGGATTCTGTCACTGTGGGGGGGTCAAGGGGGTTTATCTGAAGCATCCCCATGCGATCTTTGCAACCGGAGCAGCATCGAAGTAGTTTTAATTATTTTTTAAAAATATTGGTCATTCACTAACTAAACGTGAAACGACACATACATTTAACTAAACTCTAACATTTTTGACGTTGGATCTGTCAAAGACATCTCAAAAATGATAAAAGCATAAAATGATTCACTAAGCCAGCAATTTTGTTGACAGTGACAGATATACTTTACATCATTCCATTGCTTCAGAAGTTTCGGAAGTCGCCCAAGGCGAAGCGAGGTTGCAAGAAGCGAATCGAAGTACCTCCTATTCGTCTCGTCAAACTTCGATCTAATTCGCGAGTCATGTAGAGGAGGCATTACGGCTGTGCTTTAGTTTACGGTCGCACGATTTTCCTGATAATTTTAATTTTAATAGGTAGGTAACAGGTCATTGAAGTAAATGCTAGAAGGATTTTCTGCGGAAACTTATAGTTTTCGAGAAATTAATTTTTTAAGTTTTATAGGTTAACTACTAGGAATCGTATAGAACAGTATTGTTTTGGCTTTCGGCCTTTGACGTTTACATAATGACATTCTAAAGCATTAGAAAGAGAAAACATAATGGTTGCATCTCCTTTTACCACGTGTTATTTCAGACCTAAATTTTTTTTGGCTGTATATGGTAAATCTTTGCTTTAAGAAAAACAAAGAGAAAATATAACAAAGGTATTTATATTTTTTAATGGTCTTTTAAGTTGGTTAAGTTTTTTGATATCATGTTTGGCAGCCCGATTCAGAGCAATCCGACTCGGACAGATTAGGTTAGAAGGCTAAGGCGGGAGCTTTGCTCCCGCCTTAGCCTTCGTGGTTATTTTTTTATAACCACCCAGAAATACTGGCCCTACATAGCAGGACTCAATTGACTTAGCTTGGTAGGTAAACAATAGAGCCTCCTCCCCACTTGATTTAAACAAATACCATATTAAATTAATTAATATCAATATTTTATAGGTTAGGATAGATTTTTTAATATATTTCAGAAACTATACGTTTCCGCATCCCCCCCTTTTAGGGGGGGTTCACCACTACCACCCCCCACTCCCCCAACCACCTCCCACCCCCCTCCGCGTGCGACCGTAAACTAAAGCACGACCGGCATTACCCTTACCCGCGACTTTTAAAACTAGTAAATCGATTATATTTTACAATATAAATAGGTACTTACGGGTTCTATCCTTATTCCAAGCGTGGCATGTTATCGGAGCGCATGAGTCACCGAAAGTTAACGTCTGAGACATTGTAAACTACTGCAAAAGATAAATTCATTATTAAAGAATATTAATAATATAATACTAAATAATAAATTGAGAATGCATACCAAATTTTCTTCGAAAAAATAGGATAACACGACCGGTAAAACTGCTCTGCTGGGATAAACACAAGAAATCCGCGGACTCTGGTCAGTCTACGCGAATTCCTGCAGAATTTATTGGTACCCTGTAGTAATTACAGTTACCGTTTAGTTTTAGTAGATACAAATATTTATTGCTATGAATATTGAATTAATGGTTTACACATCACAATCACAAAATCAAATCCCATTCACAATTTTGACATGAACCCAAAGAGTATAGTAACTGTCCTATACAGGAACATGAACCCATACCCATAGACATTAGGCATGAGACCGATATATCAAAACGTAACTAATAACATTATGTTATCAAATATCATATCATATCGATAAACCTAAATACATAACCGTTATCACATATCCAACCAAAACTCAATACCAACTAACCAACGTACGAAACGTAAAACGCACACTGTAAAGATATGCCAAAACGGCCCAAAACTAACCGATGTCTTTTGATATTCGTTGTTTCTCGCTCTAGCGACGGTATCATAAATACTTATGAAAGAGATGAAGCGAATATGGATTTCGTTGCGATGTGTTGGTAGTTATCATAAAACGGTGCACGAAGTGAAATATAATTATAAGAATCTTAACAAAAAGGTCGAATTTTAAATGGTTAAAATCTGCTCTGCTCTGCTCTGTCTGAAAGAAGATGTAGTGACAAAAATTGAGAAAGGTATGCTGAGATGGTTTGGCCATGTCGAGAGAATGTATGAAGAACGAGTGATGAAAAAGTGTATAAGGCGAGTGTGAATGAAAATGTTGGAAGGGGTAGACCTAGGCGGAAATTTCTAGACCAAATCAGGGACGTCTTGAAAAAAGGCCAGGTCAAGAGTACCCTAAACCGTAGAGCATGTATGAAGGGAATAATGAAAGTGGACGAAGCGAAACAAGTATGTAAGGATCGTAGCAAGTGGAAAGAAGTGGTCTCTGCCTACCAGAAAGAGGCGTGATTATATGTATGTATGTAAAATCTGCTCTATATTTATTTATCTATGGTTAAAATTGCCTAATTTTTAAGTTTGTGTAGTTGTGAGAGTTATCAGATTTAAATGATCTTTAGAGCTGTAGGCACAAGATAGATTTGTTTGATCACATTATATTTGGTTTAGGCAACTTTTGTTCATGTTTTAGATGGAAAGTTTAGAATTTGATTTTTTTTAAAACGTAACAATTACGCACTTAACTTTGGTGGCGTGTGCCTTTCACTATAAAACTATCTGTAAAATTATAAATTTTTGACTTGACTTTTGTGATATTTGTAATATTTGTTTGCATTTTGTACATTTGTTATAAACTTTTCTGCTAGTACTAAGCCTAGTTAAGTATATGAAGGTAATTCGCCAACTTAAATAATCATTAATAAATGAACTACGTAAACTAATTTTATATAAATGTATATATAAACATTATGTATATATTCGCGCCTAAACGCTAGTTTCAAGAATTGACGCCAGAGGGCGCTCGGCTCGGTGCATTCGTACCGGTTTGAAGTTTGGACGAGCAGAGTTGGTTTGGCGCGTGGCGCGTCGGAAGTCGACACAATGCTGTGCGGTTCACCTCTACTTAGTGTCGGTTTTGTTAGCATGCAACGACGAGGTTTTTTGTTGAGTCTAGAAAAATAGACGCCGGGTCGATTAATTATTTGGAATTTAATATTGATTGCGACCAACATCCGGTTTTTTGATGCGTGTGGAATTTACTATTGGAGCTTTTCGCTTCTAGTTTGGTTATCTTTAGAGCGTTCACGCGATGACGAAGCAGTAATATTTTGATTGATTAACCTAAATTCGTTGGCAAGTAATTTACGTAAATTGTATAGTGATTGCCGGTTGAAATGCTTGACAATATTACTTTGCGCCGAGTAGTTGCTTTGTGGCATTGGATGTAACTCGGAGATATTTTCCTGTGTCGGTTTAAACGCTAAAATTTGTGACCCGCGAGAAACAGTGTTCGTATTAGATTATAGATTTTGTGCTAAGGAACTCTGAACCTTGTGACTCGAGAAGGGACCGCGTTCTTGCTCGTGGTTATAATCTTGTTGCCACGTGAAACGGGAGTGAACTTTGGTCCGCCGTTCATTAGTCACGCCGCGTGTTACGTTTTTGATATTATAATTAACGGGGATTTAGTTGAGTTTGAAGTTAGTTAAATGTACAATAAAGTTGATAGACTGACATAGTGAATTGAAGAAAGAAATTGCCAATTGGTGACGTCCGCTGAAGTGAATTACATTGTGGGGCAGTATCGGACAAGGCCGCTGCCCGATCACCTCAGCTGGGTCAGTTCACATATATAAACACACCACTAAACACCACTTACATACACTACAACTATCGCCTGACCGAGCTTTGGGGCGGTCTTAGCTTCGGAACCAGGTACGTACTATATATTTACCTAGCCTTATCTCTATTGTGTAGGTCAATTGTCCATAGACCATTTGGGCCCCACCCTTAGTTGCCCATCGATAGGATTACTCATGGGCCCTAGTCCCGTCAACCTTTGTTGGGGCAGTTAGGGGCTTGAACAGTATATATAAATTATGTTTACTACTTATGAATACAGTTTAATTATAGACTGAAATCAAACTCTGATCCTTTTTTTATAGAATAAGGGTAACAAACGAGCACACAGTCCACCTGAGAGTAAGTGGTTGCTGTGACCCATAGACATCTACATTTATCCTCAATAAAGGATCAAAATGCAGATGCGTCGTTACCCGTAAGGAATAAGATGGAATGCCTCTTTTCCAGTAAAAGGGTTTTCGGTTCTCTACATTCAGCATATGAAACACAGCAGCGTTAAGCTGCTATTTTACGCAGGTATTCTGTGAAAGCGTGGTCCTTCCCTGGTCGAGCCGACCTATTCACGCCCTTAGTTGCCTCGGCAAAGGTCGACTGGGCTAGGGCCCATAGTAGCCCCCTCGACGGCAACAGAGGGCGGGGCCCAATGGCCTATGGATACTTATTATATAGAAGGGCTGATAAGCAACACAAACTTACCGAATTCCGGAGTTAGGGTTGACCACAGGGTATCAGTCAGGTGGTAAGTAAAGTGTATGTAAGTAGTGTGCGAAAGTGTGTTTGTGTAACCTGACGCCCCGATGTAATCTGACAGCAGACCCACAGGCGCTGCTTTTCTCTAAAATGTGCGGTCCCTCCAGTGGGCGTTCACCAATTGAAACCTTCTGCTTTTATTTCACTACATTGGTTTATCAACTTTATTGTACATTTAATTAACTTCAAATTCAACCAAATCAACGTTAATCGAAATTGAAACAAGTGACACGCTGCATAACTTAAGAACGGTCGGTCAAGGTTCAATGTCCCAGGTTCACTTAGCACAAAAATATAACCACAAGTACGAACGCGATCTCTTCTCCAGTCACAAAGTTCAGCGTTCCACACGACAAAGCAAAATTCTTTCGTACGATATTAAAATGCCACAAAGCAACTCGTTGACGCAAATTCATGGTAATCGAAGTTAAGTTAATCACTCAAAAATATTACAACAAGAATTATATAAGCCAAGCCCCGTTGTCACGCAAAACGAACGAGATTAGACAACACAAAGGAGGCGGTCTTAAATGCGACCTAACAATTATCACGTAACTTCAGATCGACCCGGCGATCGCGCACAATCAATTTTTCCAGACGTATATCAGATAATCACTCAAAACTCAAAATCAGCCGCGTTGCCACGAACCGTACATATTAAGTCAACGCCATAGGAGGCACGCGACCAGCCGTCGCGCAACAATTCTTTTCTAGACTCCTAATAATACCGTCCATCGCTCACAAAAATTGTTCCGTACTAATACTCGAGAGCCGCGCCCTCGAATGGAATGCGAGCGTAAAATTCCAGGCCGTCTTATCGACTCGGCGTGCACGCACAATTAACGACACCGGCCGCGCACAACCAACTGCCTCGCCCACGCGTCAGGCGCTGGCGCCCTCGGCCAAGAGACCCGCCCGGAAGAGGGGGCCGACGGTGACCTTTAAATTCCATCGGAACAAAACGTCGGGACGCGCGTGTTGAATGCAAATTTCAAATGCCAATATTTGGCCTAAACAAACCCCCGTCCCGGACATAAGGACTTATGTCCGCGACTAAATTGGCAAGCGGGATAGGGTCGCGACGGCACGTTGCAAGACCGAATCTCCAACCAAAACCTCGGCCACCCTAGTCACCCCATCAGATCCATACGACAACTTAATAATGCGCCCACGGCGCCAATACAAAGCAAAGCGTTGGGTTCTTTAACCAATACGAGGTCTCCAACCCGAGGGGGATCCGTCTTGTCAGACCACTTGACGCGCTGCTGCAAAAGATGTAGGTACTCCAGAGACCATCGGTGCCAAAAACTCTGAGTCATCTGTTGCAGCAGGTCAAATCTGCTCAACCGCGAAGAGTTTAGTTCCCTGAAGGGGTTCTCGGGCAGGGCGTTAAGCGGCTGGCCAATCAGGAAGTGGCCCGGGGTTAGAACCTCCAAATCATTTGGATCGGACGAGAGGGGACAGAGGGGCCGAGAGTTGAGTACCGCCTCAATTTTATAGAATACAGCGGCAAGCTCCTCAAATGTCAAATTAGTTTCACCAATAACACGACGGAGATGCGTTTTTGCAACCTTAACCACCGCCTCAAAATACCGCCCCAGTGTGGGCAAGCCGGGGGGTCGAATTTCTACTGGATGCCCTTCTTGGACATCGCAGTAACTAAATAAGTCCTGTTGCTGGACAGAAATTCGACGACCTCTTTCAAGCATCTATCTGTGCCCCTATAATTCGTTCCGCAATCAGATCGGATCAGGTCCGCAAACCGCGACGCGATACGAAGCGGCCCAGCGTGGCCACAAACGCTTCAGTGCTAAGGGCACCTACAAGTTTTAAGTGAACGGCCTTAGTGGAGAGGCACACGAAAACGCTTAGATAGGCCTTATGTGAACGTGTGTTACGAAGGTTGGAGGACTTGACGAGGAAGGGGCCCGCAAAGTCTGTTCCGACTCCAGCGAATGGTCGGATGGCCCTGACGCGGTCGGGTGGCAAGTCGCCCATCATAGGCTGCCATATGGTGGCCTTCGGTTTATAACGGTTTTTTAACAGTGGTAGAGCCACGCGGCAGAATTGCTGTCGCACGGATGGGCCGGCTCGAACCGGGGTGGTACCACGACCTCACAGAATACCAGCGTGAAGTAGAGGTTTACCTCTGCGTTTCGCTTGGTGAGTGCAGGTGGCCGGAGGCCCTTTTTACTGGAAATGAGGCATTCCATCTTAGTCCTCACGGGTGACAACGCATCTGCATTTTGATTCGCAAACGAGGATAGATGTAGATGTCTATGGGCCGCAGCAACCACTTACCATCAAGTGGACTGTGTGCTCGTTTGTCACCCTTATCCTATAAAAAAAAATAACAAGGTATGCACTTAAACAGGACGCTCCAAATAGTGCGTCGGCCAGCCAAAAACCAAAACTCCCGCTGCAAAATAGCCTATGGTCTTTTAAACATGTAGTTCTATGCTTATATTTCAACCAAGTTTCAAAAGCATCAATACTCAAAACTACTATGTAAAACTTGAAAATAAATTGTAATAAATTTATTTCTTGATGCGCATAGATCAAAACAGATAAATTAAGCAAAACGATAAACATAAGAGATAGCCATATTTTTTTTTCCAAAATAAATATCTTCGACAACGCTAACAAAATGTGAAAAAAAGAGAGGATTGATTTTTATTTCTTTCGGCACAAACAGTGTTACTCAATTTTAATTTTCCCCTCAACAAAGCAAACATAAAGATTAAATATATTTACAAACGTATGTACTCGTATTCAAAGAGTATATTAAATTCACCCTTTTACTCACAAACATCAACTCCGATTGTCCCCTAGGAGCAGGAGGCTCGGCACCACCGATACCTACCAATGGACGTGATTCAGAGCTCCAGGGGAGCCCTAGTCTTTCCACCAACCAAGTGGAGGCCACACAGCGTTGTGAACCCGAATCCAATAGAGCGCGAACCATTAAACCGTCGCCACTCGGGTTGTACGCTTTCACTGAAGCCATCGGCAATAGAACAGTTTGACAAGTGGACTGTTGACGGCTCAAAGGATTAGTGGAGGCGGCCGTGGTGGGAGCTAGGGTGGCAGCTACCTAGCTGGGGCTGCCTCCATCGGACCGGCACTTGAACCAGGGGTCCCGAAGGTGGCATTCCGGCGGCATCTCAATGACCCGTGGTGGGAAATCACCAAATGGGCTGGCCGGGGGAGCTTCGGGGAAACTCGTCCTTGAGGCCCGGGACAGATTCGAGGTCGCAGGAATCCCGTAGTACCGGTACCGACCAATGGGGGGAAGGTGATACTCCAGTCGCGGCCGCTAGGCTAACGGGGTTGAGTAGGGTTTAGCTGACCGCTGAGTAATGTTGGACGTTATAACATTCAACAGATAATATATTTCATTATGTATTTGTAATCTTACAACACATTAGAATAATCAACCATTGACTGTTATAATATATTAATTATCGTTAGAAAGCGCCACCTAACAAAAGTAACAGCTATTGTAATTTGCGTGTGCGCTAGCTAGTTTACGGTCTAGCCGTCGGTCGAGACGCAGCGCCTCAATCGCAGTCAACCTACATACTACATTCATTATGCCACAAGGATCGCGTACAGTTCACACTAATTTAAACTCTTAGAGAACATTATAAGAGCTTATTTTACTAACACTAAAGTATAACGATAAACAAATATATTTGCTTGTATTTCGTTCATTGCTATTTATTTTTTTAGTTCATTGCTATTCGGTTTTGCTAAGCTTAATAAACGGAATAAATCTGTTGTAATATGTGGAGACTTTAACATCAATCTCCTAGAAGCTTCCTCAATCAATATTAAATTTAGATCATTGTTTAAATCATATGGTCTTTTTAATTTATTCTTAGAGCCAACGCGTATTGCTCAATCTAGTGCAACATGTATAGATAACATTTTTACAAATGTGAAGCCGTTGCATAAATGTATAATTCAAAAATTAAGTTCTGATCACTGTGGACAAGTAGTTTCGTTACCATATGTTCACAAAAAGCAAGTAGATAAGAAAGTTGTGTTTGTTCCAGTAAATGCACGTCGCTTGGAGAAATTTAGAAGTAACATAGTGAAAAAACTTCCATCACTTACATACCAAAATGATCCAAATTTTTTGTATGGAACATTATTTAAGCTTATTTGCAATGAATTTAATAATACTTTTACTTCTAAGACATTCTCCTTGAACAGTCGGAAGTCATTTAATGAATGGGCGACAGTAGGAGTCCATAAGAGCAGAAATAGGTTATATGATCTTTACCATGAAAGGTCATATAATCATAGCGTCGAATTTAGGGAATATGTAAAAAAATATTTAAAAGAGTGTGCTCCACAGCCAAGTCTTTGCATTTGAGCAACAAAATTAAGACGGCTTCTAATAAAATTAAAATGACATGGAGTATAATTAATAGCGAAACTGGTAAGATTAACTCTCGCAATTCAAACTACCAGTTAAGTGTTAATAACAAATTAACCGAATCAGATCAGGACGTTGCAATGGTTTTTGAGAAATATTTTACTGATATTCCGATATTAACCACTAAGTCACTGAATTCTTCTCCTGCGGTCGCCGAATCATTACTTAAACAAAATGTAAATGCGTGTACAAAGACTTTTACATTTCATAAAGTATCATTAAAAGATATTGTAAAATATTTTAAAACTATTGATGTTAAGAAAACTGCGGATCTGTGGGGGATTTCCGTTGAAGTTATTGCGTCTATAATAGATACAATCGCGCCTCATTTAGCTACTATTTTTAATACTAGTATCGAATCTGGTGTGTTTCCTGATTTAATGAAGTATAGTAAAGTAATACCTTTATTTAAATCTGGTAGTACATTAGACCCCGCTAATTTTAGACCTATTTCTATACTACCAACACTTAGTAAGATTTTTGAAAAAATTATTCTTCATCAAATGTTAAATTTCTTTAATATAAATAATTTACTTCATAAAAATCAATTTGGTTTCACAAGGGGTCGCTCGACAACTGATGCCGGTGTTGAGCTGATTAAATATATATTTAATGCATGGGAGAATTCACAGGATGCTTTGGGTATATTTTGTGACCTATCCAAAGCCTTCGATTGTGTTCACCATGAAACATTAATCAGGAAACTTAAACACTATGGTGTAAGAAGTGATGCTCTTAAATTAATTATTTCATATTTAAGTAAGAGAACGCAAAAAGTTGTCATTAACAGTATGAGTTCTTCCGGGTCGATGGTACAGATGGGCGTGCCTCAAGGCTCAATTCTAGGCCCCTTTCTGTTTCTTGTATACATTAATGACTTACCTTACATAGTAGGAGATAACCATGATATAGTATTATTTGCAGATGACACTTCTTTAATTTTCAAATTAAGTCGACAATTGCTAAAATATGACGAAGTAAATAATGCTATATCTAAATTAGTAAATTGGTTCAATGTTAATAATTTGCATTTAAATGGCACTAAAACGAAATGTATGAAATTTATGACTCCAAATGTCAAACAATTAAATACTAATGTAATTTTAAATGGGGAGAAACTGAGTCTTGTAGATACCACCATTTTTCTTGGAATCACACTAGACGCGAAGTTTCAATGGAGCCCCCATATATCAAAACTAGCAAGCAGACTTAGTTCTGCAGCATATGCCGTAAAAAAGATTAGAAGTCTAACTAGTGTTGAAACAGCTAGACTAGTTTACTTTAGCTATTTCCATAGCATAATGTCGTATGGTATTTTGCTATGGGGACACGCAGCTGACACTGAAATTATATTTGTTTTACAGAAGAGGGCCATAAGAGCAATTTATGATTTAAAGCCTAAAGAGTCGCTGCGACAAAAATTTAAGGAAATTAATATATTAACTTTGGCCTCTCAATACATTTATGAAAATGTAATGTACGTACACAAAAATAAAAGTAGTTTTACAAAAATAAGTGATATTCATTCTGTAAATACTAGGAACAGACACAAGCTAGTAGTACCGGTTACTCGACTCCATCGAGTCAGTAATTCATTCTTGGGGCGATGTATACGCTTTTACAACAAAATTCCAGAAAATATACAAAATTTGACCTGCTCAAAGTTCAAAAACTTTATTAAACTAAGTTTGTATAAAAAGGGTTATTATAGTATTAAAGAATTTATAGATGATAATAACCCCTGGAAATGAGGTGATCGCTACCAAGCTATTTCTAATTTGTTGTGTTGTTAATTTGTGTAACATACATGATTGTAAGCTGTTATTTAAAAAAAAAGTCCCGCTGGGTTTCTTGCTGGTTCTTCCCAGGACAGAGGTTTTTTTTCGAACCAGTGGTAATTATACAAAGGAGTGACTTTCAATAAACATTATTTATAATCTATATTGAATAAAAAAGTTTCTGTTTCTGTTTCTGTTTCTGTTTCTGCTAGCTGTTGTGCCTGTTGTTTAATTTTTTGACTGTTATAATATATTAGTGTTTAATAAACTATCTAGCTGTAATGACAATGACACTGTTATATGTTATATACGTAATGTTTTGATTGCAGGTGCTCCATATTACGCGACGAAGCTATTGTTGTTTTTGTTTGTTTTTTGTTAAGTTTTATACCTAGTTATATCGCCTCAATCCGTCCCTGGCTCAATATTCCAAACAGCCACATCAGCATATGCGTGAGAACTCGAGTGATAATTTTAAAAGTAATGTAAGACGATATGATAATTGTACTAGACTTATTTTATTAACATTAATACTAATTCATTCTGTAACTAACCACCTTCGAAAGAACATTAAATCATTTTATACTTTAAATTGTGTTTTTAAAAAGACTGTCGAGGTTCGTCGCAATTTAAGTGGCACAGCCGGTAGGATATCCGTATATATTCTGCTGTCGTGCTAACGCCTTTCGGACCCCAAAATCGGTTTAAGCGTCAGTATAGCAGTCAGGTTCGGATATCCTCGAACCAAACAAATAACTCCCGCGACGCGCGCACTATCGTTTCCAATTCAATCGATTACGCGCATTGGATCATTGGCAGTACATATCGAAGTGGTCAGAATCAACCGGAGGACATGGGATTGAACATACTGTGAGTAAACCTTTTCACTTCCTGTTTACATTTATCTCATTCTTTTCCGCATTTTCCGAACTAAAATCGTCGGGCCAAATTATTTGCAATTATCTGATTTTGTTGGCACAAAATAGGCTGATAATATTCTTGTTAATAGTTTAAGTTAGATTAAGGAAGATAGTTTAAATAAAAATGGCAGTAACTGTTATTCCAGCACATATTTTAGATTTAATTCCTAGACTTAGGGACCTTCAAGAAAAGAGCGTACTCCTTTTTAAAAGGCCGGCAACGCATCTGCAATTCCCTCCCTGGTGTTGCAGTTGTTCATGGGCGGCGGTTAGTCACTTACCATCCGCAGGTGAGCCGCATGCTCGTTTGCCCTCTCCTATAAAAAAAGATACGATGGAGATGAAAAATTACTCAATTTATTCATCTCAAAATGTGAATATGTTTTGTTAAATTCAGGAGGCGACAATACTCCGATTCAAAATTTATATAGGTTCCATGCTATAAGTAGTAAGCTTAGACGTAGAGCTGCGACTCTACTTAGTGATAACCCTAGTTTAAGTACGTGGGAGGATTTGAAAGAAATTTTGATCCAGCATTTCAGCGACCCCCGTTCAGAGGAATGTATTGCTATCGAACTAGAGTCTCTAAAAATCAAACAAGGAGAGTCATTTATTCAGTTTTGTACTAGAATACAAAATGTAAAAAGTTCTTTATTTGCTAAAGTCCAAAGACATTGTGACGAACGAATAAAGGCAGCCAAAATGATTATATATAGTAATACCGCTTTGAACGTATTTTTGTACAATTTACCCGAAGGCCTTATTAGAATTGTCCGACTCAAAGGCTGTTCTACTTTGGAGATCGCTTTAAGTATAGTCACAGAGGAAATTAACTTCTTAGCTCAGTACAATGCCAAAAACAATAAAGCCAAACCAGTTCAGCAATTAGCTCTGCAAAGTTTCGTGAGACCAACTGCATTTATAAATTCGAATTTGACACCAAACAATAATAATAATAGTAGTAATTTCAAGTTTGGTGTACCCAATAACCAGATAGGATATAGGCCTAATTTGATGCATACGATTAAATTCACAGCACCTCAACAAAGCTACCATTTTGCATCACCACAAAATTCAATGCCACGTAATTTCAATCATCAATTTACCCAACAACCACGAGCACCAATTCAAGTTGATGGATTTAAATTTGGCATTCCCCAACATCAAGCTCAAAGATACGGTATACAGAATCAACAACAGCCTAATCAATTTAAATACGGCCTTCAACAACAGCCTAATCAATTTAAATACGGCTTTCAACAACAGCCTAATCAATTTATATACGGCATACAACAGCAACCCAACCAATTCAAATTCGGCATACAAAATCAACCGTCTAAAAACGTTTACGACACTGACGTATCTATGCGTACCGCACCAATTAGGCAAAACATGACGACGAATGATTTATTCTTTAGCGAGGAACCTTCAACATCATGTCAAGATTTCTCTCACGATAATAATGACGGTTACTACTACGACCACTATGATGGTTTTGTAGAAGACCCTTCATCTGAAGGTCAATATCTAGAAAATTTTATAATAATCATTAATTTTACCCAATTTAGTGAGGGAGTTCGTATGCCATGTGCCCTTATCAAGTGTGATAATTTCGTTGCCGAAACCATTATTCAAAATGTGTCCAATGAAAAAGCTAATATTAAATTTATAGAACCATTTAATGTACCTGTATTTGAAAATAATGTGTGTGCCGTAAATGTGATAAATTCCAATTGCGAGATAGATGAGATTTTAAAAGAAAATTTAATTAAATTACGATTAGATCATACAAATGAAGAAGAACGGAAAGCTATAACTAAATTATGCTATGAATACCGCGACATATTTTATAGTGAAAAAATTCCGCTTTCTTTTACAAGTCAGGTAAAACATAATATTAGAACAGTTAACGAAGATCCTATATATATCAGACCGTATCGCCACCCACCTTCCCAAAATGAGGAAGTCCAAAGACAAGTAGACAAACTTCTTCATGATAACGTAATCCAAAATTCTCACTCACCTTGGAGCGCACCGGTTCACTTAGTCCCCAAAAAACTAGACGCATCCGGGCAGCCTAAAGGAGAATGGGATTTTTGGGCCTGAAGTTAACTAATTGGTTTATACTTTAAAAAATTGGCTATATTTTTCTAAAGTTAAATACAAAAAACTAGCTCATTTTACAATCTAAATTTCGAAAAAACAATAAAATAATAAATAAGTTAGAAAATCGATTGTATTGATGCAATCAATTTTATATTTATTCGGATCCAAAAAAATTAAATGATAAAGTTGATATATTGATATGATATATTCATTTGGAAATAAAGTATATTATTATTCGCATAAGGAAAAAAGAAATAAAAATTTTATGGAAATAAATCGATTACCATACACTAGTGAAATTCTCTTTTCTGTATACTACCTACCACTAGTAATTTCTATTTATTATATTATAACCTCCTTGTTTCTATTAGTTTGTTTGACAGTTCAAACTTCAAAACTATTCATTAAAAAAAAGAAAAAGACCAATTTTCGATTTGATTTGAAACGAGTGCAATATAATCGAGTCTCGATTAAATCCAGCATTTTAATGTCTATTTTTAATTATTTATCTGTGTTAACTAGACAGATTAAAAACATATCTACAAAATAATATGAAAAAATACCAAGTATCAACATGTCAACAAATAACAGTAACAACAATAATTGAATGTTATTTTAATTTTCGTTAAGCGTTTCAATATTTTATTTTCTAGATAACCTCAGCTTTTCTTTGGTGATTTTATACTGATCCGCCTTTTATATCTTTAAGTAATTATAGTGAAAAATAACCTGTTACAGTGTTATTACAGTGAAAAATCGCCTGTTACAGTGTAGGTAATACAAAAAATCACTTTTATTTTTCTTCAATAATTCAGCTCCTATATTGACAAATTTAGCCAGATTTTCAGGTACGAATTTTTTATATATAAGCTTTTAAATGGTCCGACTTTCATCTTGTTAACATCTGGGCCCAAAAATGTATGGAGATGTCTCCTTCTCCTTTAGAATGGTTATAGCATAGAATTATTACGCATAGAAACGCAGTCCTGTACAAAACACGAGCGTTAAAATGATGCAAAGTCATTATGTTAGTGGGCGCGAGTCGAATGTGCCTACGCTTGTCACACGCACACATACACGCCATTCAGTGATACCAGTTTTTGGCGTTTGCAATCAAATTGTGCAAATCACTATTTTTTGATTAATTTAAAAAAAATTGATATAATAAAGATTACGTATTACGTACGAAGATTATTTAGTAGAAGTATTTTATGAGAATATAAAATGGAATAAAATACACACGATAATGATGTTACTAATATAACTTAATTATACATATATTAATGGTAAAAAATGCAGACGTAATAAAATTTAAGAATATTATTAAACACAATTAATTTGCTCGAATACAATAAGCACATCGTGTAATGTTTAATTTTAACCGACTTCAAAAAGGGAGGAGGTTATTAATTCGGTGTATTTTTTAATGTTTTTTTACCTCAGAATTCTACAATTTCTAAACCGATTTAGATTTTTTTTATTTGAAAGGAAATACACATATTGATTCAATACACACGCTGAAATTTTAATAGTTGTTTTCCCGAAGTAAAATGATTTTGCCTTAGTAGTACAATAGATTTATTAAAATAAAATTATTAGGATGTAAAAATGGCAGATTTACAATCGAGAAAAACAAAACTCGAATGCGATCTCAAACCAATAGCAATATCTCGCAAGTAGGTCAGGCGTACAGGCTAGCTTATACCGAATTACTATAATAAAGTCTGAAAAAAAAATTCGCTGGACGTAATGTAGTGTTACATCTATCGCACGTGCTGCCGCGCGCTTCCTACACAGTGAAGGACCACTAATAAATGTTCATAACATGAACTCTCAAGCGTACTGATACGACATAAACTAGTTTAGACGCCCGAATAGCTTGTGAGGTATTACTACTGTAAATCTGCCCTTTTTTAATTGTAATATTTTTTAATTTAATAAATTAACTTTACTATCGAGGCAGTATAATTTGGCTGCGGGACAACAACAACTAAAATTTCAGCAACATATACAAATTGATCAAGCTTAGAAATTAGTGTACATACATATTGATAACCTTTCTTTTTGGGAGTCGGTTAAAATAGACTGTTTGGGTCTAACGTAACATCTGGTTAACGTTTGGGTGTAAAGTGACATCTGGTTAGTAAAGGCGTTCTTATTAATAATCTCATGATGTTGTAAATAAAAAAGTTTTTATTCTATACTCTAAAACGTAACCTTAGTCAATAAAAAAGGCAATTAAAATAAAATAGTTGCGTTAAAATGGCGTCGACGAATCGCGATTAGCTGATCGCTCCGTATTAGTTTTAAATAGGCTCTCATTGTTAATATAATGTTAACACTTAGAGAAGTAGGTATCTATATATAAACATTTGAGTTTTACACAGAGCGTTGCGATTAAACGTTTTAAACACAAATAGAAAATAAATATTTTCAAAAGAAAATTGTGATTTTTTTCCCCACAACTAGCAACATTTGTATTATGAGAGCTTAGGTAAGTATTTTTTTAGTTTTACGTACTTATAATGAATTAAATGTATAAACTTATATGTGAAATGTAACACCCATCACTTCTTTTATGTTTATCATCACCGTTGTGACAATATTTTACAACACAAACGATAATTTTTACAATTTTTCGCGAGCTCTTCTCCGTAAGACGTGACGTTGCGCACTGACGCGTCGCTGAGTCAACTTACGCGGTTTCGCGTTAGTTTTACTTGCTTCACTTTCGGTGCGCGTACTAGTATTCTATGCGTAATAATTCTATGGGTTATAGATTATCGGCGATTAAATGAGAATACAATAGACGATAAATCCCCTTTACATAATATAACTGACCTTTTTGATAAGTTAGGCAAATCTGTATATTTTAGTACCCTTGACCTGGCAAGTGGCTACCACCAACTAGAAGTTAATGAAGCTGATAGGCCAAAGACAGCTTTTACAACTCAATCCGGTCACTATGAATTCAAACGACCCAAATTCTCTTCTTATCTTAAGGATAACTTTCAGTACCAATATTCTACTCATGATAGAGTTCCCCGTTCCCAAAATAGTCTTAAAATTCGTATTCCACCACATAAGAGTGGTTTCTTTAATTCCTCTTTTACTGTGCAGTCTATACTGCTCTGGAATGCCTTGCCTGTTGATATCAAAAAAACCAGTAACAAATATTATTTTAAAAGACTAGTACGAGAATTCTTTAACAGAAATAATACCATCTGATAAATCCGATTTTTGTTTTTCTCCCTCTTTCGCTTTGTAATTGATATTTTGTATAATATGTATTTTATATAATATGCATCATGTTATTTTATTTTTGTGTTGTATTATTTTATATTTATTTAGAGATTTTGTATATATATAAGTGTCCGTTTATATTTACTATTTTTTTTTCTTTATTACAAAGTAGATTATATTAAGTTGTATAGTTTAAAAATATTTTATTTATTTGCTTTTTGATATAATGTTTATGTTTAGATATAATGTTTTTACTTATTTTTAATTTATGGAGTGGTTGCACCTACCACAGCTTCTCAAATCATCCAGGGTTGACTGGTAGAGAATGCCACAAGGCAAGTCCGCCCTTTATATCCCTTATTATAAGGTAGATGTAAAGAAGAATAAATAAATAAATAAATGACATAATTGTGTATTCGGCAAGTCTTCAGGAACATATTGAAAAATTAAGGAAATTTTTGATACTGTTGCCGTTTTTTAAGAGAATATGTGATGAATTTTGGAAGCTCGGAATTCCATGGTTCGCAATACATTTATGTCGATTTCTTTTAATTTTACAAAGCAGTGCAACAATTCGCTAGAGCTAGTACGGCTACGACGCGACGGCTCGCTGGCGCGATTGTGGCACGAACGCAGCAGAACGAAAAGCTGGAGTGCGTTTGCCTGAAGATAGCCATATCGGCGCGTTCATGACTTAAATGAAGTCTGGGATGGTCGACCGTTGTAATATTTAACAAAAATTAATATCTGTTAGCAGGTGGTGATAACTGATAGACCGTATGCTGTTCACTGTCAACCGAACGAAGACGTGCGACAGTCAGAGGTAGCCGTGTTTGTGCATCTAGAAAATACTAGAGACGTTGCAACACTCTAGCGAAGTAATTATTCTTGTGCAGGAAAGGAACATGGAGTTGCAGGAAGGCCAGACGTGCTGCACTGGGATGTGTCGTGTTGCTGTTGGTTTACAAACTTAAGTGTTATCATGTCACTACGTCCCTTACGATACACTTTTGTGTGATTGTGACAGGTACATGTATGCGGTATGGTTGGTCTGTACCTGTTCTATATTGAATTGAAAAAAAAGGGAGTAAGAAAAAAAAGTGGTTCTTACTATCATTGCAGGGCGTTTGCCGGTCCAATGATATAGCTACAGAACTTGAATACGAAGTGAAGATTAGATGTGAGGAACCAGCTAATACTGTTTTGCTTCTAAAAAAACAAGTTTTACGTTTAGTTGCGAATTCTCACCCTGAAGATATTCTGACTTCTCCAATTCCGATCGAGGATGACTTGTCTCAAATTGATTCTACATTGACCTATCTGGACTGTAAAATTAAAAAATTTTTACAAGGTGAAACCAAATATTTACGACTAATAGAAACTTTTATTAACCATGTTTTTTACAGATTAGAGCGAATAGATACTGACTTATATCCAGACTTTAAAGCTAATTTCGATACTTTGAAGATGAAATTTGACGCTATTGCTAAACAATTCGAATCCTTGACTCCACCTTCAACTGAAAATGACTCTCCATCACTTGACCCTCCTGTTGACCCGACTGTCATGGAACCTCCTCTTGTTTCTCAAACTTCTGTTATGATCCATACCCCGTATCCTTCACCACCACCTCAATCTTTTTCTCCAATTAACGTCTTCAAAGATCTGAAAAGACACACCTTCAATGGTAAAAGCTGTCCAAGATCCTTTCTTCAAAAACTTGAAGAATACTGCTTAGCTCGTGGCTTGTCCAAAGACTTGTTGATTTCTCAAGCGTTCGAAATTTTCACCGACAATGCTCTTCATTGGTTCAGATTTAAATATAATCAGAATCCAAACTTAACTTGGAACGAACTTTCCTCTTTATTAATTAAAGACTTTGGTGGTTTTGACTATGATCATAAACTTCTAGAAGCGATTAGGAATCGAACTCAAGGCCGTGATGAACCTATCGTCATCTATATTTCCATTATGTCTGGAATGTTCTCTCGTCTTTCGAAGAAACTTTCTGAAACAGAACAATTGGAGATTATTTTGAGGAATATTTGCCCATGCTATTCAGTCTTCGTAGCTCTAAAAGACATTGACTCTATCGACTCTCTTCTGGCTACTTGCCAAAATTATGAAAAGTTCCTAGACAGAGACAAACAATTTAAAGAACCAAATGTACAACAAAATCCTCTTATTTCTGAATTCAACTACAAGCATTCCACTTCAAGTTCAGTTGACTCTCCAAATTCTTCCAATAACTCACGACCTTCTCCTCCATTAATGAACAAATTCACTTCATCATACAAATACCCTTCTAGACAAATTAATAGTCTCTCTCAAACTAATGCCCCTCAAGAAAGCTCCTTTTGTGTTGGCTGTCGCAAACAAGGTCATACTTTGAACACTTGTACTCAACCACGATTCGTGATTTGTTTCAAATGTGGTCTTAAAGGTTTTAAAACTGCAGATTGCCCTACTTGTTCTCCCAAACCACATACTAGTTCAAAAAACTAACTGCTGACTTGAAAAGTAACTTAAACTTTGATAAAGACGATTGGACTAGTTGGATTAAAACAATTCAAAACTTCTTTTCTTGTTACAAAATCTCTTCTACACTCTACTCCAAAGAACAAGATCTTAATCGTCCATTCGTTAATGTCAAAATTTACGACTTAACTTTATCTGGTTTACTAGATTCTGGCAGCTCAGTAACTATTTTGGGTAATAATTCTCATTTGGAAATTCTTAAACTGGGCTGTAAACTTTTCAAGTCAGATCTTATTACTGTCTCTACTGCTAATAATCAAAAAGTTAATTCCTTGGGTTATTTTGACTTACCTGTTCATTTTAATAATCAAACTCATTTAATTAAAGCTTATGTTTTCCCTGAAATATTTCCTTCACTAATACTAGGTATTGACTTTTGGAGAAAATTTAATCTTTTACCTAGTGTTTTATCTTCTCTTAACTTTACAGAATCTAAATGCTCTGCTATCGAAACAAAAGATATTAAAGTTTTACCTTATGAGCATTTAACTCCTAACCAAAAGAACATCGCTAACGACATCATCCAACGCTTCAAGACAATTTCTTTTGAGGAAAAAGGTATCCTGGGTAGCACACATTTAATCACCCACAAGATTGATACTGGTGATTCTCTTCCAATCAAACAAAGATGTTATAGACTGTCTCCTGAAAAACAAAAGGCGTTAATTAATGAAGTTGACAAGATGCTGGGATGGAAGGTCATTGAACAATGCGAAAGTCCTTGGTTATCTCCAGTTCTCATCACTCCGAAAAAGAATGGTGAATGGCGTTTCTGTGTTGACAGCAGGAAGCTTAACTCAATAACACGTCGTGATGCTTATAAGTTGCCACTAATAAGCGAAATTTTGGACAACCTGAAGAATGCCAAATACTTATCAAGCATTGACATTGCGAAAGCATTTTGGGAAATTCCCTTGAATCCTGCGGATAAAGATAAAACTGCATTTTATGTACCTGGAAGAGGTATGTTTAGATTCAAAGTAATGGCTTTTGGCCTCACCAACTCACCTGCAACTCTACAAAGATTAATGGATATGCTGTTTACTCCTGAATTTGAGAACAAGGTATTTTGCTATCTGGATGACATTGTTATTATTAGTGAGACTTTTGATGAACACATATCGCTTCTTATGAAAGTTCATGAAAAACTTTCATATGCTAATCTAACTATTAACTTTGAGAAGAGTCAATTCTTCAAGAAAGAACTGAAATACCTTGGTTTTCTAGTGGACGAGTATGGTCTACGTGCGGATCCAGATAAAATAAAAGCTATTTTAGAATATCCTGTACCTACTTGCAGAAAAGAAGTACGAAAATTCATAGGCACCTGCAGCTGGTTCAGAAGATTCATTCCAAACTTTAGCACTATTGCCTCTCCACTCAACCAACTAACCTGTTCCGGGAAGAACGCTCCTAAATTTTTATGGAATTCACAAGCTGCAGCTGCTTTCCAGAAACTTAAAGAAGCTTTGGTAACTGCTCCTGTCCTTGCTTGCCCTAACTTCGAACTACCCTTCTCTGTACATTGTGATGCATCAAATTATAGCATAGGAGCAATGCTTACTCAACACCAAGATTATAAAGAAGTCGTGATTGCTTACATGAGTAAAGCACTAAATAAAAATCAACAGAACTACTCAACTACTGAAAGAGAAACATTGGCTGTAATAACTGCATTAGAACATTGGCGATGTTACCTAGACAATGGTAAAGAATTTACAATATATACTGATCATGCTGCACTTAAATGGTTTCAGAATTTATCAAACCCATCAGGAAGACTTGCTCGCTGGACTTTACGCTTATCATGCTTTAACTTTGTCATAAAACATAAAAAAGGAAAGGATAACGTTGTTCCAGATTTATTATCAAGACATAAAAATCAAGAACGTCCTGATACACGAGAAACTTCACCTCAAGGCGTACATCCCATTACGATTGAAGAACCACCTGATCGTAGACTTGAACACTACAACAAAATTTTTCTCGGATGCTCCAACAATCCAGACGCATATCCCAACTACACTATCAGGGATAACAAACTTTACCGCTGTATCCATTCTCCCGATCGTCTAAACGATGACTTTATTTGGAAAGAAGTTCCACTACCTCAAGATAGACAGGCACTTATTGAAGTTAACCATGGTTCCCCTTCAGAACTCCATCTTGGTATCTTCAAAACATTCAAGAAAATATCATTAAAATATAATGGCCTGGTATGTTTAAGGACATTGCCGAATTAATCTCGACTTGTGAAACCTGCTTAACCTACAAACACCCTAATCATTCTCCCTATGGTCTTATGGGTAAACCCAAACTTTGCTCCAGACCTTTTCAAACTATATCCTTAGATCTTATGGGTCCATTGCCTATGACTCGAAGACGAAATCAGTATATTCTAGTAATTAACTGCAATTTTACTAAATATACTATGATTTTTCCCCTTAAACGTGCTACTTCAGCTAATATTATTAATGTTTTGGAAAATTCAGTTTTTCTAGTTCATGGCATTCCTCAAACTATTATAATGGACAACGCTGTTCAATTTCAGTCGCGAGAATTCCACTCATTTTTAAATTCTTATAATGTTCCTTGTATTTTTCACACAGCTTTATATTGTCCTCAGGTTAATCCTACGGAGAAGTTTAATAGTACAATTATTACAGCTCTAGCATCTCTAGTAGGAGACGATCATAGATCCTGGGACAACCATCTTGCTAAGATTCAGTACGCAATGAACAGCGCTACAAATGTAGCTACTGGTTTTACTCCAAATTTTTTAGTCTTTGGTAGGGAAACAATACCTTGTGGTTCCTTCTATACTCCAACTCAGAACCTCGAGGAATTGGTATTTATGCCTCGTGATATTTACGCGTCTAATGCTGGTCTCCTCTCATCTATATTTCACAAAGTTCAAACTAAACTTCACATAGCTCACGCTAAAAATAGCGCTCGCTATGACCTTCGTCGGTCTTTTAAAGAATTTAATGTAGGAGACACTGTTTGGCGTAAAAACCATGTTTTAAGCGATGCCGGCGCATACTTTAATGCTAAACTTGCCCCTAAGTTCATCAAGTGCAAAGTGATAGCTAAACTGTCACCACTAGTCTATGTGCTTGAAGACCCTAATGGAGTTAGAGGCAAGTGGCACATCAAAGATGTAAAATCATAAATTTTCTTAACTTTTATTTACTATTAATTTGTATATATGTATAAATATCACCATCATTTTCACCTTATTATTTTTATTTCTTTTAATTTGTTTGTTTGTTTGTTTGATGATCCAGTGTTCTTCAACACATCTTGCTTTAAGACCTCGAAGGTTGGTTGGATTAATCTTCACTTTTTATGTTTGTTTCAGACACATCTCGTTGGTGATGTTGCATAAGTCATAGCGACTAATGCTTGCTTAAGATTAAGTTCTTTATCTTTATCTTCACTTGGGAGCAGCTGACTATTCCCTTAATGTTCTTTATCTTTATCTTCACTTAGGAGCGGATGACAACTCCTTAAATAAGCCTGAATGTCCAATCGAAAACACACTTTTAGAGTGGTTTCTCTTCGACTAATTTATTTTTTTTTCCACGCAGGAGCGGATGACTACTCCTTAAATAAGCCTTAATGTCGTTTTGAAAACACACTTTTAGAGTGGTAGTCATTGAATGTGAACTCCACCCTTACCTGAATGCAGATGATGAATGTAAGAGATAGTATATCTGACTTTGCCTGTTGATGTCTGTTTCTGCAAAGCTGTGTTTTTATGGTTTATTTTAGAATGTACATGTCAAAATTTTTGCTGAGTCAAAAATTTTCCAGGGTCGGGGGGAAAATGTAGTGTTATGCAACTTACATTTCATTGTACACTAATTCTCCATTCTGCTTTGATATTCTGCATTCATGTTTTGCATCACTTTATACTATTTTTTTCATTCTGTTTTTGATTCTCTGCATTTATATTTTGCATCACCTTTATTTATATAGGATCCTGTAACGTTTTTACACAATAACATATCATTTTACTGCGTATTTTCACACTATTTAGTACTTTTAAACTAGCTGTCAACGAAGTCTTACCTTTTTTTTGGTCTTTTATTGAATTCTCTGTAACTCTACAATTTCAGGCTTAGTGTACGTTGTCGTGCATTAGTTTTTCCTATGTGATTTTTATCTCGTTTCTTACTTAAATGTAATAGTTTCTTAATAACAGTCCTAAAACTAAAAATTCCTCAATTTGACAACCATTGTTTTTGTGGTTGTTATGGTAACTTTTATTTAAATTCGTCTCTGGTATGATGTTCTTTCTACATAAATACTTTTTGGCTGTAGGTCATTTACAATAAATTTCGTTTTAATTTAAATAATTTCTCGTTCTCTCTAAAAAGGTATAAAAGCCAAACAATTGGAGAATACATCACAGTCTCGCTTCGGTTCTCAAACGAGAAACATCTACTAAAGGCCTTATCCCGGGGCCGCTTTGCCCCGGGATCCTGCAAGCCTCCATCTACACGTGAAGTCGTCGGTGAATTCTAATTCAAGTGCGGAGCCACACTACTCCGCGCGCTACGACTGCTTGATCCAGGCGCTGAGTGCAGCCTACTGCCCGCGCTACCTTCAGGCGCGCTTCGACTGCTGGCTCCAGGCGCTGCGTCCCTACTGCCCGCGCTACCTCTGGGCGCGGCGACTACTTCTCCAAGAACTGAGCGCACCTACCCCAGGCGCTACGTGCGCCGGCTCCGGACGCTGCGTGTGCCCAGTCCAGGCGCTGCGTGCCGTCGCCGCTGAGAAACCTCAAGCTCTGCGTGTGCCTACTTCTACAAAAGCAGCGAGGCTCCAGGCTCCACTATAAAACTATATTGTCCTATTCTCCAACCTTTATTTTTTTTAAACCTAATTGTAATCTCATTTCATCCATCACCTTCATATTTCATTTTTTTTATAAGATTGTAAATACCTTTTAAAAAATTATAATATATTATTTTCTTGGTCTATTTTGTTGTTTTGCTGTTCTTAGGTTAGGTTCTTTCTCTTTTAATTGTCGCTTCACGACAGACTACCTACTAGGGACCCTAAGTGATACCCACTAAACTCCACTTTAGGGACTGACAATTGGCCGATTTAGCCGCTTTGTCGGATCGGAAGCGACCCTCTTTTGGGAGAAGAGGTCGCAGGCGGCTACAAAGAGCCGCTGAGGAAGAGCCTACTTAGGCAAATTTGAGAGAAATCGGCCTGAGCCGCCAGGAGGCAGTTCAGATCAGTTGAAATTTTATTTGGCGGGTCCGAGAGAGAGTTTGTCGGCCAGCGGACTCGATAGCGAGAGGGTGGGGGGGGCTGCATAAGTAGCTGCCTCACGAATAAAATGATTGGAATGCGACTCTGAGGCTTTGAAGAAGTTCTCAGAGAGTTTTTTTTAGAAATTGTTGGATTGTAGGGAGCTCTAAGTCCCGAATTTCACCTTATGATTTTATAGTAAACACAAAATAAAAAGAAATATACCTACAACGATAATGTAGATTATAAAGAAACTACTACAAAAATACAATTAAAACAAAAATCATTTGATTTGTTGATTATTTTTTTTATTAGATTAGTTTTAGGGCAAGAAAAGAAAATGTCCGCCGCGCTGCTATTATTAAATTCATCAGTGCTGGCACGGCTCGAACTCGGGTTGCTCGCGTAGTGTGAAATTTGCTGTGAGCGCTAACCATCTGAGCTACTACGGGTTGTATACATGTTTACCAATTTTGAAATAATATACTTACATTTATTTCTTTTCTATTTTTATAAAGTTTAATATTTATAATTATTTTATTGATAAACTTTTTATAAATAAATAAAGAATTATTAATCTAATAACCATAATAAAACAAAGTTAATAATAAATACACAACCATTATTTTCATCTGTTATCCAAGGACAAATCAACTAAAAAAATCCAGGACCGTAACAAACGATACGACGCGACCTTGAGCTTGGTACTACAACAAAATAAAACAAGCTAATAATAATATGTGTCTGTCTGAAACTATTTTTTTTTTATATAGGATAAGGGTGACAAACGAGCACACAGTCCACCTGATGGTAAGTGGTTGCTGCGGCCCATAGACATCTACATCTATCCTCTATTACAAATCAAAATGTAGATGCGTTGTCACCCGTGAGGACTAATAGAATGCCTCATTTCCAGTAAAAAGGGCCTCCGGCCACCTGCACTCACCAAGCGAAACGCAGAGGTGAACCTCTACTTCACGCTGGTTTTCTGTGAGGTCGTGGTACCACCCCGGTTCGAGCCGGCCCATCCGTGCGACAGCAAAAGCTGCCGCGTGGCTCTACCACTGTAAAACTGTTTGCAAAATACGTAATAGGTATTTTTACGTAACCCCACAAAACTATATTTTGCGAATGTTTGTATAATTAATTTTGTGACAACTTTGGTGGCTTACCGATTTATAATTTTATTTATTATTGAAAAAAAAATTCAATCAAAACTTTGTAGTTTTGTACTCAACACCAACATGTATGACATAGGTACTTAGTATTGTAACGACATTTGAAATCACGGGCCAACTTTCTTTTCTAATACCACCGAAAACAAAATTGCGTATTTTGAGTAATTAATTATTGAAATCAAATACATATTAGAAATATTGCAAATTGAATCAATGAAAATCATACAAAAATATAATATAAATCGCAAGAAATTCTGCGCGCAAATCCTATGCCTTGACAATCGAGAATTACTTTAGAATGTTTTAATTTTATTACAGTCAAACAAGAGAACGAAGTTTGGTATCGCTTTTTCTTCTTTCAACGTAGTGCATCTAGTTCAAGGTTAGGAAGTACGGCATCGTTGCATAATATCTACCTACGAATAATGGTATTTGTTGCACAACAATATCGTCTGCCCGCCATCTAGCGTGCCAATGTTTAAACTATGTTTTTGGCGCTTTTGCTTGTCAAGTTGTCAAAATTCACTCACACTACTAAAGAAGTGTCTGTGTGTATTGTTTTTCTTCATAAATACTGTAAGTTATTTCCCAATAAGGTCAATCGCGGGCACATTTCAGTGTAGAAAAGTGATAAAATGATTATTTTTAAACAAATAGTGTCTATGTTTAACGTATATGTCAAAACAAAAACGTATGGTATCGGAGCATCCCCCTTAAGGACGAAATTTCTTGATTAGAAAACATTTAAATACTTACGAAGATAATGAAATTGAAACTTTCAATTTGTTTAAATAATATGTCATGTTTTTTTGATAGGATAGGAGGAAAACGAGCATGCGGCTCACCTGATGGTAAGCGACTACCGCCGCCCTTGAACAACCGCAACACCAGGGGAATTGCAGATGCGTTGCCGGCCTTTTAAAACGGATTAGGCTCTTTTCTTAAAGGTCCTAAGTCGTATCAGTCCGGAAAAATCGCTGGTGGTAATAGATTCTACAAGGAAGTTGTGCGAGGAAGAAAACATCTTCTAAATTGCACAGTGGTGGACCGCCAATCATCCAGATGGTATGGATGGTACCGCAAGTTTTGTCGCGATGTGCGATGGTGAAATTAATATGAAAACGAGCGGCTGGAATTAATCCGAACAATTCCTCAGAGCACTCCCGGTGGTAAATGCGATAAAATACGCAAAGAGATGCAACATCTCTACGCAGTGCCAGTGAGTCAAGCCGATCGGAAAGAACTCAGTCGTCGACGATTCGAACCGCTCTGCGCTGGATGCGGTCAAGTGGAAGGAGCTGGCATTGGGGAGCCCCTGCCCAGTGATGGGAACAGTATTCCATGTGAGGCCGAACCTGCGTCTTGTAAAGTTGCAGGCGGTGTACTGGCATGAAATACTGTCCCGCTCTGTTGAGGACGCCAAGCTTTTTAGAGGCCAATTTGGCTTTCTCTTCCAAGTGACCACGAAACTACACAACACTCAATACGTCGACGCCGAAGATTCCGATACTAGCTGAGCACAAGGAGAGTGCCTTGAAAATGAGGTGATACGACAAAGGGGTGCTTTTAGCGGTAAACTCGTATATGTAGAATAAATGTAAAATAATGTTTTTTTTTAATACTAGTAATGCTATTAAACATTACTAATATTCCCTTTTACCACTCCTGGTAAGCTTAAAATGCTTGTGTTAGAAGTGGTTCACGACAGTAATCTAAATGGTGAATTCGAACCCACGAACTTTCGAGTTCGCGGTCCGCTCCCTGCCATTAAGCTACTGAAGCTTTTAATTATCTAAACAAATAAATCAAATTGAAGTGTCTGTTTGTTATGTCAAAATTACAGTCTTTTACTAAATGCATATGAAAGTAAACACGGTACTTATAACTAAAATACAATTTTTAAAATTTTTGTCGGTCTGTCTGTTTGTTCCGGCTAATCTCTGAAACGGCTGGACCGATTTTGACGGGAATTTCACTGGCAGATAGCTGATTTCACAAGGAGTAACTTAAGCTACCTTTATTTTAGAGTTCCGCGCAAAAACATAAAAACCCTAACATGCGAGCGAAGTCGCGGGAAACAGCTAGTAATAAATAAACCCTACAATTATCCTAGTCTTGATATTCTGCATTCGTCTTATTATCTCGAAGTTTAGTTTTCTGAATGTTTCACTTCTGCCACGTGTGAACTGCACATATGTTTTTTTTAAATCTAATTGACATTTTGTAATTCCCATACATCCATCTATTTAAAATACTTTATTGGCCAGTGTAGCAAGGTGGCAGGATAATGAAGAAAAACCACAACAAATTGAAGAACCTATTATATTGTAAAGAATTTTATTCACAAAATACAAGTCAGTCTAGGCCATAGACTTAGGATATACGTATAGACCAACATAGTGTGCAAGGGAGAAGAAAATTCCTTATGGCAAAAATGCAAGATAGAAAAGGATACCAAATCTCATGACTCTGTAACCAATTTTGAATGACAGGTCGGCGCAAGTCGGCGCGCAAGAAATAAGCTAGGGATTGACTCAACTATATTAAAATTAATGTCGATATTTTTCTTTAATGTGTATAAAGAATCGATAGACTTTTATACACAACAAAAAGAAGAATGAAATTAAATGCTCGATTTGCGTTCTAAAAACAAAATTTTATTTTGCCGTTTATCAAACAGATTCCCTCTGGATCCTTTAGTTAGAAAAAATGGTTGGCATTAATTGGGCGGGTTGGATGGAATCCTAAGAAGAACTCTACAATTTTGTAGTAAACATTTTATTGAGAAATATATAAGAAAAAGCAGAGTAAATACAACTTTATTAAAAGGAGCCATTCCCACATTATTTGTACCAGTAATTATATTATTGTTACAATAAGACTTCTTTTTTTTGTAGGATGGGGTGACAAACGAGCACACAGTCCACCTGATGGTAAGTGGTTGCTGTGGCCCATAGACATCTACATCTATCCTCGTTTGCGAATCAAAATGCAGATGCGTTATCACCCGTGAGGACTAAGATGGAATGCCTCTTTTCCAGTAAAATGGGTCTCCGGTTCCTCTACACTTACTATACGAAACATAGCAGTGTTAAACTGCTATTTTACGCTGGTATAAAAATTTAACATCAATAACTTTAGGTAAAAATAGAGATAGATTTTTATACATTATAACACTCTATCTATATTATTATATATTTTCCCCAAGGGGTGGTGCGGAGCTTTGGAATATATTCCTAAGTCACAGTGATAAAACTTTTAGCGTAGTTAGGTATGGTTATTGAGTATTGCTCCTGAAGCGCCACTAGATGCCATGAGGCGCGCGATTTAGTGTACCAGGATAGTATAAATTCCATAGTATTTGATACGCGCAAAGGTTGATGTCCGATTCATGCTTGATGCTCGATGACAGTGTGCCGAGAGCGTTATTCGTATAGAAGAGAAACTCGTAGTTAAGTAACAGTTGCGTAGATCAATAGATCTGCAAGACAAAGGTACACTTGCTGCATCGGTCCATGTGTGGGTGACCGTTTTCTTAACATACTGCGATTGAGAGAATAGAAGAGTGCATCTGTATTCTCGGACACTTGGTGCACTTTAATGTCTCCAGCGTATTTGACTTGTCTATGTTAAGATCATTATATTTTTTAAATTCATGCAGCTAAAATGATAATAAATTTATTATTACTTTATATTTTTAGGGACAGATGAAAGAAAGAGTAGCCTTATCATATGTCACTCGTGACATAACCCCTCCACCTTTGAAATCACAAGAAAGAAGTGATCAATTAACACCAAGAAAAAAACACTTTTTTCAAAAATTGAGAAATTAAAACAAAAGCTGAAAGAAAATAAAAGAAAATACGTAGCTTAGCAGCAAAAACTAAAAGACAAGCTAAAAAAAATTGTTACGTTGCAAAACGTGCTTGAAGAAATTCATTCAAGACCAGGATTGAAATATCACTATAGCGATATCACCGTAGCATGTAGCAATTAATTGATACAGAATTTAATTAACAGGGTTAATGATAAAAAAGTGGTAAAGTAGTGTCTGCATCCAAATATAACGAAGAATTACGAAAATTTGCTGTCACAATACATTTCTATAGTCCAAGAGCATATAATTATTTACGTGAAAAATTTGATTTGTGTCTTCTACACGTTAACACATTGCGTACCTGGTATGCCAGACTAGACTGTGAACCTAGTTTCACTCAAGAATCTTTAAACACCATTAGAGAAATGAGAAAAAAGGAGCTGATCTAAGACTATGTCTCACTTTTGATGAAATGAGTATACGTGGATACACTGAATGGGTAGGCCAGAAGCATTATGGACAAAGTTTCATGATGCATCAAACATTTCTTAAAAAAATACGTCATGAGCTCTCGGACCAATATAGGCGTTCACTGGTTTGGTTAGTTTCTCTCGAATCTCATCGGGCTTGGGTTTATGCGGTCGTTCGCGCTCCGAGTAGAGTATTCATTATATTAATTTTTCATTATCTCTTAACCTATGCGTCCAAATAATATGCTATAAAGAGCAAAGTTTATCTTCATAAAATTGTCTTGACGATGAAATAACTTTCGTTCGTAAAGGTTAATATGCCATGACTAATAATAACGCTCATAAATCACTTTTTCATTTTCAATAATTTTTTCACAAAATAACTTATTGTGGCTTATGTATAAGAAACAGGCATGTGGCTGGTGGAAGAAAAGGGGGAGATCTCCCGCCAGGCAATGTGTTCTGCCCGGGGAGCGGCCAACGCTCCGATTGGTAGTTCGGAGCTATTCTATATATGCTTCGGAACTTTGTTAGTGCGATTTAGGCTGCGATATGTATCGCTTGTGGCATGACGACAGTGCCGCCACAGGCATATGGTATCACAGACTTTTTTTAGATGGAGCAAAGACCAATATTTTTGTAGAACATTGTATTTATGTAATACTAAATGTTACGCTAGCGCACGTGGATAAAGCAGTTACAGAGCGCCTTTTCTTCCGACTTGCTTAAAAAAATCAATATATATATTATCAATATATATTATTCCTCATGAATCTGGCTATTATATGCAAAAATTTTAAATTTGAACTGGTAGTTCCAGATATTATCGTGTTTAAACAAACAAAATAACTCTTCCATTTTATTATATTAGTATAGATTAAATGATTTTGTTTTTTGTTTCTGTTTCCGATTCTGTTTTATAAATATTAAAGGTAATAATTATATAAAAAATAAAGCAGCCATTATTATATACTCCGTGTCCTCGTTTTTTATTTTACCAGCAAAACATTTTATAAAATATAAATAGGTAGATACTTAATTAAGTATCTACCTATTTATATTTGATTAACATTATGTTGAAAAAGAAATAAATTCCGGGGAAATTGTAAATGGCATTAAATATTTTTCTCCAAAGGTCAAAATTATAACTTTCCGATCTGATTGTTTTAGAAAATTGTTTCATTTTATCGGTAGACTTACCTCGCCTCTTCAGATATTATTGCAATTTTGTATATTTTGAATTAAAGTCCAACAAAAGGCAAGTGGTGCCGGTGAAAGAATTTCCACTACCCAATATCGTCCCATGTGTGTCATAAAAGGCGACAAAGGGAAACTGAAAGAGGCCATGGCCAGCAGCATCTTCCTGATAACAACTCGAAATAATAAAAAAACTGTGGTTGACAAACCGCTGGCCAAGCGATGGCAAATATATTTTATTTGTTTATGAGGCAATCTATAGGGAGGCCCATGTTGAGCAGTGCATTTTTATAGGCTGTAATGGATTATGGATGATGGAAAAGGCAGGTGGGTGCAGCTTATTCCCGATTTATTTGAATATTTTTAGTTATTATAAAACTGTCATGGTAAAAATTTAGTTAATTTCTAATTAAATAGTTTAGTGCAAAAAATTTATTCAGTTCTGTGCACTAAACAATTTTTTTAGTCTTTATACCGGTTTCTAAACAAAAATTTTTCGATAGCCCTTTTAAATAAAATGTACATCACTAGCCAACTCACACAATAACAAATCAAAATTGGTCACGCGTTTTCGGGCTGTCAGGTCGTCTATACGTCAGTATATCCTAAGTCTATGGTCTAGGCTATATCTATACATCTATACAAATAAATAAAATTGAAATGTCTGTTTGAAATATCAAAATACCAGCTTTTTACTAAATACATATAAAAGTATATATGGTACTTATAACAAAAACACAATTTTAAAATTTTTGTCTGTCTGTCTGTTTGTTCCGGTTAATCTCCGGAACGGCTGGACCGATTTCGACAGGGCAGATAGCTGGTGTTATAAGAAGTAACTTAGGCTACTTATATTTTAGAAAAAGAATTAGGGTTCCGGGCAACGTAATTAAAACCCTAAAATACACGCGGGCGAAGTCGTGGAGAACAGCTAGTTGTCAATAAACCACAATCAGATGCCTCTGGACTCAGTCTAGTCTAGGTAGCTTTGGTAAGGCGAAATCAGTGTGGCTCCGATATAGCTCATCCTCATGATAATAGACTGTATGGGCATGGATCCCTTTGTCTTTAAATACAAGTAAAACAATTACTTTATGGTAGAGAAAAATGTCACTTGTTGTTGTCATTTCATCATTTGTCAAAATCAAAATAGGAAAAAAACTAAACAACTGTTTGCTTCGGTGTTTGTATTTTGAAGTAAACAGTATCAAGGATTAATTTTAACATGTCTGGAAGAGGTAATCACGATTTTCTTGCGATGGGTATTCATTTATAATTGACTAATAGTTAAAAAATGTTGTTTTGTTTTCATCTTATTTCTTTAGGTAAATATCGTAATAACCGCCATCGCAACAATCAGCACACGCTGTCTTCGGTTGCACGAGAAACTGCTGTATCGTTGCCAGCTGATAGCCCGATACTATCTATGTTCAAGACAGCTGCTTTGAAACTTAACGCTCGTCAGGATCGCCACGAACGCTTGGTGAAATTATCCAGGGATATTACAATTGAAAGCAAAAGAATAATTTTTTTATTACACTCTGCCATTACGTGAGTTTAAAATATTTTAAATGAATTTAATGGTGCCAGATTCTACTATAACTGAGCACCCTTCTTTTGATAAGGTTTTTGAATAAACTGCTACATTGTGAATGAACCTGTATGTCGGAAAAAAAAACAAGTGAATTCTCCTAACATGCAAATGATTGATATGGCGAACTAATTACACATTAACCCCCTCAGAAAGGAGAGAAAGCCTGTACCCAGGATTATAATGTAAAGGGCTTTACTTTTTTATTTACCCACACGCAAAATACACGCTTAGATGTAGAGTTGTGGAAAATAGCCCGTCATAAACTAACTACGTTTCTTATGTAAAACTAGCGATCTGCCGCGGCTTTGCATGGGTTATTTCTGGATTTCTACAACAGCGCCGCCTACTATGTTCAATTAAGTTTCTAGACTAGACTTAGACACACAAGAAAATTTATCAAAATTGGTTGAGATATTTTCGTGTTTATGTGAAGAGTTTTTGTAGATTAAATTGAACTTACAGTACACCTGATGGTAAATGACTACTCCAGCCAATGGACACCTGCAACTCATTTTAAATAAAGAAGGATATAGATGCGTTATCACCTCTGAGGAATAAGATGGAATGCCTCATATCCTCTAATTATACTGGCTCTCTTTACCCTTCATACTGGAATACAGCTGTGCATGTAACGCTAATTGGCTACTACTAAGGAATTTCATTATATTTAAACTTAATGAAAATATTAATACAACATTTAACGTCATTCATCCTAAATTGCACTACCTTATCCGATCACTGATAAAATATTAACAAATAAAATCAACAATAATCATAAAAAAAACATGCTTGAGTGTCGTGGAACACTCGGTTGGAATGAAGTGCATTTTGTAGTATATTATTATTGATATACGTATTATGTTATTGATTAACAAATACAAATTAATTAATTTCTAGCGTCTATTAAAATTAAGCATCATATAAAATATAATTTAAAATTTTGTACAACCGACTTCAATATAAATTATTGAGAATAAGTCAAAAACCATTGGTCAAACCTTGATCAAATTTGTATGGAACCATTTGAGAAGCACCAGCTTTCAAATAAAGAATCATCAAAATCGGTTCACCCATAAAAAGTTATTAGGTAACACATATAAAAAAAACAAAAAACATACACTCGAATAGCGTACTTCCTCCTTTTTGAAGTTGGTAGCAAAGTAGCCAAATAAGCCGAATACTGAATAATAGCCGAATATTCGTTGCAAGTCCACTTTTTATCCTTCCTTTTTTATCTACTTATATTGTACATAGTTCATTAATTTTAGCAAAGAAGCATGTGAAAAAGCAGTCTCGGAAGCAAATGAAAGACTCCAGAAGTTGGTTAACGGCCCAATCAAGAGTATAGGGTTAGAGCTCGAAAATGTTCCAGCTTATTTACATTCTAATGCTGTTACCGCAGGCTTCCAGGAGTTGATTGAGGCACGAACTCTGTGCTCCTTAATGGAAAGACAGTCTTTAATAACCTGGCGCGAAGTGCAGAATGACCTTACATATAAAGTTGAGGATATAGCTAAGGATGAATCTGAGAGGACAGTTGTGACCATGCTGACACAAAATGATTATATGCTTGGCTTAGCTGACTTGACTGGTGAATTAATGAGGAGAGCCATCAATAGTATTTCCAGTGGAGAAAGTGAGGAATGCTTCAACTGTTGTCAAAATGTCAGGGAGCTGTATACAGGCTTTTTAGGTAATAGTTTTACAAAACTCTTTCTTTATTTTTGAAAAAAAAAATTAATCATCACTGTCTCCTTGGCACGACTACGGTTCTTACGGCGCCACGATTCGAAGGCAGATTCGCATAGATCTCGACGAGATACGCAGAAAAGTAAGAATAATTTTTTCAATATGTTGCTTACTTTCCGAGATATCCATTCTCAAAAATTACTTTTTTTTACACAGGAATATTTACCCAAAGTTACTTCTGCAATGACTTCAGCGCTGCGGGAAATGCAGCCCCTTCGCTCTTGCGTAGCAAATCGTATGCATCCATGCTCGCCTCTGTAGCTTTGGCGTATTGTCAGCCTCAGACGCTACGGTTCGGCTACACGGCTACAGCTACAGCGGGCGGAGGCTGCTTACTCTCTCTCTCCGCGCCTACGGCTTTACAAAAACACTAGGGGTAGGGCAGACAAGACTACGTGAAGGCTTGCTGATTGATGACTATTCGATTTTTGAGTATCGATATCTCTGAAACTAAGAGAGATATCGAAAAATTTTGTATCATCTTACTTTTCATTGTATCTCGTCAAGATCTATGCGAATCCGCCTTTAAATCGTGGCGGCGGAGGAACCGTAGAAGCTCCGTCTCGTGTAACAAGAAAGCATTTTACATACATAAATAACATGTGAACAGGCAGCAGACCTGGAACAATAATTTAAAAATAAATCAGTCATCAATTAAAAATAATTTAAAGATTAATCGGCTATCGCCACAACTTTCCACCTAACCGAAACCGAAGGCTTAATTCTAAAATTGGCTAAAATTTACTATTCGATATTTAACCTTTAAAATGAAAGATTTATATTGATTGTACATAATATAAAAAGGTAATTTTAATCTTCTCTAGAAATTGAGCTAGAGATGCGTCGCCAAGTCCATCGCGCTCTCGCTCATTCGTAATAGTTCTTTCAATTTCGGCGCTTGCTAAAAACCTTCGGCTTCGGCCAAAACTTCGGCCCATTTTGACCGAAGCCCAAAATTCGACTAAAGTGTTTCCGAAGCTTCGGTCGGACACTACCAATGAATGACGAAGATTAACTAACAGACCAACCACACAAAAAAATTTTCATCGTACCAACCCCACTACCATGGACTAAAAAATATATCGACTATTGCGGCATGTCAAGGCTATGCTCACGATTCGTGCCCGCTACGTATACTGCATCTGTGTTCAGTGGCTTGTGGAACGAGCAGGCGCCAGCGGGGAGGGTCTTGACGCAGTTGTATTTTACAGTTACTGTTTTAGATAAATATGAAATAAATTACGAATTACATAGACAAAGTGTGCACATAAATAATGTCAGCGTTTTTTTAGTCACATTAGACAAAATCAGCGTTAGATTGACGAAAACAACGTTGGCGGTTTACAAAAGAACTAGTCTTCTCGTCCGCTCGCAGTCGACTAAAGGAGTTACGGAGATTTTTGTGATTAGGATAAACATTTGTATTTGTGTGGGTGAACCGATTTCGATGATTCTTTTTTTTATTTGAAAGCTGGTGCTTCACATGTGATCCCATATAAATTTTATCAACGTCTGACCAATAGTTTTTGAGTTATTCTTAATAATTTATATTGAAGTAGGTTGCACAAAATTTTTAATTATTATAGCATAAGGGTGACAGACGAGTACACAGTCTTATCTGATGGTAAGTGGATATAGATGACATCTATTTATCTTTGGTTAAGAATTGAAATGTAGATGTATTGTCAATCCTGAAGACTAAGAAGGAATGCCTCGTATTCAGTAAAAAGGGTAACCGGTACTCTTGCACTCACCATACAAAACACAGCAGAATTAAGCTGCTATTTTACGCTGGTATTCTGTGAGAGTGCGGTTCTCCCGGTAAAGTCGACTCTTATCCGTATCTTATACTATATTACGGAGAATTGAGCGTAGCTTAGTGCGTAATGTATTAGAACCGTAGTGTCGGTCTAGTAGTAATACATAGAAAGAAGACTATGAATGTGATTATGAAGACTCATTATTTATGTGCGCACTATGTCAACGTCACAACAATCAGTAATTTATTTTAGACTAGCTTTACCTCGCGACTTCGCACGCGTGTAATTTGGTTTTAATTGTTTTTCGCGGAAACCTAAACGTTTTTATAAAATAAAGGTAGGTAGCCTAAGTTATTCCTTATAACAATACAGCTTTTGCTGTTGCACGCATGGGCTGGCTCGAACCGGGGTGATACAACGATCTCGGGTGCAGGTGGCCGGACCCCCCCACCAATCAACATGGTAGCGGAATTAAAAGGAAGACTAGGGGAGGGGGGGGGGTACCAGCACCCCTAGAGAATCCCTCGCCGAGCATCCACGACCAAGCTACTCCACTCCTGAGCGTGTGTGCTCAGGCTGCCCCTCACTGGGGGGGGGGGGGACAAAATTTCGCTCAAGATAATAACTGGTCGGGGCAAGCTGAGCAACAAGACCAAGGCGACCCCTACGCCGTCCACTACCATCTCGAGACGGCAAAGCCGGCCTTGCTCTTTCTGACCGAGACGCAGCTGTCCTCTCCGGCTGATAATTCGTATCTCTCCTACCCGGGGTACAATTTGGAACACTCCTTTGTGCCTCGGACTGGAATTTGCGTATACGTTAGAGAGGACATCTGTTCTTGACGTCTCGACTGTCTTGAAGGTTCGGACCTGTTCATCCTTTGGCTACGCGTAGACAGCGACGACCATCCGCACGTCTACGGGTGCCTCTATAGGTCCCATAGCGGTAATGCTGAAACAGACAGAGTCATCGACCACGTCCAAATGGCTACAGATTCCTTGCTACAGCAGATCGCATCCGCAGAAATTGTGATCCTCGGTGATTTTAACACCCACCACGCCGAATGGCTCGGTTTACATTTAACCGATCGTGGAGATCTTTTCATGATTTTGGCATATGGTCTGACACAACTGGTTACTTCGCCTACGCGGATTCCAGATGTGGAGGATCATGCACCTTCCCTGTTGGACCTTCTTCTGACCTCTCATCCGAACAGATCAAGTCTCCGTCGACGCCCCTCTTGGCTCCTCGCACCATTGTCTAGTCCGGAGTGTGATGCCACTCACATTGAAATCATGGTTGCACTCTGTAGGCTGCCGCCGTGTTTGGACCATAAGTCGGCTGATTGGGATAGGATCCGGTCTTTCTTTGCTTCCTACCCGTGGGGGCGGGTTTGCTTCTCGCCGGACGATCCCAACGTTGTTGCTAATTCTGTCTCGATTTGGTACTTCAGGGTAATGGAACATTTTATTCCTTCCTCTGTGGTGCCCATCGGAGACAGATCTCAGACGCTATAAGCGGGAATGCTACTAGGCCTGGGCTGACGCATCAACGTCCTGGGATGTAAACACCAGTGCCCTTAAAAAGAAGTATAATTCCACCTCAAGGTCCTTCAAAAGAGTCCTTGCCAAGGCAAAGTCAGAACACATGCAAAATTAGCGAAAAACTAGTTGCCTTCCTTCGTGTACCCGTGCATTCTGGTCTCTCGCCAAGGCTCTTCAAGGGAACTTCTGTAAGGCATCTCTGCAGAGGGAGGATGACTCACTGCCCCATGCCGCAAAGGAGAAAGCAGATCTGCTAGGCTATTTCTTTGCGTCCAACTTTACTCTGGTTGACGGGGGGAACACACCGCCGACCATCACGCGGTGTGAGTGCTCCATGCCGGATGTGCGATTCATACAGCGCAGGTTCGCAAAGCATTCCTCTCCCTTGATATCCACAAATCGAGTGGGCCTGACGGAATCCCTCTAATTATGCTAAGGACGTTTGTTCCAGTTGATACCGGTTCTACTAACGCGTCTTTTCTGGTACTCCTACTCCGTAGGTGTAGTCCCGAAATCATGGAAGACGGTTTTCGTCCACCCGATCCCTAAAAAAGGCGACCGCTCAGACCCATCTAACTACAGGCCTATCGCCATCACCTCTTTGTTCTCCAAAATAATGGAATCCATTATAAACTGCTAGCGCATGCGGTACCTTGAGGATCATCAGCTGATTAGTTTCATTCATTCAAGTAGGCATTAAAAATACACTTTTGAATAGTCATATAATCACTGTTTTCCCCAATTTTTTCTTTTCAATGTCCAGGGGTTCTGATTCTACTGAGAAGAATCATGGAAGAAAGTAAGAAACTCAGTAGTTGCTTTTTTCAAAATATTTTTACAATAGTCCTACTATAATTATGTAAAGCGATAAGTCAAACATAAAATGTCAAATGTATATGTAGATACCAAATCGGTTTAGAAATTTCTAGTTAGTCCTGTGTAGTAAGAGAGGTCAGTTCCAAGCATTTTTGTCTGACTTAAATTGAAAAGGTGAAAGATCTAACATTTCTTTTGGAATCTTATTATAAAAACGTATATCGCTACCCAAGAACGCATTATCTATGTAACGTAATTAACGCACACCCTCAGACACCCCAATTAGTATATTATGTTATAATCATTATACATACACTGACTTTTTACTTAAACATGTTTATGCATTGATTATTAATTAAATTAGTTATACTAATTCCGGAACAATGTTGTGGTCACAGTATAAATCCACGAACGCACGCAGTCGCTCACGTAGGTATAGGTTTTGAGGGTCTTTCTATCACAGTACGTACCCATTCGCTCGCGTTCGAGACGAGTTAACGCCGCCGCCGCTTTTCACAACTGTAGGTAGGTATTAGTGCCGTAAAAAGCCGACAATACAAATACACATTTGTTTATGTTAAAGAAACACTAACTGATGTTCGTACTCCGACCATCGAGTTGTTTATTTAAGTCTAGTAAACATTTGATCGCATTTTTCAATCACATTTTTCAACCATTTTTGTTTATTGATTATGATACAATATCAATAGGCAATATTCGTTACAAAATGTTATGAAGTTGCATAACATTTGAATTGTAATTGTAAATAATAACAAACTGCTAAAACTAAGAGGCAATACGAAAACATAATTCAAAGACGGTGTGTTTAAAAGATGTGAATCAAGATTACAATAATTTTAGGAATCAAATATTTAACTTACTGATAGCCTAAACTCTCATGCAACGTTGTATTTTAATACATTTTCAAAATGTCCACCACGGCTCCGTGGCGCAGTGGCTTAGCAATTGAGTTGCAGCGCTAAGGACCGCGGGTTCGAATCCCGCACGGAACAATATTTGTATGGCCTACAAATAATTGTTCTGGGTCTGGATGTTTGTCCTTGTCAAATTTATGTTTGTACACTGCCCCCACAATACAAGAGAAAATCCTAGTGTGGAGGTTACGTTTTAAAAAAAGAAAAAGAAAGAAAATAATTTAGAAAGCAATTCAGTGTCATTTTTCACTATTCTAAAATCGTTCACTCATAGAATTAATTTGTCTCACTAAAATAAACTAATGATTTAATACGTATTAATATTTAATACGTACGTAATCAGGTGATCTGGGAGGGCAATGGCCCGGCCGCCGCGACCTTTATAAGGTACTCCAAACTCTGTATTTGTAAAGACTTTAATTTACTTGAAATAAGGTTCAATTTTCTTTATTTTGTATTAAATGACAGAATTTGTATTAATACAATTAAAAAACTACACTTTTAAGTCTTATTGCCTTGAGTTACGGTCCATTTCCATTTGTATTAACTGTACAAGTTTAGTGTGACTGTAAATTACGTAGTTTCAATTATTTTTGGATAAAAAAATTACCTTTTTTTATATTATAAGGGTGACAAACGAGCACACAGTCCACCTGATGGTAAGTGGTTGCTGCGGCCCATAGACATCTACATCTATCCTCTATTACAAATCAAAATGTAGATGCGTTGTCAGCCGTGAGGACTAAGATGGAATGCCTCATTTCCAGTAAAAAGGGCCTCCGCCCACCTGCACTCACCAAGCGAAACGCAGAGGTAAACCTCTACTTCACACTGGTTTTCTGTGAGGTTGTGGTACCACCCCGGTTCGAGCCGGCCCATCCGTGCGACAGCAAAAGCTGCCGCGTGGCTCTACCACTGTTAAAATGATAGAAATCGATTCAGTAAACGATTCTGAACAAACTACTTTCTCAAAGTGCGTTAATTATGTTACGTTTTTGTTTAACAGTGGTAGAGCCACGCGGCAGCTTTTGCTGTCACACGGATGGGCCGGCTCGAACCGGGGTGGTACCACGACCTCACAGAAAACCAGCGTGAAGTAGAGGTTTACCTCTGCGTTTCGCTTGGTGAGTGCAGGTGGCCGGAGGCCCTTTTTACTAGAAATGAGGCATTCCATCTTAGTCCTCACGGGTGACAACGCATCTACATTTTGATTTGTAATAGAGGATAGATGTAGATGTCTATGGGCCGCAGCAACCACTTACCATCAGGTGGACTGTGTGCTCGTTTGTCACCCTTATCCTATAAAAAGAAACAAAAAAAAAACGTGTTGTATACTTTGTGTAACCGGAAAGCAGGTATTGTGATTTTATTTTTATTTCTACTATTAAAATTGTGCAAATCACTATTATTTACATCAATTCCATGCAATCAATTTCTTTAAACGGCTCTCTAAGAGATACTCGGGCTCCTAAAAAGTACATAGATCTTATTTTACGCTTTTTATTTAATATGCACACTTGATATTATTCGATTAGCATTGTACAAAATGTTTACACGTTTCAAGTGTGTTAAAAGTGTACAATATTTATCAAATGCGTGGCGACATATTCGAACACTTTGTGTTCAAAAACACACACTTCCAAAAATCGAGATTTGCAGTGAATTTATTGAACATGTTTATCTATTAGGTAATAATAATAGTAAGTAATTATTATAAACCCATATAGTTAATTTTATAATAATTACTTACTAGAATAAATTATTATGGTATCTACCTATCCTTACCATTATCTAATTACAATATTCCATGCGAGATCAGCATAATGTATTCGTGTCCATTCTGAGCACCCGGAAACTTATTTTGATTCTTTGGAACATGTACTCTGTGGCGGCATTCAAACAGTGTCAAATGTAGTGCGTGCGGCAGGGCGGCGACGATTGAATGCGATATGAATAGAAGCCGCCGGCGCGTGTATCTTGACCTTGTACTTCCGAATAGCTGCAAAATTTCTTTGACAGGTCAGTATTCGATCTTTGATGATGCCGACAACAAGACGCCGCGCACTATCAAAGTGCCGATGGTCAAAACTAAGGATGCACTGTTTTTTCTTTTAATGGATATTTTCATCTGCTATGTATGTTTATGGTATTGTTCGTAATGCCCATAAGTCCAATTTTCCGAAATTTTTTTAATATATTTTTTGCGTCTAATATTACGCTTGACTCCCTAAGCGTAATATGCGCTTAGGGAGTCAAGCGTAATATTATACTCCTATATAATAATAGTATACTCCCTGAAACGACACTCATTCTTAACTGCAAGACGCAAGAGTCTCGCAGGCTTAGTCTTGTTCTTGCTCAAATCTTGCACGGTCAGTCTTGGTCTTGGTCTTGCTAAAATTAGGCGGTCTTGGTCCTGCAAAAATGCAAGAACAAGACCAAGACCGATTTTGGGCAACACTAGTTCGGCCTCACATGGAATACTGTTCCCATCTCTGAACTGGGGCTCCCCAGTGTCAGCTCCTTCCACTTGACCGCATCCAGCGCAAAGCGGCTCTAATCGTCGACGACCGAGTCCTTTCCGATCGGCTCGATTCTCTGGCGCTGTGAAGAGATGTTGCATCCCTTTGCATTTTCCCTCGCATCTACCACGGGGAGTGTTCTGAGGAATTGTTCGGATAAATCGCAGCTATCAAATTTCACGAACGCATATCGCGGAAAAACTCCCGATACCATCCATACCATATGGATGCTTAGCGGTCCGCCACTGTATGTTGCATCAGGAGTTTTCTTCCGCGCACGACCTGTCTGTGGAATAGTTTATTACCGTCGATTTTTCCAAGAAAAGAGCTTACTCTTTTCTAAACGCTAAACGCACCTGTGTGCGTTGCCGGCCTTTCCCCGGAATTCCCCTGGTGTTGCAGTTGTTCATGGCCGGCAGTAGTCACCATTAGATGAGTCGTATGCTCGTTTGTCCTCTCTCATATAAAAAGAAAAGCTATTTGCCAGCGAGTCTCGTCAAAATCGATCTAGCCGTTTCGGAGATTAGCTGGAATGAAATGTTATAAGTATGTACCGTTTATACTTTCATATGCATTTAATAAAAAGCTGTTATTTTGACATTATAAACAGACGTTTTAATTTTATTTATTTGTATAGATATGTATGTAACTTTATTTCGTGTTTGTCTAAAAACAGTAACTGTCGTAAATGAAAATACAACTGCATGGCATGTTCACCGCGCCAGCTACCCGCACTAACGCTCGCGCTATACAGCGCTACAGCTGTGACACAGTTTTTGTTCTGAATGTTTGTGCGGGCACCGGCACCAATGTGGTTTAGTAGTATACATAGCAGTGTTCGTGCCGTGCCGCTTCGTATAGTGCATTGCGTTGAGTGAGTTGTGTGTGTTGTGGCAGGCGTGTCCGGGTGCGGGCGCGAGCTGGTGCGCAAGCTGGGCACGACGCGGCGCAACGTGGAGAAGGTGGAGGGCGCGGCGTGCGCGCTGCGCGTGCGCGGCGGCGAGCTGCCCGCCGCGCTGCTCGCCGCCGCGCCCGAGCCCTGGCCCGAGCCCGCGCTGCACCACGACGACCACGACGAGGGCTTCTACTGAACCCAGTCACCTGTTTAAGCTCAATAAAGCGATAGTGTTGCTTTTTGCGTTTTATTTTGGTGCTCTTTTTTTAAACGTTACCTTTCACTAGGATTTGCTCCTATTTTGTGGAGGCAATTTACTAACATGAATTGCACAAGGACAAATATCCAGACCCGGAACAATTATTCGTATTCCATACAAATACTTGTTCCTTGCGAAATTCGAACCCGAATCTGCGCCACGGAACTATCATGAACTCAGATCTTTTTCTGCATTTCAAAGGCAGCAAGCAAGTTACTTTTTAGTATTTCGTGTATATACATATTATGTATGAGTTGTGTCTCGCCAGCAACGCAAAGTTAGGAATTTGCATTAAAAAAAAAACCAGAATTAGGGACTATTCAGGTGCTAATTAGGTACTAAGTTTAAAAATTAGGTGCTCTAAAATTTTCACTGCAACGAACTATTGAAATTTGCGTTGCTCGCAAAACGTATCGCTACCAACGCAGTGACGATTTATTTATTTATTTATTTATTGGACAACAACAGATTACATCATGACTTAAAGCTATAACTTACAATAATAATAGTGTAATACAAGACAATCCTTATACGTATTATCACGGCATGCCAAGATTGAGAAACAAACATTTTAAATAAAATTGCTGAAACTAACAAGCTCATAAATCCAACAAATTAAGAACTATAATTTTAGTGAATATCAATCAAAGGGGACGTCCTTGAGAATGCCTTTCAAAACATTTCTAAAGTGAACCAGACTAGAGTTGAAGATGTCAAAGTTGATAAAGTGAAGGCTATAATTCTCATAAAGTCGACATAAACTTGATAGGGGTTGATTCCGGGAGATATTATTTCGCGATAGGGGTATGTCAAATATTTTTTTCATAGGTCTACGTGGGTTGTGTTTTATGTTAAAATTTAACAGTTCCAAAACCTCGGGACTGTCGAGCTCCGAGTGTATTATTTTGTGTAGGTTAACTAGGTCCAATTCGTCGCGACGGAGATGAAGTGGTGTCATGTCAAACTCTTTAAGCCTCTCAACATATGACCGAAGTCTTCTATTGCTGCCGGTACGTAAGCTCAATAAACGCCAAAACTTGGATTGGATCGAATCAATGTGCTCAGAGTGCACTGCGTAGTATGGGTTCCATATTATTGAACAATATTCTAAATTACTTCGAACCAGACTGTTATATAACAAAATTAAACTTTGAGGGTTCCTGAAGTGCCTACTCTGTCTAGTAACGAAACCTAGTACCTGGTTAGATTTTTTGGCTATGAGATCGTAATGTTGGCGGAAACTAAGCTGTTCGTCAAACAAGACCCCGAGATCCCTGATAGACGACACACGAGACAGAGTTTGTTGTTCTAAGATATAATTGTTTGATACCTTGTTTTTTTTAAGTGTGTAGGTGATGACAAAGCATTTTTTGACATTAAGGAACATATTATTTTCTTTGCACCAATTAGACAGGCTGTTTAAGTCTTCCTGTATGATGCGAGTGTCGTCAGCTTCACCAATTCTATTGAATATTTTTAGGTCGTCAGCATATAACAGGCAAGTGGACTGAATTTTATCAATAAGGTCATTAATGAAAGTCACAAAAAGTAACTGGCCCAAATAGTATCCTTGAAGAACACCAGACTTAATGACGATTTCTTCTGATGTGTACCCCTTGACGGTCACAAGCTGACTCCTGTTTTTCAAGTAGGACTCGAGCCAACGCAACAGACTGCCGTGTATGCCATATGAGTCAAGTTTCTTACATAAAATTGCGTGATCCACCTTATCGAACGCTTTTTTAAAGTCGGCATATATAGCATCTACCTGACCACGGTTGTTAAAAGCATCGCATATGTAGGTTTTGAAGTTAAGAAGGTTACTGACTGTCGATCTCCTTTTGATGAAACCGTGCTGCTTAGTTGATATAAGAGGTTTTAAATGAAAATAGAGATGATCAAATACTACTGATTCAAATAATTTGGATACTGCTGACAAAATGCTTATAGGTCTATAATTTGCACCGTTGGCTCGGTCACCAGATTTAAATATAGGGACAACGTTAGCTTTTTTCCAGCGAGAAGGGAACACACCCCTGTTCAGTGATTTATTAAATATTAGCTGAAGCGGGCGACACAGTTCATCTGCGCATACCCGCAGGTATATAGGTAGAATGCCGTCAGGGCCGGCTCCCTTGTTGGAGTCAAGACGCCTCAGTTTTGTTAATATTTCGTTCTCAGTGAGTCCGATTTTAGTGAGAAGACTATTTGTTTGAATACAACAATCGTATAACCCCGATCCGTGACTATGATCTTCGAATACTGACCCAAAAAATTCTGAAAACAGATCGCAGATTTCCCTACCACCAGTAGCCGTTGTTTCACCAAATGTCATTGAGTCGGGGATACTCAAGTTGTTGCGTCTCTTGCTGTTAACGTAACTCCAAAACGACTTAACGTCTTTTGTCAAACCATTTTCGATAGATCTGATGTATTCATTGTAACAACAATTTATGAGTTTTTTTTCATCTAGCTCGGAGGAGGGAGAATGTATCGTAATCTCGTGGGTTTTTGTATTTTCTGTAGCGCATGTGGTATTTGTTTTTTTCCCGCATACAACGACGCAAGCCAGGACTGAACCATTTGGGATATTTATTTGAGCGGTTCTTAACTGTGGGAGTACAATCGTTAATAATTTCATAGATCACATCTTAAAATCTAGCCACAGCCTCATCTACGTCTGCCCGATAAAGTAGATCTGACCAGTTGGTATCATTAATTCTCTGCTTTACAGTTTCGTATTGGCATTTATAGAAATTTAGACGCTTTGACTCATTGACCTTCAGAGGTTTATAATTAAAATAATTTGAGTCTTGAAAATCAATCAATAAAGCAGGATGATGTTTATCTTCTTTTATTGAGGTCTTCTCGTTGGTGATGGTCATATTTCCGGAAGTGCTAAGAGCAAGATCTAGTATCTTATTGTTATTATTGGAGATGGAGTTAAACTGTAACAGATCACAGAGTGCCACAGTATCTAACAACAGTTCGCTCTTGTAGTCCATCTCACTGCAGCTAGCTGTCATACTGCCATCGCTTGACAGAATCCATGAGACATTGGGTACATTAAAATCGCCAAATAATGCAAATGAATTCTGTTCATTTGATTTTAGGATAATGTTTTGAAGATTTGAATAGAAGTTTGACAGGTAGTTTTTATTTAGATAGGGAGGCAGATAGCAAACGCATACATTAATTGTCTGACCATTAATTTTAAGAGGCAATATGCTAATCCAGATATCCTCTAGTTCGCTTTCCCAGGAGACCTGTCTGACAGCAGAGTAATGTTTTTTAACTGCTACGAGGACACCGCCTCCATCGTCTTTATTATACTTTTTAATACAAGTGGTATCGCGATCTCTACGGAAGATATGGTATTGCTCGTCAAACAGTTCCCCATCGTATACAGAAGCATCAAAATTTGTTTCAGTTAGACATATCAAATCGTAATGAGAGTTCAGAAAGTTTTTATAAAGTATATCTATTTTACTTCTTGCTCTATTGAGATTTTGACAATATATATGCATTTTAAAAATATGTATAAAGATACCAAATAAATGCTTTGATAGAGAACTAGTGTCTCTTATAAGTATAGCAGGGGATTCTTCATTTTTACGAACATAGACGCGACCGTATTTTAACCAGACAAATTTGTAGTGGTTAGTTTTAATCCATTGTCTTGCCGCGGCGTGTACTGCCTTGCATTCAGCTGATAGGTGTTCCGATACGTAGATGTTGTATTTTTCGCCAACTAAGCCCATATGAGATGAGTTTAGCGGACACAACGTGTTTGCTTTATTATATCTTCGCACTGCAGAGGTAATAGTGTCGCGGTGAAGTTCCGAGTGCAGCGTTGCAATAATATTGCGGAGACGGTCTGACGAAGGGTTCATCTTTGCAACATGACGGATAGATTTTATCGCGGATAGATATAATAAGATTAAATATACAATTAATATTAATAGCAACCAACTTCAAAGAGATGGTTACAGATGTGATGCAACTACTGTACGCGAGCAAACCGAAATATATTGGTAAATCCAATTGGGCATACCTTAAGCGCATTAAAAAAATTACGTATAACATGATTATACGGAATTATTAAAGTAGTTTAAATACATTTCGACAGCACTATCGGCTTCAACACCCTCGAAAACCATGAAAATGACACCCATGATGAAAAAAAATTATACCTATTGCAGCCGCCATCTTGGATTTACATTTCGACAGCACTATCGGCTTCAACACTCTTGAAAACCATGAAAATGACACCCGAGATGAAAAAATTGGTACCAACTTCAGCCGCCATCTTGGATTTACATTTCGATAGCACTATCGGATTCAACACCCTCGAAAACCATGAAAATGACACCCAAGATGAAAAACTTGATATCTATTGCAGCCGCCACCTTGGATTTACATTTCGACAGCACTATCGGCATCAGCACCCCCGAAAACCATGAAAGTGACACCAATGATGAAAAAATTTATATCTATTGCAGCCGCCATCTTGGATTTACATTTCAATAGCACTATCGGCTTCAACACCCTCGAAAACCATGAAAATGACACCCATGATGAAAAAATTGGTACCTACTTCAGCCGCCATCTTGGATTTACATTTCGACAGCACTATCGGTTTCAACATCCTCGAAACCCATGAAAATGACACCCATGATGAAAAAATTGATACCCATTGCAGCCGCCACCTTGGATTTACATTTCGACAACCCTATCGGCTTCAACTCTCTCGAAAACCATGAAAATGACACCCATGACGAAAAAATTGATACCTATTGCAGCCGCCATCTTGGATTTACATTTCGACAGCACTATCGGTTTCAACACCCTCGAAAACCATGAAAATGACACCCAAGATGAAAAAATTGATATATTTTGCAGCCGCCATCTTTGATTTACATTTTGACAGCACTATCGGCTTCAACACCCTCGAAAACCATGAAAATGACACCCATGATGAATAAATTGGTACCTAATTCAGCCGCCATCTTGGATTTACATTTCGACAGCACTATCGGTTTCAACACCCTCGAAAACCATGAAAATGACACCTATGATGAAAAATTTTATAACTATTGCAGCCTCCACTTTGGATTGACATTTTGACAGCACTGTCGGCTTCAGCACCCTCGAAAACCATGAAAATGACACCCATGATGAAAAAATTGATACCTATTGCGGCCGCCATCTTGGATTTACATTTCGACAACCCTATCGGTTTCGACACCCTCGAAAAGCATGAAAATGTCACCCATGACAAAATAAAATTATACTTCTTACTTTTAGTACGTACTACTATTATTTATTCTGTGCTTTTAAATATTGTAATAAAAAAATATCTTATTATTATTATAATCAAGTATTTAAGAAATTTGGTTATTCGAATATTGTGTATTTGTACAGCGATCTTTTTGAGCCGCTGAAAACAACCGAAACAATGTCCACTCACGACGGCGACTGAAGCCGAACCATAGAGTAGAGCAGGGTGAGGCAACTTTGTATGAAAGCTGAAAAATCTGCACACAATCATGATTTTGTCAATATGCGTGTTGGGCTTGTTAAACTAAAGCGAGATAAAATATCGCTGTCTCTTTCTTTAATTTTGTTTTAGATTGCCATTTTAAAAATTAGATAAACAAATTCATATTATATGGGAAGAAAAAAAAATGTTAATTCGGTGTTAAACTTTTATTGGTTTGCACTTTAAAGTATAATTGCATACATATTACACTGAGATTCGCACAATTAGTTTACCTATTAATTGATTTAAATAAAATTATTAAATATTAGCAGAATTTTATCAAAAGAAGCCATGAATTAATAGAAGAAGAAAAAATGACATTTGTTTGTCAACGTCTTTCATATTGAAAATATTTTCTGAAATTTATTAAAATTTATATCATAGGTTTAGTTTTTAATATTTATTATTTATTTTTGCTTAAATTCAGTTAGATGGACTACATTTTCGTATGTACGCAAATATACAGTCATAATATTGTCGTGAATGTACAGTTTAGATTTTATGTGAGATGTTAATTCTGTATAAGATATTGACTATAAATGAATTCATTATTTCAAAGTTTTATGCACGATTTGTGATCATCATCGAAAGTAAGTTAAGTGTTGTGCAAATAAAAAGCACAAAATCATCTGATCACTTTCTGCAAGTTTCCTATGATAGGAAAAGAAAAACTTATGACAATATTGTGGTAAGGCTATAAACATTTCGAATTTATTGGCCGTTATTTGTAGGGTTTATCACTCGCATATTGACTCGAATTGTATCTGTTTCAGATCACGTATTTGGGCTGAGTAAAGTTTTCATCATGAGAATTTTGCTGATTTAAATTTACGTTAATGTTCTGTGAAGAATAACTCTCTGACAATAACATGTGTTATATATTAGTAACGTGCGTGGAAATATTACGTGCAAAAGCAATAAAAAACATCAATAATAATGTGTAGTTAATAAAACAATCTGTCTTCCAGAAAATAAAATTACATAACTATACTTATTTATAGTTTTATTTTATCCCACATACTAATCTAAATTATATTCGAGTAATTTTGGTGCAACTTCTCAAATCCAAATTTACTCCATAGGTTTGTGAGGCTTGAGCCAAAATTTCTCGAATAAGCCTTAAATAAAAAGGTTAAAGTTACATAATACAAAGGTTTGAAATTCCCGCTAAAAAGTTTTATATGGGCGTCCACCGTAGCGCTTTTCGTATACACACATAAACACGTGTTTCCGTTTTTTAGTATGAAGTTGGCGTTCTTCTCTTGATAAAGAGTAATTGTGTTCTGTGGAGTAGAGTAATATATTATACCGGAATAGAGAGCCAGCTTCTACGATTTTTTGTCACCCAATACAAATAGTGGCACAGTGTCGCCGTCTGGTACCATATCCGTTGAACTAATCTCAACATTTTGACTATAGATAGTTATATGTAGTTATGCATATACAGCTATTTATACTATAGGCAGTTATATTTATATTTTAAGGTATTAGGGTTCTATTAAATAAGTATTACAGATTTCAGTAATTTAAACATTTATTTGAAACATTTAAACATTTATTTACAACAACCTAAAATTATATAAAGTACAAAATAGTTCGTGAAAACGTATATTATTTATAACATCAATGAAATATTGATTTCACTTTGTTTTATGTACATCCAATAGCACAAGTCCTCGGCATTTTAACAAACAAGATGTAAAAGCATCTATTCCGCACAATACAGCACCAAACCAAATTAAATATTTGTTGTTAAATATTTCGCACAACACTACACATATGTACATACAATGTGGTTCCAGCATGAAAAACTAAACGATAAGACGGGATGAGGGCTAATCTCAACTCAACCAAACTTATTGTAAATACGAGTAGCAACAACAACCGAAAATTACATAAATGGCAAAAGCGTTCGTGAAAACAACGACTTGCTCACACGCCGGTAGCCATTATGTGATAAAGTAATAAAGTTGCCACTTGCCAAAACGAGAAAGTTATTGCATCTCAGACCGACAAAATAAATATTTTTATTCAATATATTTTTAAAGAGGTTTTTGAATGCCCGTATAATTATTAATCTTTTATATTTATGTTACAACTTTAGAGAAATCCATTAAACTCCACTCCCAATAACTAGAATTGGTGTAGTCGCCATCTAGCGCACCTTTTAGAATTTGATGTTCGAAAGTTCATGCGGATATCGTATAAGATGGCACTAGTGTCTTTGCAGATTATTGGATCCCTACTTACAGTATGAAAGTGTACCCCCCCTGAGCCGAACTAAAGCTAAACTTAATACAAAGGTACTCTGTGAACTAAACTACTCTGTGGCTGTAGATCCCCATTTACAGAAACAATTTATATACGAGGCAACGAAATCAACGAAAATTTCGCCATTTTGGAGCCGAAAAAAATTAATTATAGCTAAACAAAACAAAATTACACTGTCATTTACATTCAGTGGCTTCCCACATGATAGATGAAGAGATTAAAAAATAGATTGAGTTAAACAATTGATATTTTCAAAAGTTATAGTGTTTACAAGCCACAGGGACATGATAAATCCACACCATAAGCCACTAAAACCCTTTTTTTTATTTAAAAATAGCAATTAATCGATTTAAAAAAATTATTAATAAGTTCAACAATCATTTATCTTTCTAACAATGTGCTTTTTATATCATTTATATGTATAATATGATAGCTAGATACGATTTTATTCGATAAAATGTTGGAATTTTAATTTTTAGGCGATAGTAGAACATTACCGTAAAATGGGGTCAATAGAAACAATTCCAACTTTCAAACCTATAATTTTAATATTATACCTATCGCAATGGGGTTAGAGTCGTTTTTATTACGGTAGTCTTATGCTGTTTCCCAACCAAATTACTAATAAAACGTGAAATTTTACTTTATCTTTGAGAAAAGCTTAAAAATCTCCTTATTTTCTATTTACCTGGAATACGGGGTGAATGGATACGACAAAGGGGCGAATAGAGAAAAACAATAGGGTTGTCAACCAATACCTTAGGTATCTACTTATTTTGTTATGGAAGTTAAGTACATAAATTGGTACAAACACCATTTTACTAGGGGAACGGGACGGGATAGAACAACAATTACCGAGTGACATAAATAAAAATAAACTTTGAATGAAATTTATTAATAATATATTATTATGGAATAAGGTTTAACTTGATATCAATCTATGAACAAACATAAACAATAATTTATTAACTTTCACAAACATATTATGAAATCCACGATTATAAATCTCTTTCACGTGGATATAAGACCTGAAAACCATAAGCAATCACATGCTTTAGCATGTGAGTGCTCAGTAGCAACGGAAGAATCCAGTCAACAGCTTTCGCAAAGTTAATAAAAATAGACTAATAAAAAAAAACTTAACGCGTCTTATCATCTAATAACAACATTTAAACATAAATTGCACTCAAAACACAAGAGTCGCAACTTTACCTAATCCTTCATTAATTCATAAATAATTTCCTCGTCATTCCTATAGTAATTTAGCTTCTTTGGTTGGTTTCTAATGATGTTCTGCTTATTACCTATTGCAGCCTTTGATATAATTCGCAATTTGGTGCTTGGCGGGATTAATTTCAAAGCACCAATTGATATGGTGTCTTTTACCAATTTAGAATTAGTTATGGATATATCTGACAATATTTTAACTTTGTCACTTTCTTTCATTTCATTATTCGAAATCGTATTATCAGAACAGTTTTATTATCATTTTCTACTGTTTCTGTATGGTCAATTACAATATCATCTCCAAACATTACAACCGGCATTGATTCTATGCCTAGGTAATTATCAGTCAAAGTTGGTTCGTTTTCAACTATAGGTGCATTTAATGGCGTTGTTTTTTTTTCTACTCCTTTTCCTTTAAATCTACTTTGTTCATTATTACATTCGTTCTGATCTTTTTTACTATCCTTTACTCGTTTCTCAGTTTTTTTTTGTTTCTTCTTTGGTTCTCTGTTTTCAACTTCGGTTTCAACGTAACTTTCTTCAACATTTGCACACTTTCCAGGTTCTACTTCTATTTTTCTCTTTCTTTTCGGTTCAACAACGTTTGTGGTTCCGTAACGCATTTCTTTCAGTATATCTAGAACAGATTCATTTACAGCTTCGATGCGGTGCTTATTATCTTCATGTCCAGGTAGTCTATTTAAGACTTGTATAGGGTCAAATGGATTTATACCAGTTTTTCTAAAACCGGCCAAAATATTTTCTTTGGCGTTAACTTTGAGAGTGTCTATTAATTTGGATAATAATGTCGGAAAACACCCTTTAGGAATTGTGGCTAGTTTGCGACCGTCCGTTTTTTTCCATTGAAATATTATATTTCTCCATTCCATTTTCATCGGCCTAAAGAAAGCCACGTCGAGAGGTTGTGTGATATGAGGTGAATTTGCTGGCAAAAATATAAAATGAATATCTTCCTCATAGCACAATTTTATGAGGTCAATAGAAAGGTGTGATGACAAGTTATCACCAATTAAGATTTTTTTGCCAGACTTCCCTTGAAAGTAAGGTATGATTATGGATTTTACCCAATCCTCAAATATTGGTCCATCGAACCATCCTGATTGCGATCGGTTGTACCGCGTCCCCTTTGGCCCTTTACTAATCCAAGTGTCGTTCAAATTCTGCGATTTGTAAACGACATAGGGGGGCAATAAATCTCCTTCAGCAGTACAAGAGAATATAACTGAAACGGCAGATTTTGAATGATTCATGACGCGCTCCGGATACTTAGTGCCTTTTTTGGCTATAATTTTTTTCCGTCCCGGATCATCAGCTAGATTAGTCTCATCGTAGTTTATTACGTTACACATACATACATCATTTAATGATATCTTTAATTCCTCAAAATATTTTTTTATGATTTCTTCAGAAACCGCAGCTCAATTTCTTTTGATATTTTGAGATATCCTGTGAGAAATAACGTCTCTATGCCTTTTTAAAAAACTACCAACAAAGTCTGGTCCAGGCATGTTATTTTTGAACCGTTTTTCATTAACGCCCAATCTGTCAAGATATAGTTTTACAAGTAATCGTAAATCATACGCTTCTAGAGGATAACCCCAGTTTGCACAAATATTTATATATTTTATAAATTCCTGCTCTGTATCTTTCGACAAGACAGTTTGACCTCCGTGAGTTTTCATCGTTTTATGGCAATGTCTATATAAAACCGATCGGTGTATTTGATATTTTTTTGCTATTGTATCCAATGAACTGCCGCCTCCAGAATATTCATCTACAGCCTTTTGTATTATGTTGGTATCGTATTTTTTATATCTCCTACCGCGAGGATCAGGTTTATAAACCCGTGGCATGTTGATTTCAACGTCGTAGATCACCTGTGTAAAAATAAAAACATAATTACAAATATAATATCTATCTATGATAAAGTGCCATCCCTAACAATTATGTTTCTATTAACCCCTTTCTCGTTTCTATTAAACCCTTACTCGTCTTTATTCACCCCTTTCTCGTTTCCATTCACCCCATACTGCGTTTCTATTTACCCCTCAGTCGTTTCTATTCACCTCTGATTCAGCAAAAATGTAGACTCATACACTTTTTACTAAACATATCAGCTAAAACTAATTTGTTTGGATAACTTACTTTTGTAAAATAAGCACAGGACACCAAACTACTACACGAATAGATTTTCTTAGCAAAACCACCAATATAATTAATTTTATAGGAAAGTTTCGAGCAGCACAAATCACACTGGTGAGACAGTTACTGTTTGAAGTTATATTTTTCTTAATGGTTATCAACTTCAGGTTAATCAAACGTTGCCAAGTTAAAAAAAGAATGCTGCTCTATGTAAAAAAGATAAAAAAATTACAATCAAAGAAGAATTGTCTATACCATAGCCTTTTTTCGAAATTCCCAATAATTATTCTATTAACCCCGTGAATTCTATTCACCCCGTTTTACGGTACCTTGCGCTTTCGCTTAAGGTATGCAATAAAATCAAACTCAACGGTTCCTCCATAACTATCGCTTCCAAATGGGAAGTTACTAAGTAACATTGATAGACAATAATTAAAAAGTAAAAGTTACAGCCTGTATCTCCGCCACTGCTGTTTACAGGCCTCCTCTCATTTTTGAGGGTTTTATAGAGCAAGGAAATGTCCACTGCGCTGCCCCGTGTTAGCAAACTTCACATGTCTTCGAAATATTTTTTTCTTATTTCTCAGACATGCAGGTCTCCTCACGATCTTCTCCTTCTCCTTTACCGCAGGCACGTGGTAAAATCAGCACTTAAAATTGCAAATTAACAATTTCGTTGGTGCCGGGGATCGAACCTAGGTTTCTCACCTAAAATGGATACGACAAAATACGCAGATCGCATAACGGAAGCTCGAGCCTGTCTAAATAAAATCATCTCTGTACCTCGTGCAATCTGAAGACTAACATAAAGACCGAAGTTACACAAGCCATAGATAGACTCTACCAACTGGTCAAAGAGGCAGAGACAGGCAAAAGCACAGAGCAAAGAAAAACAAAAGAGCAGAAGAAACAAGTTGACAAACCGGTAGAGCCATACTACAGCTATATTAGTAGTATAGTTGTAGCACGAATGGGTCGGCTCGACCACGCTCTCACAGAATACCAACGTAAAATAGCAGTATAACGCTGCTGTTTCGTATGGTGAGTGTAGAGAACCGGAGACCCTTTTTTACTGGAATAAAGGCATTTTATCGTAATCCTCAACGCATTAATCGTTATGGAGGATAGATGTAGGTGGCTATGGGTCACAGCAACCACTTACCATCAGGTGGACTGTGTGCTCGTTTGTCATTGTATAAAAAAAGAAGTGAGCTAGCTACGGCCGAACTAATTATAGAGTCAACCAAAAACAAGACATTGGTTGCCTTGATCCAGGAACCTTATATTCCAGGGACAAAAAAACATTATTGTACAATGTAACAGAAACCCAAACACCTAAAAAGTGATAAAGACAGCCATTGTACTATTTGACGACACCATTGGCATAACTCAGTACCCTGACCTGACAACTGGGAACATCGCAGTTGCGAAACTGAGGACAGGAGTTGGGAGTGGTGTCCGTCTACCTGGAGGGTGACAAACCATTAGAACCATACCTGGATATAATTGGAACGGGCGTAGTGGGGCCAAGAACTTGGAAACGTGCTAATCGGCGAGGACGTAAACGCTTGGAATACCTGGTGGGGAAGCGGGGAAGTGGATAGTAGGGGAATTGAAGTAGCTGCCAAGCTCGATGAAATGGAGCTCCACATAATGAATAGAGGGACTGAGCCCACGTTCGACGCCATTAGGGTTGGGAAGAGATTCTCCAGCTGTGTGGATATAACAACCCTGCTTGGCCGAATAGACAACCGGAGACCATCAGAAGAAGTAACTAGTTCAGACCACAAGGCAATCTTGTTTGATATAAATTTAGAAAGATCTATAACCACGGATATAAAGCGAACAACAAGGAAATTCAACACAAAGAAAGCAAATTGGAGCGAGTTCAATAGAAACTCACCCCGATTTGGAAAGAAAAACAAATAAATAATATACAGATTAACAAAACAGAAAATAAAACAGATGTTGAAGTGAAAATAGCGATTTTCACAGAAACAATTATTGATGTCTGTGAACATAGCATGCCCAAACAAAAACTAAAAACAAATGGGATTGCCATGGTGGACCAACGAGTCAACCCAAAGAATAGAATAGAATTATTTTTATTCAATATTGATTATTTTTATTTTCCACTGTTTCGGAAAATACCTTCTGATCACCTTATTCCCAGGGGTTATTTTCATTCATGTATTCCTTGATATTATAATAACTCTATTTGTACAGTTTTTCTTTAATGAAACTTTTAAACTTGATATTGACAAGCTTTGAACATGTTCTGGGATTTTGTTGTAAAAGTGTATACATTGCCCCATAAATGAATTACTAATTCTGTGGAGTCTAGTAACTGGCATCACAAGCTTATGTTTGTTCCTAGTGTTTAAGGTATGAACATCCTTATTAAGTGGCGAAGCTTGCGAAGTCACTTATTGATTTCACGATGTCTGTCCGTCCGTCTGTCCGTCTGTCCGCCCGTCTGTCCGTCTGTCCCACGATTAACTCGAGAACGGTTTCGAATTTTCAAATTTTGTTTTCAGCAATCGATTACTGATCACCCAGGCATCTGCACCTCCTATTTTGATTTTTTTTCCGTTAGAAACCGCTACAAAGCTGATTGCTTCGCCACTTTGCTATGCTGTTAGCTTTCTAGGTTTATTCTTATTAAAGCTATTTATGTTTTTATGTACATACATTACATTTTCATAAATATATTGCGATGCCAAAGTTAATCCTTATTCTTATTAAAGCTATTTATGTTTTTATGTACATACATTACATTTTCATAAATATATTGCGATGCCAAAGTTAATATGTTTATTTCTTTAAATTTTTCTGTGAGGGACTTTACAATTTAGGTTATAAATCGCCCGTACGGCTCTCTTTTGCAAAACAAATAAAGCTTAAATATCAGACGCACTACCCCATAGCAAAATTCCATAAGACATTACGCTATGACAGTAACTAAAATTCACTAACCTAGCTGTCTCAACATCTGTGGGACTTCTAATCTTTCTTACAGCGTATCGTAGTCGGCTTGCTAATTTAGATATATGGGGGCCCCATTGAAGCTTCACGTCAACAGTAATACCAAGAAAAACAGGGGTATCCACAAGCCTCAACTCCTCCCCATTTAAGAGCACATTGGTTTTCGAATGTTTTACATTAGGTATTATTTTGTCTTATTGCCGTTTAAGAGCAAATTGTTGCCGCTAAGCCAATGTACTAATTTCGATAGAGCATTATTTACATCGTCATAATTAATTGACTGCCGTTTGAGTTTGAAAATTAACGAGGTATCGTCAGCAAATAATTCTATATCGTGATTGTCCCATACAAGATAAGGTAAGGCATTAATATAGATTAAGAACAGGAATGGCCCAGGAATCGAGCCCTGAGGAACGCCCATTGATACTACCGATCCGGAGGAACCTTTTATCATTGATCACGACTTTTTGAGTTCTGTTACTTAAATATGAAGTAATAAGTCTAAGCGCCAAATTTTTTACACCGTAATGTTGTAGTTTCCTGATTAATGTCTCATGATGAACACAATCGAAAGCCTTGGAAAGATCACAAAAAAAACCTAAGGCATCTTGTGAATTTTCCCAGGCATTAAAATATATTTCATAAGCTCAACACCGGCATCAGACGTCGAGCGATCCCTTGTAAAACCAAATTGGTTTTTATGAAGTAATTTATTTGTATTAAAAAATTAACAATTGATCCAAAATTATTTTTTCAAAAATTTTATTGAGAGTTGGTAGTACAGAAATAGGTCTATAATTAGCGGGGTCCAATGTACTACCAGATTTAAATACAGGTATTACTTTACTATACTTCATTAAATCAGGAATCACACCAGAATTGATACAAGTATTAAAAATAATAGCAAGATGAGGTGCAATTAAATCTATTACGAACGCAATCACTTTAACGGAAATTCCACACAAATCTGCGGTTTTCTTAACATCAATGGTTTTGAAGTATTTTACAATTTTATGCGGTAATACTTTTTCAAATCTAAATTCTTTTAAACAGGTACTAACATTCTGTTTAAGTAATGACTCGGCGACAGTTGGAGAAGTATTCAATGACTCTGTTGTCAAGACAGGAACATCAGTGAAATATTTCTCAAACACCGCTGCAGCTTCTTGATTTGATTTAGTCAATTCATTACTAATTTTTATTTGATAGTTTCAGTTACGAGGTTTCTCTTTACCGGTTTCGTAGTTAATTATACTCCACGTCATTTTAATTTTATTCTTAGCCGTCTTCATTTTGTTACTAATATGTAATGATTTGGCTGTGGAGCAAACTTTTTTAAACATTACAGAATAATGTTTTACATATTCTTTAAAAGCATTGGAAAGATTATATGATCTTTCATGGTAAAGGTCATATAACCTTCGTCTGCTCTTATGAATCCTTACTGTCGCCCACTCATTAAATGCCTTGCGACTGAAAAAAGCGAGCGAAAAAAGGTCTTCAGGTTGAAATACCGAATTTTCTATGCAGCGCCAATCCGTCGAGAGTGAGTCGTCGAGCAGTATATCAGAACGAAAGAAGAATATTAACAACAAGTTAAAAACGCACAAACCGCCAGCTGGAATAATTTCTGCAGTAAGAACCGGGAATGAATGTGGGATGGGATTTACAGGGTAATAGGGCGCACAACTCAAAGGCAGGAGGACGTCCCCCTTTTGTGGGATGGGAAGATCTTAGAAAGCGTAGAAGCAGCAGAGTTCTGGCAGAGACCTTCTATCCGGAGGATAAAGATCAGGATGATAAAGCGGAACACAGGCTAATAAGAAAAGCAGTAAAAGTAGTGAACGAAGAGTCACTTGATGACTCAGATGATCCACCCTTTACAGAGGAAGAGCTACTGTGGGCCGCGTCCAACTTTAATCCCATAAAGGCTCAAGGAAATTATGGTCTCACAGCCATTCTCATCATCTCATCTCAGCGGCCATTACTCTAAACCCGTCACTATCTTTGGCAATAGCCAATAAATGTCTCGAACTTGCACACTTCCCCGGTAATTGGAAAGCGGCGGCAGTAGTGGTCCTACGAAAACCTGGGAAAGAGGACTACATGCACCCCAAATCCTACAGGCCGATTGGGCTATAGAAAAAATGACAATAAGAAGAATCAAGTGGCACATCGTACCTAAAACAAGAAAAAACCAATACGGCTTTATGCCGCAGCGTAGTACCGAAGACTCCCTCTATGATATGATGCAGCATATAAAAACTAAGATTAAAGATAAAAGTTGGTCGTACTCGTATCACTTGATATAGACCTTTGACAACGCTTGGTGGCGAGCTATAAGATGTGCACTTGCAAAGACCGAATGCCCGATAAATCTGAGACGACTGATAGATCTAGAGGATAGATCAGTGTGCGTCACATACTCAGGGGCAGAATGAGTCAAGAATACCACGAAAGGGTGCGTGCAGGGCTCAATAGGCCTGCCAATTTTTTGGAACCCTCTACTCGACCCACTACTTCAAGAGTTAAACGAAAAAGGGGAACACTGTCAGGCTTCCGCAGACGATGTGGTTCTAATTTTATCTGAGAATAAGGCACTGGAAGTTCAGGAACAAGCCAATGCCTTCGCACATGTTTAGAGGTGGGGAATCAAAAATAAGCTTAAATTTACTCCACAAAGAACGAAAGCAATGATCATTACGAACAAGATCAAATATGACTCACCACTTCTGGAAATGGGCGGAGAAAGTATTGTGTCTAAAGAAATAAAAATACTCGGCCTCACAGTTGACGACAGGCTAACCTTCAACACGCACATGAAGAATATGTGCTGTAAGATACAGAACCTGTATCGCGAGCTGTGTAGGGCCGCAAAGATTCATTGGTGTTTGAACTCCGAGATTGTTAGGACCATATACATAGCAGTAGTAGAGAGATCATATTGTATGCGGTAAGCGCATGGGCACCAGCAACAATTAAACAAATGACTAAAAAAACAACTCGACATGGTGCAACGCGGGTTCGTACAAAAAATAATTAGATCGTACAAAACTGTTTCTCTAAACTCGGCTCTGCTACTCGCCGGGTTGCTTCCTTTGGATTTGAGGGTCCAGGAAGCAGCCTAAAGAAGTAAAGAAAGGTTTTTCCCGGCGAGTGGTAGATGATCGAGATATGGAGAAAACAGTGGCAAACTATACATAGCCCGTAAGGTAGAAAGTAAGGTAACTATATAGAGCACATAAGGTAATAAATAATAGTAGTATTAAGGGAAAATTGTAACATAATATATAATGTAAACAGCCCAAACAAAATATGTAGATATAAGAAATAGAAAAGTAAAAAAAAATTGTACCTAGAACTCGAATTAGATAAGAAAAAAATGAAAAAGAACCTACAAAAGAAATAAAGAAAACGGAAATAAAAAAAATAATACGAATGTAAATATAAATGAAAGAACATATTATAAGAAAAGATAAAAAAAGTCTCTGAGTTCCATATGTCAGGGGAACTAGATAAAAAAACCCCAGGTTTCTCGCAGTACTGAAATGTATGTACAGTTAGTTACATTTTTAACAGTGGTAGAGCTACGCGGCAGCTTTTGCTGTCGCACGGATGGACTGGCTCGAACCGGGGTGGTACCACGACCTCACAGAATACCAGCGTGATGTAGAGGTTTACCTCTGCGTTGCGCTTGGTGAGTGCAGGTGGCCGGAAGCCCAATCCCCCTCCCCCCATCAAATGGTAGCGGTATTAAACAAAAGACTACCCCAGGAGAGTACCAGCACCCTTGGAGAATCCCTCGCTGGGGGGGGGGGGCAAAATTTCGCTCGCAACTAATACTGCTCGGGGCAAGCGGAGCAATATGACCAAGGCGACCCCTGTCACGCTATCCGTGAATATTTGCAACATCAGGGGACTTCATTCCAACCTTAAAACCATCTAGAGATGGCGAAGTCGGCCTTGCTCTTTTTAATCGAGACTCAGGTGTCCTCTCCGGCTGATACTTCATATCTCTCCTACCCGGGGTACAAATTAGAACACTCCTTTGTGCCCCGGGCTGGAATTTGCGTATACGTCAGAGAGGACATCTGTTTTCGACGCCCCGGCAGTCTTGAAGGTACGGACCTGTCCATCCTATGGCTGCGCGTAGACAGCGACGACCATCCCCGCGTCTATGGGTGCCTCTGTAGGTCCCATAGCGGTAATGCCGATACAGACCAACTCATCGACCACATCCTAATGGCTGCAGACTCCATGCGGATCCAGGCGGATGGGACAACAGGTCCCATCCGCAGAGATCGTGATACTCTGTGATTTTAACGCCCACCACGCTGAATGGCTTGATTCCCGTTTAACCGATCATGCGGGTAGATCTGTCTGACTTTGCCTTGGCATATAGTCTAACACAACTGGTTACTTCGCCTACGCGGATCCCCGATATGAAGGATCATATACCTTCCCTGTTAGACCTTCTGCTGGTACCTCTCATCCGTACGGATATCAGGTCTCCGTCGATGCCCCTCTGTGCTTTTTGAACCATTGTCTGATTCGGGGTACGATGCCACTCACGCTCCCATCGTAGTTGCGATCTGCAGCTTGCCGCCGTGTTTGGCACTATAGTTCGACCGATTGGGACGGGGTGCGGTCTTTCTTTGCATCCTACCCTTGGGGACGGGTTTGCTTCTTGCCGGAAGATCCCAGCGTTGTTGCCGATTCTTTTGCTGATGTGGTACTTCAGGGTATGGAACTTTTTATTCTATCCTCTGTGGTGCCCATCGGATGCAGATCCCAGCCATGGTTTTTGTTTCCTATAAAATAGCATCACGCTATAAGTAGGAGTGCTACCGGGCCTGACCTGACGCATCAACGTGTCGTGGGCCTGATGGAGTTCCCATTGTGCTGAAGACGTGTGCTCCGGAGTTGGCACTGGTTTTTAACGCGTCTTTTCCAGTACTCCTACTCCCAAGGCGTAGTCCCGAATTCATGGAAGACAGCTTTGGTCCACTCGATCCCTAAGGCGTCCGCTCAGACCCGTTCAACAACAGGCCTATCGCACTCACCTCCTTGTTCTCGAAAATAATGGAATCGATTATAAACTACCAGCTCATGGGGTACCTTGAGGATCACCAGCTGATTAGTGGCCGCCAGTACGGTTTTCCTAGGCAGTAGAGTCCAAAGGAGAGGGTCCGGCACAAAGTGCTTCTTTCGAAGCTTCCTTCATATAGGCTTCCCGAGAAATTGTCCAAATGGATCACCAGTTTCCTTGCTGATCGGAGTATCCAGGTCGTAGTAGACGGCACATGCTCTGATTTCAAGCCTATCAAGGCTAGTGTTCCACGAGGCTGCGTGTTATCACCAACACTGTTTCTCCTGCATATCAATGATTTGTTGCAAACTGGTAACATTCATTGCTATGCAGACGACAGCACTGGTGATGCCTTATATACCGGCTGTTACGGCCTGCAGCTGCCTATCCAAGATTAGGATCCTCCGGGCCCATGAACGGAAGAACTTACAAGCAGATGCAGGTCGGGCCTCCTACGGCCAAGTGGAAAGTCTCTAATTGCAATAAACTATAAGGGGGAAAGCCAGTTAACGGGAAGGCACTTACCTGCTTCTGGAGCAGTGACGGTTCACCAGGATCTGCCCGGCTGATGAGAGTGTAGTGAATGTATGTTATTTGTATGAAGCTGTGTGTAAGTGGCCTGGGATAGATGACACAATACTGTCCTGGAAAAGATATCCTCTGGTAGCCCCGGAACTATTCCCTTCTTGAGGCACCCTTTCAGTCTAATCACTTAATGGTACAGCCAAAAGAACTTCAAAGGAAAATCACTATCGGAGCTGCACAATTAATTTAACCGAAGTTAATAAGTCTTTAAAGAACAACACATGTTCTTGCCGACGCAACGATTTACGCGGGTTTAATACGTTCGTAACAAACTAGGCGATAAAAACTAAGACGTCAGTTTCGAACTTTCGATCGCAAAAAACTTTACACCGTGTATATATTACTCTACTCTATGCTTTACACTAACTCGAGGCGAGTCCGGTCGATCGGGTCGAAAGGAATGTCGGAGCGGGGGGCCGTGTGACCTCGCTACGAAGTGCTTCGCATATTAAAGAGTGATTACAACACAATACTCGAATTACTTAATATTGGCCTAAACATCGGCCGTGCCAATATTTCTCGGAAAAACGTCGCCGAGTACCGGGACAAACTTGTGTCTGAAGTAGAGTCTTTGCTGGACAAAGTCTTGGACTGAGGGCGACTAAATCTAGTCCGGTTCCCTCTATCTCCAGAAGACACAAGTTTGCGCGTTTACCGCTAAAAAGAACCCCTTTGTTGTATCTCCTCAGTTTCAAGACATTCCCCTTACTGCCTCAGTTAGTATCGGAATCCTCGGCGTCGACATATCGAATAGTATGCAGTTTCGTGGTCACTTGGAAGGGAAGGCCAAGTTGGCTTCTAAAAAGCATGGCGTGCTCAGCATAACGAGACAGTATTTCATGCCGGCACATCGCTTGCAACTTTACAAAGCGCAAGTTCGGCCTCACATGGAATACTGTTCTCATCTCTGGGCCGGGGCACCCCAGTGCCAGCTCCTTCCACTTGACCGCATCCAGCGCAGAGCGGTTCGAATCGTCGACGACCGAGTTCTTTATGATCCGCCCGATACACTGGCACTGCGTAGGTATGTTGCATCCCTTTGCATTTTCTATAGTATTTACCATGGGGAGTGCTCTGAGGAATTGTTCTACCTACTAACTAATTCTAACCGCCAAATTTCATGAACGCACATCGTGTCAAAATTCACGATACCATCCTCACCATCTGGATGCTTGGCGGTCCACAACTGTGCGTTTTACTAGGAGTTTTCTTTCTCGTACAACTTCTCTGTGGAATTGTTTACCACCGGCGGTTTTTCCGGACCGATACGACTTAGGGACCTTCAAGAAAAGAGCTTACACCTTACTAAAAAAAAGGCCACGCATCTGCAATTCCCCTGGTGTTGCGGTTGTTCATGGGCGGCGGTAGTCACTTACCATCAGGTGAGCCGCATGCTCGTTTGCCCCCTCTTAATAAAAAACAGTTAATAATTAATCTAATTTAATTTTAAAAATTGAAGGTATAAATAAACACAGAATGTTACATATTTGTTAGTATATTTATTTCTCACATAAAAACATATAATTTATAATTATATCTCATGTCATAAGGCAACATTATACATTAGTTACTATTACACTTGTGTATGCATACATTAATAATAAGGCACATCCATTTTTAGAAATAGTTTGGATTAAAAACATAATATGCTTTAAAAAATATATACTTAATTAAAAATCCCACTTGGATTTAATGATTAATTGGAACATAATAATTATAGAAAATTGTAAAACACACAAAAGATATCATAGCACAAATCAGGTATATTTTCGTTTTATCCAGATATTTAGGTACATCATTTTATGCAATATGTAAAATAAAAAAAGCAAGAAGAAAAAAACGCTTTAAGCACCCAACTTAGAGTTCATTTAATTCAAGGGTGACATCTAATAATGCAATATAAATAAATAAAAATAAACAACATGAAAAATGTACCTACTATAAAAATAATTGGCATGTAGAGAGAGATTCATTACATAATATTGATATTAAATACATCTAAAATTAGTATTTTTAAATATTTCTTAACCTAAACTGGTAAATAGTCTATACATCTATGTTAAATACATTTAATTCATTTAATATTCCATAACAATACATGGCAGCATTCAACCTAGGCAGTTTAGCACCTATTAATATGTATTATAATTACAGCTAGTAATGACATATAATTTGTAATATTTTTAATGAACAATAATTAGAAAAACACAACCTAAGTACTAAACAACAATTAAATACTGGCAGTTACAAAAAAAAGTTTTAGGTGGTATATAATTTTACGTCAACTTTGGAGTAAACGAATTATCAAGGTTACAGCTGTTACGGTCTCGCCCCTTCCCCTTTTACCTAAATCAAGAATTAATCACTCGCTATTATGATATAGTAACATACCATCAGATTAAAGTAAGTTATTTCAAATATTGGTATAGTCAAATATTTTGCAGATTATGCCATCCATAGAATTAATTACATAATTATAGCACACTGGGTAAAGCATAATTGGCTACTCCGCCAACTTATACCCGTTAACTGACTTACCGTGCCAATAAAAAAGTATAATTGTGTACCTAAGTGGCAAAAAAAAAACGTTATTATGGAAATCAAGCCTTCCTTACCCAATTGTGTAAGTGTATGCGCACAATAATTATTTTCGCCTCATTTGAATAAAATTCAAATTGAATACGCAATATGTGTTGTAATTCTATGTTGCCATCATGTAGGTAATATCAGCTCCCAAAAAATACAACCCGAGTATTTTCACTGAGGTAAATTAGTGTATATCCAATATAAAATATAATAAAAACCATGATATCTGAAATATATCTCTGTAAAACTATTTTGAAAATCAGTGTATTTCTAAATGACTATGTATTATAATCAAAGTTTATTTCTTTGCTATTGTGCTTGACTTATTTACAATAAATGTTGCAGATGTAAGTAAGTTTAATTATTTGTATCTTTTATCCAAATAAAACAATCAACCACTATTACTGTGCTCTGTTTGTATCCGGAAACTCCAACTATATCTATAATAATTCATGTTAATTTTTTGTTACTGGCAACCCTAAGCAATTTAGAATTGCAATATGGTGTTAATGTACATGACCATAAAATACGATTTTGCAAACGCTCAGCGCTTCATCTTCTCCAAAATAGGTAGCACCATTTCAAAGGAGGGTCGTTTGCCTGGATCTTCGTTCATGCATATCTTGATCAGTTTGGAGATGTGAGGGGAAACTCCGGGTGGTATAGTGACACGTAACCCTTCGAGTGCAATCTTCATACCGCACTCCATCGGCGATAAATCAGCGAATGGAATCTATTTAATCAAAATAAACAAATTAAATGATTTTATCGCGTTTAATTTAACTTTTTAATATCCGACGTTTCGCTTTACAGCACCCATGGTCACGGAGGTGGGGTGGGGGGGGGGGGGACTTAGGTGTTTGATGATGACTGTGATGGATGATGGTACGATTCACCATTTAAATATTGGTTGGTATGGTTGGTCTTTTTCCTATACACAGTGTGACCAGAATTTCGGATGACATCTACGAAAGCTAAAAAACATGCGGGAGTGTCGTAGAACACTCGGTTGGAACGAAGTTCCTTTCGTAGTATATAATTTTCGATAAACGTATTATATTATTGACTAACAAATACAAATAAATAAATTACTAGTGTCTATTAAAATGAAGCGTCATTTAAAATAATATTTATTTCATGACAAGAAAAAGTGCGAGGGAGATGGATATTATTCCATTTCGCTCCGAGTACTCGGCCTTAATTATATTCCAGAGAAAAATAAAGACCAGCCAGTTTTTATCATTATTATTATATGAAGCAGCAGAAATATTTAGAAAGTACATATGAATCTATAACAGAAATTATTATTACTAATATTTAAAATTTAAGAGGAAGATCAATAATTTTTCTAGATGTTTTCCGATAGAACGATTTCTATAAGCAGTCATTTTCGCGCCAGATAACGAAAACTATATCTTGAGCATGAACTCATGTTGTCTCATTTGACAAGTAATCAAGTAACAGTGGTAGAGCCATGCGGCAGCTTTTGCTGTCGCACGGATGGGCTGGCTCGAACCGGGGTGGTACCACGACCTCACAGAAAACCAGCGTGAAGTAGAGGTTTACCTCTGCGTTTCGCTTGGTGAGTGCAGGTGGCCGGAGGCCCTTTTTACTGGAAATGAGGCATTCCATCTTAGTCCTCACGGGTGACAACGCATCTGCATTTTAATTCGCAAGCGAGGATAGATGTAGATGTCTATGGGCCGCAGCAACCACTTGCCATCGGGTGGACTGTGTGCTCGTTTGTCACCCTTATCCTATAAAAAAAATAAAAAAAAATTACTCATCAACAGTATCCGTGGGTCAGTCACACACTGATCGAGTACCGATACAAGTGCTTTTCTTTCGATACTACTTGGTACTAAGTTTTAAAGTATCGATACCCAAAGTAATTGGTATAGAAAGAAAAGTATCGAGTAATTACTTGTATTTACTCGTATCGTTCCATCTCTAACTTTATGTAAGGGAAATAACCACACGTCGTCTGCTACCGCGTTTTTTAAAGCCGAGTATTCGGCCGAGTACTCGGCCCAATCTAGGCCGAGTACCCGGTGGCCGAGTACTCGGCGAATCACTAAACGTTCCATGTCTAGTCTTTGCGTAAATATAAGAAATCATTGCAAAATAAACAAAAACAAGATCTGTGCAAATTTGAAATAGTTTTTATCAGTGTCTTGTTCGTTTATATCATTGTTCTTCATGTTTTTATCAGTTGCATATATTGTACAAAACTTCATAGCTGCTCGCGCAATTAGATCTATAGATCATACAAAAAGTGGTAGTTAAATTAATTTGCCATAGATGTCACGCTTGGCAAACGGGTTGGCAACAGCAGTTTTTTTTTTAAATATTATAGTTGTTATGTGCTGCTGCTCATTATCTGATTTGTTTCCTTTTGAGGTAGGGAGTACTATCTCTGTTTATGAAAAACTGTCCGTCAAAATGCGTTAAATTAGGGTGGCGCTACAGTAGCTAATAGTAAATTTTTGGATGAAAAAATATTAGAATAAATCATAAAAACGTTTGAAAATATTTATCTAGACATAAAAAAAAATAGTCTTTTAAAAATATTGAATATTTTAACTCGGCACACTTCAATCCATCTACAACTGCTACACCGTACTATACCGTACCCTGCCGTACCGTATCATCTGCGCTAACCCCATTCTGAAAGCTTTTTGAAATGTTATTTACAGCTTACAAATGGACATTTTTCATCTTGTGATGGCATATGGGATAGTCCTCCTTACCTCTACCCTCCATACTTTTGTCGCCTCTTACGACACCCACGGGACGATATTATGGAGTAGTGAATATTCTTACACCGCCACTATCAATATAGTACCATCTAACGCGCGTCAAAATCGTGTCTAAAATACGGTATTTCGTCCAACCTGGCTTTAATATACCCACTCCATTGTTTTTTTTTAATAAACACGTGTAAATTTATACTATGTGAAATGGCGGAAATTCAGTTTCTTAATCAAAATCGACATGATCGAAGTTTCTTACTATTTAAAAACATTCCAAATGTGAATTCAGAAAAATAAGAAAAAAAGTTTTATTAGGTTGTAAAATTATTTATGGCGAGACTAGTTTTATATACAAATATTGCTGTGCTTACCTCTCTAGTAGCGAGTTCCCAAAGCAAGACTGCAAAGCTCCACATATCAGCAGCCTCCCAATTACGTTTAGATGCAGGCTTCATCAAAGCCTCAGGAGACATCCAAGCTGGGGCATAAATACGTCCTCGCTCTTGGAATGAGAACTTCGAATCCGCCATATTGATGCGAGCCGTAAGGTCTTCGTCAATCTGATAAATATATAATAAATACATATTATCAATGCGGAATTAAAAACTGAAACATGTAGATTAAAATAAATAGTATTATTAAAGCTTTAAACTGCACAAACAAGACGAGGCCTGTTATAATAATAATAATAATATTTTATTTGCATAAAACATGGTATATAATAGATTTTACAGAACGTTTCAGATCAGCATGTTTTGCTACGGTTATTTATAGCATGCAAAATTTTTTTTACATTAATATTTTTGGCTACAAAAATCCTTAACACTAGAAATTACAATTATTTAGCCTCTGATATAGTTTGAATTTAAATGATCTTGTATTTAATATTTTTAAGTAATTAGGTATCTTATTATATAAGTGAACACACATAAATAAACAACTTTTATTATATTTTCTTATTCTAGGATTATCGTTTAGTACAAGTCTATATGGATCTCGACGACTGCGGGGATTTACATCATCTACCGTTGTAAACAACGTTTTGTGCTTCTGTACAAACATACATACTTCATAGATATAAAGTGATGGTAGTGGTAATAAGCCAGTTTTTAAACACTGGTTGACACGATTCATTCGGTTTTAGCCCACATATAGCTCTAATGCATTTTTTTTGCGCGACAAATGCTTTATTTTGATCAGTGCTGTGCTTGATTTATAAGCAAATGTTTGTTGTTCATATACTTTCTCTACATCACTAAAATACATATTATGCCGTAAGACTACGGCTAGCTACGGCCCGTAGAAGATAAACGCTCACTTGTACATGTGTACCATATTAATAATATAACATATTAGATGGAAAATTTCCATGGGTTCATAATATCTGTCTCGTCTTTTGTAACTTGTTTGACTGTACCAAATAATCGATCATTGGGCAAAAACGAATGACCACGGATGGGCAATCGATGGTAGATCTTATCAAATCGGTCTGTATCTATGAGCTTGACATAAGCTTATTATTACATGATTACGGTTTTGTCCACTACACACATCTGTAAAGATGTAAAGTTCTCTTATGGTTAGAAGCACCTGTTCCTTAATATATTGCCATAACAATGAGCCTGTTTTATTGGGGCCCTTTCGTCCGATCTCGTGATGCTTCGGTGGTTTGGTCATGTAGAAAGAATGAATGAGGAAAGAGTGACAAAGCAAATTTATGTTGCAGAGGTGAACGGCAGTGTCGGGAAGGGACGCCCTAGGCGAAAGTTTATCGACCAAATTGGCGATATATTGAAATTGGGCTAAATCAAGAGTACCTTTAACCGACGAGCGTGTATGCGTAGGTATATAGATGTGGAGGAAGCGAGAGAGGTGTGTCAGGATCGTGCCAAATGGAAGTCCCATAGTCTCTGCCTACCCCTCTGGGTGACAGACGTGAGTGTTTATATTATACCAGCTGTGCCCCGCGGTTTCATCCGCGTCATCACATGTTCGAGGTGCGCGACATGACCTAGTTCAAGCATTTTATAACGGCTAGGGTTTAAGCGTCGTTCGCGCGCCCAGCCAAGTATTGAATTATTTTAATTTTGCATTATCTCTTAAACTATGAGTCCAAATAACATGTTATAAAGAACAAAGTTTATCTTCATAAAATTGTCTTGATGATGAAGTAACTTTCGTTCGTAAGGATAAATAGGCCATGCCTAATAATAACGCTCATAAATCACTTTTAAATTTTTAATATTTATTTGTCACAAAATACCAAATTATGGCTTATGTATAAGAAATAGTATTATGGTATCGCGGACTTGTTTTAGAGGGAGTAAAGGTCTATATTTTTCTAGAACATTGTATTTACGTATTCCTAACGATAACACCAGCGTACGCGGATAAATCATTTCGGGAGTGCTTTTTCTTCTGACTTGCTTAACAAATATCCCAACTTAAGGCTAGCCGAGTAATATAGCTTAATCCCAGATAGCCTATACTATTCCACATGAATCTGGCTATAATATACAAAAAGAATTTCTCAAATCGGACTGGTAGTTCCAGAGATTAGCGCGTTTAAACAAACAAAAAAACAAAAAACTCTTCCGCTTTATTATATTAGTATAGATTTCCTCGTGATAAAGACAGACTTTCATCAGTTTTTACATTTTTTATGCAGAAAGGGTACAAAGAAAGCTGTCGATAATAGAACATTTCCTGCACTAGGATACACGAAAGTGAAATGTTTTGTAATCAAAACATAATCCAATAACATCATCTCTTGTTTTGATGAGCTCTTGAACTTCTTTAATGGCGTAAAAATTTTTCGCTCTTCTTTTGTGTATAGACTTGAATTTTAATAGAATAGATACTCATAAAAGCCTTTTTGCCAACCAGTACTTTGGGATCGTCAACTTTTACATAAAACTTAAAGGAAGCTTGTTTAGGTTTTGTTTTCTGGGGATCGTTTATTCGTCGTTCGAGTTCGATTTACAAAACCCGGCACCAATGTTAACAGAGTGGTACAAGACTTTGTTGCCAATGACATAAATAATGAAACAACAACTAAATATCCACTACCACATATCGTTTGATGGGTGTTATAAGAGGTGACAGAGGGAAATGAAAGAAAATATGGGAGAAGCATTTTCAAATATTCCCTCTGACGTAACTATGGGAGAGGTCTAGACTTTTGATAGGCTATAAAATAAAAGAGGAGATAATTTGGAGTGAAACTTATCGTGCCTATTGAAATGGACAGACTAACATCAGTTTTTAACCGTCAGTATTGCTGCACACCTATATGTATTTTGTTCGATTCGTAATAGTTCATCAATATCATCGTAAGCACTCATCTATGAGCATTAGGCATAGTACTTTTATTTGGATTTAGTTATTACACTTTTTTTATAGAATAAGTCTGACAGACGACAACATAATCCACCTGATGGTGTGTATGCTGTGGGCGCATAGAGATTTATATTAATCTTTGATTGAGAATCAAAACGCAGATGTGTTGTCTCTCCTGTGAGAGCGTAGTCCTACCCTGGTCGAGCCGACCCATTCGTGCTACAACCATAATATAGCTATAGCGTGGCTCTACCACGTAAAAATATATGTTCAGAAAAAACACAGTGGAGTTATGAAGTCACCATGATGTGCTTGCTGTTGAGCTGGTAGGGCGGCAGCGTGCGGTCGCGCTGCAGCGAGTGCAGGTAGGCCATGCTACAGTATACAGTACACGGTACAGAACAGAGTGGAGCGGTGACGTCACCATGATGTGCCTGCTGTTGAGCTGGTAGGGCGGCAGCGTGCGGTCGCGCTGCAGCGAGTGCAGGTAGGCCATGCTACAGTATACAGTACACGGTACAGAACAGAGTGGAGCGGTGACGTCACCATGATGTGCCTGCTGTTGAGCTGGTAGGGCGGCAGCGTGCGGTCGCGCTGCAGCGAGTGCAGGTAGGCCATGCTACAGTATACAGTACACGGTACAGAACAGAGTGGAGCGGTGACGTCACCATGATGTGCCTGCTGTTGAGCTGGTAGGGCGGCAGCGTGCGGTCGCGCTGCAGCGAGTGCAGGTAGGCCATGCTACAGTATACAGTACACGGTACAGAACAGAGTGGAGCGGTGACGTCACCATGATGTGCCTGCTGTTGAGCTGGTAGGGCGGCAGCGTGCGGTCGCGCTGCAGCGAGTGCAGGTAGGCCATGCTACAGTATACAGTACACGGTACAGAACAGAGTGGAGCGGTGACGTCACCATGATGTGCCTGCTGTTGAGCTGGTAGGGCGGCAGCGTGCGGTCGCGCTGCAGCGAGTGCAGGTAGGCCATGCTACAGTATACAGTACACGGTACAGAACAGAGTGGAGCGGTGATGTCACCATGATGTGCCTGCTGTTGAGCTGGTAGGGCGGCAGCGTGCGGTCGCGCTGCAGCGAGTGCAGGTAGGCCATGCTACAGTATACAGTACACGGTACAGAGCAGAGTGGAGCGGTGACGTCACCATGATGTGCCTGCTGTTGAGCTGGTAGGGCGGCAGCGTGCGGTCGCGCTGCAGCGAGTGCAGGTAGGCCATGCTACAGTATACAGTACACGGTACAGAACAGAGTGGAGCGGTGACGTCACCATGATGTGCCTGCTGTTGAGCTGGTAGGGCGGCAGCGTGCGGTCGCGCTGCAGCGAGTGCAGGTAGGCCATGCTACAGTATACAGTACACGGTACAGAACAGAGTGGAGCGGTGACGTCACCATGATGTGCCTGCTGTTGAGCTGGTAGGGCGGCAGCGTGCGGTCGCGCTGCAGCGAGTGCAGGTAGGCCATGCTACAGTATACAGTACACGGTACAGAACAGAGTGGAGCGGTGACGTCACCATGATGTGCCTGCTGTTGAGCTGGTAGGGCGGCAGCGTGCGGTCGCGCTGCAGCGAGTGCAGGTAGGCCATGCTACAGTATACAGTACACGGTACAGAACAGAGTGGAGCGGTGACGTCACCATGATGTGCCTGCTGTTGAGCTGGTAGGGCGGCAGCGTGCGGTCGCGCTGCAGCGAGTGCAGGTAGGCCATGCTACAGTATACAGTACACGGTACAGAACAGAGTGGAGCGGTGACGTCACCATGATGTGCCTGCTGTTGAGCTGGTAGGGCGGCAGCGTGCGGTCGCGCTGCAGCGAGTGCAGGTAGGCCATGCTACAGTATACAGTACACGGTACAGAACAGAGTGGAGCGGTGACGTCACCATGATGTGCCTGCTGTTGAGCTGGTAGGGCGGCAGCGTGCGGTCGCGCTGCAGCGAGTGCAGGTAGGCCATGCTACAGTATACAGTACACGGTACAGAACAGAGTGGAGCGGTGACGTCACCATGATGTGCCTGCTGTTGAGCTGGTAGGGCGGCAGCGTGCGGTCGCGCTGCAGCGAGTGCAGGTAGGCCATGCTACAGTATACAGTACACGGTACAGAACAGAGTGGAGCGGTGACGTCACCATGATGTGCCTGCTGTTGAGCTGGTAGGGCGGCAGCGTGCGGTCGCGCTGCAGCGAGTGCAGGTAGGCCATGCTACAGTATACAGTACACGGTACAGAGCAGAGTGGAGCGGTGACGTCACCATGATGTGCCTGCTGTTGAGCTGGTAGGGCGGCAGCGTGCGGTCGCGCTGCAGCGAGTGCAGGTAAGCCATGCTACAGTATACAGTACACGGTACAGAACAGAGTGGAGCGGTGACGTCACCATGATGTGCCTGCTGTTGAGCTGGTAGGGCGGCAGCGTGCGGTCGCGCTGCAGCGAGTGCAGGTAAGCCATGCTACAGTATACAGTACACGGTACAGAACAGAGTGGAGCGGTGACGTCACCATGATGTGCCTGCTGTTGAGCTGGTAGGGCGGCAGCGTGCGGTCGCGCTGCAGCGAGTGCAGGTAGGCCATGCTACAGTATACAGTACACGGTACAGAACAGAGTGGAGCGGTGACGTCACCATGATGTGCCTGCTGTTGAGCTGGTAGGGCGGCAGCGTGCGGTCGCGCTGCAGCGAGTGCAGGTAGGCCATGCTACAGTATACAGTACACGGTACAGAACAGAGTGGAGCGGTGACGTCACCATGATGTGCCTGCTGTTGAGCTGGTAGGGCGGCAGCGTGCGGTCGCGCTGCAGCGAGTGCAGGTAGGCCATGCTACAGTATACAGTACACGGTACAGAGCAGAGTGGAGCGGTGACGTCACCATGATGTGCCTGCTGTTGAGCTGGTAGGGCGGCAGCGTGCGGTCGCGCTGCAGCGAGTGCAGGTAGGCCATGCTACAGTATACAGTACACGGTACAGAACAGAGTGGAGCGGTGACGTCACCATGATGTGCCTGCTGTTGAGCTGGTAGGGCGGCAGCGTGCGGTCGCGCTGCAGCGAGTGCAGGTAGGCCATGCTACAGTATACAGTACACGGTACAGAACAGAGTGGAGCGGTGACGTCACCATGATGTGCCTGCTGTTGAGCTGGTAGGGCGGCAGCGTGCGGTCGCGCTGCAGCGAGTGCAGGTAGGCCATGCTACAGTATACAGTACACGGTACAGAACAGAGTGGAGCGGTGACGTCACCATGATGTGCCTGCTGTTGAGCTGGTAGGGCGGCAGCGTGCGGTCGCGCTGCAGCGAGTGCAGGTAGGCCATGCTACAGTATACAGTACACGGTACAGAACAGAGTGGAGCGGTGACGTCACCATGATGTGCCTGCTGTTGAGCTGGTAGGGCGGCAGCGTGCGGTCGCGCTGCAGCGAGTGCAGGTAGGCCATGCTACAGTATACAGTACACGGTACAGAACAGAGTGGAGCGGTGACGTCACCATGATGTGCCTGCTGTTGAGCTGGTAGGGCGGCAGCGTGCGGTCGCGCTGCAGCGAGTGCAGGTAGGCCATGCTACAGTATACAGTACACGGTACAGAACAGAGTGGAGCGGTGACGTCACCATGATGTGCCTGCTGTTGAGCTGGTAGGGCGGCAGCGTGCGGTCGCGCTGCAGCGAGTGCAGGTAGGCCATGCTACAGTATACAGTACACGGTACAGAACAGAGTGGAGCGGTGACGTCACCATGATGTGCCTGCTGTTGAGCTGGTAGGGCGGCAGCGTGCGGTCGCGCTGCAGCGAGTGCAGGTAGGCCATGCTACAGTATACAGTACACGGTACAGAACAGAGTGGAGCGGTGACGTCACCATGATGTGCCTGCTGTTGAGCTGGTAGGGCGGCAGCGTGCGGTCGCGCTGCAGCGAGTGCAGGTAGGCCATGCTACAGTATACAGTACACGGTACAGAACAGAGTGGAGCGGTGACGTCACCATGATGTGCCTGCTGTTGAGCTGGTAGGGCGGCAGCGTGCGGTCGCGCTGCAGCGAGTGCAGGTAGGCCATGCTACAGTATACAGTACACGGTACAGAACAGAGTGGAGCGGTGACGTCACCATGATGTGCCTGCTGTTGAGCTGGTAGGGCGGCAGCGTGCGGTCGCGCTGCAGCGAGTGCAGGTAGGCCATGCCGGCCGCCACGTCGCGCGCCAGGCGCAGCGCCGCGCCCGCGTCCAGCACCACGCGCCCGCCGGCCCCCACGCCCGCCCCGCCGCCGCCGTGCAGCAGCGCGTGCAGCGAGCCCCACGACATGTACTGCGAGATCACCACCAGCGACGGCGGCGACACGCAGCAGCCCACCTGCGCAACAAGCATCGTCATAATTGTTGTCATCATCATTACATCCATTCACGTGTCCACTGCTGAACATAAGCCTCATCAAGTAATGCCACAAAACACGATCCTGAGCCACCTGCATCCATCGACTTCCTGCATGTCTTACCAGGCGATCACATTATCTAGTGTGGGCCCGCCCTACACTTCATTTACCGGGACGAGGCTGCCACTCGAGAACCTTTCTTCACCATAGATTGTCGAATCTTCTTATAATATAGCCGGCCCATTGCCACTTCAGCTCACTACGTAATAGTACGTACGTAACCTCAATACTTGAATAGAAGTATCATATTATTTATACACTTACAGTAATTACACATAGAGCGATAGTAACATTCAAAATTCCGTTCAAAGTTAAAGCAACAACACAATGAATGTGTGCATAAGCGGCCTGTAATTACGATTGCCCACACGCACACAAGCAAATGAGTAATGTTTGCAAATTAATGAAATTTTCCCCAAAAAGTGGGGAAAATGTAACAATATTTATTTTTGTTAACTTGTGTAATAAATTATTTATATAAGTAATATCTTGTGTTATATTCACAAATCTATTATGTAATTATATTATTCTGTTAGAAGTGGTATATTTATATAAATATTTGTTATTTATTTTCCATAAAATCTTATATTATTTGTAAATATTAATTTTTAAATAATACTCAATGGCCTTATTCTATGATATATAGAGAAGTGGAAGAAATGGAGGAGGCAAATTCCTACGTCTATTTCTTCCAGTTTTCCAATCCAGTCCCACGTACACTTAACAAGTGAATAGTTGTCACATAATCATTTTAGCTGTCAGATATTTTTTTCATTAGTTATTCCTTACTAATTTTGGCTGTTTCGTTTCGTGTCGTGGCAAATGGGAACCCTAATAATATTTTGCAAATCAAAATACCTAATATGTGATTGAGAGTTGAGACTATTGGCAGAATGTATGTATTTTTTATATGCATTTTTTATAGTTATAATAATAAGAAAATGGGGTAAAATACGAGGGTGGATTGAAAAGTACTCGGCCTAACCAAGAAAATAAACACATACTAAATCAGTTATATTTTTATTTTTCTACATAATCACCATCAAGTTCAATACACTTTTGCCACCTCCCCTTCCAAGCATTTAGACCGTTGAAAAAAAATGATTCTTCCTTAGAGTCAAAATATGCGTCTACAGCTGCTTTGACCTCGTCGTTTGTCGAAAATCTTTGACCTCCCAAGTGTTTTTTTAGGTTAGGGAACAGAAAGAAGTCTGATGGTGCCAGATCAGGTGAATACGGCGGATGCGGTAACAGTTCAAAGCCACAGTTGTGAATTTCAGCCATTGACTGTACTGACGTGAGAACACGGGCGTTATCTTGATGAAACAGGACTTTTCTTCTGAGCATTCCTCGACGTTTTTCTTTTAATTCCTCTCGTAAACGACGTAGTAAGGTGCAGTAGTAATCAGAGTTTATAGTCTGACCCCTTTCAAGATAATCAATCATATCACACCTTTCGAGTCCCAGAATACTGAAGCCATCACCTTATTTGCCGACAAAATCGACTTAGCCTTTTTAGGGGGTGGTGAACCAGGTCTTCTCCACTGTTTTGATTGTTGTTTTGTTTCCGGTGTACAGTTATGAACCCATGTTTCGTCTATAGTAACAAAACGATTCAAAAAATCATCTGCATCGGCTTCAAATAACTCCAAACAGTCGCGTGAAATAGTCAATCGCGTCCTTTTTTGTTCAACTGAAAGCAGTCGCGGAACCCACCTTGCAGACACCTTGTGGAAACTCAACTCGTTGACAATGATGTTTTGAGTTCGTTCATAAGAGATGCCTATAATCTCGGCTATCTCTCTAATTTTTAATCTGCGGTCTCCCATTATTAAATCAAGTACTTTTTTAATATTTTCGTCAGTAGTTGACGTCGAAGGCCTTCCAGAGCGGGGTTCATCTTTCACACTCTCTCTACCACGCTTAAATTCTGCTATCCATTTTTTGACGGATGAATATGACAGAGCACAATCGCCTAATGTACTGACCATGTCATCATGGATGGCTTTTGATGATAGCCCCTTCTTATGGAGGTACTTAATGACGGCACGCTGCTCGATTTGCTCCATTCGCGGAAATTATGTCCGATTACTTTGTTAATAAATTTATAAAATCACAACTAATTATCGCACACGTTTCGAACTTCACACAATGAACTAGTCTGAACTGAACTAAATAATGTGGGTAGATTTGATTTTTAGAATTGAATGGATCTGTGTTAGGCCGAGTACTTTTCAATCCACCCTCGTATGTTACTATGCCACGCAACATTTTCATTATATTGGCGTCTGTCAAATTTATTATTTATAATTTTGATTTGATGAATGTTTTTTACAAAAATATAAGATGCTAGTTAGTACTTAACCGTAAAATAAGATTTTTACATTTTTTTCGTGACTATGTGATGAGTTGTGACACCCTATCACAGTACAGTAACTCATTTTTTTGAAAAATTGTGCGAGCTATTTACACGACTACGTGGACTCGAGTACTAACGCGCCAAAAGTCGTACTTAGCCTTTAAAGGCTAACTTGAAATGGCTTCACTTTGCGTGCGCCTACTGCGGTTCTAAGCCTAATGCTTCTATGTTTATACATATATCTCACGCAGATAACGAATGGGATTATAAATGGTGTCGCCTTTCGCTTGCACACTGTCTCCATCTATAATTAAACAAGCCGGTGCGGTACCGACAACAAAAAAATAATATACGTACGTGTTGCGGCGGTGTGTCGCTCCACAAGAGAAACACAACGAAACCTAACTTGCGCTATCAAAGTTCCGAAGTAAAATCTAGAATATCTCCAAACTACCACTTGGGACGTTGGCCACTCCCCGGGCTGAATACCTTGTCCGAAGGAAGATCTCCCCTTCTACTACCATAGCCACATACGTATAACGATAACAAAAATAAACGTTTTTTGCTTTTAATACCTTGCGAATTAAGTAACAAAACGTAACGTAATTGATTTAATGTCGTTTAATGCCTGTATAGTGGCGGGTAAGAATATCCACTACCCCATATCTTCCCGTGGGTGTCGTAAAAGACCACAGAGCGAAACAGAGGCAGAATATGGGATCCCAAATAACAATAAAAAACTGGTCAAGCGTGGCAACTATGGCAATAAGCCTCCCATGACAAGAGTTACAAACAAAAGGCCACCAGTCCCTGGTCACGGTGGCGACCATAGTAACAGCAAGGCAGGGGGTGATAAGAATCTCTGGTAGAGGTTCGGTTGCCACCTAAGACAACTTGATCTGGCAACATATAACGCACCCACCCTTTATGATGAAATCTTTCTTTCAAAGGAGCCTCACAGACAACGGACCTGGTCGAGCCCCGACGGTGCGATAAAAATGATATTGACTTCATTACGATTGACGACTAGACGGCAACTTCAGGGATTTTTCAGTGTTCCCGAGGGTGAAAACTGGCAGCGATCACCGAATGATGATGACACATTGAACGTAAATGTTAAGTTGGAGAGATCATGTCTAATGAAATCAACGCTTCGTCCCACTCGTGCTTTAATCCAAAACCCCGAAAACTTTCAGCTCGAATTACAAAATCGTTTTCAGTGCCTAGAAGACTGCAATGCATTACAAGCTCGTGGAAACTGTCCATGCGGTCGGAGCTAAGTTCCGTAAGACACGTCGCAGAAGAACACAAAAACTCTCCAATCACACTCTTAATCTCATGGCTCTTAGACGGGTGGACGAGAATGAAGCTACAGTCTTCAGCAGATTTTACAGCATATACAGGCAACTGAACAGATAGATCTCTAAATGCATGCGGTGGGACTTCGCGATCGAGCGGAAACAGGGCTCCAAAATCCTTGCCAGAGATCTGTCTGCCAGAAAGAGTCAACTGTGGAAGCTGAAGATCGAATGTCGCAGCATCGTTTCCGGGACACCTGAGATTTTGAGTAAGATTGAGAGGTTCTATGGGCAGTTATACACGTCTTTGTTGGAGCCACACGCAAGTGTGAGTAACAATCCAAAAGCGAGTCTTATCCGACTCTATTCCGATGATATCCCGGACGTCAGTCTGAGCGAGATTAGAATAATTCGCTAGCACCTTAACGGCAAGTCCTCGGGCGAGGATGGAATTACAACGAAGCTTTTGAAAGCGGGTGAAAAACCGGTACTTTAAAAGTCCTTCAGAAGCTCCTTAATTTCGTCCTCCATGGTGGCACTACTCCGGAGCGTAGAACACAAGTGCGGAGGTCTTGTTCTTCAAGAAAAGCGACAACGTTCTCTTGAAGAACTACAAACTAATTTCCCTTCTGAGCCGCGTCTACGTGCTATTTTCGAGAGTCATCACGAATTGTCTCTCATGCAGACTCGACGACTTCTAGGCTCCCGAACAAGCCAGTTTCCGAAAAGGCTCTAGCACCATAGAGCACATACATACCTTTTGGCAATTTATGCAGAAGACCGATGAGTGCAATCTGCCACTTAGTCTTGCGTATGTAGACTATGAGAAAGCCTTTACTCCCGTCGAAATTTGGAGTCCCTTCAGCGGCGTCAAGTTGACTGTCCGGTATATCGAAGTGCTGAAGGTAGGGCTACGATGGTTATACGAGTACAAAACGGAAAGGTGTAAGACAGGGTGACGTAATATCCCCGAAACTCGGTATACGGTATTGACGTTAATGGCGAGTACATCACTCACCTTCGATTTGCCGACGATATAATCCTTATGATGGAATCTCAGTAGGACCTAAGCACCATAATCAATGCCCTCAATAGTGTCTCCCAACAGATAGGTCTTAAGATGAACATGGACAAAACAAAAGTCCTGTGTAACGTCCATGTCACACATATTGTTGGCAGCACTAAGCTCGAAGTTAACGAGTATGTTTACCTGGGACAAATAGTCCGACTGGTTAAGTCCAACTTCGACCGAGGTCAATCAACGTATTCAACTCGGCTGGACAGCGTTCGGAAGATTATGATCGTTAAGCAAACCTCAAAACCTCAAAAGAAGATTGTACAACCAGTGCGTATTGCCCGTGATGACCTATGAATCTGAGACTTAGTCCTTCACTGCTGGCCGTATGACGAAGCTCCTGGTCGCTCAACGAGTTAGAGGGCTATGCTCGGATTTTCTCTGCGTGATTGGCTTAAAAACGAGGATAGCCGGAGTAGAACCAGAGTATCCGACATAGCCCAACGGATTAGTAAGCCGAAGTAGCAATGGGCCGGTCAATTTCCAATAAACTAACATAATGTTATAACTAATATAATATCGTCATTTGTTATTACAACACGTTATATTTAACGTTATAACGTTATTAGCGTTGTATTCTTTTTTGGGACCGTGTATGTTATGTTGGACAGTACAAGCTCGATGAGCCACCATTTCTGTCACATTCTTTATCAGCACGGGTAGTGCACGAATCGTGAGCATAGTCTTGTCATGTGCAAAAGTCTATTTATAAGCCAAGACTTCTAATAGACCGGTATTTCAGGACTGTATCACAGCTGTAAATCGCGCAAGCGCCGGCTGGACGGGTAGCTGGCACAGTAAATATACGTATTACATGTGGCAGAACCAGAATGCAGCTATATTATGGTTATAGCACGAATGGATCCGTTCGGCCGTGGCAGGACCACGCTCTCACAGAGTACCGGTGTAAAATAGCAGCTTAATGTTACTGTGTTTCATACGGTGAGTGTAGAGAACCGGAGACCGTTTTTACTGAAAATGAGGCATTCCATCTTAGTTTTCAGGGGTTACAACGCATCTGCATTTTGATTCTTAATTGAGGAAAAATGTAAATGTCTAAAGACCACAATGTCCACTTGCTATCAGGTGGACTGTGTGCTTGTTCGTCACCCTTATTCTATAAAAATAAAATGTTTACTACTAGACCGGCAATTCAGAAGTATGTCACAGTTGTGGACCGCACGGGCACCGGTTGGTCAGATAACTGGCACGGTAAATATGCCACGCAGTTATATTTTTATTTATGACAACTGTCTTTTTAAGCAACAGTTTTTCAACAGTGGTGGAGCCAAGCGGCAGCTTTTGCTGTCGCACGGATGGGCCGGCTCAAACCGGGGTTGTACCACGACATCACAGAAAACCAGCGTGAAGTAGAGGTTTACCTCTGCGTTTCGCTTGGTGAGTGCAGGTGGCCGGAGGACCTTTTTACTGGAAATGAGGCATTCCATCTTAGTCCTCACGGGTCGCATCTACATTTTGATTTGTAATAGAGGATAGATGTAGATGTCTATGGGCAGCAGCAACCACTTACCATCAGGTGGACTGTGTGCTCGTTTGTCACACTTATCCTATAAAAAAAAAACAGCAAATACGAAATAAATTTCATACTCTTTTTCAAACTCTTTTTAAGCAAATACGAAATAAAGTTACATACTGCGCACCTTAATAATGACAGCGTTTCCTTAGTCACAAACAAAATCAGTGTGTTAGATTGTTGCAAAACAACGGTCGCGATTTACTAAATAATGAACTAATCTTTTCGCTCGCTCGCAATCGACTAAATAAGTTACAAAGAATTGACCGTAACTTAGTGCGCAATGTATTAGTACAATAGTGCCTGTCTAGCATACATAAAAGAGACGTCGCCTGTATTCACCTCAGTGTGCGACATTCGGGTGCTTATACTCCCGTATGAGTATGGCACCCGAATGAGAGAATAATCACACCCGCCGGTAAAGACTGCAAAAAAAACTACGTTACGATATGGGTTTTTCGTACGTTCTATAACTTCAGTCCAACTTATCATTGGAATCAATGATAAGTTGGACTGAAAAATCAAAATGCCCTGAAATAAAAATAAATCCAGTTTCGCTAATTTGTGAGTTACGACGCGTTTTGAGTTTTCGGAACAAAGTTCCTTATCGCACGGTACGAATTCGGCGGATGGGGGCTAGGCGAGAAAAAGTGTAAGATTTTCCGTCACGACTCCTTCTGACGTAGTGTAGACGGCCTTGCGGCTATAAAGAAGCGGAATAATATAGATGGATATTATTCCATCACACTTTTTCTTGAAAAAAATATTATTTTATTTTAAATGACGCTTCATTTTAATAGACGCTAGTAATTAATTTATTTGTATTTGTTAATCAATAATATAATACGCAAATCAATAATAATATACTACGAAAGGAACTTCGTTCCAGTGTTCCACAACACTCATGCATGTTTTTTTAAATAATTATTGTTGATTTTGTTTGTTAATATTTTTGTATAAAATATTTGCATCCTATTGAGACATGAGCATAAACCCCGCACATTGCTAATGCGCCTGGCCTTGCAAATCTCGTGAACAGTACCGTTAGCAACACTGGCCGGCGAGTACATGTACAGAGTTGTGAACACGCACATTTTTCTTGTTATTTTTACCAGTTATCTCGTTTTATTTGTTATCTGGCTCAAAAATATATGGAGACGTCTCTTTCTCTTTTCTAATTAATCGAATAACATAACGTTATAACGATATACCGTTATAAGCAGATTTTCGCTATTGATACTGTGCAATGTTGACGGTACGGCCTCGGTTAGCCGCCATTTCTAATCCCAATCTTTATCCGTACGGACTGTACAAGGCCATGACATTCTTTTACGTGATTGGCCCGTTAGTACTCATATATATATATATATATATATATATATATATATATAGCTTTGACTGGAAAATGTACGCCTGTACTGGAACCAACGAATAATAGATGAAAGTCAGAATGAGAGATTTCCAACAGGGTAGATCTTAGAACTTAAGTGTTACGGCCAACAGCTGCTTATCGCAGGAGTAGGGTCCCCCGCGGGCCCATAGACGGAGAACCTACAAGCAGATGCTGGTCGGGCCTGCTACAGGCCAAGGTTTAAGTTTCTAATTACAATAAACAATCAGGGGGGAGCGTTGTTTTCTATAAGGGGAGCTTACTTACCTCTATCCAAAGTGACTGGTCCCTCAGGATTCGGTCAGGTCGCGTGTGGATGTATAGTGCTAGGAAAGTAAGGGTCAGTGATGTGTATCTGGGTGTGGCTGGTAGTGTTATTGACCTTATTAGACCGTTACCATCTGCAGCAGTTCGGCCCTCAGCACCTCTCCAAACTACGGTCTCCTTCCGCAGTCACTTTCTTCGTTTTCTACGATGATAGTTCTTTAACTCTGTCGTACGATTAACTACCTTACAGAAGCCACTAACTCTCGTTTGTTATAACGCCTGACTCGCGAAATGAACACAGAACGTACGGATCAAAGGTCACCGTTATTTCTAGAATATCAAATACCGCACTAGTAACTAATACGGTCGAATCCACTTATACAGATTCTGAATTAGACACTAAGTCCCGGGGTGAAGCTAACAAAACAGGAATACGCGTTACAATTCCCAGTGGTATATTTACGATACGCGCCTATCATATTCCGCTTCCGACTTCCCGACAAAGAACGCGTGTTTATCTTTCGACGCGATGAATTGGACTCCCCTTTTTTCTCGCGTGTCCTCGAAACGACCGGACGTCAAAAACCGGTATCGTAGAGGCGCGCGCGCCTTCTGACGTCCATTATTGACATTAACGCTTTTGCGCGAACATTAAGTGTCTGTTTTATTGAAGATTACTTATAGGAGCCATTTTTCCAATCCTTAGTTGAGATTTATTCATAGATAAAATACAATATAAACAAATTGAAAATTACAGATGTATGAATAAAAAAAATTCAATTGTTTCCCTTTTATATTCAGTCAAGTTATAATAATTTATTTGCTAGTTAACTGTTATCTGACAATTGAATAATCGGCCATAAAATAAAGATAGATTGTGTCATCATTAATCAGAAGAACACCGCGACCGTATAATGGCAGTGTAAAGATATCCACTATCCCATATCATTCCGTGGGTGTCGTAAGAGTCCACAGAGGAAAACAAATCAGGAGATGGACAGCAGCGTCTTTCTAATAACGACTAAAAATAAAAATAAAACTGCGATTGCCCACCGGCTTGCCAAGCTTGGAAACTATGGCAAATATCCCCATATGAGGCAATCTATGTCTAGCAGTGGACTTTAATAGGCTGTAACGGTAATGGTAAAATTAATCAGAGGAATCTCAATCTCAATCTCCGTTCTTCACAAAGTTTATTCCTTTCCACTCCTCTCCACCATTCTGGGTGTATGTCAAATTCCTTCACAATTACTTCCATTACCCTCTGGAACAAATTGCCTGTTGACCTGCGAACAATACCTGCCAAAAATGTTTTTAAAAGAAAACTATATGAGCATATCCGTAGCCTACAAATTTGAGTTATATAATATATATATATATATATATATATATATATATATATATATATATATATATATATATATATATATATATTTATATATAAAAATTACGTGTCACGTTGTTTGTCCGCGATGGACTCCTAAACCACTGAACTGATTTCAATGAAATTTTTGATCAATGTGCAGTTTGGTCCAACTTAAAAGATAGGATAGCTTACATCTCAATTTATAGTCGCAATACAATATTATTTTATTGAAAATTATTTGTCTATTATTTGACAGTCACAATTATCTGTTAGCTCCAAACGATTCTGTCAGATGACGATATCTGTTGACTGGATTGAGTAAATATTTAATAGATGGCACTATGTTAAAAAAACAACGTTTAATATAAGCTACAATTTAGTAGTATAACCACCACGTGTTGCTGTAAGTATTCAACAGATAGAACCGATTTCAAAAAAATGTTGCAGACTGTGTGCAGTTTGGTCCAACTTGAGAGATAGGATAGTTTTTATCCCGATAAGTAACCCTCAATTTGTTATTGCTAATTTCAGGAGTTTTTTGGGAAAGTAAATGGTCGTTCGGAAAGGGCAGAACAACGTCTGCTTGGTCAGCTAGTATATATATATATATATATATATATATATATAGCTTTGACTGGAAAATGTACAAGCGCAAATACTATTACTTAGAGCTAACGGCTCGCGCCGCTATGAAGATTGAAACACGCGTGGGTTTTTTATATGAGTAGAATAAGGGTGACAACGAGCACAAAGTCCACTTAATATTAATCCTCAATTATTATTAAGAATCAAACTACAGAAGTGTTGTCACCATTGAGTTATATGTACTACGTACTAGAGAAGCCATTCCAAACAAAAATTGTGTCCTACTCTATGTCTTCGCGCATGCGCGGAAGATAGTAGTCGCGCATGCGCGAAGACTTTAATTTGATAATAAGATATTAATATAAAATAAATATAAGAATTTAATATAAAATATCTTAATTTAATCTAAACAAACATATTTCTAAATAAAATTTAATAATAATTATTTTATGGAATTCACAAATCTTCAATTTACGCAATATTTAGTTTGTATGGATTGCACGACAGTTCAGTTGAACATAGTTAATGTTCGGAATGGCTTCTCTAGTACGTAGTACATATAACTCAATGGTTGTCACCCGTGAGAACTAATATGGAATGCTTTACATCTACTAAAAAGGGGCATCGGTTCTCTAGACTCTAGATATTCTGCGAGAGCGTGGTCCTTCTCCGGTTGCGCCGACCCATTCCAGCCATAATATAGCTGCAGCATGGCTCAGATAACGATGTAACCTCGTTCACACCAGTACAGGATAGTCTATAGTGCGATATGTCGGGAATCTGATCATTTATTTATCTGCCAAGCGTGACGCTTTTACAGACTGAGGAAGTGAAGAAGGCTCGCTCGGTTATCAGTCAAGCACATCAGTTTTATTTTATTTATTTATTTATATTCTTTATTGCACCAAATATTTGTACAAAACGCGAGCTTAATGCTATATGGCATTCTCTACCAGCTAACCTTGGGTAGAACAGAGAGTGAGTTTGGACAGTTAAGTTGTCATGATATAGTTCAGTTCAAATATATACATGCAACACATACATAAAATATACACATAATATATACACATAAAATATATATAATTCATATGCATATATAAATAAATACACACATTTATACATATATATCTCAATAAATAAATAAATAAATAAATATATATATATATATATATATATATATATATATATATATATAAATAGCTATAAACATATAAAATAAGTTGACTCAAATTTGTAGGCTACGGATAAGCTCATATAGTTTTCTTTTAAAAACATTTTTGGCAGGTATTGTTCGCAGGTCAACAGGCAAGTTGTGTTTTTTTTTTTTGAGGGTAATGGAAGTAATTGTGAAGGAATTTGACATACACCCAGAATGGTGGAGAGGAGTGGACAGGAATAAACTTTGTGAAGAACGGAGATTGAGATTGAGATTCCTCTGATTAATTTTACCGTTACCGTTACAGCCTATTAAAGTCCACTGCTAGACATAGATTGCCTCATATGGGGATATTTGCCATAGTTTCCAAGCTTGGCAAGCCGGTGGGCAATCGCAGTTTTGTTTTTATTTTTAGTCGTTATTAGAAAGACGCTGCTGTCCATCTCCTGATTTGTTTTCCTCTGTGGACTCTTACGACACCCACGGAATAATATGGGGTAGTGGATATCTTCACACTGCCATTATGCGGTCGCGGTGTTCTTCTGATTAATGATGACACAATCTATCTTTATTTTATGGCCGCTTATTCAATTGTCAGATAACAGTTAACTATCAAATAAATTATTATAACTTGACTGAATATAAAAGGGAAACAATTGAAATTTTTTATTCATACATCTGTAATTTTCAATTTGTTTATATTGCATTTTATCTATGAATAAATCTCAACTAAGGATTGGAAAAATGGCTCCTATAATTAATCTTCAATAAAACAGGCACTTAAGTTCTAAGATCTACCCTGTTGGAAATCTCTCATTTTGACTTTCATCTATTATTCGTTGGTTCCAGTACAGACGATCTCATAATAACTGTTCATAAACAATCATTGAATAACAGACAAAACACTTACCACAGGCAAGATATTGGGATGCGAGAATATACGCAGCTTGGGGAATTCTTCGTTAAAGTCTCGCTGGATACGAGGAGTACACTCACGTACCGCTATTATCTTAGCAACAATGTCGTTCTTCTGCCAACGACCTCGCCATGTTTCACCTGTAATAATAAAAGAAATTGATGATTTTAAGTAACCACACTCTCATAATATATCAACGTAAGGTTGATGTGTTTCGTGTGGCAAATTTAAAGAACAAAAAACCATTTCAATGATGATAACATATCTGTATATTGATATAAATGCCTATGGACCACAGGATCCGATTGTCTCTAGGAGGATTGTGGGCTTATCTTATCTCCATATCTATGGGAGTGTACGTGCGTGCGTGTGTGTGTGCATGCGTACGTTAAGCTCGTCGGTCACCTTTAGGGACCATTGAAACATGATAACTGAGCGTCGGCACGCATGCTTTGTAAACACAGACTAACAAGGAAAGATGGACAGAACTAAAGCCATGTTTTTCGTTGTAAATTATTTTAAGTGCATATGTGTGTGTGTTTTCTCACAATAAATTGAGCATGGTTTCGGCGACATTTGAAATGTACGTAATGTTCTGACTATCTCTCTTTGTTGGTCTGAAATAGTAAAGAAAAATTATTTGTATCATGCAAAGACATTCAAATATGTATGGAAGCGATCAAAATCGTAATCTACTATTTGTTATTTAGTAGACCTTCACAGATTGCATTTGTGTGCCATAGTTTTGGATATAAGAAAAATATTTTAGAATAACATACTTAAGCTGAATTGCGCAATGCAGTATTGCAAATCTCGTTATGATAAAACGGGTTGAATTTAATTTATTTTGGTATTTTATTAGTTTATTTAGGCAATCATTAGAATAAAATAAGTAACTTTCGTAGATGATTCTAGAAAACATTTACTAATTTTTTATAAACACCATCCATTGTTTAGTCGCTTTACCACTGTGTCACTACTATGTTGCTAATCGATTTCTATTGTCGATAATATTCCTTACATTCATAATAATGAAAATGATATTCAAATGCCAGTACTTATAGAAAAAAGCTATATTTTTTTTTTGTAATTATAGGTTTCTGTCAGTAAAGAATATAAAAGCAATTGTCTTCTCTTCTAAAATGCTCAAAGCATCATCTAGATAGTCATTTAGTGTTTATGTATGATTTGGCTCCTTCTGTGAAATGTTCAGAATAATTTATATTCTCGAGCTTGTTTTTTTTTCTTTTTCATTACTTTTGCAGTCGGTGATTTTGCTTTTCGTAAAAAATTCAATTTTAGTACTTAACCTATATTATCGAATATCGACACCATGACATATAAATGGTAGCATCCCTACCATTAATTAGCGCGACTTATCGTGCTAAAAAAGCTGAAATGTGTTCTAATTATGTTAATGTGTATTGTGATCCATTTAAAGCTAAACACGTTACAGATACTTGCATAAAAATGTTACTAATGGCCACCTATAAATTTTAATATCTTTGGTATTAACAATTCCTAAAATCCATTGTGCTAAGACTATGTTAGAAGTAAAATAATAACAAATAGTATGTTGTTTATATGCTTACTATAGGCCGACATTGTGGTCCAGTGGTTAGTGCTAGTCAGTTACTATATAGCGGATGGATCCTGGATTTGAATCCCATTGGTGTCATTAGTGCAAAGACAGAATTTAGCTAAACTAAACTAGCTAAATAAAAGTATCAGGGATAGCTCTTCATGTGATTGCTGTCTGAAGAAAGGAACTCTGGAATGCTTATTTTTTGTTGTTCTAAACTTTCCTGTACACTTTATGATATTCTCTCTAAATCTCTCTCCCTAAATTTTAAGAAATAACTGTCATTAGTTTATATTCTTTTTATTAAGATATTGACAGATTTTATATCTTTATATATAAAAATTTATGTCACATTGTTTGTCCGCGATGAACTCCTAAACTACTTAACAGATTTCAATGAAATTTTGCACACTGTGTGCAGTTTGATCCAACTTGAGAGATAGGATAGTTTATATCCCGATAAGTTACCCTAAACTTTTTTATTGCTAATTTCAATGAGTTTTTTTTTAGGAAAGCAAATGGTCGTCGGAAAGGGCAGAACAACATCTGCCTGGTCAGCTAGTATATTAATAAAATTAAACTATAATTATTAGCGTGTACTAATTTATTATATATGGTTGTGGGTTGGTAACTAAATTCTAGAATCATAATTTTTAACTTAGTGTCACTTCCATGTCTGACTTGACATTGGCTTAGTTCATTGCTACAAGATTGCTAAAAGAAGCAGAAGAAAGCTGTTTATCAACTTAATTATTGCCATAAGATGGCCATTGATATTATTCACATTTTATATAATGTAATTGACTGACACATTTTTGATTTGTATATTAACAGTGTAGAGATGATTTTATTCTTACCGGAAGGAGTGACAGCAATACGGGTATGTAGTGCTAATTCGTTGATATTGATACCCTTATGGCGCGATAATGTCGCATCGCGGCTTCTGGTCTTCAAACCCAGCCAGGACTGGTCTTTGAACTGGATCTTCTTGAGATCTTGACCCTGCTGAATAGCGAGTTCGTGCAATCTGTAACAACAGTTAGCCAGTAATGGCCAATTAACTTCTCACAGCTGGGCACAGATTCTACATGGCTTTTACAAGGAATTCACTCAATCGAAAAGCTTATTTATCAGTAAATGGTTTATTTTTTATTTTTTTATAGGATAAGGGTGACAAACGAGCACACAGTCCACCTGATGGTAAGTGGTTGCTGCGGCCCATAGACATCTACATCAATCCTCGTTTGCGAATCAAAATGCAGATGCGTTGTCACCCGTGAGGACTAAGATGGAATGCCTCATTTCCAGTAAAAAGGGCCTCCGGCCACCTGCACTTACCAAGCGAAACGCAGAGGTAAACCTCTACTTCACGCTGGTATTCTGTGAGGTCGTGGTACCACCCCGGTTCGAGCCAGCCCATCCGTGCGACAACAGAAGCTGCCGCGTGGTTCTACCACTGTTAAAATTTTAATAAAATAAAAATTTTAATAAAATAAAGGTTATAATGCTGACAATCGCTAAAATGACATCAAAACTAATATAATTAGGTATTATAAAATTATAATATTAATATGTGAACATTTAAAATCGTGGTATTTTATAACATTTACTATTTAGTGTAAGAGGTAGGGGATGAAACTTACATAATTTAAAAGTTACTGTGCAAGAGATGTGCAGAATAATGTGTGTATGTCAAGGCAGGTAAAAGAAAGTGGCATGCACATACTACATACAATGACTTTTCCATACAAATATAAATATATTATAATTACAAATTTCCATACAAAACGTAAAAACAAGTTATGAAAAATGAGGACGTAATGTTACGATAAAAATGTGTGAAGGTCCTAAAAATGCACAAAAATACATCGATGTCAGTACGGTGCCAGAACGTATCGCGCGTTAACTCATTTATATCTATACTAATTACATAGGTTGCTTCTTGTTTTATTTGTTCTTGATGTGTAGTCCCAATCAGTTAAAGAATCCTCCATCTTCTTACATTTATTTTTATTAGTAGCAACGCTCATCCAGTTTTTACCTGCTATATCTATAACTTCGTCTGTCTATCTTTTTCTCTGCCTGCCCACTCGCCTTTTGCCTGTCAGACCTAGCCATTTTGTTATTTGATGAGTCCACCTCTTGGCATTGTCCCTTGCTATGTGACCTGCCATTTCCATTTCTGTCTTAGACTATACTGAATGGTGTTTTGTTGCAAATATCTGTTTTTCTTATTTTCTGTATTTTTCTCATCTACAGTATTTTCATTGCATGCTGTCAGGACAAGATTTTATTTTGACGATGTATACGCATCATGTTTGGTTTGCATAAGTTAAACTTGGGAGAATGCAAGAATCCATTATTATATTTTTTAACTAGCTGTTCCCCGCGACGTCATCCGCGTGTTATTTAGGATTTTTTATTTTTTGCGCGGAACCCTAATTCTTTTTCTAAAATAAAAGTAGCCTAACTTACTCCTTATGACATCAGCTATCTGTCAGGGAAAGTCCCGTCAAAATCGGTCCAGCCGCTTCGGAGATTGGCGTAAAAAACTGTAATTTTAACATTACAAACAGACACTTCAATTTTATTTATTTGTATTGTATAGATTTCTAGGTTGTACCTAGTTTCCTTTTGGAATTTCTTTTTGTGCCCAGTATTTCTTCCATGTTATGTTTATTCTTCTGTCAACTTCATTCCGTTGCTATTTAATTTTTTTTTATAGGATAAGGGTGACAAATGAGCACACAGTCCACCTGATGGTAAGTGATTGCTGCGGCTCATAGACATCTACATCTATCCTCGTTTGCGAATCAAAATGCAGATGCGTTGTCACCCGTGAGGACTAATTTTCAGTAAGAAAGGCCTCCGGCGACCTGCACTCACCAAGCGAAACGCAGAGATAAACCTGTACTTCACGCTGATATTCTGTGAGGTCGTGGTACCACCCCGGTTCGAGCCGGCCCATCCGTGCGACAGCAAAAGCTGCCGCGTGGCTCTACCACTGTTACAAATACAATGTAATGTTAATACGAATACAAAGACCACAGATTTACATGGTAATAATATATGGTATATAATAATAATAATATATGGTAATAATATAACATGTGTGTGTATCTCACATATGACAAAGAAAATTTTAAGACCACCACATTTTCAATTTTCAAATTTTTTTGTGTAACATTACGTCCATATTTTCAATACTCAATACTCAATATTTATTTGCATTCCATATTGTACAAATTAATAAATTAAATTATCACAATATGGACCCTCTTGGGTACAGCTAGGGTTGCCAGATGGTCGGGATTCGTCTGGATTCTCCCGACATTTTGAATGATCTCTCGACTCCCGACAAAACTCAAAATCTCCAGACAAACGGTTTCTCGGAAAGTTCTATAATAAATAATAATTTAAAATTGCCACGCGCGATCATGTTCTTCTTCGCCATGTCCCGACAAGATGGCTATCTCTTTTGCCCACTTTAGATAATTTACTGTATTGTTAGTCTACTGTAAAGCAGTATTTTATGTTGAAAAGAGAAGACGAATGTCGAAAAGAGATATTAATATGAGAGTTTCTAACAAAAAGTATAAGCCATGTTAATAATATGGGAGTTTCTAACAAAAAGCATAAGCCATGTTGATAATAATATTGACTGTGCTGACGGATACAAACAGAAAGGGGATTTCAAAAACGTATTTATACTTTGTAGGTACTTTGTAATGTAATGTTGGAGTTTCAAGTAGCAGTTCTAGCATTGGAAAGTGCTGCATGCTTCATGCAGCACTTTTTAATGCATGTTCTAGAACTTGAAAGTATAACGAAAGAGCTAAAGAGTCATCTCACATTATAAACGTTATTAAAAATAAACAACTTAACAAAATCCCAGAAAATATAAAAAACCTGCTCAAAGTTTGCAAAACTTTAATAAACTAAGTTTGTATAAAAAGGGTTATTATAATATTAAGGAATTTATGGGTGATAATAACGCCTGGGAATGAGGTGGTCACTACCAAACTATTTCTAATTTGTTTTGTGTTGTTAATTGTGTTACATACATGATTGTAGGAGTGGCGTAGCTAGGAGTAGGGCCTCGCAGGGCCTCCTAAATTCGATGCCCCCAGACTTTACCACAGATGACAAATTAATTTGATCACCTTTACGCTCGAAAAAGAAAGTCACAAATTTAAGTGTGTTTGTTTGGGGCCTCGCAAGAAGCCCCTCTTAAGTGCGACTGTGAGGCCGTTGTAACTACCTTCAAAGACCGCGACTGTTACATTAACCGAATACGAGATTGTCAGGAATTAATAGATATATGAGTAGGAGTGAGATTGAGAGGTTCTATGGGCTTGTTCTTCAATAAAGGTGACAACGCTCTCTTGAAGAACTACAGACCGATTTCCCTTCTGAGCCGCGTCTACGTGCTGTTTTCGAGAGTCATCACGAATCGTCTCGCGCGCAGACTTGACGACTTCCAGCCTCCCGAACAAGCCGGTTTCCGAAAAGGCTTTAGCACCATAGACCACATACATACCCTTCGGCAAATTGTACAGAAGTCAGAGGAGTACAATTTGCCACTATGTCTGGCGTATGTGGACTATGAGAAAGCCTTTGATTCCGTCGAAATTTGGGCGGTGCTGCAATCCCTTCAGCGGTGCCAAGTGGACTGTCGGTATATCGAAGTGCTGAAGTGCTTGTACAGTGGGGCTACGATGGCTATCCGAGTACAGAGCCAGAGTACGAAACCTATCCAATTGCAGAAAGGTGTAAGACAGGGTGACGTCATATCCCCGAAACTCTTCACCGCTGCATTGGAAGACGTTTTCAAGCTTCTGGACTGGAAAGGATACGGTATCAACATCAATGGCGAGTACATCACTCTCCTTCGATTTGCCGACGATATAGTCCTTATGGCAGAATCGCTGGACGACCTAAGCACTATGCTCAATGACCTCAATAGAGCTTCCCAACAGATAGGTCTTAAGATGAACATGGACAAAACAAAGATCATGTTTAATGTCCATGTCACACCTATGCCGGTAATTGTTGGGAACACTAAGCTCGAAGTTGTTGACGAGTATGTTTACCTTGGACAAATAGTCCGACTAGGTAAGTCCAACTTCGATCGAGAGATCAATCGACGGATTCAACTCGGCTGGGCCGCGTTCGGGAAACTACGACAAATGTTCTCGTCAGACATACCTCAAAACCTTAAAACGAAATTGTACAACCAGTGCGTGTTGCCAGTGATGACATACGTAACTGAGACGTGGTCCTTCACTGCTGGCCGGATGAGGAAGCTCAAGGTGGCTCAGCGAGCTATGGAGAGGGCTATGCTCGGAGTTTCTCTGCATGATAAACTCAGAAATGAGGATATCCGCAGTAGAACCAGAGTGACCGACATAGCCCAACGGATTAGTAAGCTGAAGTGGCAATGGGCCGGCCATATAGCTCGAAGAACCGACAACCGATGGGGAAAAAAGGTTCTCGAGTGGCAGCCTCGTACCGGCAGGCGAAGTGTTGGGCGTCCCCCCACTAGATGGAGTGACAACCTGGTGAGATGTGCAAGAAGTCGATGGATGCAGGTGGCTCAGGACCGTGCTTTGTGGCATTCCTTGGGCGAGGCCTATGTTCAGCAGTGGACTTGTGAAGGGCTGTAATGATGATGATGATGATGAGTAGGTATATCGTGTCAAAGCATGTTTGGTAGGATATGTCTATTGGGTAGATCCTTGGAACGAAAGTAAAGGGGCCTCGCTGATGCAACTTCGCCCACGTTTATATTAGTCCACGCCACGCCTCTAATTGTAAGCTGTTATTTAAAAAAAAGTCCCGCTGTGTTTCTTGCTGGTTATTCCAAGGATAAAGGTTTTTTTTCGAACCAGTGGTAATTAAACAAAAAAGTGACTTTCAATAAGTACTATTTATAATCTATATTGAATAAAAAGTCTCTGTTTTCGTATAATTATGAATTTTATATAATTATGAAATGAAATCCACAAGTCTCTCGTTAACAACGTTGTAAGAATTGAGAGTATGTCGACGAGGGTTACCCACCTTATACTCAGAATCACCAAACGGTATTTGCTTAAGGTCATACAGGTTTACGCACCAACCTCGGCACATCGCGATGAGGAGATGGAGGAAATGTATGAGGATATCTCTAGAGCCATGCATTCCTCCAAAACCCACTATACGGTGTTAATGGGAGACTTCAGTGCAAAACTAGGCACAAGAGAGAACGCTGAGCTGAAAGTAGAGAAATTTGGAATAGGGCAACGGAACCCAAGAGGTCAGCAGCTGGCCGACTTCATGGAGAAAGAGGGACTCTTTATGAAGAACTCTTTCTCCTAGAAGCAGTCCCACAGGAAATGGACCTGGTCGAGCCCCGACGGTTCGACAAAAATGAGATTGACTTCATTATGATGACCAGACGACAACTGTTCAGTGATGTCTCCGTGATCGCGAGGGTGAAAACTGGTAAGGATCACCGAATGGTTAGAGGCACACTGAACCTAAACGTTAAGTTGGACAGGTCTCGTCTAATGAAGTCAACGCTCCATCCCCCTCGTGCTCTAGTCCAAAGTCCTGAAACCTTTCAGCTCGAGTTACAAAACCGTTTTCAGTGCCTAGAAGACTACAATGAAGTGGACGATATAAATGATAAGCTCGTGTAAACTATCCATGCGGTCGGAGCTAAGTTCTGCAAGACCCGCCGGAGATAACACAAAAACTCTCTCTCCGATCACACTCTTAATGTCATGGCTCTTAGACGGGAGATGAAGCTACTTCTTCAACAGATTTGACAGCATACAGGCAACTGAACAGACAGATCTGCAAATGCATGATAAACTTAGAAATGAGGATATTCGCAGTAGAACTAGAGTAACCGACATAGCCCAACGGATTAGTAAGCTAAAGTGGCAGTGGGCCGGCCATATAGCTCGAAGAACCGACAACCGATGTGAAAGAAAGGTTCTCGAGTGGCAGTCTCGTACCGGTAGGCGAAGTGTAGGGCGACCCCCTACTAGATGGAGCGACGACCTGGAGACATGCAGGAAGTCGATGGATGCAGGTGGCTAAGGACCGTGCTTTGTGGCATTCCTTGGGGGAGGCCTATGTTGAACATATGAAAGACTGTAATGATGATGATGTTGATGATAATGATGAATAATACACGAGTCACGAACTCATCCGAACGACGTACGATCATCCACGAACACTGAATTTCGAAGGTTCGGCAGATTTTTTGCCGAAACCGAAACTAGATTTCTTTGCCGAAACTTGCCGAAACCGAAACCGAATCTTCGGTCGGTCACTAGTGTTTAGTTTGCTATATAATTTATATACCAAAGAGAGAAATCGTTAGTAATTGAATTGAACTTATTTCAAGTAAATTGATTGAATTTTAAATAATTTATGAATACTACTAAAGGACCTAATGTAGGGGACTCAGTAAAGTCGAATGCCAAATACATATGACAACCTAAAATTTAAGTGTAATTAAATTGGTTACATGTCAACAGTGTTAATTCTTTTTGTAGCTTTGTGTATTTATTAATATTTTTTTTTTAATTTTACGTTTTTATTTTTCATGTAATTTATTGCTCCCGACAACAACCCCAAAATCCCGACATTTTAAAATTTTGTCCAGATATTTTGGCCTTCCGATCTGGCAACCCTAGGTACAGCAAACTAAAAAATTAGAACAGAGGAGGACGCCAAGATGTTTTATAATTCATTATTATTATTATATCATTCATTATTATTATATCATTTATTATTTTTAGTCCATAATTATTCAAATTAATCATTCATTTATTTATAGTATTGCATTTGTCATTCAGATATTCATATAAAGTATAATAACATTGATTGATTAGAAATGATGAGAAGAGCTTCATTTTAGAGGGTGGTAGCAATAATTTATTTTCATGTCTAAAACTATAAGCCGTACTTTTAGTTTCTCTTTTTACATATAAATTAGGGTATTTTCGCACGAATTTGCATAATTCCAATATATAAATACAACTTAAAGTAACAAGTTTAAGTTTCTTAAAATGAGGACGACAAAAATCAAAAAAAATCAAAAAATCAAAAATGTTTATTCTGTAACAATAAATTTACATCATCAGCAGTACACAGAGTTCTCCTTTTAAGTATTTTTCAATACTTGTGACAGGAAAACTCGCTCTTCCATAATTAACATACAATACTTGTAGTTACAAGAATAACATAAAATTCATTTCCATTTTATAAATTAATTTAAAAAAAATAAAATATGTGTGTGTGTGTGTGTATGCGTGCGTTTGTGTGTGTGTGTGTGTGTGTGTGTGTGTGTGTGTGTGTGTGTGTGTGTGTGTGTGTGCGTGCGTGCGTGCGTGCGTGCGTTTTTGTATGTGTTTGCGTGATTGCACGTGTACGCACGTGCTTTGTAGGCCGTGTTATTTTAACAAATTTTCGATTTCGTGATAATCTTTCGATTTGAGCCATTCAATAAGAAGTTTCTTACATTCTTTACTAGTTTTTGAATAAATATTCAATTCTTTGTTCAAGTAATTGTACAAATAAGACGCCTTTTTTGCCTGTTGCCGTCTAGCAAATGCTGTTTTAACCGGAGCACTTGGAGCTACGTTAGTTTTTCTCCTTTTATTTTTGACTTCAAGATTATATGCAAGGGACTTGTGTAGCTTAAGAACTATATTTAATATGTATAACTTGCGAACTGTAAGAAGATCACACAGGGCGTATAAATCTTGTGTTGGGAATCTGTAAGGCTTAAAATTCATAACTTTCAGTAATGATCTTTGAATTCTCTCTAAATCCAAAAACTTTGTTTTCGTAGCACCTCCCCATATACTAATACAGTATGCCAGAACTGATTGAACTAAAGAAAGATACACTTGTTTTAATATCTGAGTTGTTGTGAGATGTCTTAAAATTTTGAAAAACCATATGAATTTTCTAATTCTTGTCATTAAAAGTTCGATGTGTAGATACCAGGATAAACGCTGATCCAATATTATTCCAAGATATTTTGTGCTGGATACCTTGTTTATATATGGGCATGAGCAGTTAGAGCTATTATGGTCAACACAAGAATGAATTTTAATATTAAAATTTGGTTGAGTCCTATTGTAGTTAGTAAAACATATATAGTTTGTCTTAGATGTATTCAGAGTTAACAAATGTATTCTTAACCACTCCGCAACCTTGGCTAACCCTACTTCAGCGCTGTGCCGAACATCTTCCCAGGTTCGACCACAAAATACCAAAGCAGTGTCATCTGCATACGAGAATAAGTGCCCATTTTGAAGCGATATTTTACAAAGGCTGTTTACGTAAACCAAAAATAGAGTCGGGCCTAAAACACTCCCCTGTGGAACACCGTAGGTAATGGAAGAGTCATGACTACAGTGCTCTCCTATTTTGACCCGTTGTCTACGGTTTGTTAAGTAATCTTTAAATAAGTCTAGGGGTTTACCTCGTATGCCTATATGTTCAAGTTTATTTACAAGAGTGGGGACAGAGACGCTATCAAAGGCTTTTTTTATATCGAGAAAAACTGTTAAACATTTCTTTCGTTTGTCAACTTGGTCAATAATGAGTGACGTCAGCCCTGAAATAGCGTCTTCTGTGCAAAGTCCTCGTCTGAAGCCAAATTGTGACATTGAAAGTATATTATATTTATTTAAGTAATTAATCAAACGGTTATTTAACAATTTTTCTAAAATTTTGGATATTGCGGGTAGAACTGATATAGGTCTGTAGTTACTTGGATCGCATCTATCTCCACCTTTATATACAGGGGTAATTAATGCCAACTTTAGAGCAGTAGGAAAAACGCCATCCCTAAAGCAAAGATTAACCAGGTGTGTTATTATGGGTACTAATATCATATGGGCCTGTTTTAGAAAATTGGTGGTAATATTGTCATATCCAGGGGCACTCTCTGTTTTAAGGTTCATCAGTATCCTCCTAACTTCCGAATCATCAGTCTCCAGCAAAGCAAAAGATGAAGCATGTGAGCTTACTGTTTTATCCGCAGTGGAAATGTTAATAGAGTTAAATTTTGATAAAATATCCTCCGCCAAGGATTTCCCAACATTAGCAAAGTAACTATTAATCAAATCAACGGATTCAAGAGGGGTCGATCCTATTTTTAACAACTCTATATTTTTATGTAATAATTGCTTGCGGTGTGTGATATCATTAATTGCTTTCCAGAGTGTTTTAGGGTTTCCGGTGGCATTCATTATCTGTTCTCGCTCATATTTGCGCTTAAGTTTTTTAATTAAACTGTTGCAGTGATTTCTATAGCGTTTATACGTGATCCTTAACACTTCATTTTCTGGATTAGATTTTAATTTTAATTGCATATTATTACGGTTCCTAATGCAACGTAGGACACCTTGTGTCATCCAGGGTTTTATTGTTCGACTTGTTTTGGGGACTAATTTTAAAGAGGTATTTTTTAATATAAGTGTTTGGATTTTATTTGTGAAGAGTTCAGTTAAAATGTTAGAATCACAACATAAAAGCAGATCTTGTAAATTAGTGCTTTTCAGGCTATTAATAACATTTTCATAATTGACTGACCTTTTGTATTTATTACTAAATGCAGTTTTATTACAAAAATTATTTAACTTCAGGAAAGTCATATAATGATCTGTGATAGTTGTGTTTATCACTATGATTGTTGCATTCGATTTATTTGTATCTATTTTTAACATACAGTGATCGAGACAGTTGTTACCTCTCGTAGGTATCGAGTGTCCTGGAAGCAAGCCGTGTGTACACAACATATTTAAATAGTTTAGTCTATTCATCCTTTCATGTGTACTTTCATTACATTTGTGTATTATATTAATGTTAATATCACCCGTCAAAACAATAAGCTTACACATTTTTAAGGACTCTAAGTAAAGACTAAGAGAGTTGATAAAACTTTCAGCATGGATGTTAGATGGTGAGCGATAAATACCAATAATAATGTAGTCATTAAATTGAATTTGCAGACAAGACGCTTCTAATAGCGAAATTTCCTTGACACTCACTGAATGCTTATTATTAATATAAGCAGTCACACCATCACAGTGATTTATGTGTTGTGTAGTATTATAGGACGTATAATTATTTAACATGGGAACAGGTTTGTTCTGGTCTAACCAACACTCGCTAAGGATAATAAAATCAGGCTTTATTTTAAGTTGAATAAGATTTAAGTGTAAGTCATCAAAATTTCTATAAATACTCCGAATATTTTGTGATATAATAGTTATATCGGATTTATGTATTATGTGCTGTGTTATAAAGTCTTGGACACGACATTCACTGGACTGTGCAATAACTATATTGTCTAATTCATGTAAAGTATTTAAGGAACTATCCATTATCAGTATTAGATACTTGATATATAATTTGAAATACGTGTCTTAATTCTAAGTGTTTATGTTTTGATGTATTTATATATTTGAAAAATGATTTTCGAAGAGACATTAATCGTAAGATTGTGTTCTGTGAACGTGTGAGTTTGTGTATATTTGTTTGTTGCTGAGACATATTTGTGTAGTATTGTAAGAATAATAAAATAATAAAATTAGTATAAATCTTGAACATAGGTAAAATCAATAACAGTATCAGAGACGAAAGGTATGGAAAACATTTTAAGATAAAAATTATTAATAAATAGAAAATAGCATGTAATAGCGACATTGTAAGAAACATTACAGTCGGTGTACCTTGGTTGAGAGACAAGGTTTCAGGTAGTCAGATGGCAGGTGGTGCTGGGGATTGGCCTGTCAATAATTGCTGTATTTGACTCTCGTTTTTAATCATAATAATACGAGAGTGTTCATTTTCTCTTACATATACCTTGCCGTAAGCGGTCCAACAGAACTTGTATTGTTTTGATTTGGCTAAGTCTCGTGCTAGAAAGTATAGGCGTGCTCCTCTTGGGGTTAGGTGTTCTGACAAGTATATCGGGGTGTCTTCTTGGGTTTTAAATCCAAGATGTTTAGCACACAGCTTACTTTTATGTTTCACGTTGAAGGATTTAGCATATTTTAATATATTGTTCTTTAATATAGTAGAGTTAGTTTCGACAACAATAGGTGAGTTTTTTTTGTCAGCTGTTTTTGGCCTTACTCTGTATATGTCTTTGACATCTGATTTAGAGATGTTGTAATCAATTGTCTTCGAGAGGTTAATAACCATCTCGATAAGGTCTTCTTTATTTTCGCTAGGCTTTTTTGGGACATTTTTAATTTCAATACAAGATTTTCTACTGTCTATATGCAATTCCTCCAATTTAGTTTCTAGCATAGTAATATGGTTCCTGTCCTGCTTTGCTTGAGTTTCCAATTCGTTAACTCTCTTCCAAAGTTCCTCATTTTGCGTAGTAAGGTAAGAAATCGAATTTTCAATATTATAATTTGATTGCTGTATGTCTTTAAGTAAGGTATTGACATTTTTGAGCTCTGCAGCTTGCGAAGCAAAAAAGGATGTCATTAGCTTTCGCATTTCCTCTTTAAAATCATCCATTTGATCAGCAATCGAGATTTCTACCTGGTCCCTACATCTCTTATTACGTTGAGAAACAAATTTTGGCGGTGAAAAGCGGGATATATCCGACTCTGACGCAGATTTGTTTAAAATAATGTCCGTTTCTACTAGGTTGATAGAACTGCTAGGAGGTACATCCTTCACCAGAGAAGGCGGCAACTGTGTTGTCTCAGAGCGCATATTTTTTTTAATAGGTGTTTGCGGTGGAGTTCTCTTTAGCGGCATCGTGTACCAGGGTATAAGAGAGTACAAACAGTTATCGTATTAGTGTACGCAATCTAATTAAATTAACCCTATAAGATTAGGGATCAACGTATTCTGGTGGTAATCGACGTTTTCATACAAATTTAATTTCCGTCCAGTATACCTAGACCTCTGTACTTTGACAAATAGTAATGGATGTTCTTACAGTTTTGGTTGATGCGCTCCTCCGTTATTGGACAATCCTCGTAACACCTCTGGAGGCGTTAACAGCAAGGTACTGGGCGTTGCTGTTCCAGGTGATGACACAGCAAAGAAGACAAGGACGGCGCAGCTAGCATAAAGATCTCCTCGCAGTTATACACTCCTATTATTATGGCTTGATTTATTTTGCAAATTTGTTTTAATAATTAAATCAAAATAGTATCGCGGTTTAAGCATTTAATACGTCTGAACTCCTCAGAGGTCCGGGGGAAGAGGACAACTTTCAGTACTTTCAGTTTTTCATGTTAGACATAATGCGAATTAGCTTTTTCTGTAAGATGAAGATGGTGGGTGCATCTGTACTGTTGCCCCACAGGATAATACCATACCTTAGTCACGCTCGTGCCAATCCAGTTACCAGTCTGTTTCATAAAACAATTACTAAATATGAGGATATAATCTAGACCCTCACACGAGTAGCTGTTCCCCCTTAACAGTCTCGGAAATTTGCATTCAACATAACTTATGAGAACCTTGTCTTACAATCATCAGGATTCACCGCGTGTAGGCAAGATGAACATTTTAAGAAACAGTTGGGATACTTTGCCCCCTTATACGAAGCATATTAACATATTTCTGAGTAATCTGAACAAATAGTTAGTGTTAAAAGTTACAAGTTATAACATCTAATACCTCACCTTTGCACAAGTTGTCCCCTAGTCTTGTCAAGAGGAGTGTCACCATCTTTATTGGCGAGCGATACTAAAGCACCTGCAAGCACTAAATCTTCGGCAATAGCACTGTAGCCCCAGAAACAGGCGTAGTGTAGCGGTGAGTTGCCATGCTCATTTGTAAAGTTAACGTCCACGCGGTTTTGGAGCAGCTGTAATTTGAAAACTTGCCCTGTATTATAAAACTTGTAAGGTATGTAGGGAGTTCATAGCAGAATATAATGATCGGCTAATGTAGGTTGCTCATAGTATTCTATAAAACGTTTGTACCCTTTTGTTAAGGGATGTCTCTTTTACTTATTTCTGCTGCCAAGAATAGGTACGCTGCTGGGTTCGTTTTAAAGAGGTTAGAGAGCCAGTATTATTACAGACTGTGAGACATTCCATCTCCTCAGAGGTGAAAGTTCATGGGCTGCAGTAGTCACTTACCATCAGGTGTAAAATGAAAATGCACCCGCTTTACTTATATATGACGGCTAAATACAGTGTCAGTGTCACTTCGTCACATGGGTTTTGTAAGTTGCAACTATTAAAACTGCCAGAAAAATAATATATTGTCCGGTGAGAGGCACCAGCTTTAAAAGTGTGAAGAAGGACGTACTGAGTTCATAAATCGGCCTGCCAAATGCGACTATTACAGCAAATCTTGAAAGAGGCCTATGTTTAGCAATCTTATAGGCTGATGATGAAAAGGATAAAAAATATCAGCTATGGACCTAATCATTTAGATATAGAATCCCAAATTATCTTATTTATTATGAGAATAAGATTAGCATGGATACATATGATAGTTTACCAAGAGCACAATAGGACGATGTCCATGGGCAGCAGCCAGGTGCAATGGGGTGTCATCTCCCATATTGGTTACATTTATCCGGGCACCTCTTCGAATGAGCATTTCCACAATTTTAATGTGACCTTCTTTGCAGGCCCAGTGCAGAGGACTGAAGCCATGATCATCACTACAACAAAAATTAGTTACTGTATTAGTGATCAAGACATAATTAGTAATTACAATTTTAAACTATGCTATTTAGTTTTTATTCACTTGAGACATATAAGTATGTTTGTATATAAGCTATCATATTTCAAACTAACTGCTATAAGAAAACAGAAATTTCTTAGGTAACCTAATTTATTGTTTTTTTAGTTGAAATAAATGTTGATTTACTGCTTGGCTTTTAAGATTCAGCCTATCTAATTAACTCTGCCATTGCCGATCCCATGCTCGGATGAGAAAAAGGAGGGGTGGTTCCGCCTGAGAGAGTGGGTTTATCCGGTAGACTAACACACCCACCTGCGCTAGTACCTGCGCAGTCGAGCGCCGTACGTAGGGAGTCCTGGAGGGTTGAGCCGATCGTCACTAGTAATATAGTGATGAGAGGCAACACGCCCTCTTTGGTCCGGATTTCAAGCTAAAAGGTGGCCCTATCTGCTAGCCACAGGTAGGGAAATGGCCAAGCACTCCGTCAAAGGATCGCAAGCGGGGGACGTGGGGGTTGCCTAGTTTCCTGAAAAGGGCCAAGTGGTTGTACAGGCCATGCTGACGGAGCAAGTGACAGTCATTCAGGCAACGGAGATGGGCCTTTTCAGCCCTGTCTGCCAACTGGATCGAGCTCCCAGTGTCGCGCTGTGAGCCAACTTCGCGTCCCTATATTTCCATGGTAATCCTAACGCCTGAAATTTCTTTTGTTTTAAAGTAGGGTGTGCCCTAAGGTGCGGGCTCGATAGAGGGTGGGAAATCGGGGGGACGAATCTTAAAATTAAATCAATAATGGACGCTTTAAGGCCCAAAATAAAAGAAGGAGAGGTGTCAGAAGTGGCACAAACACTCAAGGAGAAATCTTCAGTAAAAAGGCGACTCCTCAGAGCACGTCATCCAGTGTAGGTGACCTTTCAAGGGAATTTCCACGCTGGAGGCTCCTAAAACCAGTTCGTCGGAGCTGGATGCGGATAGGGAACAAGGGACTGCGAGTAGAAAATCTTCCACCGTATCTCTAAGAACGGAAGACCTCTTCTCAGCTGCCTGGCAATTGGTGAACCGTAAAGGAAAAGGTAAGGCACCCAAAAAGGCGACTAACCGACCCGACCTACCATCAAGTGGGTCTATCCAGCCAGGGAGCAGAAGAAAGGTAAAGAAAAAGAACAGGAAGCAGAGAGAGAAAGCCCGCAAAGGAAGGGCAGAGCTGGCTGCTCCCAAAATAAATACTAAGGAGGCTGGTCAAGCTACTGCTTCTGAGGTGCTTGGACCTGAACCTAGTAGTCGTACTGAAACTAGAAAGGACAATAAATAATCCATCCCAAATTCCCAAGTGGAAGGTGCCGTTGCTGGGACCGGTTCCAAGAAATCCGCTAGAAAGCAGAGAACATCCAAGTTTCCTGGTAAAAAAGAAAGAGCAGGAAAAAGGGAGCTGGACGAGATCACCTCGGCGAGATGCGAGTATAAAAAGGTTTGACTCGAACAGCAATTCAAGGCTAGAGATATAGACCATAGACCAGCTATGCTTCCGCAGTCAAAGCTGAATTGTGTGTGGCCCTAACGTGTGCGCGTACAGGTCACATCAGAAAAGAAGTAGCTGAATACATCCTCGTATCTATCCAGAAGAAGATGATCAGTGAGGCTCGGAGTAGCCAAAACCCTGAGGCGTCGGGACCAGTCTTCAGAGGCATACCCGTCTACACGAAGGATGTCCTAAAGCTGTGGTGCAACGACCAAAAGGCTTTGAATTGGTTTCAGGGGAATATCGCTACCCTCGACCTCAAATCCAACACCTCGCTGGTCATCACGATGCCGTCGGAGATACCACTAAGGGTCAAATGTGGTATCCTCATCCCAGACGCCCAGGGTCTTGGAAAAACTAACGCGACATTAGTCGTGTGCTGACGTAGCAGATCCGCTGGGTAAATATAAAAGATTGGCTGCTATTCAACGCCGATAAAAAGACGGAAGGGTGGTTCTTCGTTGTTTCGGTGCCGGAGGATCATATCCTGACCCTGTTGAAAGCCGGACGCCGCCTCGAATGTGTATGTGAGGCGGGCTACGTAAAATTCTATTGTCGTGGAGGAAAACTTTATGACACTCCACAGAGCAAAGAGGCTGTAAACAACCCAAAAGCCGTGTATACTGGTGCCATGGACATCTAGGCAGCAGAATCACTGGACCCGAATATCAGTGATAAAACGGCCTGCACAACCGAGTCCCAGCCACCAGCGCAGATCGGGCTCAGTGGCAGTTTACTGAGTGACGAGTAGGGCTGCACTTTACCGTCTAACTCCGACGATGAGAACCTAGATATACTAGCAGGTTTTTGAACGAGGGCGGGGAGGACGCGGTCAATGATGGCGTGCCCTACGTCCAAAAATAGCCTCGTGCAGGCCAATCTCCACCAGAGCGAAACGGCTCAATTACGCAAGTTGTTGGAGGCTCAACGGACAGCCATAGCCCTAGTCCAAGAGCCGTGGGTTGGGGCAGGTAAAATCAAAGGCCTAAACAACCTAAAAGGTAAGTTAATTTACAACTCAGAGGACGACAAACCTAGAGTGTGTATTGGAATACTACTAAAGTTATCTGTGCACAACCATTAAGAAATTTCTGTTCCAGAGACATGTATGCCGAAGCATTACCAAACACACAGGAGGAAAGAATGGTCGTCGCCTCGGTCTACATGCCGGAGGAAAACACTCCTCCCCCTCATGACCTCGCCAGGCTGGTGCAATTCTGAGAGGGCCGGACTAGAAGATATAATCGGGACGAATTCCAACGCGCATCATCCCCTCTGGGAAATGGAAAAACCCAATGAACGAGGTAAGGTGTTTAGTTTAGTTTAAGACGGGCTGTATTCCGCAACTCCACGTCTAAGCGCGTATTTTGCATGTGGGCAGGAATAATATAATTATTCGAGCCATAAGATCTCCCCGAAGAAGTTCAACAGTCCTTTGATGTTGCGAGCAACTTCGGAGAGTGATTTTTTTTTATAGGAGAAGGGGCAAACGAGCATGCAGCTCACCTGATGCTAAGTGACTACCGCCGCCCATGAACAACTGCAACACCAGGGGAACCAGGGAAATTGCAGATGCGTTGCCGGCCTTTTAAAAAGAAGTAGGCTCTTTTCTTGAAGGTCCCTAAGTTGTATCGGTCCGGAAAAATCGCTGATGGTAATCGAATCCACAAGGAAGTTGAGCGAGGAAGAAAACATCTTCTAAATCGCACAGTGGTAGACCGCCAATCATCCAGATGGTGTGGATGGTATCGGGAGTTCTGCCGCGATGTGCGTTCGTGAAATTTGGCGGCTGGGATTAATCCGAACAATTCCTCAGAACACTCCCCGTGGTAAATGCGAAAGAAAATACAAAGGGATGCAATATCTCTTCGCAGTGCCAATGAATCGCGCCGATCGGAAAGTACTCGGTCGTCGACGATTCGAGCCGCTCTGCGCTGGATGCGGTCAAGTGGAAGGAGCTGGCACTGGGGAGCCCCTGCCCAGAGATGGAAACAGTATTCCATGTAAGGCCGAACAGCGTTGGTGAAAGCACACAGCTTTGTGGAACACCAGCGTTAATAGGGTTGTAGTCAGAGCATGCACCGTCTACAACGACTACTCGACCTTGATGGTCCGATCTGCAAGGAAGCTGGTGAAGCAATTGCACAATTTCTCGGGAAGCCCATAGAAAGGGAACTTCGAAAGAAGCGCTTTGTGCAAACCCGATCGACGGCCTTTGCAATGACCAAAGTAACGGCCAACGCCTCCCCCTTGGACTCTACTGCCTCCGCCCATCTATGAGTCAGGAAGACCAGAAGATCACCAGCTGATCGACCCCGACGAAAACCGTATTGGTGGTCACTAATCAGCTGGTGATCCTCAAGGTACCGCATGAGCTGGCAGTTAATAATGGATTCCATTATTTTGGAGAACAAGGAGGTGAAAGCGATAGGCCTGTAGTTGGACGGGTCTGAGCGGTCGCCCTTTTTAGGGATCGGGTGGACAAAAGCTGTCTTCCATGATTTCGGGACTACGCCTAGGGAGTAGGAGTACCGGAAAAGACGCGTTAGGACTGGTGCCAACTCCGGAGCACACGTCCTCAGCACAATTGGGGGGATTCCGTCAGGCCCACTCGACTTATGGATGTTCAGGTAGAGGAGTGCTTTGCGAACCGAGCGCTGTGAGAACCGCACATACGGCATGGAGCACTCACACCGCGGGATGGTCGGCGGTGTATTCCCCCCGTCATTAAGAGTCGAGTTGGACGCAAAAAGGGGACCTAAAAGGTCGGCTTTGTCTTTTGCAGCGTGGGCCAGTGAGTGGTCTTTCCTGTGCAGAGATGGTAGTGATGGCTTACAGAAATTCCCTTGGACAGCCTTGGCGAGAGACGAGAATACACAGGTTCCCGAAGGAAGGCGAACTAGTTTCTCGCCAATTCTGCCTATGTGCTCTGACTTTGCCTTGGCAATAACTCTTTTGAAGGACCTGGAGGCGAAGTTATACTTCTTTTTAAAAATGCTGGTGTTTACATCCCGAGTCGCCGAAGCCGCAGCCTAGGCTTGATAAGTCCTGCTTATTGCGTAATGCAGTCTTACAGGAGCGACCAAACCAAGGTTGAGATCTGCCTCCGATGGGTACCACAGATGATGGAATAAATAGTTCCATTTCCTGTAGCACCTGACGGAGTCAGCAACGGCGCTGGGATCATCCGGCGAGAAGCAAACCCGCCCCCATGGGTAGGATGCAAAGAAAGACCGCATTCCGTCCGTATCCGCCGACCTATAATGCCAAATACGGTGGCAACCTGCAGAACGCAACCGCGAGGGGAACGTGAGTGGCACCACACTCCGGATCAGACAATGGTCCGAATAGCCGAGAGGGGCATCGACGGAAACCTGATATCCGTCCGGATGAGAGGTCAGCAGAAGGTCTGACAGGGAAGGTGTATGATCCTCCACATCTGGAATCCGCGTAAGCGAAGTAACCAGTTGTGTCAGATCATATGCCAAGGCAAAGTCATAAACAGATCTCCCCGCATGATCGGTTAAACGTGCACCGAGCCATTCGGCGTGGTGGGCGTTGAAATCGCTAAGGATCATGATCTCTGCGGATGGGACCTGTTGTAGCAAGGAATCTGTAGCCATTTGGACGTGGTCGATGAGTCGGTCTGTTTCGGCATCACCTATAGAGGCACCCGTAGACGCGCGGATGGTCGTCTCTGTCTACGCGTAGCCAAAGGATGGACAGGTCCGAACCTTCAAGACTGCCGAGGCGTCGAGAACAGATGTCCTCTCTGACATACACGCAAACTCCAGCCCGAGGCACAAAGGAGTGCTCCAATTTGTACCCCGGGTAGGAGTGATACGAAGTATCAGCTGGAGAAGACACCTCGGTCAGAAAGAGCAAGGCCGGCTTCCCCGTCTCGAGCTGGTAGTGGGCGGCGTTTTAGATTCGAGTGAAATCCCCTGATGTTTCAGAAATTCACGGATAGCGTGGCAGGAGTTGCCTTGGTATTGTTGCTCAGTTTCGCCCGAGCAGTTATGTTTTTGAGCGGAATTTTGTCCCCCCCCCCCCCCCAGAATACGCGGGGCAGCCTGAGAACTCACGCTCAGGAGTTGAATAACATGGTCGTGGATGCTCAGCGAGGGATTCGCCAATGGTGCTTCCGGCCACCTGCACTAACCACACGAAATGCAGAAGCAGAGCTTCTACTTCACGCCGGTATTCTGTGAGGTCGTGGTACCAAACGGACATCTACATCTATCCTCTATTATAAATCAAAATGTAGGTGCGTTGTCACCCGTGAGGACTAAGATGGAATGCCTCATTTCCAGTAAAAAGGGCCTCCAGCCACCTGCACTCACCAAGCGCAACGCAAAGGTAAACCTCTACTTCACGCTGGTATTCTGTGAGGTCGTGGTACCATCCCGGTTCGAGCCGGCCCATACGTGCAGCAGCAAAAACGGCCGCGTGGCTTTTCCACCGTTAAACCGATCCTGGCGTCGGCGTCCCAAGATGTTTAGCCCTGTATACAGCGACCTCCGGACATGTCAGCAACACGTGGCCCGCCGTATCTTCCTCCCCCAAACATGCCCTGCGCAGGGGAATCTGTAACATCTATGGTAAATAAATGTTCCTTAAAGGTGCTGTGTCTTGTGATAGCACTTGTTAATATCCTGATCTGCAGCTTGTTCAGTCTTATTAGAACCTTGGTTAAACGACTGTTGATTTCAGGCAGGGCCTCCCTAGCTTGTCTACAGTCTACTAGTTTTTCCAAAGCTGAGCTTGTTGATTAGTGAAGTGTCTACATATCAGTAAACAAATGTTACGAAAGGGGATTGATATGATTGGTTCCAGCCTTATAGTGGCCAGAGCCGATCCTCTTCTGGTCAGTTCATCTGCTATATTGTTGCCTCTGGATCCACTGTGTCCCTTTATCCATTGCAGAGTCACATTGTTTGCATTCATTTATTAGTCCCCAGATCACCATATTGCAACTCAGAGCTTGTAGTACCGCCCTACTGTCTGTCAGTATTCTGATGGAGAAGTCATTAACCTTCCTAGTATCTATTGCTATGGCCACTTGAATGATACCCATAGATTCCACCAGAAAGATTTTATTGTAGGTGTTGTAGGTACTCAGTAGTAGATCCCTAAACAATTTGTATTCGATGAGAAGTATAAGATACAATTAAATGAAATCAGCTGGAGGGATTAAGCCCAAAAGAGCTTAGTTCCGATGGTTGTAAAACAAATGAAGGTGTAGGAACTGGAACTTTCTCTGAAGACCTCAATATCCACATATGCACACCGCTGGGTACCTACAACACCTACAACACAGTCTTTCTGGTGGAATGTATGGGTATCATAAAAGCGGCCTAGCAATAGATGCTAGGAAGGTTAATGACTTCTCCATCAGAATACTGACCCACAGTATAGGGCGGTACTACAAGCTCTGAGTTGCAATGTGGTGAACTCAAGACTAATATATGAATGCCATCAACATTTAAATGAGGTATGTAAACACAACAATGTGACTCTGCAATGGATAAAGGGACACAGTGGATCCAGAGCCAACAATGCAGCAGACAAACTGGCCAGAAGAGGAGTGGCTCTGGCCACTATAAGGCCGGTACCAATCATATTAATCTCCTTTGGTAACATTCGTTTACTGGTACATAGACACTTCACTAATCAATACTCTCAACTTTGGAAAAATCTAGTAGACTGTAGACAAGCTAGAGAGGCCCTGCCTGAAATAAACAGTCACTTAACCAAAGTTTTAATGAGACTGAACAAGCCGCAGATTAGGATAGTAACAAGTGCTATCACAGGACACGGCACCTTTAACAAACATTTATTCACCATAGGTGTTACAAAAAGGCCCCCTGTGCAGGGCATGTATGGGGAAGGAAGAAACAGCGTCCCACGTGTTGCTGACATGTCTGGAAGTCGCTGCATACAGAGCTAAACATCTCAGCATGCCGGGATCGCTCCCCAAAATTGCTTGTAACATCAGAGGACTGTTGAACTTCTTCTTGAGATCCCATGGCTTGAATAAATGTTATTCCTGCCCACACACAATATACACGCTTAGATGTGGAGTTGTGGAGAACAGCCCATCGTTAACTAACTAACTTCAGCCTATGTATGTCTCACAGATGGGCACAAGCCTCCTCTCATTTAATGAGAGGGTACGGCAGATTCCTCGTCTTCAGATTTTGTTTTATAGGATAGGGTGACAAACAAGCACACAGTCCACCTGATGGTAAGTGGTTTCTGTGACCCATAGACATCTACATCTATCCTCAATAAAGAATCACAATGCAGATGTGTTGTCACCCGTGGGAACTAAGATGGAATGCCTCTTTTCAAATAAAAAGGGTCATCGGTTCTCCACACTCACCATACAAAACACAGCAGTGTTCAGCTGCTGTTTTATGCCGGTATTCTGTGATCCTTCCTCGATCCAGTTGAACCATTTGTGCTACAACTATACTATTAATGTAGCTGCAGCATGGCTCTACCACGTATAATTTTTTTTCCATAAATGTAAACTCAGTATGATAGTACTTTCACTACCATGTACATGAAAATAGAAAAGCAGCAGAGGGGGAGCACCTTGGTAGCTCCGGGGCTAAGCACTCGCTGTATATTTCACAGTACACAAGCAACCTGGTTTCAATCCCCGCCAACACCAATGAGATTATTAATTGCAATTTTAAGTGCTTATTTACCATATTCTCAGCGGTGAAGGAAAACATCTTGAGGAAACCTGCATGTCTGAGAAATAAGGAAAAATAAATATTTCAAAGACATCTGCTGAGCTGCCCCAAAGCCTGTTAATGAGTGAACTTCATATTTCCATGCCCTAAAATCCTCTCAGAAATGAGAGGGAGCCTGTGCCCAGCAATGGGACGTATATAGGCTGTAACTTTAACTTTCACACATTGCTGCCAGTGGAGATCAAATCCAAGCTGCTTGCATACTTTGAAATAATTCCAGTTATAGATATATTACACATAGTTATTCTTAGTAGTATATTTTTACATATTTACACATAGCACAAAATATTTAATAAAAATTCATATTTTAACTTTTTTATACAAAAATCCATGTCTATTTATATTATTTGAAAGCAATACTACTTTCAAGGCACTAAGTGAGATTAAAGGGATTACTGTTCCTCCCATCTCATGTAACCTTGCTCTCTGCTGCAACCCAAGTGGTTTACATCCCTCCATGGCTTGTTCCTATCAAATGGCTTGAGGATCGCTCTGCTAAAGACTACTTAGGATACAACTTTAGTGGACTGCAGGAGGTATTTCCCCCTGATCTGCACAAATCTGTGTAGGGACGACACTGACACATTACATTAACAAGTACAACTACACGTAAAATTTTGACCACCGTAGAGTATACGTGATATATTAATCTTACCCTTGATTCATATCATGTTCTGTATCATCCAACCAAACTCGCACCTGCAAAGCATTTCCTTCTCTACACCACTGAAATATGTCTTCCATTTTATTTCTTCAGTATTTCTTTAAAAACTACAAATATTTATCGAAACGTCCGATCTTGGTATATAAATAATTATCATATGTTAACTGATAATCAACAGAAAAAAACAATAATAAAGTGATACCACTGCTTAGATAAAAACTAAGAAACTACTCTGTGATTGCGAATAGTTTGTGACCCAAAGAGACTGATATTATGACCAAATATTACTCATTCTATGATAGTTTCCTCAGACATTTCGCAATCACCAAAAATAAAAACACAGTCACAGACTGAATAACCACACAGATAATAGTCGATGAAAACAGCAAAGACCAAAGAGTATACAATGTAGACTACGTAGTAGGCATGAGTAATAGTCGTGTGTATCTGTGTGTATCTCTTTACGGAAACGACTCACTGATCCGGATCACTGAAGTGATTCAAAAGATTGGTTCTGTAACAATCATTTGGATCTGAAACAGTGAAACATTACTTTGCTCTCTGCTCATTTCGCGCGACGCATCGCTTGCAAGCGACTGAGCCATGAGCGAGAGAGACATATTGAGACAATGATTAACTTAACTACTGACTCGTGAGCGGGCGAAATAATTATAAACCATACAAGTCAGATAGAGATAACAAAAATGAGAAGTGTATCACTCAAGTCGTACGGATTTTCGCTGTCGTTACTTATGCACGTAAAAATTACCACTAAGGCGCTTACGTATCAAATACTATACGGTCGTTTTTTGTATGTAATGTTTGCATTAACAAGTTGTCATTTTACGTTCAAATTGTCTATGTTCATTAGCGCCAGTTAATGAAAACATACTGAGTTCTGTTTAGGATTTCTTTACGTAGTGATTATTGTGACTTACTTTTTTCCTTTTCATCATAAGGTTAGAGTTATGAGACTTTACGAGAGAATTAAGTGTACATAGACAATGTTGTTTTACATTTTCGACTTTTTTTAAATAATGAATTGACATAATGACATTTTTCTTAAAGTATGAAGAAGGATCGATTTTATATACAATCTTTTAACAGTGGTAGAGCCACGCGGCAACTTTTGCTGTCGCACGGTTGGGCCGGCTCGATTCGCTTGGTGAGTGCAGGTGGCCGGAGGCCCTTTTTACTGGAAATGAGGCATTCCATCTTAGTCATAACGCATCTACATTTTGATTTGTAAAGAGGATAGATGTAGATGTCTATGGGCCGCAGCAACCACTTAGCATCAGGTGGACTGTGTGCTCGGTTGTCACCCTTATCCTATAAAAAAAATCTTATTACGGTACACAATAAATAACCTAAGCACTTTTATTATTGCCACATAACATTTCACTGGCTCAGTCAGTAATAAACGCCCGCGACGCAACTTAATGTATTGTATACCTTTTGAATCGATGATCCAAATGAGCCAAATGAAACATATCAGTGTTTCGGAACATTTCAGTGATCAAGATGCAAATGTTCCAATCGCAAAAATGATATACTTTGCCCACCTCCAATTAGTAATATCCAAGGAGGTTGTAAAATTATAACCTCCTTGGTAATGTCATTCTTACCCTATATCAAATCGTACCTATGTATTGGATTTGAATAACGGATATTGTATCTAATATATTTCAATATCTATATACCGGCTGAATTCTATGTGATTCTAAAAGAAAGTCAGTACTCAGTTCCGCATACGTTATTTTTGAACGATTTTGTTTTCTAAGTATTCGTTAATATCAATGATACTTCAAAATTTGCTGTGGTGTTGTAAGTATTTTTTTATAGGAGAGGGCGCAACCGACTATGCGCCTCACCTGATGGTAAGTGACTACCGCCGCCCATGAACAACTGCAACACTAGGGGATTCCCAGATGCGTTGCCGGTCTTTTAAAAAGGAGTAGGCTCTTTTCTTGTAGGTCCCTAAGTCGTATCGGTCCGGAAGAATTGCTGTAGTCCAAACAATTCCTCACAGCACTCCCCGTTATATTTATTTTATCTAATACACGTGTATATTTTAAAGTAGTGGTCATCTCGTTTTTGACTAACATACTCGTATTGTGGGTGCTATCCTAACACGGTATGTACATACAATTGCGTGATGCACCGGTGGTATGTTTCGAGTCTGGGTGTATTTGGTAACAACAAATGTCGTTACAAATCCGATATTTGGCCTTTTTATCAACGATGTCATATTTCTCTAAATAGCCCCATAACATGCTTGAAAATGGACGAGACATATTGTTTTATTAGGTATTTAGATTATATACAAGTACAAAGTTAAACACTAAACTTGAATGAATTAGTTAAATGAAATATATAGCACCTAATATTTATGTATCTATATGTTATATTACACGAAAACGGTTCAAACATAAAAAACTATGTTTAAGAAAACAAAAAAAATGTTACATTAAAAATTGACTTTAAAAATTTAGAAACCGATTTGGAACCGATCACATACGAAAGAGTCCAAAAAATTAAGTAATCTATATGTCACCTGTATTCAAATAACGAGACGCGATGCACTAATCTAAAAATAGAACACAAAAATCAAATTAAAGCAAATATGTACTTGCGGAAATATTATAATAAATTGGATTAAAAATAACATTCTAATAAGCACACCTTAAGATCTAAAATAGTTTATTTTGAAAACAATGCAACACCACAAAACAATAATAAAATAATACTCGATCGCGGGTACAATTTTATTGAAAATAATGTTTTGTACTAAATCGCATATCTCTCGGATCTACTGGTAAGGATTAATTTTACTATTAGGCGTAAGCGTTTTCCACCCTTTCGTTGTAAAGTAGTAATCGTCGTTCGTAATATCTGTTTCGGCATTCCGAACACAGCAAGTTCATATAAAATCAAGGACCAGTCCCGTAGTTTTCCGTACGGAATTTTGCGAGCAAAACGGGATTCCGAATGTGTCGCCGACCCATTTGGAATTCCGAAACGGAATACAGTATGTATGAGGCCGGGCAGTGCCGGCCTGAGGCAAGTTTTAGGATGGAGCGAGACCCAATTATGGCGCCCCTCTTGCTTACTCCTAATATACACCAGTTGCCGGCTTTATACACGTCCCACCAAGGTCATACACGATGCACGTACGTCAAGATGGACCGTGTATAGGATGTTTAAATAGTTAATACTACAGACTAATATTATGTTGCTAAGTTAATACCAGGTACCTGAACCCAGCCCCACTTGGATTTATTAATTTTGAGATTTTATTTATTTTTAATTGTTCAAACAAAAAAAAATTCGTTTTTTAATTATTTTTATTTAATTAAACCTTCATCATCAGCTCTGTAATGTTTGCCATTTCTCTTTGGATATTTTCTTTCAGGACGTCAATTGTCCGCGGGTTGGTTTCTTACTCTTTAGTCTTAAGATAACCCCATAAGAAAAAGTCCATTGGGGTCAGATCTGGACTAGGTGGTGGCCAAGGAATATCTCCTCTTCGAGAGATCACTATATTAGGGAAAAGTTGACGGACGACCGGCATAGCGACGTTAGAGGTATGGGCAGTTGCTCCATCTTGTTGAAACCAGGTCCGCGTATTGAAGCCTGGAAAATTCTGCAACTCTGGTGTAAAAAAGTCCTGGATCATAGCTACATACCGTTGTGAAGTAACAGTAAGCGCGCGGCCTCTGCCGTCCTCAAAAAAGTAAGCCCCTATAATGCCATGCGCTGACATAGCCGCCCAAACTGTTACTTTAGGGCTATGTAAGGGCTTTTGATATTTGCGATTTGGATTTTCGCAACTCCAGTAGCGACAATTTTGCTTATTGACATGGCCGTTGATGTGAAAGTGAGCCTCATCAGAGAATAACACGTTATTAAACGAAGTAAAGCGGTTCAACATTTCATTTGCGAAATTTAGTCTGTGGATAGTGTCAGTATCTTTTAATTCCTGTACTAACTGAATCTTGTACGGGTGAAGCTGTAAATCTTTCTTTAAAATTCGCTGTAACGATGTTCTGGGTAAGTTTAATGCACTGGAACGCTTACGAGTAGACTGGGTAGGATTTTCACGAATTGAGTGTTTCACTACATCGATGTTTTCTTCCGTCCGTAATGTCCTTGGTCGACCTGACCGTTGTTTATCCAACGTCAAACCACTCTCTTCGAACTTAATAACCCAGTTCTTAATCGTTTGAACACTTGGAATGTCTTTAAAGTTGCGTAAATTCTGATATTCTCGAAATTTACGCCGCGCAATGGTAGCCGAATCATTGTTTCGATAAAACTCGCGCACACAAAATGCACGGTCCGCACCGGTGAAACGCTCCATGGCGACTGAATTCCCAGAAACCGTCGGTACTCCCCCCGCACCGCGCGCGCCACTCATGCGCGCCTTTTGTATTTTATTCGAAATTTACATTTCTAATGACTTATGGGCCACCTTGTATAATACCTTCAAGAAAAGAGCGTACTCCTTTTTAAAAGGCCGGCAATGCATCTGCAATTCCCTCCCTGGTGTTGCAGTTGTTCATGGGCGGCGGTAGTCACTTACCATCAGGTGAGCCGCATGCTCGTTTGCCCCCTCTCCTATAAAAAAAATAATGTACTCTGTTGCCCCTAGTCTAGAGCTCGCTTCGCACGTTTTTATAGTCAACTTTTATTATTGAATTCTTCATTTACCGGGTTATGTGGAGTTGTGGAGTCATCTGTATGGGTAAAATAAAAAGTATTTAAAAATTATTTTGATGATGTTTTATTTTTGGGGTTTAAGTAATCTTAATTGTAGTTTATATACGTTTCAGTATGCGATTTAGCCCTTAATTTGGCAAGGAAAAAAAGTTGAAAATACCTATATTTTTGTTAATATTTATTTAGTAGTGAGTAAAAACATACGAAAAAAAATATGCTTACTTTCGCGAAAAATCAATGTCCACCACAACGGCCATTGCCAAATATGTAAAAAATGACTTGCTGGTTCCGGTAACAATTTCTGGCATTTTTTCCAGATACAAAACAGTCGTTTTTGTACAAACAGTTTTTGTACGTAGTAGAGCCATGCTGCAGCTATATTATGGCTGTAGCACGAATGGGTCGACCGGGAAGGACCACGCTCTCACAAAATACCAGCTTAAAATAGCAGCTTAACGCTGCTGTGTTTCGTATGGTGAGTGTAGAGAACCGGAGACCCTTTTTTACTGGAAACGAGGCATTCCATTCTTGGTCCTCACGGGTGACAACGCATCTGCATTTTGATTCGCAATCGAGGATAGATGTAGATGTCTATGGGACACAGCAACCACTTATCATCAGGTGGACTGTGTGCTCGTTTGTCACCCTTATCCTATAAAAAAAGGAAAAAGTCACGTCTGACATTTTATGCAGTATCTATTGTCCGTTCATCGTAACTTGACGGGTAAGCTGATTGGCAGCACTGTAATTTACAGTGTTGCATGCTTAGATATAAGAATAGCGTTCCCGAAATGTAGGTACAAGAATTATGGAACCGGAAAAGCATGTATGACATGCATGTCAAGCACGAGGTTGCCGGTTCAAACCTTGCTTATACAGTCAAAAGCACTTTGCGCGTTAGCTGTTAACTGTTAAGTTAAATCTTGAAAACCACTTTATTTAGTAGAATAATAAGGGCATTAATTTCATAATTTAAATTTTGCTACTGACGTGCTGATATAATAACTTCATATATATATAATGAAATTATTCATACGTCATTTGAAATAATCAGGATAAATTAATTAACACAGGGTAGTAAAGAATTACTTTATATAATTATGATTAATAAGGTGTAAAGGAATCATATTATCTTCTTCAATGTTACTTGAATGATCACTGTCACTATCACTTTCGTCACTATCACTGTCAACCCACAATAAAAAGCGATCACTTCCTTCATCCATTATTTTATGTTTGACTATGTACTCATCTTCAATTTTTATAACATGTGAGCACTCTTTTTTCCAAAGCTCGTTGTTTTTTGAGCCAAACACTTCTTTTATAAGTGATTCCACTTGATCGTCTTTCTGGCGGACTTTTTTCTCTGCGAAACGTCTCTTCACGACACTCCATATTAACTCAATTGAATTTAAATCCGCATGATATGAGGGCAGTCGCAAAACATTATGACCATGTGATTTTATTAATTCGTCAGCCTTGTATATGGGCTCTGTTTTTTTTATTAACTCATATAAAGCATTTTTTGTCAATTTAGGTGAAAACAACAGCCCCTTGTTTTGAAGTCACTCTACTATATCTGCTTTGAGGCTCGCCATCTTAGGGCTTTTATTTATTTATAAAGTATGATATGGTGCATTGTCCATTACAATCACACAATTAGATGGCAGGTTTGGTAAATCTTGTTTTTCCAGCCATTTTATAAAGTTGTCGCTATTCATATCGTCATGGTAGTCGGACGATTTTGTTTGTGACTTGAATAGCAGTAACGCATTATTAATGAAGCCGTCTGTAGTTTCAGCGTGTGCAATTATCCATCGTCTACCCGTACCAGAATTTCTGACCAATAAACCTTCTTCAGACTCTGACTGCCAACATTTTTGCATCCCATATAAGGAATGAATAAATGTTTCGTCTAAATAGATAATAGTCCGCTGCTCTTCTCGATATTTTTTGATTTCATTCAAATAATTAAATCGCCAGGCAGCTACATCTGTTCGCTCCATTAACATTTTTCGTTTGGACTGACACTTTTTTATTTATATCCGAGTCGTTTTAATATTTTCCATAGTGTAGTACGCCCACCTTCAAAACTTATTTCATCTCGCAATTCGATAAGTAATTTGTTTAACGTAGGAATTTCTTTTCGAACAGCGTAAAATGACATAATTTTTTGTCGAATTGCCCAAGCATCGAAGTCATCGATCTTCAGCTTCTTATCACGATTTGGTCGTTTTTTTCCAGGTGTTGTTACTTTTGGCGGACCAGGCACACCCAAATTTCAACTGAACTGGTCTCTCTTTACACTTTATTTCACTTTTTCAATACCTACACAATATTTGTAAATGATGTTTTATTTTCCCTATCCCGCATAATACGTTTTCCCGCTCAAGTCGCGATTTTGGCTGGGTCCCTTCAAAATCGTCGTAGTAGTATATCTATGTTTGCTGACGTTCTCAAATTGAGTAGAACGATCATAGGTCCCGGGGATGCTGACCTCCTGCAATCTGACTTAAGCAAACTCATGGATTGGTGTGCAATCAACGGAATGGTTTTAAATCCTAATAAATGCTACCACATAAGCTACACCAGAAAAAGACGCCCCATCACTACTATATACTCATTGGGTGACGTGACCTTGGCGGAGGTGAGGGAGATCAGGGACCTTGGTGTCTTGTTGGATTGTAAGCTGAAACTGACCGCACACACTGATAATATCATCAAAAAGGCGGCTCGTATGTTGGGATTCCTAAAAAGAAACGCAAAAGGCTTCCGATGTGTCCAAACTAAGAAGGTTCTTTTCAATGCACTAGTACGTAGCCACCTCGAATTTGCAAGTGTCGCATGGAGCCCAGTCTATAGTGCATCTTCTCAGCGAATCGAAACAGTTCAAAGAGTTTTTACAAGGTTGCTTGCTTTTTCGACTCCAGGCATATCGCATAGACACCCCTATAGTCAGAGGGTAGCATTTTTCAAAATGACGACCTTACGTGACGGATGTCTACAGATTCAGATGTCAGACTTAATGTTTCTACACAAGTTACTGCATAACAAAATCAAAAGTACGCATCTCCTCGATCGCATCAAATTAATTATCCCGTACAAATATCCCCGATATCCAATTCGCAAACTATTTAGCATACCTAGCCACAAAACAAATCTCGGCGCGCATTATCCTCTAGCCAGAATATGTAACACATACAATGAAATTATGACCAATGTACCGGACATTGACATTTTCAATGACTCTGCCCGATGCTTCAAAAAAAATTGACCAATTTCTTTTCACCCTCTCAGCACACACTCATTACTTATAGTTCGGCCGTTCAGAGAATGTGTTCCTGACACCTATCAGTTAGTCATGACTAGTGATGGGCACAACATAACACTGAGTTCGTTACCGTTCCTCCAAAATGAACCGCCGCGTTATTTTTAAGATTATTTTCGTTTTAAATTGGCGGAATCATTTAAAATTTATATTTTAGTAATTTAAGTGGAAACCAAAAAAAGGTAATATTAATATAATAAAATTGTTTTATTTATTCTTTGTTACAAAGTTACAATCTGTATTTCTATGCAATAAAGTACATTGAATTGAATGTGCGTACAGAATATTAATCAGACTCCGACTCGCTTGAGGAGGTGGTGTCTTCATCATCATCTTCGCCTACATGTATAATTATATTATTATCAATAACAGAATCAATCCTGATATCTCAGTCAAAATGTTCCACAATCAGGTTTTTAGTCTTCTCAACAACCTTTGCCCAGTCATCTCTTGTGACTTCCCCGCAGGCTTCTTTTAATAGGGTAATCGTCTTTTTCGTGCTGAATGGCGGGGAAGTATTGTGGCGGGCGGCGTAACCTTTTATTTGAGCCCAGATTAGCTCAATCGCGTTATATTGGCAATGATACGGTGGAATTCTTAGAACGCGATGACCGTGCTCCAGAGCCAGTTCATCGATTTCGTATCGCACATTTGCCGCTTTATTTTCTTTAACTAATTTAATTAGCTCTGGTTTTAGCATCTGCATATTTGCGTCAATGCCTTTTGCTTGTAACCAAGCCACCATTTCTTCTCTTTTATTAGCTTGGGTAGGTGGTTTCTGTATTTAAACAGAGTGATAGGAGGCATTATCCATTAATATTACAGAAAGCTCTGGTAGGCTGGGCAAAAGCACGTTCTGGAACCACTCTTTAAATGTAGTGGCCTTCATTTCCTCGTGGTAGTCATTTGTGGTTTTTGATTGAAATGCCAGTAACGCGTTCTCCACAAAGCCGTATTTTGAAGAACCTGCGTGGCATATTATCAGACGGGCTCCCTTACCCATTGGTACTTTCGACGTCGACGCTTGTGTATCATCCGTCCAAGAACGGGAAACCGTGTGATTGGCGTTTAGCCATGTCTCGTCAATGATCACGACATTATCCCAGTTATCAATATTTTTTTCTTCTCTCAAAAAACTTATCCGTTTTAAAATTATGTCGTATCGTTCTAATAAAATTTTTCTTTTGTCTGTTTTTTTATACGAAAAACCAATATCTTTTAAGATTTTGGTTAAAGCAGTTTTACCCCCGCTAAACAGTCCAGCTTCTCTTAACGATGGCAAAAGCTTCTTCCTGTTGAGATATTCATTTCTGGAATAGTAACCATATATATGATTTCTGATTGCATCGGCGTCAAAAGTGTCAATATCTGTCACGGGTTTAGTTCTACGTTTCTTCTTCGGAGTACGTAAAATATTATCTTCCGTGCCAGTAGAACCGAACTTTTCTTTATTAATATTTGTTATCGTTCGTTTGCTAACTCCAAGCGCCTGAGAGACGCGTTCTTGTACTTGTTCGACAGGTAACAGGGGTCCGCCATTTTGCCGCTCCCGCTCAAAGTAATCTTGCGGCTTGATGATTAACTCACGGACTCCACTTTTTAATGTTTGTCCACGTTTAGGCATTATTATGCACCAAAAGTAACAAGAACGCAATACAAAACACAATCGAAGTCCGATTTAGCGCCGATGTCAGTTTGAAAAGCAGAAACAGTCCATTAAACGAAAGCCGGGTAATCAAATAAAAACAGATCGAAAACACTTGAAGAACGTTGTATATGCGCACGAAACGACAACAGACGACTGTTTTAGCGTCACAAAATGGCGGCCCATAACGCCATTTGGGGTTACCATTTTCAACCTAAATATAAAAATGCTACTTTCTTTCGCGCGTTCGGTTTGGTCGTAGTTTTATTTTTATATTTAATAAAAGTTATCTTATAGTCCATTATTTACAAATTCTTAAAAAGAAAAACAAAAGGTATTATTTTATAAAGTATAACTGTATAAGAACATATTACGATACTGATATTGCCTGTTATTGTTAGCACAGCACTACAAATATAAAGCGCTTAAATAACCTTGTAATAGCGCAGTATAGATTTAGAAAAATATTGTTTTACCAAATTATTTGACACTCAGTTTGGCACAAAATTATAACATTCATTGATTATTGATATAATAATGTTGTTTTAATGCTCATCAATTGTTAAAACGGTAAACAACCAGCAAAAATATTTTTATCGTAACTGCAACGCCATTACAAAGTTACGTCGTCAGTTCAATCGCGACGTGTCAGGAACGCATTCTCTGAACGGCCGAACTTTAGTTAGTTTTTTCTTACTGTAAGTTATTTTGTATTAAGCACCATTATAATATAATAAGCTTGTGTAGCTACGGTAAATGTTGTGTATACCTGTAATTGGCAAACATATTTAACCATATACTTTTGTTATCGTGTTGTTTTTAATGTCTCATGTGTTTTGCTGTTGGTGTACCTTATAAATAAATAAATAATTAAATAAATAAATAGATAAACATATTTAAAATATGACCCACTACCATGCGGTACTGTAAAGGTTAGTATAAATCATTGTAACTGGTCACCCTATAAACATACCGGTCATGGCGGCAACTCTTGCACGAACTTGTTGCAATGGAACAATTAGCTTGTTTTCAGCCTTTTCTTTTTCACAAAATGCGTAAACTTGAAGAATAGTTTGTCTTTTAGTACTTTTTATCACTTTCGGCATTTTTAAAACTAAGATTAAAATATTAAAAAGCAAAAGAGCACACAAATAGGAACCGATCAAAGTCAAACTAAAAGAAAAATGGCGACTGAGTAAACAGTGCTATAGTGCCACCAACTTATCTGTTCATTTGACAGCGTCGCTAGTGGAGTGCTTATTATTGCCATTTAAGAAATTCACCGAGGAAATAGGTAATTACATATTCATTACACATAATATAAAATAAAACATATTTAGAGTTAATATATTAAAATGAGTGAGAATTAGTGTAATTATATATATATTTTATATTTTATAAAAATAATTGTAGTCGTGATCTCGGAGTTCAAGTGGCCGAATTCCAGGAATTTCTGTTTTGAAAAATGTACCCGCGTTAGCTACTGGTTCCAATAATTCATCTTCTGAGTCACTGAAATCGCTTTCACTATCGCTCTGACGCTCTATAACAAAGGATTCATTTAAATACGCGTCTTTTAGTCTGCATTCATTTTCAACTTTTTTTACATGATTACAAATGTTTTTCCACTGCGCCGGTGTAATTTTATGTAATGAATCTTCAATTAATTGGAACATTAGAACATTAGCAATACAAACTACAGTGCTAGGTACATTAGATGAATTGCAGTAAATAGAGATAATTTTTTTACTATGTTTCACAAGTACATTATTTGGTGATTTTAATTTTCCATATCTGGCAATACTAACCTGTCGCGGCAGCAACTCGTTTATACAGCTTTTTAAATGGTATAGTTGGGACTTGTGCACGTTTCTCTTCTTTTATAAAAGATAAAACTTTTAGGATAATTTATCGCGCATCACTTTTAAGACCTTTACGCATTTTATTTACACTTTTTAAAAACACTCACCTGATAGATCAAAATAAATAATAGCTGACAGCGAAATGTCATATACAAGATGGCGGCTTTAGTTCCAATTTTGTCCACCTGAACAGATAAGTTGGTGGCACTACAACCACTCACACGTCAAGTTAAGATGAACGGACAATACACCAGTTTTTTTGGCCTACTAAGGACCTACATTGTCATACTTTACTGGATACCTTCCAGGGCGTGTCGCATGTGGCTTATTGACTTTTGGGGCTCTGCTTTTGCTCCGTTTGATACAACGGTGTTCAGAGATGAGATTCTCATACACAGCATATCATATCATATCATAAAGCTTTCAGTGCCATCTTCTTTTTACAATTGCCTTCATTCGCCTTTCTGTGAACCAACCAAGCATTTTTTAGAGAAATGTCAAGTCATCATCATCATCATTACAGCCCTTCACAAGTCCACTGCTGAACATAGGCCTCCCCCAAAGAATGCCACAAAGCACGGTCCTGAGCCACCTGCATCCATCGACTTCCTGCATGTCTTACCAGGTCGTCACTCCATCTCGTGGGGGGACGCCCTACACTTCGCCTACCGGTACGAGGCTGCCACTCGAGAACCTTTCTTCCCCATCGGTTGTCGGTTCTTCGAGCTATATGGCCGGCCCACTGCCACTTCAGCTTACTAATCCGTTGGGCTATGTCGGTTACTCTGGTTCTACTGCGGATATCCTTATTCCTAAGTTTATCACGCAGAGAAACTCCGAGCATAGCCCTCTCCATAGCTCGCTGAGCGACCTTGAGCTTCCTCATACGGCCAGCAGTGAAGGACCACGTCTCAGTTCCGTAAGTCATCACTGGCAACACGCACTGGTTGTACAATTTCGTTTTAAGGTTTTGAGGTATGTCTGACGAGAAGATGTGTCGTAGCTTCCCGAACGCTGCCCAGCCGAGTTGAATCCGTCGATTGACCTCTCGGTCGAAGTTGGACTTACCTAGTCGGACTATTTGTCCCAGGTAAACATACTCGTCAACAACTTCGAGCTTAGTGCTCCCAACAACTACCGGCATAGGTGTGACATGGACATTAAACATGATCTTTGTTTTGTCCATGTTCATCTTAAGACCTATCCGTTGGGAGACACAATTGAGGTCATTGAGCATAGTGCTTAGGTCCTCCAGCGATTCTGCCATAAGGACTATATCATCGGCAAATCGAAGGTGAGTGATGTATTCGCCATTGATGTTAATACCGCATCCTTTCCAGTCCAGAAGCTTGAAAACGTCTTCCAATGCAGCGGTGAAGAGTTTCGGGGATATAACATCACCCTGTCTTACACCTCTCTGCAATTGGATGGGTTTCGTACTCTGGTTCTGTACTCGGATAGCCATCGTAGCCCTACTGTACAAACACTTCAGCACTTCGATATACCGACAGTCAACTTGGCACCGCTGAAGGGACTGCAGCACCGCCCAAATTTCGACGGAATCAAAGGCTTTCTCATAGTCCACATACGCCAGACATAGTGGCAAATTGTACTCTTCGGACTTCTGTACAATTTGCCGTAGGGTATGTATGTGGTCTATGGTGCTAAAGCCCTTTCGGAAACCGGCTTGTTCGGGAGGCTGGAAGTCGTCAAGTCTGCGCGCAAGACGATTCGTAATGACTCTCGAAAACAGCATGTAGACGCGGCTCAGAAGGGAAATCGGTCTGTAGTTCTTCAAGAGAGCGTTGTCACCTTTCTTGAAGAACAAGACCACCGCACTTCTGCTCCACGCCTCCGGTGTTATGCCACCATGGAGGACGGAATTAAAGAGCTTCTGAAGGACTTCAAGTACCGGTCTTCCACCCGCTTTCAGAAGCTCCGCTGTAATTCCATCCTCGCCTGGGGCCTTGCCGTTTTTAAGGTGCTGGAGAGCCATTCTAATCTCGCTCAGACTGACGTCCGGGATATCTTCGGAATAGTGTCGGATAAGACTCGCTCTTGGATCGTTACTCACACTTGCGTGTGGCTCCAACGATGACGTGTACAGCTGCCCATAGAACCTCTCAATCTCACTCAAAATCTCAGGTGCCCCGGAAACGATGCTGCCACATTCGGTCTTCAGCTTTGTCAGTTGGCTCTTTCTGGCAGACAGATCTCTGGCAAAGACTTTGGAGCCTTGGTTCCGCTCGATCGCTTCTTCAATACGAGCTGTATTGAAGTTGCGTAAGTCCCGCCGCATGCATTTGGAGATCTGTCTGTTCAGTTGCCTGTATGCTGTCAAATCTGTTGAAGAATGTAGCCTCATCTCCCGTCTAACAGCCATGAGATTAAGAGTGTGATCGGAGAGTTTTTGTGTTCTTCTGCGGCGGGTCTTGCAGAACTTAGCTCCGACCGCATGGACAGTTTCCACGAGCTTGTCATTCATATCGTCCACTTCATTGCAGTCTTCTAGGCACTGAAAACGGTTTCGTAACTCGAGCTGAAAGGTTTCGGGACTTTGGATTAGAGCACGAGGGGGACGGAGCGTTGACTTCATCAGACGAGACCTCTCCAACTTAACATTTAGGTTCAGTGTGCCTCTAACCATTCGGTGATCGCTGCCGGTTTTCACCCTCGCGATCACTGAGACATCACTGAACAGTTGTCGTCTGGTCGTCATAATGAAGTCAATCTCATTTTTTGTCGAACCGTCGGGGCTCAACCAGGTCCACTTCCTGTGGGGCCGCTTCTTGAAGAAAGAGTTCATCATAAAGAGTCCCTCTTTCTCCATGAAGTCGGCCAGCTGCTGGCCCCTTGGGTTCCGTTGCCCTATTCCAAATTTCCCTACTTTCAGCTCACCGTTCTCTCTTGTGCCTAGTTTTGCATTGAAGTCTCCCATTAACACCGTATATTGGGTTTTGGAGGAATGCATGGCTCTAGAGATATCCTCATACATTTCCTCCACCTCCTCATCGGGGTGTGCCGAGGTTGGTGCGTAAACCTGTATGACCTTCAGCGAATACCGTTTGGTGATTCTGAGTATAAGGTACGCAACCCTCGTCGACACACTCCCGATCTTTACAACGTTGTTAACGAGAGACTTGCGGACGATAAATCCGACACCTCCTTGGGACAGATGTTCGCCCTCCCGGTGATAGAGCAAGTTGCCAGATTCGAGGATTACCGTGTCCTCCCCCTCTCTTCGGACTTCGGATAATCCTATAATATGCCAGCGCAACTTGTCTATCTCTTCTTCCAGCTCCACGATCTTCTCGTCAGTCCTCAGGGTGCGTGCGTTGTATGTTGCCAGGTCGAGTCGTCGTAGGTGGCAACCAAACCTCCACCGGAGATTCTTAGCACCCCCTGCTCCGCCGTTACCATGGTCGCCACCGTAGCCAGGAATAGCGGGGCCGCCGGGGACTGGGGGCCGTTTCTTTATTACATCCATTCATAAGGGGGGTATTTGCCATAGTTGCCACGCTTGGCGCGCGGGTTGGCAACCGCAGTTTTTTTTTTTTTTATTATAATATTGGCTATTATCAGGAAGATGCTGCTGCCCATCTCCCACCAGTTTCCCTTTGTCGCCTTTTACGACACCCACGGGAGGATATGGGGTAGTGGATATTCTTGACCGCCACTACACGGCTTATGTCAAGTAATGAGGGCTAATAATTTTCTGCTCAACAGATGTCGCTAGTTGACATTGAGGTAAAGTTTTTTTGTTTAGGCGGCTCTTCACATTGGCCAACATACTGGCGAATGAGTTGGCCAATAACGATGGCCATCGTGTAGAGCGGCTGTTTATGCTTACGTTGGTATGTATTGGAACGATGGCCCACAAGTTGGCGCGAGATCCGTGTGGTGTCGGTTTTTTGCAAAAGATCAAAGGGTTGTGGCAGAATATTGGCCGCCGCGTCCACACGTTGGGCGCACGTTCAGTTTGCTACGAGCCATATATAATATATTCCTATGTATAATAAAGTACTCTGTGCTACGAGCTCCCAGAGTCATCGCAGGCACCTGATTTAAATTTTGTATGTGCGCTTCGTAACTAGTGCCTACATAATGGCAGTAACAATGACCAATGAAAAAACTTTTCTCTTTATAGAGCCCTACCAAGCCGGAAATTGTTTGCGAAAAACAAGTTTTCAAGTCATCTCTTAAAAAAAAAGTTACCCCCACACTAGGATTTTCTCCTGTATCATGGAGGCAGTTTACAAACATAAATTGTATAAGGACAAACATCCAGACCCGGAGTAATTATTTGCAGGCCATACAAATACTTATTCACATATTGGCCCCCAACGCAGCATCTCATTGGTAAGCCACTACGCCACGGAGTCGTCAAGAAATAAAATTTCTTTTTGTCCATTTCTTTTTGATCATCCTTTTCTTATACACATTCACGTTATAGTGGTATGTTGTGAATAAATAAACCGCAGCAGCCGTTAGCGCATCAATAATAATTTTAATGAATTCGTCCGCACATTGGCCTGAACCGAAGCAAACTGAACGACCTTCCAACGTGTGGACGCGATCACAAATTCTTGGCCAATATCTTTGCCAACACATTCGCCACTATGTTGGCCAACGTGAAGAGCCACCGTGACACAATGTAATTTAATTGAGAAGTTGTGTTTTTGATAAAAGTTTATCAGTTATTAGAGTATTAAATTAATACACAAAACAATGCGTCAGTGGTTTGCTCTATAATTTTTGCATATTTTTAACTTTTTTTAAATTTTCTACTAATATGAACATCTGTGGTTTGGTTTATTTTTTATTTTTTTTTTATAGGATAAGGGTGACAAACGAGCACACAGTCCACCTGATGGTAAGTGGTTGCTGCGGCCCATAGACATCTACATCTATCCTCTATTACAATTCAAAATGTAGATGCGTTGTCACCCGTGAGGACCAAGATGGAACGCCTCATTTCCAGTAAAAAGGGCCTCCGGCCACCTGCACTCACCAAGCGAAACGCAGAGGTGAACCTCTACTTCACGCTGGTTTTCTGTGAGGTCGTGGTACCACCCCGGTTCGAGCCGGCCCATCCGTGTGACAGCAAAAGCTGCCGCGTGGCTCTACCACTGTTAAAATTTGTTATTTTTAATGTTATCAATATAAAATATAGTTAATAGTATGTACAGCAAGAAATAATAACTTTTACATTTTTCGAACAAATTAACTTCCCCGCTATGAAATCTGTCAAATATTATACCTCACTTTCTAGTGGCGCCGCTCTGTTGCAGAAAAAGTCGTGGATACCCTCATTGCCCAAAAATGACCTTGTACCACCGTTGTGTTTTGAATAGCGTTTTGTACAGCGATGTCTACATATCAGCTAGGTCGACTCCGCCCAAATGTTTGCTGTATTGTCGCACAATTTGTGGACACTACTTAGTCATAGGTTCTGTCAAAACAATATTATTTAAAATTTTTGAATACTGGCTAGATGAACTTCACCAATTTTAAAAATATAACGTTTGCGCTTGCCGAAAATAAAAAAGACATTAATTTCCATTTATTTTCAAATATGGAGTGGTCGAAGAAAAAAGAGTAGCGGTAATCGCGTTGCACCGCTGTGGTTACGCGCCAAAAGAAATTTTCAATATTCTACAAAAATTGAAAATAACCCTACGATTTGTTTATCGCACTATCAGACGATTCATGGAAGATTCAAGCTTCGAAGATCGTAAGAGGACCGGCCCACCTCGTACAGTTAGGAGGTTAGGACACCCGCGTTCATCAAAGCAGTGAAGGCGCGAATCCAACAAAATCCTGTTCGTAAACAAAAAATCTTAGCTTTTCACAGATGGGCCTAAGCAGAACCACGGTCAATAGAGTGATCAATGAAGACCTAGGATTAAGAGCTTATCGTAAGAAGACCAGACACTTTTCGAACGAGCGTTTGAATAAAATTAAGCTGGATCGATGGATATAGCTGGATGGATGGATAAAATGAGCCGGTGCGCGGAAAAAAATTCGGCAGAAAATTTTGTTAACATCAAAGAACGTTTATTATAAACAAAATGATAAGGTGTATGCCCACAGCAGTAAAGAAGCCAGCACGCGTATTCAGAGGGTTCAACGCGCACATTATCCTTCGTCACTCATGGTTTGGCTTGGAGACTCATTTTCAGGTGAGGTGTTTTTCTGTGAAAAAGGTCTAAAAACCAGTGCCGAAGTGTACCAAAATACGGTCCTAGCAAATATAGTGGAACCTCTTTTTCAAACAATGTTCAAAAACAACCATTGGATATTCAAACAGGACTCTGCACCAGCTCATAAGCCACGAAGCACGCAAAACTGGTTGACTGTCCATGGAATTTACTTTATCGGACATGAAGACCGGCCCTCTCCTAATCCAGATTTAAGCCCACTGGATTATAAGATATGGCAGCATTTGGAGGAGAAAGTCTGCGCTAAACTTCATCAGAATTTGGAATCTCTCCGAACATCTTTGGCTAAAGCAACGGTAGAAATAGATATGTGTGGTGCGTGCTGCGATTGATGAATTCTTAACTTCAACACGTAAAACCAGGGATGGAAAACATCATGATTTTTTTTTAATTTTAATCAAATAATGCTGATTTTTTGACATAGTAGGATTAAAAGTTTATGAATACATAATATGTATGAGACTGATTAAGAGTAAAATAACTAATACTGTTTTTAATTACAGTTCATATCTTAAAAAATTCTTTGGTTCATTTTACTACGTTTATGAGACTGACAGACCTCATCTCTACAGTCTTTGCTGATTTTCGAAATTTTACGAGACTTGCAGTAGAATAATAAGAGTAACATAAAACTATAAAAGGTTTTACCTTATATTAAGCCAGCTTTATTTTATTTTCTATCTACTACATTAATTTATACATTTTATTTAAATCAATGACTTTTTTTAATCTAAATCAAGCAATTTAAATCAGTCTGATTTAAATCAGCTAAACCTGGGTAAAACCTTTTCTGCGCCTCTGATGCGATTATTTCGTATTTCCCAAAGCGTGCCCAAAGCAAAAATACGATATCTCTCTCGTAAACTATAAAATAACTCTGGAGACGATTTAGCATTTTTACTTTAGCACCATAGACCACATACATACCCTTCGGCAAATTGTACAGAAGTCCGAGGAGTACAACTTGCCCCTATGTCTGGCGTATGTGGACTATGAGAAAGCCTTTGATTCCGTCGAAATTTGGACGGTGCTGCAGTCCCTTCAGCGGTGCCAAGTTGATTGTCGGTATATCGAAGTGCTGAAGTGTTTGTACAGTAGCGCTACGATGGCTATCCGAGTACAGAACCAGAGTGCGAAACCTATTCAATTGTAGAGAGGTGTAAGACAGGGTGATGTTATATCCCCGAAACTCTTCACCGCTGCATCGGAAGACGCTTTCAAGCTTCTGGACTGGAAAGGATACAGTATTAACATCAATGGCGAATACATCACTCACCTTCGATTTGCCGACGATATAGTTCTTATGGCAGAATCGCTAGAGGACCTAAGCACCATGCTCAATGATCTCAATAGTGTCTCCCAACGAATAGGTCTTAGGATGAACATGGACAAAACAAAGATCATGTTTAATGTCCATGTCACACCTATGCCGGTGATTGTTGGGAGCACTAAGCTCGAAGTTATTGACGAGTATGTTTACCTGGGACAAATAGTCCGACTAGGTAAGTCCAACTTCGACAGAGAGGTCAAACAACGGATTCAACTCGGCTGGGCAGCGTTCGGGAAACAACGACACATCTTCTCGTCAGACATACCTCAAAACCTTAAAACGAAATTGTACAACCAGTGCGTGTTGCCAATGATGACTTACGTATCTGAGACGTGGTCCTTCACTGCTGGCCGTATGAGGAAGCTCAAGGTCGCTCAGCGAGCTATGGAGAGGGCTATCCTCGGAGTTTTTCTGCGTGATAAACTTAGAAATGAGTATATCCGCAGTAGAACCAGAGTAACCGACATAGCCCAACAGATTAGTAAGCTGAAGTGGTAGTGGGCCGGCCATATAGCTCGAAGAACCAACAACCGATGGGGAAGAAAGGTTCTTGAGTGGCAGCCTCGTACCGGTAGGCGAAGTGTAGGGCGACCCCCCACGAGATGGTGACGATCTGGTAAGACATGCAGGAAGTCGATGGATGCAGGTGGCTCAGGACCATGCTTTGTGGCATTCCTTGGGGGAGGCCCATGTTCAGCAGTGGACTTATGAAAGGCTGTAATGATGATGATGATATATTCTATCACCCAATGTAAAATACTTTTACTATCTATACATATAATAAAAATGTAAGAAGCAGACGTCTGTACATTTTATATTTTTGTAATAAAAGTGATTGAGAGGTACTAAAAATAAGTAACTAAATACATTTAGAATATAACTAAATACATACATTTTTAGAATTTTCTGGCTGTCTGTCTGTCTGTTTGTTTGTTAACTTATCACGTATAAAGTACTAATAATTTACATCATAAGAATCATTAAGGAAAATATAAAGTGTATCTTCGTGTTACATTTAGTCTTTATTTTATTAAAATCAGTTAATTCAATCAAAAGTTATGATAAATATTATGAAGTATGAATACGAAGTATAGGTACGAATTTGTTCAACGGTGGCGATGGTTGAGTCATTAAGTGCATTTTAAACTAATACCATATCATAAATCATAATTAAATTAGGTAAAATAATGTTCTATAATGATATAATTATATCTAAAACGCACTAAACAAAAGTATTAAAGAACGTATTAAATAAAATATACAAAAATATATTATAACCTTATTAACCTAAATCTTAAGTGAAATAGTTAACCAATTTCATCGATAGATGGCGGTATGGTGCAAATGTAATACAAAAAGGCGTTTTGCGTACTATGCAGGCACTGGTTTATAAGTTCTTTTATGTTTTATATACATAATAATGTACCAATCGTGTCATTTAATCTCTTTTATTTTAAGAATTGATTGCTGTTAGCAGCGCCATCTCTCTTTAAATATATATTTATAAATATATACTTATAATAAAAATGGTGATAATATGTTGTATCTGTTTTTGTACATTGTATAGAATATTTGTCACTTAAATCATTATAAGGAAATGAAAATAATTAAATAAGCACATTTTTATAATCTTTAGAATTGTCTGTCTGTTTGTTTATAAACGCATCCCATCTAAAGTGTTTACTTTAGATGGGATCTTTATTTTTAAAGAAATCGTTAAGAAAATCATAAAGCGTATCTTCAAGTTACATTTTTAATTTTTGTTTTGTTAAATTTGGTTAATCTATCGAAAGTTATGATTATTAGTTTGAAATGTAGGTTCGAATTTGTTCAATGGCGCCATAAAATCTCAGAAAAAGTAATAAAAAGATTTGTGTGTAAAAAAAACGTTATATAATAATATATTTATACTTAAAACACAGTAAACAATAAAAAAGATGTTTTAATTAAATTAAAAAAAGTTTTCTCACAAAGAACGTAATAGAACGCGTTGTACATATTACATTCTTTTCTGAATTGCGGCGTTAAGATACCCCGAATCACAGAACATATATACCCCTGCCCCGAATCGTATTGAGACTACCTGTAGTGCAGTTACAGTCTCACAATTTTACAAACACAAATAACCATAGCCATACATTACCCAGAACCAATGTAGATATTATATATTTTCAATTTCAACTTAATAAATTAAATTAAATGATATATATTATGAGTTATAAAGAAAAGAGTGTCATTTCAAATGTTATTGTTTGAGCGTAGTGATTATACACAGTCAGGCCATAAGTATTGTCACACAGTAAAAACTTTTCTTTTAGAATGCTGGCCACAAAAAAGTTTATTGAATTCGAATTTCGAATTGTTCATGAAAATAAAACTGTATCCTTTTTAGAATTTTATTCATTTTTAAATATGGAGTGGACGCTTAAAGAAGACCGTGTTGCAGTTATTGCGTTGTATCGTTGCGGTCATTTGCGGTTACGCGCCAATTCAAATTTTTGACATACTGAAAAATTTGAATATAACCAAAAGATTCGTTTATCGTACCATCAAACGATACAATGAAGACTAGTGTAGATGACAGGTCAAGAAGTGATCGCCTTCGGTCTGTTAGGACTCCAGCAGTGATAAAAGCTGTGAAGGCGCGAATTCAAAGAAATCCCAAACGTAAGCAGAAATTGTTGGCCCTTCAGATGGGGTTAAGGAGAACCACGGTGAAAAAGGTGTTAAATGAAGACTTAGGGCTTCGTGCATATCGAAGAAAAACAGGACATCGTTTGAATGCTCGTCTAATGGACCTGAGACTGAAGAGATGCCGCGCTTTGTTGAAGCGGTACGCGGGAAAAAAATATCGGGAAATTCTTTTTTCGGATGACAAAATTTTTACCGTAGAAGAGAGCTACAACAAACAAAATGATAAAGTGTACGCACACAGTAGTGAAGAAGCGAGCAACCGTATTCCGCGTGTCCAACGAAGTCATTTTCCATCCTCGCTCATGGTATGGTTGGGAATTTCTTATTGGGGCTTAACAGAGGTACATTTTTGTGAGAAAGGTGTAAAAACGAATGCAGTTGTGTATCAAAATACAGTCCTGACGAACCTTGTGGAACCTGTTTCTCATACCATGTTCAATAACAGGCACTGGGTATTCCAACAAGATTCGGCGCCAGCTCATAGAGCGAAGAGCACACAAGACTGGCTGGCGGCGCGTGAAATCGACTTCATACGGCACGAAGACTGGCCCTCCTCCAGTCCAGAATTGAATCCGTTAGATTACAAGATATGGCAACACTTGGAGGAAAAGGCGTGCTCAAAGCCTCATCCCAATTTGGAGTCACTCAAGACATCCTTGATTAAGGCAGCCGCCGATATTGACATGGACCTCGTTCGTGCTGCGATAGACGACTGGCCGCGCAGATTGAAGACCTGTATTCAAAATCACGGAGGTCATTTTGAATAAACTTTAGTGTTATAAGAATCTATGTTTTGTTAAGTTCATTTTGGTATATAAATGGTTACATAATGAATAAATTTGTTTCAATTATTTTATATTAAACATGTGACAGAATTTATGACCTGACTAGGTACGAGGGTGGATTAAAAAGTACTCGGCCTAACCAAGAAAATAAACACATACTAAATCAGTTATATTTTTATTTTTCTACATAATCACCATCAAGTTCAATACACTTTTGCCACCTCCCCTTCCAAGCATTTAGACCGTTGAAAAAAAATGATTCTTCCTTAGAGTCAAAATATGCGTCTACAGCTGCTTTGACCTCGTCGTTTGTCGAAAATCTTTGACCTCCCAAGTGCTTTTTTTAGGTTAGGGAACAGAAAGAAGTCTGATGGTGCCAGATCAGGTGAATACGGCGGATGCGGTAACAGTTCAAAGCCACAGTTGTGAATTTCAGCCATTGACTGTACTGACGTGTGAACACGGGCGTTATCTTGATGAAACAGGACTTTTCTTCTGAGCATTCCTCGACGTTTTTCTTTTATTTCCTCTCGTAAACGACGTAGTAAGGTGCAGTAGTAATCAGAGTTTATAGTCTGACCCCTTTCAAGATAATCAATCATAATCACACCTTTCGAGTCCCAGAATACTGAAGCCATCACCTTATTTGCCGACAAAATCGACTTAGCCTTTTTAGGGGGTGGTGAACCAGGTCTTCTCCACTGTTTTGATTGTTGTTTTGTTTCCGGTGTACAGTAATGAACCCATGTTTCGTCTATAGTAACAAAACTATTCAAAAAATCATCTGCATCGGCTTCAAATAACTCCAAACAGTCGCGTGAAATAGTCAATCGCGTCCTTTTTTGTTCAACTGAAAGCAGTCGCGGAACCCACCTCGCAGACACCTTGTGGAAACCCAACTCGTTGACAATGATGTTTTGAGTTCGTTCATAAGAGATGCCTATAATCTCGGCTATCTCTCTAATTTTTAATCTGCGGTCTCCCATTATTAAATCAAGTACTTTTTTAATATTTTCGTCAGTAGTTGACGTCGAAGGCCTTCCAGAGCGGGGTTCATCTTTCATACTCTCTCTACCACGCTTAAATTCTGCTATCCATTTTTTGACGGATGAATATGACAGAGCACAATCGCCTAATGTACTGACCATGTCATCATGGATGGCTTTTGATGATAGCCCCTTCTTATATAGGTACTTAATGACGGCACGCTGCTCGATTTGCTCCATTCGCGGAAATTATGTCCGATTACTTTGTTAATAAATTTATAAAATCACAACTAATTATCGCACACGTTTCGAACTTCACACAATGAACTATTCTGAACTGAACTAAATAATGTGGGTAGATTTGATTTTTAGAATTGAATGGATCTGTGTTAGGCCGAGTACTTTTCAATCCACCCTCGTATTATACTCTTTGTTTTTCTCATTACCGTTAGAATTTAGAATACTACTAAAACTCTATAGACATTAAGTAAAATAGTCAATTTATTTTGTATCAGATTATAATGAACAGACTAATATCCGAAATCACAACTTCCCACAACTCAATAGCGAACTCATATCCCAACTTCAAAGGATGCTACATGAAATAAATCCATATATTCATAGTTTTAGGGTTGCATTGCAATCGATCCGTCAAGATTTAATAAACAATTATAAAATAGTTATTAACGCTGACAGACGTCCTGTTACTCAACACCGCGGTAGCAACGTTCCTGTCACTGATGAAGTGGCAGTGGTATTAGTTGACCAGGAGTGCGATAGACGTGACATCGTGTTGCACACACATGACGATCGACTGCCAGGGATTTATGAAGCGCATCGATATTATGATGCTCTATAATATCCATTAATATATTGTCACGGTGAAAATGGGTACAATTTCGGAATTTATGAAGTTAATCCTAATACCAGATAGACCAATTTTAATAAAAAAATATCTGCTCTGAAATTTTATTCGCACCTGTTACATGTAAGGCATAGTCGTCTTGCGTATCTGCAAAGATTTCGGGGGTTGTTTAACCAATTTATAGTTATAGTGTAAGTATATATGCACTAACCAGAGTCGTCTATTATACTGACGTTATCACTTATTGATTCAGTAATGATATAAATCGTTTAATATTCTCTTACCTGAATGTCAAATTCTCTAAGTAAACCTATATACGCGAGCTACGCCGCGGGCACGGTTAGTTGTTACATAAAACTTTAAAATACTGTTGCGCGAAACAATTAATGAATGGTACATGGCAACACTAGATACCACTAGCGCCCTCTAGCATCGAGTAGCAGAACTATGAGAGTCAAGATCCTTCTTGAAATTCCCATGGATGAACTTTCTAGAACTATCGACAACTAGTCAGTCGGGACCGGTATGTACTCGAACATTCTAGATGCTTCTACAGTAGAAGGTTCTGGAAACTATCGGAGGCCCTATATAAGGCCGGTATAGACCGCGACCGGGGTCGCTGCGCCCCCTTTCCTTAAAGGGGGCGCTTCCGGCTGAAAGGCCATACAGGCCAAAGCCAGTCCCAGGTGGTGTTTAGTGGGGAGGCGCGTAGGTTTCATAGTAATGGTGGTAGAGCCACGCAGCAGTTTTTGCTGTTGCACGTATGGGCCGGCTCGAGCCGGGTTGGTATCACGACCTCACAGAATACCGGCGTGAAGTAGACGCTCTGCTTCTGCGTTTCGTCTGGTGAGTGCAGGTGGCCGGAGGCCCAATCCCCCCCCCCCCCCATCAACATGGTAGCGGAATTACACGTTAGACTACCCCAGGAGGGTACCAGCACCCCTGGAGAATCCCTCGCTGAGCATCCACGACCATGTTATTCCACTCCTGCTCAGGCTGCCCAGCATATTCTGGGGGGGGGGGGGGGGGCAAAAAAACATAACTGCTCGGGGGAAACTGAGCAACAGTGCCAAGGCAACTCCTGCCACGCTATCCGTGAATTTGAAACATCAGGGGATTTCACTCGAATCTAAACGCCGCCCACTACCAGCTCGAGACGGGGAAGCCGGCCTTGCTCTTTCTGACCGAGGTGTCCTCTCCAGCTGATACTTCGTATCACTCCTACCCGGGGTACAAATTGGAGCACTCCTTTGTTCCTCGGGCTGGAGTTTGCGTGTATGTCAGAGAGGACATCTGTTCTCGACGCCTCGGCAGTCTTGAAGGTTCGGACCTGTCCATCCTTTGGCTTCGTGTAGACAGCGACGACCATTCGCGCGTCTACGGGTGCCTCTATAGGTCCCATAACGGTAATGCCGAAACAGACCGACTCATCGAACGCGTCCAAATGGCTACAGATACCTTGCTACAACAAGTCCTATCCGCAGAGATCGTGATCCTTGGCGATTTTAACGTCCACCACGCCGAATGGCTCGGTTCACGTTTAACCGATCATGCGGAGAGATCTGTTTATGACTTTGCTTTGGCATATGGTCTGACACAACTGGTTACTTCGCCTACGCGGATTCCAGATATGGAGGATTCCAGATATGGAGGATCATACACCTTCCCTGTTGGACCTTCTGCTGACCTCTCATCCGGACGGATATCAGGTTTCCGTCGATGCCCCTCTCGGCTCTTCGGACCATTGTGTGATCCGGAGTGTGGTGCGTTCCCCTCGCGGTTGCGTTCTGTAGGTTGCCGCCGTGTTTGGCATTACAGATCGGCGGATTGGGACGGAATGCGGTCTTTCTTTACATCCTACCCATGGGGACGGGTTTGCTTCTTGCCGGATGATTCCAGCGCTGTTGCTGACTCTGTCACTGATGTGGTGCTACAGGGAATGGAACTATTTATTCCATTATCTGTGGTACCCATCGGAGGCAGATCTCAGCCTTGGTTTGGTCGCTCCTGTAAGACTGCATTACGCAGTAAGCAGGAGTATTACCAAGCCTAGGCTGCGGCTTTGACGACTCGGGATGTAAACACCAGCACACTTAAAAAGAAGTATAACTTCGCCTCCACGTCCTTCAAAAGCGTTATTGCCAAGGCAAAGACAGAGCACATAGGCAGAATTGGCGAGAAACTAGTTCGCCTTCCTTCGGGAACCCGTGCATTCTGGTCTCTCGCCAAGGCTGTCCAAGGGAATTTCTGTAAGCCATCACTACCATCTCTGCACAGGGAGAACGACTCACTGGCCCATAACGCAAAAGACAAAGCCGACCTTTTAAGCTCCCTTTTTGCGTCCAACTCGACTCTTGATGACGGGGGGAAAACACCGCCGACCATCCCGCGGTGTGAGTGCTCCACGCCGAATGTGCTGTTCTCTCGGTTCGCAAAGCACTCCTCTCCCTGGACATCCAGAAGTCGAGTTGGCCTGACGAAATCCCCCCAATTGTGCTGAGGACGTGTGCTCAGGAGTTGGCACCGGTCCTAACGCGTCTTTTCCGGTACTCCTACTCCCAAGGCGTAGTCCCGAATTCATGGAAGACAGCTTTTGTCCACCCGATCCCTAAAAAATAGGCCTATCGCGATCACCTCCTTGTTCTCCAAAATAATGGAATCCATTATTAACTGCCAGCTCATGCGGTACCTTGAGGATCACCAGCTGATTAGTGACCGCCAATACGGTTTTCGTCAGGGTCGATCAGCTGGTGATCTTCTGGTCTACCTGACCCATAGATGGGCGGAGGCAGTAGAGTCCAAGGGGGAGGCGTTGGCCGTTAGTTTAGACATTGCGAAGGCCTCCCATCGGGTTTGGCACAAAGCGCTTCTTGCGAAGCTCCCTTCCTATGGGCTTCCCGAGAAATTGTGCGATTGGATCACCAGCTTCCTTGCAGATCGGAGCATCAAGGTCGTTGTAGACGGTGCATGCTCCGACTACAAGCCTATTAACGCTGGTGTTCTACAAGGCTGTGTGCTATCAGCAACGCTGTTTCTTCTGCATATCAATGATATGTTGCTAACTAATACCTAACATTCATTGCTATGCGGATGACAGCACTGGTGATGCTCTGTACACCGGCCGTGCCAATATTTCTCGGAAAAACGTCGCCGAGTACCGGAACAAACTTGTGTCTGAAGTCGAGTCTTTGCTTTTTTTTTTATAGGATAAGGGTGACAAACGAGCACACAGTCCACCTGATGGTAAGTGGTTACTGCGGCCCATAGACATCTACATATATCCTCTATTACAAATCAAAATGCAGATGCGTTGTCACCCGTGAGGACAAAGATGGAATGCCTCATTGCTAGTAAAAAGGGCCTTTTTTTTGCTGAACAAAGTCTCGGATTAGGGGCGACTACATCTAGTCCAGTTTAATCCTCAGAAGACACAAGTTTGCGCGTTTACCGCTAAAAAGAACCCCTTTGTCGTATTTCCTCAGTTTCCAAGGCACTCCCCTTCTTGCCTCAGCCAGTATCGGAATCCTCAGAGTCGACATATCGAGTGACGTGCAGTTTCGTGGTCACTTGGAAGAGAAGGCCAAATTGGCCTCTAAAAAGCTTAGCGTGCTCAGCAGAGCGGGACAGTATTTCATGCCGGCACACCGCCAGCAACTTTATAAGGCGCAGGTTCGGCCTCACATGGAAAACTGTTCCCATCTCTGGGCAGGGGCTCCCGTGTCAGCTCCTTCCACTTAACCGCATCCAGCGCAGAGCGGCTTGAATCGTCGACGACCGAGTCCTTTCAGATCGGCTCGATTCATTGGCACTGCGAAGGGATGTTGCATCCCTTTGCATTTTCTTTCGCATCTACCACGGGGAGTGCTCTAAGGAATTGTTCGGATTAATCCCAGCCGCCAAATTTCACGAACGCACATCGCGGCAGAACTCCCGATACCATCCACACCATCTGGATGATTGGCGGTCCACCACTGTGCGATTTAAAAGTTTTCTTCCTCGCACGACTTCCTTGTGGAATCGATTACCATCAGCGATTTTTCCGGAACGATACGACTTAGGGACCTTCAAGGAAAGAGCGTACTCCTTTTTAAAAGGCCGGCAACGCATATGCAATTCCCCTGGTGTTGCAGTTGTTCATGGGCGGCGGTAGTCACTTACCATCAGGTGAGCCGCATGCTCGTTTGCCCCCTCTCCTATATAAAAAAAGTAAGTCCCACATAACCACGCAGCCGGCTGCGTGGTATGCTTAGAGCATTCACCACCTCCCTCCCCCGCTACCCGGGGGGAAACCCTTTTCATTGCTTCTGGGCGCAAAAAAGCGACCGGGGTCGAGTGTTGATTCAACACTGTTGAGTTGGTGATACAAGCAAAGACTTCCAAGCCATACAACTGCAAACTAAAGTGATCAATAGTACAATTGTTTTTATTTTCTTTTTTTTTTATATGATAAGGGTGACAAACGAGCACACAGTCCACCTGATGGTAAGTGTTTGCTGCGGCCCATAGACATCTACATCTATCCTCTATTACAAATCAAAATGTAGATGCGCCGCCACCCGTGAGGACCAAGATGGAATGCCTCATTTCCAGTAAAAAGGGCCTCCGGCCACCTGCACTCACCAAGCGAAACGCAGAGGTAAACCTCTACTTCACGCTGGTTTTCTGTGAGGTCGTGGTACCACCCCGGTTCGAGCCGGCCCATCCGTGCGACAGCAAAAGCTGCCGCGTGGCTCTACCGCTGTTTTGTTATTAGTGTTGTTTTAAGTTGTAATTAGTGTCGATTTTGGTAATAAACTCGGCAGTTTTTAATTGTCTCGAACCCCAAGCTCGTAACAATACTAACATTTTTACCTTGCTAAAAACAGATGATCGCCTCCTCGGCAACATTTTGTTTTCGAGAGACAGATACTCTAAGAATTGATTTTGCACAACCTTAAATCTTATTTATGTAACAACAAATAATTGCCAGTAAAAAAAATATTTAAAATCGATTTACAAGACGCACAGGATTTTTTGAGTTATGTTCATCCCAGCGGTCAAAATCAAATTAAGGGTTAAGTTCATCCATAACTTGTGATTCCGTATCATATAAATGATCCACTAATGCTATATATAATGAGTAGAATATGTTGGATATTTGTAGGATTTTCAAGAGTCACCACTTGAGATACCCACAGGATGAAATAGGATGGATACTTTTACTCTGCTATCACCACACTGCAAAAATTACTTTGTACCTAACTACAAAAAGTACTCAAAAAAGGATGATTCATCATTATCGAAATAAAAAAATAAAACAAATCTAATTTAAATGTAGAACATCAATGGGCTATCATTTGTATGGAGAACTCTGATAAATAAAAGTTTAAAGCAAGTACCCAACTGGTAGTTGCAATTGCCATAGTATCACAACAATGAGTGATATATTTATAGATACTAATTTGAGTATCAGAAAGTGAAGGTGTACAAAAAGAAAACTCAAAGTAGATTACTTAAAACTAATCACAGCCAGAGAGAAGCTGCTTGGGCGAAGTGCAATGCTCAAAACAGTTCTCAGAGATATCAAAATCTTTATTACAACTAAATTTTTAACAGTGGATTATTTCTTGGCGAATGTTATCTTCATAGCATGAGTGGGAGTGATTTTAAAGCCTTGTAGAGCTTCTTTTGCTGCTGCTGATTGCATCTCATTGGCAAACTCAACAAATGCAATATCATGTCTGTTCGGCACAAGACGGACTTCCTTAAAACCAGGGAATCTGAAAAATAAACAGACTTATGTTACAAATATATTGTTTTTTGCTATGCTAAATAGATAATCACCTTAATCTAGTAATGACCCTATACTAGCATTTTAATAAAAAATTATACACAAAGATTGTCTCTAGGTCTCCAATTCTCCTGACCCAATTCTCCCAAACTTTAAAATTTTGAAGCTATTAATTGGTTAAGTCTTGATAGCTATTCAGAAGTTGTGAATGAAAGTAATATTGAATATCTGAAAATATGATACTGAATATGCATTTTATATGAGTCACTAGTCTAGCTGGGTTTTCTATGTATATTATAACTAAACTTAAGCCTAGTCTGGTAACTAAGCACAGTGATAAAAGTTCATACCACTGATTCTGCACTTTTGGTCATTCTGTTAATACTATCAGTAACATAAAATTTGACACATTTTTTTTTATAGGACAAGGTTGACAAGCGAGCACAAAGTCCTCTTGATGGTAAGTGGTTGCCGTGGCCCATAGACATCTACATTTATCCTCGTTTGCGAATCAAAATGCAGATGCATTGTCAGCCGTGAGGACTAAGATGGAATGCCTCAGTTCCAGTAAAAAGGGTCTCTGGTTCTGTTCTCTACACTCACCATACGAAATATAACAACATTAAGCTGCTATTTTACGGTGGTATTCTGTGAGTGTGGTCCTTCCCCGGTCGAGTCGACCCATTCATGCTACAACTACAATTAATATAGCTGCAGCATGGCTCTACCACATATAAATATCAATCTAATCCTTCCATTTAGAATATACATATAACCAATCTCATCATTTAGAATTTACACTAGCTTTAAACTCCTATGCCACCACATATGGTGAGTTAGCTTTTTTTAATTTAATATATATATATATATATATATATACAGGTGTCCCAGTAATGGTGGATAATCTGGTACGTACGTGTTCGGGCAGGGGGGAGGTGGCCTCGGTTCCCTAAAAGAAAATTCTATCCCGAACGGTTCGGGGTCTACGTCATGTTTTATAAAATTCTGAAAATTCGTACTTCTGCTTACATTTGAGGTCATCACGTCCGCAGTTTAATGGCTACATCGGATTTTTTTCTTTTAATGTGTTCCCTAATAATGGTGTTTCTAAATTACCCTTAAAAGTTTTCAACTACTATGGGTAGTATTTTACAGGACTGCACTAAACATAAGTTTAAATTTTTTACTTTATTTAACTGCTAAGTTTGAGAACCTGTGGTGAAAAAAAAACGTACAGAATCTGTGTGGCTAACCATTTCAAAAGTTTGCCTATATCATAAGGATTCTAAAACATTAACATACTATGTACTTAATGCTCAGATGAAGTAAAAAAAGGTAGATACTGCGCGGCCTTTGTTATTGGTGAAGCCAAAAAACTCCGCTCCTTTAAGTAAACACATGCGTTCACGCACACACATGCATCAAACTACGCTCATTTTCGTCAGTACCTCTCGGGGCGTCGTGCCGTAAATTAGCCTACAAAATGCCGCCATTTGTAATTTAATGGTGCAAAAACAATACTAAAGTGAACAAAAAGTCTGAAGGAATATCGTTTCACACATAAGCACTCTTTTAAATATATTTTATTTTGTCATTCCAACACAATTTTAAAGGTTATTTGAAGCACAATTCCGAGATTACGTAACGGGAGAATGTTGCCAGTTTTTCTTATTTCTAATAGTCCAAGATTTGGGTAATTAATTTTAATTTAATTTAAGTCAACATATTTTTTTAATTACGTATTATTATGTAACATCAAATTCAAGTCAAGGTAAATATTATTTTTTTAATTCGCTGTTTTTTTTTTTAAATTCTTGAGTACTGAGAATTATTTTATTATCAAAAACTATTTATGATTTTAGGCTTCCAACGAATATTTTAATAAGAGATGAATGGGTAGCTGCTATAAAACTAAGCCGAAATGAACTACAATGGTAGCCATCCTCATCTAGTGTTGTTTGTTCAGATCATTTTGATAAGACTGGCTTGAACGACACATAACGTGGACTTCGTCGAGTTCCCAGAACAGGATACAGAAAAAAGATAGTTTAACCGACTTCAAATAAATAAGGGGTTCCTTTTTTCTTCTTGTATATGCTATATAATAATTATGTATGTTTGCGATTTTCGCAGTATACAGTATATCTTTCGTTATTAACTACTTGTTTATAATTATGTATTAAGATTCTTCGACAGTTTTATTTCTATTGCAGAAACTATTTCCGCCTTCCAATGCAATCAATAAAGAGTCAGACGCCTCAAAAACAGGAACTCGACCCTCAAAGAAATTATCAATTACTTAAAAACTCAAAATTCCATTGACACAGATTTATATAATTGATTAAGTGAAAACATGGCGATAGTAGATTTATTTTTAGTACTAAGCAATTTTTTTATAATTAACATGTTTTACATCACATATGTTGTATTTTTTTCTCGATGCTTACATGCTCATTGGACGATCTATCAAGAAGACTTTTAAATGATCTACAGACGCCTCCTACGTTCATCATCTGTTTTTAAATTATCAAATTGTTGAAATTTATTAAAACAGACAGATTTACATTCGCATTTACATCGCATATTACTCTTATATTTTTATAGTATCGTATCTCTATTTTCAGGGACTTTTTTTTTAAAAGTGGCAACACTACTCTGACTCACACAAAGTTATAAAATTGGTTACAGTTTCTTATTTTACGTGCGATATCTACCTTTTTTTACTTCATCTGAGACTTAATGTCATTACTTACTGAGCTATAGCCGTTAATGTGTAAAAGTAGGCATTTCATTACAAAATTGCAAAATTATTGGCAGATAGTTTTTTTTAACATTGCATGTCTTTATAGGTAAGTACATTTGTCGCCCTTGAAAATTTCACTTTACTACCTGCTCGCCTTGTTTGAACCAATTCTAAGCTGTTTGAGCGAGACAAATAGTAATTTAGAAACACCATTATTAGGGAACACATTAAAAGAAAAAAATATGATGTAGCCATTAAACTGCGGATGTGATAACCACAAATGTGAGCAGAAGTACGAATTTTCAGAATCTTATAAAACATGGCGTAGACCCCGAACCGTTCAGGATAGAATTTTTTTTTTAGGGAACCGACGCAACTTCCTCCCTGCCCGAACACGGACGTACCAGATTATCCACCATTACTGGGACAACCTGTGTGTATATATATATATATATATATATACTAGCTCGCCAGGCAGACGTTGTTCAGCCCTTTCCAAGGACCCTTCCTATAACAATCCTTAAATTCGCAATAAAAAATTTTGAGGGTCATTTATCGGGATAAAAACTATCCTATCTCTCAAGTTGGACCAAAATGCACACAGTGTACAAAATTTTATTGAAATTAGTTTAGTAGTTTAGGAGTCCATCATGGACAAACAACGTGACACATAATATATATAGGCGAAGATAAAAGCAAATGCTTAAAATAGCCTGAAGATTTTGTTGACTTGAACAGTACACACTACACCACTAGAGAATTAGAATTCCTCCTTTCCAGTGGAAAGGGTCACCGGTACTCTACACTCACCATAAAAAACACAGCAGCATTAAGCTGTTATTTTGCTGGTATTTGGGCCCTCCACAGTTTAGCTATAACATAGCTGCAGCATGATTCTATTAATAAAAAATTCAAATATCCACCCAATGAGACAATCTATGGTTGAGGCCTATGTTCAGCAATATGTAACAGTAATGGTATGATTCTACAACATATAAAGTCAAGGAGAATCAATGCTTGAGACTACTACATTTACAACACAATGATATAACTATCAAGTTCTTGACACCAGATATAAAATACCCAGATTGGCAACATCAAGAGTTAAAGATGCATGATATCTGGTACTGTGATTACCAGTATGCCTGCCGTACATGGAAATAACATCAAATCTGTCTTACGTGAGACTTGCTCATGTGCAACAGTGGACTATTGGCTAAATTTGTAAGCTACAACAGAACACAAAAAATACTCACTGATTGAAAAGCATAGACAACATCATTTCAGAAGTCTCGTCAGGAAGATTTGTAAGGAACAGAATTTGATTTGGTGGTTGTTCTGCATTGACACTGTTAAGTAGATTGGGTTGTCCAAATCCTGGAATAACACTACGATTGGCATCTTTGCTTTTCTTCTTCTTTCCATCCTCAGAACTTCTCGGTGCTTTGGGACGCTTTGGCCTCTCTTGGAATGTTCCCTTAACTTTAGCAATGATATCACTGTCTGTCTTTGAATACTGAATTCTCTAAAAATAAATATGTAAATTTTACATTATTTACATTTATTTTTTTACTAGTAAAACAGTTTCACCTGTATAGGACTTATTAATGCCGCATTATTTAGATATAAGACAGTCATCAAAAACTATTTAATTTTTAAAAAAAATAAAAAATTCAAACTTTCACATATAATACCCCTCGCATTGCTCTATATTTGTTCACTAACTTTCATTACAAGTAGTTCAGCTATTCTAAAAATTTGATCAGACAGATAGTTATTCATCTTACGAGTAAATAACTCCTACAGCTCAATAAGAGGCTGTTATTTCGATATTACAGACAGATATTTCAATTTTATTTATATAAATGTAAAGATAGTTTAATATGTTATAAAATGTAAGATATAGATTAATATGGTAAAAATAGGTTCTATAAGTAATTGCTATAAAAATATGAAAATCATACCATTGGTTTGTCATAAAATGGAAATCCTTGCATACTTCTCAATGCTACAGTTGCACTTGAGATTTCTTTAAATATAACAAACGCTTGACCTCTCATCTTCAATGTTTTCATTGCAACAATATCTAGTATTTGACCAAACTGTGAAAAGATGGCGTAAAGGGATTTTTTAAGCTCCTCCTTTTTTATTTTCTCATTTAGATTATTTATGTAAATAGTGTGATTGGGACGAATATCCACAGCTGAAATAAAGTAATATGTGATTATTACACGTTCTGTAGATGCATTAAATAAATAGGTATCGAAAAAACACTTCGGTAAGAGAATACTCAAGAAAAGAAAAAAGATTATTTTAATAAATTTTTAAGGTTAGAAATACAACATTGTTTTTATTATTCTAATCTAATAGCGAAATAATTAAGGCAGTACTATGATACACAAAGATTAACAAAAAAATATTGGTAAAATTAGTTTTTAAGGTTAGAAATACAACATTGTTTTTATTATTCTAATAGCGAAATAATTAAAGCAGTACTATGATACACAAAGATTAACAAAAAATTATTAGGTAAAATTAACAAACATACTCATTTTTAGGCAGACACTGATTGATGTACTTGTAGTTAAAGACAAATGCCGGGATAATATTCAATGTACTGATTTCAGTTATGGTGAATTACTAATTCTAGTATATAAAAAGTACTCTATTACTATTTCAATTAACGCATTCAAACCCGTACAATAGTTACAAATCCACAAACTATGAATCTATGAGACAAATATGAATATGAATAGATTATGCGAATAGGAAGTAGGACACAAAGTAGGAAGTAGGAACACGCGTTACACGCGCGCGTCGGTCACATACACACAACGTTAGTTTCTCTATCTAGTCTGTGCATACACATACAACTTTATAATTTGTGGTCGGTCAAACATAGTATCATATTAGTCTGTGCGTCGCGTCGGTCAGATCCATAGACTAATATCATATCATAGATAAATAAATATGTTGACTATATGATCATAGATTACTGTAATAGTAGATCGAATTCGTACCAATTTCGATATTTATATTAAAATAATGTATTAATGACAAAACATGTAACAACAAAAGGAGGTACAAAAGTATTCATGTGTGGGTGGTTGTCGTGTTTTTTTTCGTCGTCCAACCGTCACTAATATAAAATTTTGGTCCTTATCTTTTCATCATGCAAATGTTGACGATATAGCGATATGTATCACGCGATATATATATATATATAATTATATATATATATATATATATATATATATATATATCGATATATATTTTTCCCTTGCCCATCCCTAAATAGAGATATAAATATGATAATATGATTATGATTATATACAGTAAGCTATAAATATGATGTTATCAAAGAGTATAGTAACTGTACTATACTTATGACGCTTAGATGCTTAGTAGTTAGTAGGAATGTCGATCTGGAATCGATTAATCAAAAATTGATTATTTAGTGTAAAATAATCGATTTTTCAGATCAATTTGGAACACAATATCGATCCGATTAATCAATCCGAAAACTTCTTGAATCGGAGTGACTCAAAAACTTGTGTTATAGTTGTTAAACTGGCTGCGGTATCTTACCTTTTTTTTTTGCTATTGTCGAATGCAAAAACAACCAGTCGTACTTGGTTGATAATTTGAACGGAACAAATAAATATTTATGAACGTTTCCAAAGATGTCGTTACATACGTTTCTTTTATAGAATAAAGGTGATGAGCACACAGTCCACCTGATGGTAAATGGGTGTTGTGGTTCGTAGACATCTTCATTTATCTTCGATTAGTAATCAAAATACAGATGTGTTGTCACCCCTGAGGACTAACATTGAATGCCTCGTTTCCAGTAAAAAGTTTCTATGGTTCTCAACACTCACCATACAACACATAGCAGCCTTTAGCTGCTATTTGATGTTGGTATTCTATAAGAGCATGGTCCTGCCTCGGAAGAGCTGACCAATACACGCTAGCTGCAGCGTTGATCTACCACGATGACATATTATGTTACTTACTAATGAAAAAAGGTGATTTGTCATTGTGATTTCTAATTGTACCCATGGATTCCGGTGTCTAACCTAATCTATGCTATGAATTTACTTTATTTATCAAAAATATACTGTTTTTTTTTTACTGTGAGTAAATATTATTTGTTGAAGTTTCTATTAACGAAATAAACAATAATGTTCGTGTAGTTTTCATTTGAATTTGATTTATCGAGGAATGTACGTTGCAGTTTGCACGTTTGTTAAAGTATTGTTGATTATGTAGAAAAATAAAAATATAACTGATTTAGTATGTGTTTATTTTCTTGGTTAGGCCGAGTACTTTTCAATCCACCCTCGTATATCTAGTCAAAGCGCGCGATACGGAAGTATAGACAACCACGAAGTACATATATTTCCCAAAGATATTATAATATACTTCGTCTATAAAATATCTTTGGTATTTCCATGGCGCGCGATGATTTATTAATAATCTAAAGCCCGCTTTTCACTATGGGATATAATATAATATATATTACATCTCAAGATATAAATTAATATCGCTCACTATACATCTCATACGAAACCGTTTACACTGAGCAATAATACATATTACATCTCAAGCTATAAATATTTTTTCGATCGAACGAGCGATATTTTCATATTATATTTTGCCTCCTGTATAAAGGGTAAAGGGGGGGTAATCCAATCTCCAATGACGAACGCACACTGGTTAAAAGATATATCTCACAGTGTGAAAGCCAATCGCCGAATATAATTTATATTTCGGGATATAATATATATTATATCCCATAGTGAAATGCCAGCCTAAGACTGGTATTTTTATTTATTTATTTATTTATTCTTCTTTACATCTACCTTATAAGAAGGGATATAAAGGGCGGTCTTAATGCCTTGTGGCATTCTCTACCAGTCAACCCTGGATGATTTGAGAAGCTGTGGTAGGTGCAACCACTCCATAAATTAAAAATAAGTAAAAACATTATATCTATACATAAACATTATATCAAAAAGCAAATAAATAAAATATTTTTAAACTATACAACTTAATATTATCTACTTTGTAATAAAGAAAAAAAAAGTAAATATAAACGGACACTTATATATATGACGGGACCAGCACCATTGCACGTGCGGCGCGGTAGCCGTCGGTGCAGTTAGACAGAATTCTTGGAAATAACAAGTGTTCCGCACACCTGCACCATTGCACCTGCGGTGACGCCCGTTTTGCTTGTATAAAACGGACGGCGCGGCCGCCGTTAAGACAGTCTTGGCTCTGACGTAGAACGGTACGCTTGTCGTATTCCGTTACTAGTTTATCCTCGACTCGTTATAATTAATTCGTGTAAACGAATTAATTATTATTCCTAACTACAAAATTAGTCTCTGTACTATACTCAATTACCCTTTCTACATATACAAAATCTCTAAATAAATATAAAATAATACAACACAAAAATAAAATAACATGATGCATATTATATAAAATACATATTATACAAAATATCAATTACAAAGCGAAACAGGGAGAAAAACAAAAATCGGATATATCAGATGGTGTTATTTCTGTTAAAGAATTCTCGTACTAGTCTTTTAAAATAATAATTGTTACTGGTTTTTTTGATATCAACAGGCAAGGCATTCCAGAGCAGTATGGACTGCACAGTAAAAGAGGAATTAAAGAAACCACTCTTATGTGGTGGAATACGAATTTTAAGACTATTTTGGGAACGGGGAACTCTATCATGAGTAGAATATTGGTACTGAAAGTTATCCTTAAGATAAGGAGTATTTGGGTCATTTAAAATTAAATTGGTATTTTTTTAATATTTTGCCTTTTCTGAAAGATTCCAACTTAGGTTAGTGATAAAGAACCATAGACTTAGAATATACTGGCGTAACTATGGATTGTAGATTAGAAGGAGGACCATCTCTGTATATGAAAGTGTCCCTAAAAACGTCTCCATTAAGGGTGGCGCTGCAGTAGCATAGGATAAATTAAAAAAAGCGCCAAAACTAATTAGAATAAACCTAGCAAGTTAACAGCATAGCAAAGTGGCGAAGCAATCAGCTTTGTAGCGGTTTCTAACGGAAAAAAAATCAAAATAGGAGGTTCAGATGCCTGGGTGATCAGTAGGTAATCGATTGCTGAAAACAGAATTTGAAAATTCGAAACGGTTCTCGAGATAATCGTGGGACAGACGGACAGACGGACAGACACCGTGAAATCAATAAGTGACTTCGCAAGCTTCGCCACTTAATAAGATGGAGAAATAAACAAGGACCGACCAATCCGCTTGGTTTTGTACTACGTAAATAGTTGAGATTTTGTATACTGGCATTTTACTAACTACTCTAGTCAAGAAATTTTTTAAATATTTGAATTCAACTGACTTCACTCCGTTCACAGCAGCTATTTTCATATCGTAGTTTTTCAGACGCCAGCGCTATTGTGGTAGGTTTTGGAAGCTCTATTTTCAGTAAATAGTAGGACACTTTTTCAACTTTCGCCCCTTATAAGATGGTTCTCCTTCTACTCTACACTCCATGGGCGTAACGTGCGTAAGTATATTCTAAGTCTAAGGCTAGCCGCACACACACAATAATATTGACAATAAAGTACGTATTGTCAATAATATTGTGTGTGTGCGGCCTGTATTGCGATATTGTTCAATATTATTGTGGATATCCAGAAATTCTGATTTTGTCACGTCAATGTTGGGGGGAGGCAGGGGTATTGTCAATAATATTGTTGTTTGCGGGCACGCAGCAATATTTTAGTTGAGGAAAAGATTTCAAGACAGGTGGACGTTCGTTTTTGTTCAAAATGGAAGACGAAAACAGTGGAAATAGTGTTTAATCTGTTGATTGTGTACTGATGATAGTACTCTCACGGAAAATCAATATTTGTCAGTATTTATTAAAACATGGGAAACTTATCCTGAATTATGGAATACATCCTGCGAAGCATGTCGCGATAAAGTTAGGAAAAATAATGCGCTTGATAAGTTGCTCGATATTTATAAAAAAAAATCAAACTAAATAGCACGAGAGAAGACGTATAGAAAAAAAATTATGAAAAAAAAGATTAATCCATCGCTTCTTTCCTGATTGCCCTTTCTTAGTTAGTAAATTTAATGCAGTACTCAATGCAACGCCTTTTTTCTTTCTATCCATTATATTAAACGTGCACACATGAATCTAGCTGCAAAGCGACTAAGTCAAATTGAACCATGAAAAATTGCCAATAATATTGCGTAGTGTGCGGGACCATATATTGATGAAGATTTTTGACAATATTGCATTGACAATATTATTGCGTGTGTGCGGCTACCGCACATTTTTCATGGTACAATTTGACTTAGTCGCTTTGCAGCTAGATTCATGTGTGCACGTTTAATATAATAGATAGAAAGAAAAAAGGCGTTGCATTGAGTACTGCATTAAATTTACTAACTAAGAAAGGGCAATCAGGAAAGAAGCGATGGATTAATCTTTTTTTTCATAATTTTTTTTCTATATATATACAAATAATAGTTCCGGGTCTGGATGTTTGTCCTTGTGCAATTTGTGATTGTAAACTTCCTCCATGATACAGGAGAAAATCCTAGTGTGGGGGTAACGTTTTTAAAAAAAAATAGATAAATAAATATGTAACAAGCTAGTATAGACCAACATAGTGTGCAAGGGAGAAGAAAAAGCCGTATGGCAAAAAAACAAGATAGGAAAGGCTACCAAATCTCATGACTCTGTAACCGAATTTGAATGACAGGTCGGCAAAAGTCGGCACTTGTAATTTTTTAGAGTGTAAAGGTGGTTATTTTTAGGAAGTATTTTTTTTTCAAAATGGTTACTAAACTTGTTCTGTGAGCGTATGTGGTGTTAACAATAGAAATAATCCTGATAATTGCACATTTCCCAGGTAAATTCTCAAGACGTCGGCAATGTTATAACACGTTTATTTTTGGTTAAAATTTATGTTATATACTGTTTAAAATATATAATCTTTTCAATTATTTTGTTAATTTTGATATTTTGCAAAGAAAAAAGTCATGTTGTTGATAATTTGCATAAATTTGGTAAATAAATTTTTATACAAATATTTTACATGTACGCTAGGGATCGACTCAACTATACCAAAATTAATGTCGATATTTATCTTGAATGTTTATATTGAATCGATAGACTTGCCCACATAACAAGTAAATAAACCCTTGGTTTGCGTTCTATAAATATAATTGTTTTTATATGATACGGATTACAAACGAGCACACAGTCTACCTGATGGTAAGTGGTTGCTGCGGCCCATAAATATCTAGACCTATCCTCGATTACGAATCAAAATGCAGATGCGTTGTCACCCGTGAGAACTAAGATGGAATGTCTCATTTCCAGTAAAAAGGGTCTCCGGTTCTGTACACTCACCATACGAAACAGAGCAGCGTTAAGCATCTCCCACACAGAAGCGGCTTGCAGTGGCGGTCGCTGTGGCTTCCAGTTGTATTACTTACTATACATGCCGCGGCCGCATGCTCCGCCCCCTCCGCCACCGCGTGTTTGTTAGTGAGTACGTGGTCTGTCGGTGACCGTAGTGTGGTCAGTTGCAAATTTTTACAGCAGGCCGCGTGTACCGCGTGAAAAATGGTGCTAAATTCAGAGATTTTAATAGAAACAGTGCAAAATTATTCAGTATTTTTTTATGATAATTCGCAACGTGATCACAAAATCATTAGGATTAAAAACAAAATATATGATAACATTGCTGAATACAATTTAAGACTTCGTCACGGTTTGTCATGTTTACTGACGTCTGATCGTAGCACAGACACCACAGCGAATGGCGCTTCAAGCTGCTACTCCGGCAGCGGCGGTATGTTGTTGTAGCGGCTGTAGCCGCGGCTCGCGGTTAGCCACCACCGCAAGCCGCTTGTGTGTGGGAGACGCTTTAAGCTGCTATTTTACGCTGGTATTCTGTGAGAGCGTGGTCATTCCCCAGTCGAGCTGACCCATTCGTGCTACAATTATACTACTAATATAGCTGCAGCATATACCACGTATAAATTTTTCCGTTTGTCAAACAGAGTCTCTCCGGATTCTATAATTAGAAAAAAATGATTAAGGTTAATTGGACGGGTTGATTAGAATCCAAAGACAAACTCAACAATTTGCAGCAAACATTTACTAGAGAAGTATAAAAGAAATAGTAGAATAAAAACAGTTTTATTAAATGGAGCCATTTCTACATTATTTGTACCTGTAAGTATAATATTGTGTTTAAGCCAAACAATTAACTTTGAAATTTGCATTCACACGCCCGTACGCCCGCCGACCTGTGAAGGTCACCTTGGCCCTCCTTCCGGGCGTAAAGGACGCGAGGTCGGAACGTGAGTGCAAGAGAGTCGTTTGCAGGCAGTGTTAAAGACAGCACACTGTGAATTTTGATCGGGAACGCGGAATAGTGCACGCGCGTCTAGGAAATATACTGTCTAGGATACGTAACGCGCATTCCTTGCTTGAGAGCTTCTCCCGGAACTTAGTTGTGTTTAACTCTGAATCTGTATATAAGTGCCTTCGACAGTATTGGCTACTAGTGCGGCATTTGATATTCTAGAAATAACTGTTGCCACGCGAAACGGTAGTGACCTTTGATCCGGACATTCTGTGTTCGTTTTGTGTGTTAAGCGTTATAACAAACGAGAGTTAGTGTACAGTTTTTTGCGATCGGTACTGACGTCTTAGTGTTTATCGCCTAATTTGTTACGAACGTATAAAACCCGCTTAAATCATTGCGTCAACGAGAACACGTATTGTTCTTTAAAGACTTATTAACTTCGGTTAAATTAATTGTGCAACTCCGATAGTGATTTTCCTTTGAAGTTCTTCTTTTGGCTGTACCATTACGTGACAAGAGAAAAAGGGTGCCTCAAGAAGGGAATAGTTCCGAGGCTACCAGAGGATACATTCTCCAGGACAGTATTGAGTCATCTAGCCCAGGCCACTTACACACAGCTTCATACAAATAACACATACATTCACTACTCTTTCATCAGCCGGGCAGATACTGGTGAACCGTCTCCGCTCCAGAAGCAGGTAAGTGCCTTCCCGTTAACTGGCTTTCCCCCTTATTGTTTATTGTAATTAGAGACTTTCCACTTTGGCCTTAGGAGGCCCGACCTGCATCTGCTTGTAGGTTCTTCCTTCATGGGCCGGAAGGATCCTACTCTTGGATAGGCAGCTGCACGCCGTAACATTTTGTAACAGAGCGTGGTTCCGCGTTCGATTCCCCGGTCGATCTCGACCATAGTGTTTGATAAAAATTAAATAGTTTTGGTGGCAGGGAGCGTTGGTTTGATTGGTTTAATTTTGTATCTACAATCACGCCCGTCCGTAATACGTAAAAATATTTTTTTATACGTAATAATAAAATTATTTTCCTTTGTGGCTTGCTTTTTTTGTTAGCGGGTAGATTTGAAAAGCCGCGCCCGTTTAGTGCGCAAGCGGGAATTTGCTGGAGCTGGGTATGCGTCATGTAGCTAGATGGTTATTATCACGTAATCGGTTAATTATCGTTGTCGGATAGTTGTAGTGGATTAGAATAGAATAGAATAGAATATTTTTTATTCAATATTGATTAATACATAATTCTTATTGAAAGTCATTTTTTTATTTACCACTGGTTCGGAAACTACCTCTGTCCTGGGAAGAACCAGCAAGAAACCCAGCGGGATTTTTTGTTCAAACATCACTTAACAATAATTTCGTTTATACAATTTTAAATGCTTTTTCATAGAACCAGCATGGTGGCGATCACCTTATTCCCAGGGGTTATTTTCATTCATGTATTCCTTGATATTATAATAACCCTTTTTGTACAGTTTCTCTTTAATAAAACTTTTAAACTTGTTTATTGACAAACTTTGAATATGTTCTGGGATTTTGTTGTAAACGCGTATACAATGCCCCATAAATGAATTACTGATTCTGTGGAGTCTAGTAACTGGTATTACAAGCTTATGTTTGTTCCTAGTGTTTAAAGTATGCACATCCTTATTCTTATTAAAGCTATTTATGTACATACATTACATTTTCATAAATATATTGCGATGCCAAAGTTAATATGTTTATTTCTTTAAAAATTTGTCTGAGGGACTCTTTACAATTTAGATTATAAATCGCCCGAACGGCTCTCTTTTGCAAAACAAATATAGCTTCAATATCAGTCGCATTACCCCATAGCAAAATTCCATAAGACATTACGCTATGAAAGTAACTAAAATACACTAGATACTGTCTCAACATCTGTGAAACTTCTAATCTTTCTTACAGCATATGCTGCAGAACTAAGTCTGCTTGCTAATTTAGATATATGGGGGCCCCATTAAAGTTTCGCGGCAATAGTAATACCGAGAAAAACAGTGGTATCCATAAGACTTATATTACTTATCGAAGGGTCGATTTCCGAGCGAGGCATTTTTTGTTGATCGACCGTGATGTGTATCTTTATTCGTATTGTAATTTGTATTTGAACTAAATAGTAGTAATTTGTATTTGCGCAATTTGAATTTAACTTGATTTGATCGCACTAGTATTTGTTATTTGTTAATTTGATTTGTGTCTTTTCTTTTGTGCTAACTTGTATTTAATTTGATAAGTAGTAATTCGTATTTGTGTAATTTCTATTCAACTCGATTTAATAGGAACTGCATTTGTTAACTGTTAATTTTTTCTGCCGACTTCCAAAAAGGAGACGGTACTCAATTCGAGTGTATGTTTTTTTCTATATGTCTTACCTCATAACTTTGTACTCGGCGAACCGATTTCGACGATTTTTTTTTTATATGAAAGCTGATAGTTCTCGTGTGGTCCCATATGAATTTGATCATGGTCAGACCAATGGTTATTGAGATATTCTTAAATAACCTATAATGAAAGCGCTTATATTGAATTCTAACTAAATTCGCTAACTAAACTAACTAAATTAAAATCGCCCAATATTATTATGTCGTTACTACATGATTGCATTACAATATTGCAGTTGTCAAGAAAACCTTCCAATGAACTATTAGTTACCGGAGGTGGTAAATATACTACACAAAACAAGCAGTCCACGAGTTTACTGTTAATATTCACTCTCACCGAAACCCACAAGTCTTCATAACAGCTCTCAAAATGGTTAACTCTTTTAGAGCACAGTTTCTTCGATACTGCTGCTAGGACACCTCCGCCTCGCTTGTCAGCGAGATGGGTAGATTTACGATCGCGTCTATAAACATTGAAGTTTGCGCCGAATAGGTCACCGTCCAATATTGTGTCTTCAAGCCATGTTTCAGTTCCCACTATTATATCATAATTGGCAACCAGTGAAGACAGCTTAATGATGTCTGTTTTAGTTTTGAGACCTCCGAAATTTTGATAGTATATATCAGTGGCGTAGCGTACCTTAGATGAGTTCTGTATCAAAATTTGTTGGGGGGCCCCAATGAAGAGTACAAATTTCATAAAAGGAACAAAACAAGCGTTTTTGCTTTGAATTGAAATTATTATATATTATTGATTAATCGTTATTCATCATCATTACAGCCCTTCACAAGTCCACTGCTGAACATAGGCCTCCCCAAAAGAATGCCACAAAGCACGGTTCTGAGCCACCTGCATCCATCGACTTCCTGCATATCTTACCATGTCGTCACTCCATCTAGTGGGGGGACACCCTACACTTTGTGCGCCGGTACGAGGCCGCCATTCGAGAACCTTTCTTCCCCATCGGTTGTCGGTTCTTTGAGCTATATGGCCGGCTCTCTGCAATTGGATAGGTTTCGTACTCTGGTTCTGTACTCGGATAGCCATCGTAGCCCTACTGTACAAATACTTCAGCATTTCGATATACCGACAGTCAACTTGGCACCGCTGAAGAGACTGCAGCACCGCCCAAATTTCGACGGAATCAAAGGCTTTCTTATAGTCCACATACGCCAGACATAGTGGCAAATTGTACTCCTCGGACTTCTGTACAATTTGCCGAAGGGTATGTATGTGGTCTATGGTGTTAAAGCCTTTTCGGAAACCGGCTTGTTCGGGAGGCTGGAAGTCGTCAAGTCTGCGCGCGAGACAATTCGTAATGACTTTCGAAAACAGCACGTAGACGCGGCTCAGAAGGCAAATCGGTCTGCTCCACGCCTCCGGAGTAGTGCCACCATGGAGGACGGAATTAAAGAGCTTCTGAAGGTCTTCAAGTACCGATTTTCCACCCGCTTTTAGAAGTTCCGCTGTAATTACATCCTTCCCTGGGGCCTTGCCGTTTTTAAGGTGCTGGAGAGCAATTCTAATCTCGCTCAGACTGACGTCCGGGATATCATTGGAATAGGGTCGGATAAAACTCGCTCTTGGATCGTTACTCACACTTGGGTGTGGCTCCAACAATGATGTGTACAGCTGCCCATAGAACCTCTCAATCTCACTCAAAATCTCAGGTGTCCCGGAAACGACACTGCCACACTCGGTCTTCAGCTTCGACAGTTGGCTCTTTTTGACAGACAGATCTTTAGCAAAGACTTTGGAGCCCTGGTACCGCTCGATCGCTTCTTCAATACGAGCAGTATTAAAGTTGCGTAAGTCCCGCCGCATGCATTTGGAGATCTGTCTGTTCAGTTGCCTGTATGCTGTCAAATCTACTGAAGACTGCAGCTTCATATCCCGTCTAACAGCCATGAGATTAAGAGTGTGATCGGAGAGTTTTTGTGTTCTTCTGCGGCGGATCTTGCAAAACTTAGCTCCGACCGCATGCACAGTTTTCACGAGCTTGTCATTCATATCGTCCACTGCATTGCAATCTTCTAGGCACTGAAAACTGTTTCGTAGCTCGAGCTGAAAAGTTTCGGGACTTTGGAATACAGCACGAGGGAGACGGAGCGTTGAATTCATTAGACGAGACCTTTCCAACTTAACGTTTAAGTTCAGTGTGCCTCGCACCATTCAGTGATTGCTGCCGGTTTTCACCCTCGCGATCACTGAGACATCACAGAACAGTTGTCGTCTGGTCGTCATAATGAAGTCAATCTCATTTTTTGTCGAACCGTCGGGGCTCGACCCTGTCCACTTCCTGTGGGGCCGTTTCTGGAAGAAAGAGTTCATCATAAAGAGTCCCTCTTTCTCCATGAATTCGGCCAGCTGCAGGCCCCTTGGGTTCCGTTGACCTATTCCGAATTTCCCTACTTTCAGCTCACCGTTTTCTCTTGTACCTAGTTTTGCGTTGAAGTCTCCCATTAACACCGTATATTGGGTTTTGGAGGAATGCATGGCTCTAGAGATATCCTCATACATTTCCTCCATCGGGGTGTGCCGAAGTTGGTGCGTAAAACTGTATGACCGTCAGCGAATACCGTTTGGTGATTCTGAGTATTAGGTACGCAACCCTCGTCGACACACTCCCAATATTTACAACGTTGTTAACGAGAAACTTGTGGACGATAAATCCGACACCTCCTTGGGACAGATGGTCGCCCTCCCGGTGATAGAACAAGTTGCTGAATTCGAGGATTACCGTGTCCTCCCTCTCTCTTCAGACCTCGGATAATCCTATGATATTCCAGCGCAACTTGTCTATCTCTTTTTCCAGCTCCAGGATCTTCTCGTCAGTCCTCAGGGTGCGTGCGTTATAAGTTGCCAGGTCGAGTCACCGTAGGTGGCAACCGAACCTCCACCGGAGATTCTTAGCACCCCCTGCCCCGCCATTATATAGCGACCATGGTCGCCACCGTAGCCAGGAATAGCGGGGCCGCCGGGGACTGGGGGCCGTCTCTTCGTTACTTTCATGTGGGGTATATTGCCATAGTTGCCACGCTTGGCGAGCGGGTTGGCAACCTCAGTTTTTTTATAATTTTGGTGTTATCAGAAAGATGCTGCTGCCCATCCTCTGCATCAGTTTCCCTCTCTCGCCTCTTACGACACCGACGGGAAGATATGGGGTAGTGAGTATTCTTACCCGCCACTACACGGGGATTATTACACGGGGAATATTACACGGGGATATTCGTTATTACTTACAATTAATACTCCTAGGAACTAAGCTAGCCAAACAATTAAAATCAAATATACACTTTTCTTGCCTTTTGTTCAGCGAACATAGCTGAAGACGATTCGGCGGCATTCATAGCTGAAGACGATTTCAGTTTTTCTAAATTCTTTGCTTCTATAGACGATAGTGATAGCCTTTCCTGTCCCATAGAAGTCCTTGGAATTTTTGTTTACACACGTTCGGGGCCCCTGTAGCCCGGGGGCCCCGTATCATTGATACGGCTGATACGGCGGTAGCTACGCCCCTGGTATATATTGAATTTTAGTTAGATAGTTACGGTCTTAGTAATGTGGCATATCAAATTTTGTAATTACAAGTTTTTCAGAGAGTCATAACATTTTATTTGTTTCGCAGGGGTACGATCCTCTTTTCGCACAAAAATACGACCATTACGGATCCAAACATATTTATAACCCTTTTCACGTGCAATGTTTCTGGTGCTAGCATGTAGTTTTTTGTTATGAGGGGATAAATGTTCAGAAACGTATACAGGCGATTTATTGCCACCATATCCCAAATGAGAAAAATTAAGTTTATCCATCGTGTTTTTCTTATTGAAACTGGAAACCGCCCCCAATATTTCGTCACGTTTCTTTACGGACTGCAACTTAATTATGATAGAACGGGGACGATCATTATTATCATTCATTTTTCTAACTCTAGCTCTTGATAGAACTTCAGCATCCATAAAAGGGACGGAGATAGTAGAACAAATTTGTTTTTTTTTTATAGGATAAGGGTGACAAACGAGCACACAGTCCACCTGATGGTAAGTGGTTGCTGCGGCCCATAGACATCTACATCTATCCTCGTTTGCGAATCAAAATGCAGATGCGTTGTCACCCGTGAGGACTAAGATGGAATGCCTCATTTCCAGTAAAAAGGGCCTCCGGCCACCTGCACTCGCCAAGCGAAACGCAGAGGTAAACCTCTACTTCACGCTAGTATTCTGTGAGGTCGTGGTACCACCCCGGTTCGAGCCGGCCCATCCGTGCGACAGCAAAAGCTGCCCGCGTGGCTCTACCACTGTTAATATGTATGTTTCGCTAAGGACAGTAAATTTCGGACTTATTTTCCGGAACGCCATTGATCTCTATGTTCGTTTCACGAGAATGTTGTATATGCATATGTATGCATTTTAAACCAAAAAGATTCCCAACAGAAGATCTCTATGCTATAAGTAATGTACTCACTGTTAGGAAATTGTACATCTTATATTCCGTTCTAAGACTGCATAAAGGTATAAAGTTTGACCGTTGTATTGTAGCCAAAAGAAGGAAAAACGTAGCAGCTACAGTTGTCACTGTTAAAACCGCTTTAGCTAGGAGGCAATATGTAAAACAGTCTGCGACTCTATACAATGTCATTAATAAAAATGTAAATATTTACCACCTTAATTACCGAAATTGCAAATATGCTCTAACCAAATGGCTATTGAATAAGAGCTATGATGATACTGAGGCTCTTTTAGGCATCATAAAATAATGTAATTTATTTGTTGCACGCACGCCCGCCCACCCGCACGCACGCACGCACGCACGCACGCACGCACGCACGCAGAGTTCAATGTTATGTGGAACGTAATCATTATCGAAATAATGTTCCTGTATGCTTAAAAATATATAATATGTTTAGTCTCTGAAATATTTTTACCATTTTTTAATGTCATGATCAACCGAAAAGGTTATCGGTATAGGGGTTTTAAACGGTCTAATTTTACAGATTTTACCCAACCTATAGAGTTAAACCGTTTTAAGGCTTAGGGTTGAACTACATTTGGCAGCATGGAATCGCACTTTCCTGTGCTTCTATCCTTTTTGGTCACTCAGAAACGTTATTTACTAGAACGAGAAACAGAGCGGGAGTGTATAGTTTCACCCTCAAAAAGCCGATTGTAAACCGGTTTTTTAAAGTTTATCTATCATTCTTGACAATCCACACTAATATAATATTATAAATTTGAAAGTGTGATTTTTTGTTTATTTGTTTTTGTCCTTCCTTTACGCAGCAACGGAATGGAGCAATTAAAAAAAATTAAATATTTGCTATCTCTTGGCCGAAGTTTACGCTTAACCAAACATACTTTTTTTCGTCATTTTACTTAGGATTGAAAAATAATTAATGTCGTCGTAAAAAGCGGTAATATATTGTGTTCTACAGTACAAAAGTGTAGTACTCTGTATATATTTAATAATAATAGATTATAAATATGGCACTGAGATTATTTGTTTGTCCTTATTTATTAATTTAAGCGCTCATAATTCGTGTCTCATCTGAAAACAACAATTTGGTTGACACCATCTAAGACGATATACTTGTAAATAACATTTTAGTATGAAAAAATATCATTCACAAAACCTTCCATTTCAATTTGTTACATGTTTTAAATTTTATCCTTCATAATGTCCTGTTATAACAGTGGTAGAGCCACGCGGCAGCTTTTGCTGTCGCACGGATGGGCCGGCTCGAACCGGTGTAGTACCATGACCTCACAGAATACCAGCGTGAAGTAGAAGTTTACCTCTGCGTTTCGCTTGGTGAGTGCAGGTGGCCGGAGGCCCTTTTTATTGGAAATGAGGCATTCCATCTTAGTCCTCACGGGTGACAACGCATCTGCATTTTGATTCGCAAACGAGGATAGATGTAGATGTCTATGGGCCACAGCAACCACTTATCATCAGGTGGACTGTGTGCTCGTTTGTCACCCTTATCCTATAAAAAAATATATAAAAGTGAAAGATTATGTGTATTAAGTTTCTGCGCATGTGAACTATTAGTAGAAACGGTGAAACAAGTGCTCTGATGGTGATGTGATTCTCAAGATAAGGTGTCTGTCTGCTCAGGCGCCTTGAGATACCATCGCCAACCGTCAGCTCTCTGCTAGCTCAGCGTGCCGTCAAAATCTCCCAAGGGCTGCACAACCACGCTGTGACGCATCCATATATAGTTATATGTACTACGTAGTAGTACGTAGTACATATATATTGATGGACGCATCAACATTGTGAAGGAGTGTACCTACTATGAAGGATAATTATACATTGTAACTTCAGGCTCAGAAGAGCTAGAACTCAGAGTCGTATAGCCAGTTTTGGCCAAAAAGGTGATTTCGGGTTTCGGGAGGTTTTCGCGCGCTGCCCTCTGTCAAAATCAAATTGATTTGTCAAAAATTGTAATCACAAGTAAATGTTAATGTTATTTTTTCATTTATTTATTCCTACAGCACAATAATATTAGTAAGTAATAAGCATAGATTTTTAATACTTCATAATAAATTAAGTTCATTCAGTTTACATTTTAAACTGCATGGTACTTTATTTCCCATGAAACGCAGTGATATATATTAAAATGTTTTCAATTCCCATTTTCTCCTGATAAATAAATACTTAGCTACTATTAAGTAATTGCTAATAGTAGTAGTGAGAAATAATATTACATTTTAATATTATCCAAAGTATAAAAAGCTTTTATTTCCTTAAAAAACTGTTCATTAACTTTTAGTTACATAAAAAAATACTGGAAAATGCTTGACTTTACTGTCGATTTCGATTCTGTTAGTCCAGATTTATGGATTAGCAAAGAAGAAACTTGTAAGGAAAAATTGTTGAAACTTTCAAACTGGTCTCAGGTAATGTTCTTCCTTTTAATTTAACTACTTTCTGTATTGTTTTCTTTTTTGACCTACAAATAACCTTTCAGATACCTTTATTGAATACAAATGCATCTCACAAATTTTCTGATGGCAAATTAGTTCGTTTTCGTGGTATGGTTCAAGATATGCATAACCCTGAGTTTTATTTTGAAAAATTCGAAGTATTTAATACAACAACTAACGAAGTTAAAATTAAGTCCGGGAAATATTGCGACACTGCTCACATACTGGTATGTGTAAATTTTATTGGTTTTTTTTTTCGTATCTTGCATTAACTATAAAGAGAAATACAACCATAAGCAAACAAAAATACAGATGTATATCATCACATATCCAATAATAATTATCTCAGTGTAATCTTTGTAATATTTAAAAATCTGAAAAATAAAGATAAAGAGAGAGTGAGAGGAAAAAAGTATCTGAAGTAGTAGTCTTATTTTGCATAGATTGCCTAATGCATAGTACATAAATGGTGTTATTAATAAGGTTTCTATACTTAAGATGGTTTGATAGTTATTAAAAAATTATTGATTACAGACTTATTTATTAATTAATGACAATCTAAAGTGTACTTAGTTACTATTTTAGAGTGTAATAAGACATTATATTACAAAAAATAAATTGTATACCTTCATATTTTAAAATTCTTTAGAAAACTAATCAATAAGTATATATATAATATATTATAATAAGTAGTAAATAAGTATAGAGTAAGACGAAACAGCAGATAGCTTACTTGTATTACAAATAAATTAATTTAAATTTACATGTTACAGGAAAATGAAAAAATTAACTATACAGAAAATTTGAAAAGTGCACAACGTCAAGCAATGGTTGTAGTTTCTTTACCAGGATTAAGTGACTGGGCACAGCAAATAGAGGAAGATCAGAACTATTTAAAACATTTAGACCAACAACCAAATTCATCAAAAAGACTCAGTTCTAATGTTAATACAAAACTTAAACGAAGTTATGATGAAACTGAGAATAATCCCGAGGTTATGGATATCGCCGATGCTGATCATTTGAATAAAGAGCAGAGAACAGCAGAAGTGATGGATAATGGAAAAAATGTAGTATCCAGAGAGCATTTACTCAATTTCCCTTTACCGGATGTTCCCAGTAAATCATGTATTGTTAAGGTAATATTTTTTTTACTTATTCATATTTTCTACTTCTTACTTCGATAATTGTAGATTTGATGGCTCTATAATGTAGTGGGATTTGGTTGCGGCGCTACGACTCGCAGGGACAAATTCCACACGATGCATTTGTATGGCCTACAAATAATTGCTCCGGGTTTGGATATGTATCCTTATGTGAATTATGTATATTTACTGCCACCACAGTATGGGAGAAAAATATGTCTTACTTTTTATAATGCATTTTCTCCAATATCACCTTAATTTTAGTAAGATCTTTGTAATAATGCTAACAAACTATGCTTAATCTGTTATTAATCAAAATAAAATGGTTGATATTGTTGCTACCATTTTCATTCAGAACTGAGTGGGTCTGGGACATTAGACCCATGACACACAGATGTTTAGGTTAAAAACGATTCAAAATCTCTTTATTTTTTTTATTTAACGGCTTGACGGCTCTGTGGTGCAGTGGCTTAGCAATGAGTTGTGGCGCTGGGAGCCGCAGGTTCGAATCCCGCACGATAGAAGCATTTGTATGGCCTACAAATAATTGTTACGGGTCTGGATGTTTGCCCTTGTGCAATTTATGTTTGTAACCAGCCTCCACAACACAGGAAAAAATCCTAGTGTGGGGGGTAACGTTTTTTAAAAAAGAAATAAAAAGAAAAATTTAATATCCCAAATGAAAAGCTTACAAAAAGCAACATACTTCCTTTTTGTATTCCCTTCCTGTATACTATTCAATAAACATGCAGATTTAGAAAAATATTTGTAAGCTATATTCATACTTCATAATTCATTTATTGCAAAAATTATTAATATTTAAACTTAAATTTATAAAAATAAATATAAACAACATTAATATTATTTCAAACAATCAAAATATTATTTTTTATAAAACGAAGGAATTATAAAAAATATTATCATCTATAATAAAGTAAATCTTTTAAAATAATCATTACCATGTGTCCAAATTATAGAAACTAAAATTGATAGCCCTAATGCACCTTCACAAACAGTAAATAATAAATAAATTATTATTATTAAAAATACTCTTAATACAATAAATGATAATCTTAATAAAACAATTAATAAATGTTTATGTTTAGAAATAAAAATTACCAATTCATTCAATTTCGATTCAAACTCACAATCGAATTCTCAGCCACTGCACTACCACGTCGTCTCTAGACTGGTCAGAATGATAGTGATAGGTTCTTTAGAAAAAAAAATTCACTCCACACCATATGGATATAAAAAAAATATATACTTTTGGTGTGGGGTGTGGTAGTGGGGTAAAAGAATATCTGTTCAGCCACTATAAGAAAGTCATAATAAACTTATTAACTAAAATCATAATGTTTGACACATTATTGCCCAGACTGGTTATGGGGAGTATCGTCAAATACATTGGGAAATAAGTTTTACTGGCCAATAATGAGGAAAGAATAAGATTTTTCTCTTGTAATAATAGTTACATTGTTTAATCCAGCAAAGATCAGAGATGAGTAATACAAAGAAACATTATACAATTTATAACTTTTAGTGTTGAGTTGACACCACCTAGCTGGTTGTTGGAAAAATCTACTACAAGAAATGGTACCTACAATAATATGACTTAATAATTACTTGACCTATGGAACTGGAGCTATAGACATTTCCTGATAGGGATATGGAGCAGCTATGGTGCAAGTCATCTAATTCTGTGTATACTGATCCACATACCAACTATTGCAATTCCAGCAAATCTTCAAAACTTGGTAGTTTAGTTTGTCACTCACTATGGACTGTTTTCTTTATAACATGCATAGGCTTTTGTTATGCTAAGATAGTGCGATATATAGATTACCCTGCCTATACACCATCGGCCATGATTGACAACCACAGAATGGGGCATGATTGTCACAATCATGGCGTGGCTGCCCACAATCGTGCATCCTACATATTTGTATTGTCACCTGTCTGAGATGGACATTGAAACAGTAGCAGCTGCCACTATTTATTTTATTAGTTTTTAATATAACTATTATTGAAATGTAGACGATAACAGAGTGGTGAAAAAAAAGGAAGTTTATTATTATTATTATTATTATTTAACTGGCCAGCAGTTGCAACAACTGATATAAGCCCGTATCCTATTTTCGAATGTGTGATTATTCTATTTTAGTTGTTTATCTAATCTGTTCTTGAATTGGTTAACATTTTTTGCAGATATCACTTCTGATGGCAGCTTATTCCATGTTTCGACCACTCTTTGGCTAAAAAAGTGCTTGTGTGGGTTATTATTCGACATGGCTTTGGTTAATTTCAAGTGATGTCCCCTTAGATGCGTGTTTTTTGAGTATTGGAATAAATCTTTGTCAAAATTTTCTAGATCGTAGTGTCCATGTATAATTTTATAAGTTTCAATCAAGTCTCCTCGTTCTCTGCGATCTTTCAGAGTCATTAGTTTAAGTTTATTTAGCCTTTCCTCATATGGTATGTTTTTCAATGCTCTGGGAACCTTTGTAAATTTGCGTTGAACCTTCTCCAGTAACTCAATATCCTTTTTGAAATAGGGGCTCCAGATTTGGAATGCATACTCCTAAATAGGTCGAATGTATGCCTTATGAATTTTTAGCATCATTTCTGGTGTTAGATGCCCGAAGGCTTTTCTAATAAGGTAAATAAAACTATTTGCTTTTTTAGATATCACTGTAATGTGATGTTGCCATTTTAGATCGTTACTTATATGCACACCTAAATCTTTCTGTACTTTAACTTCTTCCAGAGGTATATCATCAATTTTATATATTAAACGAGGGTTTCGGTTTCCTATATGGAGGACTGTGCATTTACTTGTATTTAATTTAATAAGCCACTTTTTTGACCAATCTGATATTTTATTTAGATCTGCTTGAAGGCGATCAAAGTCCACTAGTGGGTTTGCGAATATCTTCGTGTCATCAGCGAACATACTTACATTACAACTCAAGCTTTTAGGTAGATCAAAGGTAAACACTATAAACAATACTGGTCCCAGTACAGAACCTTGTGGTACACCACTTTGTATTTCTTTTTCATCTGAGAATATATCGCCAATCCTTACTCTGAAAGTTCTTTGTCGTAGAAAAGCCTCAATCCAAGCTAATAGTTTCCCTCGAACACCAACAAATTCCAATTTGTGTAAAAGCCTGCCTATTGGTACTTTATCAAAAGCTTTTTCGTAATCCAGATATATAACATCTATTGGTTCTCGATCATTTTGACTGGTGACCCAGGATGATAAACAAGACAATAAGTTGGATATCGTTGATCTATGAGGACAAAAACCATGTTGCTGATTACCGATCGTATGGTGTTTGCTAAGGAACTGCCTCATGTGCTTAACTATTATCTTTTCCATAAGTTTGCAGACCACACTGGTTAAACTTATCGGCCTATAATTTGCAGGATCTAATTTGTTTCCCTTTTTGTAAATAGGAGTCACTAAAGCCGTTTTCCATAAATCAGGCAATACTCCTTTATCGTATGATTCTTGCATTACTGATGCTAGGTAACAATCAAGTCCGCAGTTCTTTAACCCTTAAATGCATAATGTATCAAAAACGATACGTTGAGATTTTTTAACTAAAACTTAAAGCCAATTGTTTGTTTTTATTAGGCTGTATGTTACGATGCCCTTAGACTATTTGTCTATCGGAAAAAAAACAAAGTTTCTCGTATTGGTCCACCATATTTGTTTCGTAGCTGTCAAAAGTATTCTTGTCAGCGAGTGAATGTTTTTGTGAAAAATTCTAACTTTATCCAGACGAATCGGAGTGGATTTGAGACAAATTATATCAAAAAAAAATATACAATGTCAAGGTAAGTGTTTGTGTTTATAGTAGGTTTATGTATTTTTTACGAAAAATTGATTTCTCTCATAAACAAAAGAGTTTTTAGTTTGTATCGAAAATGAGACACCATGCACTTAGGCATAAAAAATATTTCTATGCATGTTGATGATTTTCGCGTTTTTGTTTTTATTTACGCTTCTTTGAACTTTACAAATTTGTTGCAGAACTACAAGAAAGAAATTGAAAGACGATGATATAGAAAATATGCTAATGCGGTTAGAGGCTGGCGAAATTTCAGAAGACGATGCCGAATCAGATGAGGATGACTTGGATTTCTATCCGTCTCGCAAAGATCTACAAGCCGTACTCGAAGATAAAGAAGTAAGTGATGAAGAGGAAGTGCCTGAAACTGAAGAATGCCCGGATCCTCCCCTGGTTCATGAAGAAATCTATCAACAAGCTTCGACTTCTCGGTCTAATGTATTTCCGCAAATAAATACACGAAATTTGATTTGGAAAAAACGCTCTTTGGAGTATAAAGAGGAATCAATTGCTTTCTTGGGTAGTACAGAATTAGGACCTGAACTAATGAAACTAGAAACCCCACTGCAGTTCTTTTCACAGTACTTTTCAGAAGACTTGTTGAAAAAAATTGTTGAAGAAACCAATAAATATTCGACGCAGACCAATATTGATCGCCCCGTTCAAATAAGCCTTACAGAACTTCGAAAATATTTGGGAATATTGATATTCATGTCTGTCTATCGCTACCCAAGCGTTAGATCGTATTGGAGCAGTAAATTTGGATTTAGACCAATAATAGAAGCAATGCCTGTCAACAAATTTGAAATAGTAAGAAGCATATTACATTTCAATGATAATAATTTACACAAACCAGTTGGTAGCCCCGACCATGATAAACTTCACAAACTAAGACCCATTATAGATCATCTGACAATGAAATTTTCTAGTGTTCCAATGGAACAACGCCTTTCAGTTGACGAACAAATGTGCGCAACAAAAATCAGCCATTTCTTGAAACAATATTTACCCAATAAACCCCACAAGTGGGGGTTCAAGCTTTTTGCGTTGTGTTCCTTGGCAGGATATTGCTATGATTTCATAATATATAGTGGAACAGACAAAGAACCAATGCGTAGTAATGAACCTGATATTGGAGTGACCGGTAATACAGTAATAAAGTTAACTAGAAGAGTCCCAAGAATGATGAACCATGTAGTATACTTCGATAACTATTACACTTCATTACCACTAATGTATTACATGGCGAAGGAAGGCATATGGTGCTTAGGTACGGTGCAGCTAAACCGTCTAGGAAAGTCTTGTAAGTTGCCTAAAAAGAAAGAAGTAATGAACAGTAATGTACCCCGAGGATCCTACGTTGAAAACACGACAAGTCTCGATGGTGTGGATTTTTCTGCGATCAGTTGGAAAGATAACAAGCAGGTGACCTTACTTTCCACTTATATTGGCGCTGAACCTGTAGAAACGATTGAAAGATATGACAAAAACCAAAAGAAAAAGGTGCCCATACCATGTCCAAAAATAATAAAGGAATACAACGCACACATGGGTGGAGTAGACCTCATGGACTCTTTCCTAGGCAGGTATCACATAAAAGTAAAGTCTCGGAAATGGTACATGCGAATTTTTTACCACTTACTCGACCTATCAGTAATTAACTCCTGGATATTATATAAGAAAGTCTCTGCTAAAAAGAATTTGAACCCTAAGCAGGTTTTGAATCTGGCAGAGTTTAGAGCTGAATTGGCGGATGCTCTCTGCAAATATGGCGAACATGTTGTACCTTCACGAGGTCGACCAAGCCGAAACTTTTCGGAGGAGCCAGCACCTAAAAGGAAAAACATCCAGCAGGTAATGCCCTCGAGAGATGTTCGGTACGATGGAGTGGATCATATTCAATCGAGGCAACAAAATCGTATGAGGTGCATGAACCCAGGCTGCAAACTGCTGAGTAGTATTATGTGTCTAAAATGTAAGGTGTATTTGTGTTCTAACAAAAAAACAACTGACTGTTTTAATGATTTTCATCTATAGGACATATTTTTGTGATCATTTGGTTGCACATTAGTGCTTTGCAATAATTAACAATAAGTCAATTAACGGAAGTAGTACACAATAGAACTGAGAATAAAATTGTAGTTTTTTGCATGTTGTATCAAAAATGATACCAGAATATTTTTCAAAATAAAACTAATTATATTGAATAATGATTTTTTATTTTATTTTTTCCAGCATCTATAAACCATTTTACACAACATATATTTTTTCCAATGATATTGGGTATGTCATGCATTTAAGGGTTAAAATATGTACGGGTATTTCGTCGGGGCCAGGTGAAGAGTCTATATTCATTTCTTTGATAGCAGCTTGTACTTTGTTCGATTTTTACTTGTTATATTTCGGTGTATGTTAATTATACACCGAAATAGAACAAGGTAAGTTTATAGAGCATCGGCGTTCGGCGATCATGTAGACACGCGCACTTCCTTTGATGTTTGTCCGAAAAACCGACACAGCGGCCATTACGCTCGATCATTACTAGTGATCGTGATCGCTAGAATTCCTCTATCATGGCTGATGGTGTATAGGCCCCATAAGACTTCATCAGAACGTTCCGCTAGTTGAGATTGTAGTCAAGCATTGATTTATATTAAGTTAATAAAAACATGCAAGCAACGGCTCCGTGGCGTAGTGGCTTAGCAATTGAATTGCAGTGCTAAAGGCCGCGGGTTCGAATCCTTCACGGAACAAGTATTTGTTCCGGCTACAAATAATACTTACTTAAAAACTACAAATAATTGTTCCGGCTCTGGAAATTTGTCCTTGTGTAAGTTATCTTTGTAAACTGCCCCCACGATACAGAAGAAAATCCTAGTGTGGTTACGTATTTAAAATAAAAAATAATATTTTTTTCAGGTATATGATGAATCTGATAATCTCAAAATAAACGACATGATTGAAGTAGTAGGTTTTCTTTCTGTTGATCCTATACTCTCAGGAGAGTTCCAGCCGGAAAACAACTCTTTCTTAGAACCTGAGGGTGATACAGATGTAGAAATTATAACACATAACCCACCACCCAGTTTGGTGCCGAGGCTTCATGCTGTCTATGTGAAGAAACTAGATCACTGCAATCCTTTAGTAGCCGATTTTGATCAAGGTAAGCATACTAGAGCCATGTGTAAATAATCACTAATTGTGAGTCAACTCGGCGACTAGATGGAGCAACGATGGGGTGCGGTATGAAGGAGAGCGGAGTCCCTCCCCCTGCCCGCGATGTATGCGGCAGTACCGGTCGGCTTCGCTTGCGTAAAGGTACTCCCGTTTAGGAGTGTCACATACACGAAATCAGTTGCACGTATTTGGTGTTCACTCGACAACATAACATTACTCGGTATTATTTTGAAATATTGGGAAAGATTGTATGACGTTTTAAGTAAAATTGAATTCTAATAAGCATACTTTACATTAATTATGTCATTAAATTCAACAAAAGACAATGAAAAAAACCCAAAAAGAAATGTAAATATTTGTCAATTGCACATTTGTAAAGAGGCGATTAAATAAACAGAAGCAAGGAATAATTTTAACCTGTTTTATTTATTCTACTTAAATATTTGATAGGGGTTGCTATCCAATATTTTAAGGGGAATACCTGAGATACTGCTATATAGTTAAATATAGTAAAATTAGCACATTCATTTGTTTCCATCACGACAAATCAGGTGAAGCTGCAGAATGCAACTAGTTTTGTAAAGTAGTAATCAGGTTGTACCTTTGTATAGAAAAATAAATTATTATGAAAAATACTGATAAAATATAATGTTATGATATTATCTAAGGCAGGGCTTACCTAACTGTGCGCTCCATGCCAAAGGCGGCGTGAGGCTACAGCTGGGCCGTGTCGAATGAGCGCCGCGCTTGGCCGCGCGCATTCTGATTCCGTTCTGTCGAGCGCGGGCTTCGACCTCCCTCCGTGTATTTTCCTTTCCCCCGCGTATACATATCGTTTCAGTCAGTCAAGCTTTTGTTTTAATTACACACGCGGAGTTTCAATATTGACTATGGATAATTTTATTCAAAGAAATAGAAAACGAAGTAAAAACTCAGGAGAAAACAGTAAGGAAACTACAGAAAAACGGAAGAAGTATAGAAAATATGATGACCAATATTTGAATTTCAGATTTAGCTACATTACTAAAGGGAATGTAGAACTTCCTCAATGTGTTGTTTGTCATAAAGTGTTGGCAGCTGAAAGTATGCTTCCTTATAAACTAAAACGTCATTTGAAAACAACTCACAGTTATTTACAAGGTAAGCCGAAAGATTAATTTGTTTTATTAGAAAACTGCGAGAACTGAAACATCAGTCCACGGCCTTGCTTTCAAAAGCATCAGTTTCTAGCAAAGCATTGCTTGCCTCCTACAAAGTAGCTCACCGTGTTGCCAAATGTAAGAAGCCACATACAATTGCTGAGGAACTGGTTTTAACTGCAGCGGTTGATATGATATCAGTGATAATTGGAGAATCGGCGGCTAAAGAAATAAAAAATGTACCTCTTTCAAACTACGATTAGCCGCCGTATTCATGACATGGCAGAAGATATTAATGAGCAAATTGTGAAGAAACTTTCAGGCTTATTTGCCATTCAACTTGATGAAGTGACGGATAGTAATGACAATACTCAATTGATATGTTACGTGCGGTACAAGAAACAAATGTGTGTGAGGATTTGTTATTTTGCAGAAAAATATGTGAAGGTGGTAAGGCTACTGATCTATTTGAGATCTTAAATTCATACATGATCGAAAATAATATTAAATGGGAGAACTGTGTGGGTGTGTGAACGAGTGGTGCTCGAGCGATGTCTGAACAGTATGGAGGACTACAAGCTCTCATCAAAACCAAGGCTCCAAATGTAAAATGGACACACTGTGTCATACATAAAGAGGCTTTAGCTGCAAAGAAAATTACACCTGAATTAAATTTTATGATGGATATCATTATCAAAGTGGTGAACTACATTAAAACATGATCTGTGAAAGTGAGATTATTCCATAAGCTTTGTGAAGAATTGTGTGCCGAGCATATTTCTTTAATTTATTATTGCAACTCTTATTGGTTGTCCAAAGGCAATGTACTCGCACGTGTATACGAACTACGAAATGAGTTCTATACTTATTTTTTTTACTACTTTTACTTTCAGAAGAAGTTGCTCTTATGGAAGAGAATATTAGAAGATCATGTACGTACTGACTGTTTCCCTGCTTTACAATGCATTCTACAAGAAAACTCGATAGAAAGCCTTGATCCCTCTCTAAAACTAATATTTACACAGCACTTGTCATTTTGTGTGTGTGTGTGTGTTTAAGTGAACATTTTGAAAACTATTTTCCCGAAAATCTGGAGCAATATGACTGGGTTAGAATTCCTTTCCAGTCGACCTCAACATCAACACTTTCGATAAAGGAAGAAGAACAATTAATAGAATTGTCCTGTGACTCCAGCCTTAAGCTTCAATACGACAAAGACTGCTTGAATTTTGGAGCTCATTTTCTCATAAATATTGTGCCATCAGCTATGCAGAATTGAGGGTTCTATTACCATTTGCGACATCGTACTTGTGCAAAACAGGCTTTTCTGCAGTTGGAAGTAATAAAGAACAAGTACAGATCGAAAATAAATGTAGAGAAAGAGATGAGAGTGGCAATTTCCAAACTTGAGCCACGTTTTGAGAAGCTATGCTAAGCCAGCCAACAAAGTATCTCTTTTCATTTTTGTTCTTGTTTCTTTCTTATTATTTAATAAAAATTATAAATGTTATTTGCAGTTTTTCTGGTATCTTGTTACTAGGCTAGAATTACAACTGGTAGGTATTTTTTGGCCAGAGGAGGGGCGTCGCAAAAAAGTGGCAAATTCCCAAGGGCGTCGTCACAGTAAAAATAAGTTTGGGAAGCCCTGATCTAAGGAAATGTTTTGTGACAACCCTTGCATATTTTAGCGACGAGACGTCGAGACAGCCTTTTTGCGGTATAACAAAGGAGTTGACACACTATTAGTATTTATTACACATATGCTAGAGCCGTGATAGCTTAAAGGTTAAGCTTTTGGTGTAAATTTCATACTATGAGAGTAACCTGGGTTCAATCCCCGCCAGCACCAATGAAATTTGTAATTGCAATTTTAATTTAAGTCGGTGGTGATGAAAAACGTGATAAAACCGGCATGGCTGAGAAATCAGTTGCTTGCTAAATTAAATTTATTTATTTTTCAGCGGCTGTGCTAAAAGAAGCAAATTCAGCAAGGGAGCACCTTTTAAAAGCATTAACAGAGTTACTTCTAGGTGATCAACTAGCTGCTGAATATTTAATATGCCATCTTATTGCATGTGTGTGAGTCATACCTTTTATATCTCTATAATAATTTTGGTTTTGTTGTTTGTATAATATGTCAGTAAAGTTTTGGAAGTCAGTGAGAAAACTAAAGTTAAAAAGGGAGATATTTTTTTAAAAAGAACGATTGTTTGCCTGATAGTAAATGGATGCTGTAGCCTGTAGACACTTTCATACTCGTATATTGTCAAATAAAAATTTAATTTTTTTTTAGATATAACAATATATGAAATGCGGATGCATTATTAGAGACCCATTTTAGTACTAATGAGCAACTGTCTGTGGGCCAAAGCATCTATGTACAATCAGGTGGATTGTGTGCTTGTTTGTCAAGTGATGCAACAGACCCCTGCTTCTGATTCCGCAACTGCGAAAATGCTCCACGCTTTTTGACTTCCGTTTCTGCATCTGTTTCCGCAACTTTTATAAAAGAAATTTGATCGGAACTTTAATGACGGCATTCACCCTTAGACCTTCTCTCGAACTTCTGACGAACTTATCTCAAAAAGTTCCGTGCTCAAATTGAGAATGAAGTCCAACCTACGTCATGAATTCATTTTACAAATTTTGGAATCCATGTTGAGTATGAATTAAGATAAGAGAGACTACTACAAATAACGGTAGTGACAATCTAATTTTGGAGACAATTCACACCTTCAGAAGTACTTATGTGGTGAATATGAAATGGAAATGACACAAACATCGTAATCTTTTGTTGGTAGTATACCAATATTTATCAGCTCCTCCAAGCAGCGTTACCATATACGGAGCAATTATTTAGTAGAGCTGGTCTTACATTTGAAGAACACTCGAACAGATTGCTAACTTACCGCTACTTAATTTTTTCTGCCGACTTCCAAAAAGGAGACGGTACTCAATTCGACTGTATGTTTTTTTATGTGTGTTACCTCATAACTTTTTACTGGGTGAACCGATTTCGATGATTTTTTTTAATTTGAAAGCTGGTACTTCTCGTGTGGTCCCATATTAATCAAGTTCAGACCAATAGTTTTTGAGTTATTCTTAATAACTTATATTGAAGTCGGCTGTACAAAATTTTGAATTTTAAATTATGGTTATTAATTTAATAAAAAAATATATTTGAAAAATATTGTACTTTTTTATAGTATTTACACTTCCGTTTCCATTCCTATTTCTGTTAAAATATACTTTTGACTTCTGTTTCCGTTTCTGTTTTTGTTATGACACTTCCGTTGCATCACTGTGTTTGCCACACTTCTATAAACGATATTAAATATAAATTTACAGATACCTTCGTCAAGATACTCTTGCCCTCGGCCAATTCTGTCTAAATCTCTCCAATCTGCCAACGAAAAAATATCCGAACTATGCTAAGCAGCTATATGACATCATCAAGCATTTTGTTACAAAAAGTTACTATCTCCCACTCACAATAGAGAATTTAAATACGATGGCACTTCTACCGAAGTAAGTAATGTATATGTTGTCAATGTATTTTAAAATTTAAAGATTGTAATGAGAGACTAAATTTCGAGTTAACACAAGAAAAATACAATTGAAATGAGTACCTCCTCCTGTTTTAGAAGTCGACTAAAAATAATGCACTACGGGACTAAACACACCCTTCTTTTATATTTAAGATTTATTTGTTAGTACTCTTTACCTTACAGTCGTAAGTCGTTAGTCGACTTCTAAAACAGGAAGAGGTACTCATTTCAATTGTATTTTTCTTGTGTTAACTCGGAATTTTCTTCTAGGTGAACCGATTTTGATGATTCTTTTTTTTTAAAGCTGGTGGTTCTCATGCGGTCCGAAATAATTTTGATCAAGATCTGACCAGTAGTTTTTGTGTTATACTTAATAATGCGTATTTAATTTACTTTAACTACATTGATGATGTTCTCATTTTATTTATATTGAGGTCATCATCATCATCATTACAGCCCTTCACAAGTCCACTGCTGAACATAGGCCTCCCCCAAAGAATGCCACAAAGCACGGTCCTGAGCCACCTGCATCCATCGACTTCCTGCATGTCTTACCAGGTCGTCACTCCATCTCGTGGGGGGACGCCCTACACTTCGCCTACCGGTACGAGGCTGCCACTCGAGAACCTTTCTTCCCCATCGGTTGTCGGTTCTTCGAGCTATATGGCCGGCCCACTGCCACTTCAGCTTACTAATCCGTTGGGCTATGTCGGTTACTCTGGTTCTACTGCGGATATCCTTATTCCTAAGTTTATCACGCAGAGAAACTCCGAGCATAGCCCTCTCCATAGCTCGCTGAGCGACCTTGAGTTTCCTCATACGGCCAGCAGTGAAGGACCACGTCTCAGTTCCGTAAGTCATCACTGGCAACACGCACTGGTTGTACAATTTCGTTTTAAGGTTTTGAGGTATGTCTGACGAGAAGATGTGTCGTAGCTTCCCGAACGCTGCCCAGCCGAGTTGAATCCGTCGATTGACCTCTCGGTCGAAGTTGGACTTACCTAGTCGGACTATTTGTCCCAGGTAAACATACTCGTCAACAACTTCGAGCTTAGTGCTCCCAACAACTACCGGCATAGGTGTGACATGGACATTAAACATGATCTTTGTTTTGTCCATGTTCATCTTAAGACCTATCCGTTGGGAGACACTATTGAGGTCATTGAGCATAGTGCTTAGGTTCTCCAGCGATTCTGCCATAAGGACTATATCGTCGGCAAATCGAAGGTGAGTGATGTATTCGCCATTGATGTTAATACCGCATCCTTTCCAGTCCAGAAGCTTGAAAACGTCTTCCAATGCAGCGGTGAAGAGTTTCGGGGATATAACATCACCCTGTCTTACACCTCTCTGCAATTGGATGGGTTTCGTACTCTGGTTCTGTACTCGGATAGCCATCGTAGCCCTACTGTACAAACACTTCAGCACTTCGATATACCGACAGTCAACTTGGCACCGCTGAAGGGACTGCAGCACCGCCCAAATTTCGACGGAATCAAAGGCTTTCTCATAGTCCACATACGCCAGACATAGTGGCAAATTGTACTCTTCGGACTTCTGTACAATTTGCCGTAGGGTATGTATGTGGTCTATGGTGCTAAAGCCCTTTCGGAAACCGGCTTGTTCGGGAGGCTGGAAGTCGTCAAGTCTGCGCGCAAGACGATTCGTAATGACTCTCGAAAACAGCATGTAGACGCGGCTCAGAAGGGAAATCGGTCTGTAGTTCTTCAAGAGAGCGTTGTCACCTTTCTTGAAGAACAAGACCACCGCACTTCTGCTCCACGCCTCCGGTGTTATGCCACCATGGAGGACGGAGTTAAAGAGCTTCTGAAGGACTTCAAGTACCGGTCTTCCACCCGCTTTCAGAAGCTCCGCTGTAATTCCATCCTCGCCTGGGGCCTTGCCGTTTTTAAGGTGCTGGAGAGCCATTCTAATCTCGGTCAGACTGACGTCCGGGATATCTTCGGAATAGTGTCGGATAAGACTCGCTCTTGGATCGTTACTCACACTTGCGTGTGGCTCCAACGATGACGTGTACAGCTGCCCATAGAACCTCTCAATCTCACTCAAAATCTCAGGTGCCCCGGAAACGATGCTGCCACATTCGGTCTTCAGCTTTGACAGTTGGCTCTTTCTGGCAGACAGATCTCTGGCAAAGACTTTGGAGCCTTGGTTTCGCTCGATCGCTTCTTCAATACGAGCTGTATTGAAGTTGCGTAAGTCCCGCCGCATGCACTTGGAGATCTGTCTGTTCAGTTGCCTGTATGCTGTCAAATCTGTTGAAGAATGTAGCCTCATCTCCCGTCTAACAGCCATGAGATTAAGAGTGTGATCGGAGAGTTTTTGTGTTCTTCTGCGGCGGGTCTTGCAGAACTTAGCTCCGACCGCATGGACAGTTTCCACGAGCTTGTCATTCATATCGTCCACTTCATTGCAGTCTTCTAGGCACTGAAAACGGTTTCGTAACTCTAGCTGAAAGGTTTCGGGACTTTGGATTAGAGCACGAGGGGGACGGAGCGTTGACTTCATCAGACGAGATCTCTCCAACTTAACATTTAGGTTCAGTGTGCCTCTAACCATTCGGTGATCGCTGCCGGTTTTCACCCTTGCGATCACTGAGACATCACTGAACAGTTGTCGTCTGGTCGTCATAATGAAGTCAATCTCATTTTTTGTCGAACCGTCGGGGCTCAACCAGGTCCACTTCCTGTGGGGCCGCTTCTTGAAGAAAGAGTTCATCATAAAGAGTCCCTCTTTCTCCATGAAGTCGGCCAGCTGCTGGCCCCTTGGGTTCCGTTGCCCCATTCCAAATTTCCCTACTTTCAGCTCACCGTTCTCTCTTGTGCCTAGTTTTGCATTGAAGTCTCCCATTAACACCGTATATTGGGTTTTGGAGGAATGCATGGCTCTAGAGATATCCTCATACATTTCCTCCACCTCCTCATCGGGGTGTGTCGAGGTTGGTGCGTAAACCTGTATGACCTTCAGCGAATACCGTTTGGTGATTCTGAGTATAAGGTACGCAACCCTCGTCGACACACTCCCGATCTTTACAACGTTGTTAACGAGAGACTTGTGGACGATAAATCCGACACCTCCTTGGGACAGATGTTCGCCCTCCCGGTGATAGAGCAAGTTGCCGGATTCGAGGATTACCGTGTCCTCCCCTTCTCTTCGGACTTCGGATAATCCTATAATATGCCAGCGCAACTTGTCTATCTCTTCTTCCAGCTCCACGATCTTCTCGTCAGTCCTCAGGGTGCGTGCGTTGTATGTTGCCAGGTCGAGTCGTCGTAGGTGGCAACCAAACCTCCACCGGAGATTCTTAGCACCCCCTGCCCCGCCGTTACCATGGTCGCCACCGTAGCCAGGAATAGCGGGGCCGCCGGGGACTGGGGGCCGTCTCTTTATTACATCCATTCATAAGGGGGGTATTTGCCATAGTTGCCACGCTTGGCGAGCGGGTTGGCAACCGCAGTTTTTTTTTTTTAATTATAATATTGGCTATTATCAGGAAGATGCTGCTGCCCATCTCCCACCTGTTTCCCATTGTCGCCTTTTACGACACCCACGGGAGGATATGGGGTAGTGGATATTCTTGACCGCCACTACACGGCTATATTTATATTGAGGATATACTGAGGTCGGTTGTACAAAATTTTTAATTTTACCATTTGTATAGCAGTTAAAACATGCAAATCAACTTTCAGGAAAGACTATGAATGTAATAGATTAACAAGTGGAATTCTACAATTAAGCAAACACACACATTTGATATTAGATGAAACAAAAATGGAACAAGGACGCTTGGACTCGACTGGTGTTAGCAATTTGACCGCATTAGGTAATATGATTACTACCCAGAAAGTTGAATATGACTTCAAATATTACAAGATGGAGTTCGATTCGGATATACCAGTGCTGTTACTCTCAGAAGGAAAATCTTTATTGCCGGTGAGTTTGTTATGATAAAAGTTATTATCCTCATAAACTTTTTATGTGGTAGAGCCATGCTGCAGCTATATTGCGGTTGCAGCACAAATGGGTCGGCTCGACCGGGGTAGGACCAAACTCACAGAATACCAGTGTAAAATAGTAGCTTAATGTTGCTATGTTTCGTATGGTAAGTGTAGAGAACCGGAGACCCTTTTCACTGGAAACGAGGTATTCCGTTTTAGTCCTCATGGGTGACAACGCATCTGCATTTTAATTCTTAATTGAGGATAAATGTAGCTGTCTATGGTCTATGGGCCACAGCATTCACTTACCCTCAGGTGGACTGTGTGCTCGTTTTTCACCCTTATTCTATAAAAAAAGTCACAAAAATCTTTATAGTATGCTGATCTGTCACGAAGTTTCTGTAAAACTTTGACGATAGCTGAATCCTCTACGACGATAATATTTCATACATACATACATAATATACATAAACACTCACGCCTGTCACACAGAGGGGTAGGCAGAGACTACGGACTTCCATATGGCACGATCCTGACACACCTCTCTCGCTTCCTCCACCTCCATATACCTACGCATACACGCTCGTCGGTTAAGGGTACTCCTAATCTCACCCATTTTTAATGTATCGCCGATTTGGTCGATAAACTTTCGTCTAATATTTCAAAACGGACGAAATAATAATAGTATACAGTATTAACGTCAATGGCGAGTAAATGAAAAGGAGGTAATCTATAATTAAGTTTGTCAAGCCATGGACTTCAATAGTCTGTAATGGTAGTTCTTATCGCAGAATTGCTTGAGGACCGAAGCACTATGCTCAATGACCTCGAGAACGCCTCCCGACGGATAAGTCTTAAGATGAACATGGACAAAACAAAGATCATATGTAACATGTCACACCTATGCTGGTAGTTGTTGGGAGCACTAAGCTCGAAGTTGTTTACGAGTATGTTTACCTGGGACAAATAGTCCACTAGGTAAGTTAAACTTCTACCGAGGTCAATCAACGTTTTCAACTCGGCTGGGCAGCGTTCGGGAGATTACAAAACATCTTCTTGTCAGGTACACCCCAAAAATTTGAAAACAAGATTGTACAATCAGTGCATGTTGCCAGTGATGACTTATGGATCTGAGACGAGGTCTTTCACTGCTGGCCGTATGATGAAGCTCAAGGTTGCTCAGCGAGTTATGGAGAGGGCTATTCTCGGAATTTCTCTGCGTGATAAACTTAGAAATGAGGATGTCCACTGTAGAACCAGAGTAACCGACATAGCCCAAAGGATTAGTAAGCTTAATTGGCAATAGGCCGGCCGAATAGCTCGAAGAAGCGACAACCGATGGGCAAAAAAGGTTCTCGAGTGCCAGCCGAGTACCGGTAGGCGCAGTGTAGGGCGACCCACCACTAGATGGAGTGATGACTTGACAAGATATGCAGGAAGTAACGGAGATATACAGCAAAAAATATTTGTGTAGGGCTCAGACTAACATAGAAAGATAGATGGCAATGCTGCGTACATTTCAATTTCAAGTCATGCAAAAACACATATTCAAGCACACATATTTCTTTTTTTATCAGCCCTTAAAAGTTCACTGCTAGATACACATGTGGCGGCGATGTCGTCGCGCCACAAGCGAAACACATCGAAGCCTAAATCGCGCTTACAAAGTTCCGAAGTTAAAGCAGCATATATAGAATAGCTCCGAACTACCAATCGGAGTGTTGGCCGCTCCCCGGGCAGAACACCTTGCCCGGCGGGAGATCTCCCCTTTTCCTTCCACCCGCCACACACACATATGTATCTAAAACCACCTTATTGGTTGCAAATGTTTTTAAATGCGTATGTGTTTGTGATTACATGTTCTTACATGCATCACAAGAAATGCGCGCGGCAATTCGCTTTTCTTTCTTTCTTTGTTGGTCTGAGGTATAGGAGTAAGGTTCGAGTAGTTTTTAAAACATATAAAGTTTTAAGTTATTATATTAATGTATTATTTTTTTAGAGTGATTACCATGTCCCTCTAAGGCCAGAAGAATCATCTCTGGAAATCTTTGATGCAATAGTTGAGGCTGCCACTTACTATCTAAAGGAAGAGATCATGAACACTATCAGGAAATATCTGACCAACTTGAAGCTCGTCAAATATACTATAAGTGAAGATTTGCAGGTAAAACAACTGTGTAATATGCTTGCTAACTTAATTCAACTTCAAAAGAAACTTTTAATAATTATAACTTTTAACATAAAGTAAAAACCAACTTCAAATTGGTAAAAAGAAATTATATATTTGCTACCCCAAAGGGTTGAATTTTTTCACCAAATTTATGTGGGACCACCCTTGAAGTAATAACCTATTAGAATCATTAAAATTGGTGTTCAATCTGCGAAGATGTCATATGAAATTTCTGAAACAATAGTCCAATATGAAACTTTTCCCTATTTTCCACCCCTTGGAGGCGTAATTTTTTCTTCAACATTTAATAGGACACGATTTGTTCCCATGCTTCTTTAAAAGCCGCATAAAGTTGGTGTACGTTAGTGGTACGATTTGATGCCACTATTTTCTTGACGCGGTAATACAAGTTTTCAATGGGGTTAATGTCAGGGCTGTACGGTGACAGTTACTGACTGGCTCCTTAGGAATTCTTTGACAATTTTTGCTGTGTTTCCGGTCATTGTCGTGTCGAAAGTCCAAACTACCTGCAAACTTTCCTCAGTATAGGATATCATGACTTCCTCTAATATATTCTTGTACTGTTATCTTAAACTATTTATCCATGTTCCCTTCTATTTTCTTGATAGGTTCTATACCATGACCAGAAAAACAACCCGAAACTTTAATGTTTCCGCCTCCATGTTTTACTGTTTTCTTCGTGTACTTCGGATCCATTTCTTTTTCAGGAGGACGTCTCACATACATTTTTCTATCACAAATAATCATATTAATTTTCGTTTCATCAAAAAAAAAGTACATTTTTCCACTCACGTTCTGTCCAGTGTTCATGTTTTTCTGCCGACTTCCAAAAAGGAGACGGTACTCAATTCGAGTGTATGTTTTTTTTTTTTTTTTTTATGTGTGTTACCTCATAACTTTGTACTGGGCGAACCGATTTCGATGATTCTTTTTTTATATGAAAGCTGATAGTTCTCGTGTGGTCCCATATGAATTTGATCAAGGTCAGACCAATGGTTATTGAGTTATTCTCAAATAACCTATATTGAAGTCGGCTGTACAAAATTTTTAATTTTAAATTATTGGCAAACAATAATCTAGCTTGGATGTTTTCCTTCTTTAATAGTGGCACCTTACGAGATATTCTTCCGAATAAGTTTGCTTCACATAATCGCCTTCTTATCGTTCTTGCAGACACTCCTCTCAATCTTTCCTCACCAAATATTTCTGAGCGAATCAGTTCTGATCCTTTAAACGGTTCGCTTTTTGCCAACAACACTATTCTTAAGTCTTCTCATGGGGTTGTTTTTCTAGGTCTAGTCTTCCTGGGCACATTTTCAGTAGTATTCAAGTTCTTAAAATGCGGGATAGCATTCATAACCATATCTTTAGAGCATCCTAACTGATCTGCAATCTTCTTATATGAGTATATGACCAACCTTTGCCATAAAACTTGAGGATCGTCTTCCTTGTAGACGGATCGCAGCTTTTGTTTTTTCCCATAATAACACTAATAAAATTTAATAATTTCTATTAAGTACAAAGCTAGTTTTTATTTTTATATGTACCTACCGTGAAAATACGCGCCAAATGGAAAATAACATAATTGTTTTAACATTATATTTTAAATTTAGAACACGAAAAACACACTGTCTTTAATTAGCTGGCCAGCGGTTAACTTGTCGAAAAAGATTTTATTTTTTAAAGGAATAAAATCTGAACTATTGCTAAATCCACGTTTTTGATGTTTCTATTTTAATAATACGATCTCCGTGTAAAGATTAATAACTAAGAAATATAATTAATACCTACTTTGGGTACTCTACACATCTGTAATACTGTTGTATGTGGTCACACAGAAGAGTGTCTTTAATTATATGACCGCCACTGTATACAACGTGTCCCAAAATTCAACGATAAGCCAACACCGGAGGATAGACCTGCCCCGGACTAATCAGGGAAAAAAAGAAAAAAAAAATATATTCCAATTATATTTTAAGTTATATAAAAAAAAATGAAATTCTTCAGAAATTGAGACCGTTTATGATATTTTTCACTACCATGACCACAATTTTTTAAATATTTTTTTATTTTTTTCTTATAGGCAACCTGAATAGTACTGCTATCTACCACAATTCTTAAAAACTCCAGAATAACTCTTGTTTTATCACGAAAATTAATGAAACTTATTTTATTCCCTAAATTTTTTGAAGACTTTTACTTTTAACCAAATTTAACTTATCGTGGTGTAAAAAAAAAGTATGAACACTAGTATGGCAAGTTTTTTTAAAAATTGACGCAACTAACCAACATTCCAAAATGGTATAATACTCTAGGAAAACAAGTTATAAAAAATATCGGCCTATTATTTCTAAACAGGGGCCAAATTCCTTAAATTGTAATTGTCAGTAATCACTTTTACTACATGCCCAAAATGGGTTCCTGTTACAATTTCTAGAAATTCGAATGGGGCATTAATACCTTAGATGTTAGAGAGAGATAGATAGAGATATTTAGGTTAAAAAGAGACAACAACAGGGCAGGTAGAGAAGCTTTTATTATTCTCAGCAAGTCGGTTCAGTACGCTCTGCTCCTTTGTTTACTGCGCACCGTTCCCAATTCAACTTACGTGGCCCTCGTACATGCTATCGACTTTTGGCTTGGCTTTTTGGACTGGAATCGACTTGCAAACTTAACTGACCTGGCATTATTTGGACTGGAAGTGATCTGCAAACTGAACTGACCTGGAATTATCTTGGACTACGATTGTGTGTTTTGTGATTTAGAGTTCTGGCGCATTTTGAACTGTTTGGCGTTTAACATGCCGCAACCGTACACACCACAGGAATACGCTAATATGCATTTAATCTATGGAGAATGCCGATGTAATGCTAACGCTGCTAGCAGACTGTATCGAGAAAGATACCCAAATGCTCAAAAATATCCTGATTATCGAGTGTTTATTAATGTGCATCAAGCGTTTTCGGAGGGTCGTATGCCATCCAATAGGAGAAGCGCTGGAAGACCTAGATTGGATCGTGATGAAGAAGTTCTCAATGAGATAGAAAATGACTCGACTACTTCGGTACGTGCCATAGCAGAAGCTACAGGAATCCCGAAAAGTTCTGCACATCGAATATTAAAACGTCACAAGCTTCACCCATATCACTACAGGCGTGTGCAGACGTTATTACCGCGGGACTATCCGCTACGGGTCACATTTTGCCGTGTAATGCTGCAAAGGCACAGTGAAGATCCCCACTTCCTAGACAAAATTCTATGGTCGGATGAAACAACGTGCAAGAAAGATGGGTATTTAAATCTTCACAACCTACATAGTTGGAGTAATGAAAATCCACACTTGATGAGACAAGACAAATCCCAATATCAATTCAAGGTTAACCTATGGACCGGCATATTAAATGGAAAAGTAATTGGGCCCTTTGAGTTACAAGGAAACTTAGATGGCAATAGTTATTTAAACTTTTTACAAAATGACTTGCAAGAATTGTTAAACGACGCAACGTGCCCTTAAGTGATCTTCAAAACATGTGGTTCCAAAATGATGGTTGCCCAGCACATTATGCCCGTCCTGTGCGAGAATATTTAAATCAAGAGTATGCAGGGCGTTGGATCGGGCGACTTGGTCCTATCTTATGGCCACCCCGTTCACCCGATTTGAACCCCTGGACTTCTTCTATTGGGGTTGTCTTAAAAACAGGGTCTACTCAAAACCCATTGTGACATTGGACGAGCTTCGTCGAAATATCACTCAGGCTGCTGATTACATTAATAGCAGAAGATATGCAAGACAAATAAAACGATCATTTTTAAAGCGATGTCGTGCATGTATTAATGCTGGTGGCAAACAGTTCGAACATTTGCTATAAACTTAATAAATTACACGTGAAACTGTTTGTACCATTTGTTTTGAAATATTAAACATTTTTCAAGAACTAATACTTTTATTACACCCGACCGTCATTTGGCCCCTGTTAAGAAATAATAGGCCCATATTTTTTATAACTTGTTTTCCTAGAGTATTATACCATTTTGGAATGTTGGTTAGTTGCGTCAATTTTTAAAAAAACTTGCCATACTAGTGTTCATACTTTTTTTTACACCACGATAAGTTAAATTTGGTTAAAAGTAAAAGTCTTCAAAAAATTTAGGGAATAAAATAAGTTTCATTAATTTTCGTGATAAAACAAGAGTTATTCTGGAGTTTTTAAGAATTGTGGTAGATAGCAGTACTATTCAGGTAGCCTATAAAAAAAAAAAAGAAAAATATATTTAAAAAATTGTGGTCATGGTAGTGATAAATATCATAAACGGTCTCAATTTCTGAAGAATTTCATTTTTTTTATATAACTTAAAATATAATTGGGATATAGATATAAGAGGGGGGTGTGTACAGGGTGAAGAATACAGTTTAATGAATACCTTAAGTTACCTAACAATAGAAATTCGAGCAACTGTCCTGTATAGTACAAGTATATCTTTATTTTCATTAACCATAAATGTTCAATGTTGGATGTGGTCTCTCCTACTCTAGAGAGGCTTAGCGGAATTGGCAATGCTCCACGACTTTTCTGCCACCAGGGCGGCGCCACTTAAAAGTGAGGTATAATATTTGACAGATATCATAGCGGGGAAGTTAGTTTGTTCGGAAAATATAGAGGTTAATGTTTCTTTCTTTGTTATTAGCTATATTTTATATTAATAAGATTAAAAAAATAAATAAACCAAACCACAGATATTCACAAAAGTAGAAAATTTAAAAAAAAGTAAAAAATGTACAAAAAATTATAGAGAGGTATTGTTTTGTGTAATAATATAATACTTTTGAAACTGATAAACTTTTATTAAAAACTAACTTCTCAATTAAATGACATTGTGTAACAAAAAACATTTAACCTCAGTGTCATTTAGCGACATCTGGTGAGCAGAAAATTATTAGCCCTCATTGCAGTACCAGATTGCACATTTGACACACCTCTCTGGCAATTTTACGAAAAATGAGTCGATTAGAATAAGAAATGGAATGTATTCTTTCACACATAGCAAGTGTAAAATCACAAATCGCTAAGTTGCTTCAGTGAAATTCTTAATTATCGCACGTGAATTGTTGTAGGTGAATTGCTCGTATTCGCTTCCTGGAAAAGAGTTCGCTATCCCATTCCCAAAATATTAATTTACCGATCGGTATTATAATTTATAATAAACGCATGCTTTCATACCCAATAAGACATGCAGAATGTTTTCAATCCAGGTCATTAAAACATTCACCTATCAATGGGAAATACTAGAACATTCCCGATTAACTAGAAGTTGAAACGAGAAAAAGCCTTTTGTGCGTAGGCATAAGGTTGCGTTTTGCTTGCATCAATAAATTTTAGCATTGTCTATTCTTACCCCCACACATATTAACTTGACAGGGAACATTGATCCTTTTAATTTAGACCTAAATACTGATTTCCCATACATCGATGTAATTTGTAATGGAAAGCCAAGCTTCAGGGATATTCTTGTGACTAGAAATTTATAATTTTATTGTCTTGTTTCAGTTTGTCGAAGATGACTTCATTGAAATGCGAAGTCAGTCCGATGCAGAAAACCCTGTTACAGCAGACGACTTACACAGACTTTTAGTTTTAGCGAGGCTGGTTAGTCTCTCTCGTGGATACGATACTTTGAACAAGGAGTGCTGGGAGATCACAAGGAAGATGGAATGTGAACGGTTGAACCGGATAAAGAACAGAGTGGCTCCCACATTTTAAATATATGAATAAATGATATTTTTTACAAGTTTTTCTTCAACTCCAATATAAGTTTTGTTTATCAAAAAGTGTGTGTGTGTACTTACATAGGAAGTTATACTTCTTAGCGTAACAAAACAAAAAACTTGCGAGACAATTACCCACTGAAGTTATCGCTTTTAGGTGTCAGTGTGCGCGCGGATAGTAACAACTTAATGGTGTCGTTTTTAGCTGTCGGTGTGCGCGCGCATTGTAAAAATCACACAATAGTATATCTTCAAAATATGTAAAATGCATAATTCGTCGTTGACGCCGCAAAGGTGCGAACCACAATTTTTCAAAAAATTACAGGAGATGAAGAAGAAAACATTTTTTATTCCCCGATTACTAGCTTCTTTCATCAGAAAACCCAACCAGATGGAAGCCATTGGGGAAAGAAACCGGCGGACGATGCGGCGGTATCGAGGAGCACCGCCTTCTACATTTGAGCTTGGAGCAGTCCGTCACGGAGTCCCAGTCGCCTCAGATGACCCGAGAGGCTGATTGGGATTAACCCATTCGCAGAAACGACCACAGGAATAATTTCGGCCGGCAGACTACCCCACATGTCGGTCACCTCGTGAGCCGGGTACAGATATTTTGTCAGCTTATCTGTTTCGTTTTTCACGAGGTTCTCGTCATAAGGGACGGTAATGTCGACCAAAAATATCCTTGACTGTGCCCGGTCCATCAGCACAATATCAGGCTTATTCGCAAGAATAGTCCTGTCTGTGATGATGGCCCGATCCCAGTAGAGCCTGGCGCGGTCATTTTCGAGCACGGTTTCCGGCAAGTACTTATAATATGGCAGTTTCCGATCCACGAGACCGTATTTCAGCGAGCTCCTGGTGTAGAATCCTGGCTACTAGGTTGTGTCTGTGCAAATACTCAGAGTTAGAAAGCGCCGAACAACCGGAGATGACATGCCTAAGTGACTCACCGGTATGGCGACAAGCTCGACAGATTTCGACGGCGCCATCCTTTAAGATGTATTTCTGATAATTGTTGGTCTTAATAACCTGGTCCTGTATTACACAGACAAAACCCTCGGTTTCCCCAAAGAGGTCACCGAAGCGTAGCCAGTGGAGGGAGGCGACTGTGTCTACGAAAGGTTCATGAAGAGCCTTGTAGAACCTCCCGTGGAGCTCCTTCTCCTTCCATACGGTCTCCCGGTCAGAAATGCTCCGTACTGCCGGGTCTTGCCATTGCTCGTTGGCTAAAGATAGAGGGGTTATCCCTTTATCACAAGAAATAACGTCCCTATAGAATGGATCATCCGCTCTCGTCAGAAAGTAATTACGGAAGCTGCATACTTCGCGATTATGCATGGTAAGCACGCTTAAAAAGCCGCGACCACCATGCTTCATGGCAAGTACAGCCTCATTACTGACGATCTCGGATGATACATCCTGTGGGACGTCATAATAGTGCGGACTTTTCCGTACAGAACGTTCAGTTCGGTCTGAATCCACCTGAGTATGCCAAAGGTATACATGAGAATCCAACCGTTATATGCGTGCCTCTTATTCACACCGGACATAAGACTATTAAGCACTTTGGTCAAGCGTGCATAAAACACATCGCAAATTGACCGTTTCATACCCGCCTTCCTCATCCTCATCCTCATCTACACAAATGTTCTGTGACATACCCAGGTATCGGTATGTTTCAGCCTCGGAATGGGTCCTTATGTTGATGGGCATAGATAAGTCTATGCCCTCAGAGTTAGCAACGCTTCCCCTGTCAACAAGGAGGACCGTACACATCCATCCCAGCTCCATTCTAATGGAATTACTAAAACACAAGTGATGTTTAGCAATTCCATTAGATGGGAGCGACTGGAGGCGAATAATGTGAGATTATCCATATAGAAAAGGTAGGTCACTTTTGTCCCTCCTTTCCGAAGCTGAAATCCCTTCCCGGAGTCCTCCAGTAAGGTACTGAGAGGGTTCAGGGAGAAGCAAAACCTGATTTGACACAAACAATCGCCCTGGAGAGACCCCTTCTTATCCTTATGCGGCTTTCCGCATCCGTCATCCGCTCGCCTAGATGACAAAGGATTGTACTCTACTGCCCCATACCACTGCCCGAGGAAGTCTCTAACTGTACAGTCAACCTTGTACAGCTCGAGGACCCTCTTTAGCCATGTATGAGGCACCGAGTCGAATGTCCTTCTATAGTCTATCCAGGCGGCGGAGAAGTTCCGACGGTTGCGTTTAACCACTTTGTTCCACTAGTGGTTCCTTGGTTCCACGACCACGGGGCGGTCCCCGTCATCCATTTTGAGCACGCGACATCGCCTGATTTAAATCCAGGTGACGAATGATTCGCGTACTCAAAATGGATGTCAGTGTCTTATATATGGTGGGTAGGGAGTAATGGGGCAGTATTTGCTCGGGTCTGTGTAATCCCGGTCTTTAGGAACGAAATGAGTAATCTTAGTAGTGAAGAGGCTCGGAAGCGACTTTTGGTCGAGAGCCCCTTGAAACTGTTGGGCGAGCATAGCGTGATACACCACGAACCCCTACAGCCAGTAGTGATGCAGTCCGTCGAGTCCCGCACTTTTCCAGTTCGGGGCCCTACGGATCGCCTGAGGCGGTCTACGTTATCCGGTGTTATGATGACGGGGTCCACGGGCGTAACATTCGCACACTGACTCGCCAAAACTTCTGTCCAAGGGCCTTCGCTGTGGTTTACGGGCTCTGACCACAGGCCGCGCCAGAATGCGAGAGTGTCGGCCTGATTCGGTGCTGAGCCTGTTCCACGTACCATTGGCCGCTCCAATGATTCATAGAGCCTCTTCTGATCACTCTGGAAGGGACGATTCTGGTTGAACCGTGTTGACCTCTCGGTATATCGCCGAATCCGCTTCCCCCAAGCAGCGATTCTCTGCTTCAGGTCGTCTATGCGCTCCGTCAGTTTTTGCGTTATATCCGGCTGCGACAAACTGATATTTGTCCCAGCAAACGCCATTCTGACGGTGCGCACAATTCTTGGCCTATTTTTGCCCGACCTGAAGCTTTTCAGTCTGCCGATGAGGGCCCTTGCCTTTGCGATGCGGTCCTCAATCCTTCTTCTCCAGGCTGTGTTTGCGCTACTTTGTCTAGTAGCGTGTCCAGCCGTGGGACGTTTGGCGCCAATAATACGGCAAACTGCCAGTGCGGCGCCAAAAAGAATTGAGTCCGTCTTGCAAAGGTCCCGGCTGGCTTCCAAATAGGTCACCAGCATTGGGTTGAGAGCCCTCACAACAGCCCGATTCCGCTTGCTTAAGGGTATGCGGGGAAGTCGCGGTCTATTTTCAAGAGGCGTACTGTGCGTTTCCAAATAGCCTCTTCCAATATGGTCCTCATTTGCTCTAGGTTATTATTATTATTACTGCTGAACATTGGCCTCCCCCAAGGAACGCTACGAAGCGCGGTCTTAAGCCACTTGGATATCCAGGTCGTGACTTCAACAAAATTTTATTTACTTAAACATTTTTTTTTCTTAACCTAAAACTTTTATATTATTTTAAGGCCAATTTTTTGGGTTCACCCATTTTAACACATATTCAATTCAATCTTCACTATTTTATTATTTATGTTGCACCAATTGTGCCCATGTAATCTAATTAAAATATTGATGAAAAAGTTTTTTACAATTAAGGCATGCTTATCACATCCTAGCCAGGAAAAACTATCAATATGTTTCTTTTCAAATTACTTTCTACATTACTGCCAATACAGCTATAATTCAAATAGTTATTAATAAAGTGAGTACCATCCCCGTACAAGATAAGGAATTTTTCGTTAGGGTATGCCAAATTATTATTTTTTAACAATTTATACTCTAAATTTAATGTAAGAGTAAATATTTGTCTCTGTATTACTAATATATGTTTTGATGCAATCCTTACAACGAATAGCCTTCGTTATTTTCCGACAAATGTATCCAGCAGTGTAAGCTGAGCAGTGGACTTTAATTTTTTCAATGACTGCATCATTCATCAGCAATTTTTTTCCTGAACTTGCTTTTGAAGAAGATGGTAGATCTTTCAAAACACTGGTAGTGTTTTACACTTTTTTTTATAGAAGTGGGGGCAAACGAGTATGCGGCTCACCTGATTTTAAGTGACTACCGCCGCCCATGAACAACTTTAACACCAAGGGAATTGCAGTTGTGTTGCGGCCTTTAGAAAGGAATAAGCTATTTTCTTGAAGGTTCCTAAGTCGTAGCGGTCCGAAAAAACTCCGGTGGTAAACAATTCCACAGAGAAGTTGTACGAGGAATAAAACTCCCAGTAAAACGCACAGTGGTGGACCGCCAAGCATCCAGATGATGAGGATGGTATCATGGATTTTGACCCGATGTGTGTTCATGAAATTTGGCGCTGGAATTTATCCGAACAATTCCTCAGAGCACTCCCCGTGATATATTCGATTGTTTTGTACTAGCGCAGTTTACAATAATCATCATCATAATCTGACAGGTTGGCACAGAATGACAGAATAATACCAGAGCCAGAGTACTCTGAAGTAGAAATGAAGCATATATACTAGAACAGATCTAGGCACTAGGTATTAAACGAGACTAGGATGCACCTGTTCCAGCTTTTAAAATACTTGATCCACCTAGTCTCAAAGTGCCTACGTGTCGCACGGCACAATGCGGCGGCCCGCTTGAATCGAAGAAGTGGAAGTACCGGCGCGACAAAGCGAGATAGAATTTTGTTGCCATAGTTACTAACTAGTCTGCTTTGCCGCTCACTCGTGTTTGCCTAAATCATTCGTGTGTCAGTCATTTGAATTTGAACAATTTTTCACTGTGTATAAAAGTAACACGACGCGCACTCGTGCTGTGCAAGAATATATTCTGTCCTTTTTTAACTACACTATTCTGCAGTCTTTCTATCTTTGTCAGTCAATGCTCGAGACTAGTCGGGACTAGTCCCGGGGACTTCAACCAAATACTAGGCAGATTTTGTAGACTAGCTACTAGTAAATACTCGAGGCGAATGGAGACCATATGATGCAGTCGAGTATCTAGTACGGACTCATGCGAATGTGATCTCGGCACCGTATTGAATGACATTTATCCTCGTTTACGAATCAAAATACAGAAGCGTTGTCATCCGTGAGGACTAAGATAGAATGCCTCTTTTCCAGTAAAAAGGGTCTCCGGTTCTCTACACGACATATCGAATAGTGTGCAGTTTCGTGGTTACTTGGAAGGGAAGGCAAGGCCAAATTGGCCTCTAAAAAGCTTGGCGTGCTCAGCAGAGCGAGACAGTATTTCATATCGGCACATCGCTTGCAACTTTACAAAGCGCAAGTTCTGCCCCACATGGAATACTGAACTCATCTCTGGGCCGGGGCACCCCAGTGCCAGCTCCTTCCACTTGACAGCATCCAGCGCAGAGCGGTTCGAATCGTCGACGACCGAGTTCTTTCTGATCGGCTCGATACACTGGCACTGCGTAGAGATGTTGCATCTCTTTGCGTATTTTATCGCATCTATCACGGGGAGTGCTCTGAAGAATTGTTCGGACTGATTCCAGCCGCTCAATTTCACCATCGCACATCGCGACAAAACTCGCGTTACCATCCTTACCATCTGGATGATTGGCGGTCCACCACTGTGCGATTTAGAAGAAGTTTTCTCCCTCGCACAACTTCCTTGTGGAATCAATTACCACCAGCGAATTTTCCGGACCGATACGACTTATAGTTCAGCCGTTCAGAGAATGCGTTCCTGACACCTATCAGTTAGTCACGACCAGTGATGGGCACAACATAACACTGAGTTCGTTGCCGTTCCTCCAAAATGAACCGCCGCGTTATTTTTAAGATTATTTTCGTTTTAAATTGGCGGAATCATTTAAAATTTATATTTTAGTAATTTAAGTGGAAACCAAAAAAAGGTAATATTAATATAATAAAATTGTTTTATTTATTCTTTGTTACAAAGTTACAATCTGTATTTCTATGCAGTAAAGTACATTAAATTGAATATGCGTACAGAATATTAATCAGACTCCGATTCGCTTGAGGAGGTGGTGTCTTCATCATCATCTTCGCCTACATGTATAATTATATTATTATCAATAACAGAATCAATCCTGATATCTCGGTCAAGATGTTCCACAATCAGGTTTTTAGTCTTCTCAACAACCTTTACCCAGTCATCTTTTGTGACTTCCCCGCAGGGTTCTTTTAATAGGGTCATCATCTTTTTCGTGCTGAATGGCGGGGAAGTATTGTGGCGGGCGGCGTAACCTTTTATTTGAGCCCAGATTAGCTCAATCGGGTTATATTGGCAATGATACGGTGGAATTCTTAGAACGCGATGAGCGTGTTCCAGAGCCAGTTCATCGATTTCGTATCGCACATTTGCCGCTTTATTTTCTTTTAACTAATTTAATTAGCTCTGGTTTTAGCATCTACATATTTGCGTCTCCAAGCCACCATTTCTTCTTTTTTATTAGCTTGGGTAGGTGGTTTCTGTATTTGAACCGAGTGATAGGAGGCATTATCCATGAATATTACAGAAGGCTCTGGTAGGCTGGGCAAAAGCACGTTCTGGAACCACTCTTTAAATGTAGTGGCATTCATTTCCTCGTGGTAGTCATTTGTGGTTTTTGATCGAAATGCCAGTAACGCGTTCTCAACAAAGCCGTATTTTGCAGAACCTGCGTGGCATATTATCAGACGGGCCCCCTTACCCATTGGTACTTTCGACGTCGACGCTTGTGTATCATCCGTCCAAGAACGGGAAACCGTGTGATTGGCGTTTAGCCATGTCTCGTCAATGAACACGACATTATCCCAGTTATTAAATATTTTTTGCTTCTCTCAAAAAACTTATCCGTTTTAAAATTATGTCGTATCATTCTAATAAAAATTTTGTTTTGTCTGTTTTTTTATACGAAACACCAATATCTTTTAAGATTTTGGTCAAAGCAGTTTTACCCCCGCTAAACAGTCCAGCTTCTCTTAACGATGCCAAAAGCTTCTTCCTGTTGAGATATTCATTTCTGAAATAGTAACCATATATATGATTTCTGATTGCATCGGCGTCAAAGGTGTCAATATCTGTCACGGATTTAGTTTTACGTTTCTTCTTCGGAGTACGTAAAATATTATCTTCCGTGCCAGTAGAGCCGAACTTTTCTTTATTTATATTTGTTATCGTTCGTTTGCTAACTCCAAGCGCCTGAGAGACGCGTTCTTGTAATTGTTCGACAGGTAACAGGGGTCCACCATTTTGCCGCTCCCGCTCAAAGTAATCTTGCAGCTTGATGATTAACTCACGGGCTCCACTTTTCAATGTTTGTCCACGTTTAGGCATTATTATGCACCAAAAGTAAAAAGAACGCAATATAAAACACAATCGAAGTCCGATTTAGCGCCGATGTCAGTTTGAAAAGCAGAAACAGTCCATTAAACGAAAGCCGGGTAATCAAATAAAAACAGATGAAAACACTTGAAGAAGTGGTCTATGCGCACGAAACGACAACAGACGGCTGTTTTAGCGTCACAAAATGGCGGCCCATAACGCCATTTGGGGTTACCATTTTCAACCTAAATATAAAAATGCTACTTTCTTTCGCGCGTTCGGTTTGGTCGTAGTTTAATTTTTATATTTAATAAAAGTTATCTTATAGTCCATTATTTTCAAATTCTTAAAAAGAAAAACAAAACGTATTATTTTATAAAGTATAACCGTATAAGAACAGATTACGATTCTGTTATTGCCTGTTATTGTTAGCACAGCACTACAAATATAAAGCGCTGACATAACCTTGTAATAGCGCAGTATAGATTTAGAAAAATATTGTTTACCAAGTTATTTGACACTCAGTTTGGCACAAAATTATAACATTCATTGATTATTGATATAATAATGTTGTTTTAATGCTCATCAATTGTTAAAATGGTAAACAATCAGCAAAAATATTATTATCGTAACTGCAACGCCATTACAAAGTTACGTCGTCAGTTCAATCGCGACGTGTCAGGCTGTCAGGAACTCATTCTCTGAACGGCCGAACTATAGGAACCTTCAAGAAAAGAGCTTACACCTTTCTATAAGGCCGGAAACGCATCTGCAATTCCCCTGGTGTTGCGGTTGTTCATGGGTGGCGGTAGTCACTTACCATCAGGTGAGCCGCATGCTCATTTGCCCCCTATTCTATAAAAAAAACACCATACGAAACACAGCAGTATGAAGCTGCTATTTGACGCTGGTGTTCTGTAAGAGCGTGGTGCTTCCCCAGTCGAGCCAACCCATTCGTGCTACAACTATACTACTAATATAGCTGCAGCATGACTCTACCACGTAAAAAATACAAATACATAGAAAAGACCTAGAACAATTATTTGTAGGCCATACAAATACTTGTTCCGGCCGTTGATTGGAACCCGCGGCCCTTAGCGCTGCAACTCATTACTAAACCACTGCGCCACGGAGCCGTCACTTTTTTGCTATTTACTATTGAGATATTTTTTTTCGCTTCATTAACCAGTTTTTGCACCACACCGAACGATCTTTCCTTTTTGTTTACTTAGTTGCGACCAATAAGCCTAGGATGGCTAACGCATCGTCGTCCGTCACTAGTGACGCCATGGTTTCAACTGATGCGGCATCATGCAAACTTGACGGTGAACTTGAACGTGAGTGGTCTATATGGATGCACTGCAAACTGGACGCCGCTTCAAGCGCGCTGCATACTTGACCGTGTATGGCATCCATTACGGACAAATGCCAACAAATGTCCGAGTTTAGTTTTAAAAACTCGGACTGATTTTTCGTGCGTATGTAAAAAACAATAATTGTGGATAGGTAATTAAAATTAATCCGATTTTTGTTTTCTTTTTTTAATTATTTTTGTTTCTTGTCTTAAATAAAAAATGAATTGAAATCTTTTAAATACGCTAACAATCTAGAATGTAGATAAATCTTAACATTGACCAGTCATAGCCTGTGTAAAGTATGAATGGAAGATTGATTACTATTCATTACCTTCACGTATCGGGATCGGCAGTACGTAAAGACTAAGCGTACTTTAAAGTGTGTACTATTCCAATAATACCAAACTATGCGTACTTCATGGACTAGGTGGAACAGGTATTTGGATCGAGTATTTGTACGCAAATGAACTAAGTGCACATAGTACATAATTTATCTAGTACGATACATCTCTACAAGTACATCTACTACAAGGAGGTTATAATATTATATTTTACAATCTCCTTGATCTACTATCATACACTACATCCTTTTTGACTACATCTCTGAGTGTGAACACAGAGCACTTTTTATAAACCGGTAAGAGTGTGAATTGTGTGTTGAGTATTCTTAAGTACTCTGTTGTGTAGCTGTGTAAGCTGCACAATGTGACGCATCAACATATTGTGAAACAATATCTATGAAGGATAATCTTTATATATAAAAATTACGTATCACGTTGTTTGTCCGCGATGGACTCCTAAACTACTGAACTGATTTCAATAAAATTTTGCACACTGCGTTCAGTTTGGTCCAACTTGAGAGATAGGATAGTTTATATCCCGATAAATGACCCTCGATATTTTTTATTGCGAATTTAAGGATTTTTCATAGGACAAAAGGTCGTTGGAGAGGGCAGAACAACGTCTGCCTGGCGAGCTAGTTATTATAATACATTGTAACTTCAGGCTCAGAAGGGCTAGATCCCAGAGCCGTACTCTGTTGTGTGTTTGTCAAATTGACAGATGACATGACGTGACAGTGACGTGTAAGTAAGGGTAATATTTGATGTAAAATTCTTGTATCGATTACTTTTCTATAAAATTACGATTATACTGAAAGAACATAAATAAAAAAGAACTATGTCGAATAAGAACAAAACTTCAGATGGTGGTATTAAGAATAAAAGCTCGGAAACATTGTGGAAGAAAGCTTTTACGGCTAATGCTGATTGGCCAGACAAGGTTAGTTTCCAATCACGAGACTTAATTTTTATTAATTTTATAATTAAATCTTAACATAAGTGTTAGTATTTGATAGTCTTTCAATTATGTATTGCTAAGACTATAAATTTTATTAATAGTTCTGATATCAATTTAGTTATATCTCCTTAGGTTTAATAGATTTCTTCCACAGTGGTATTCCCTGTAAAATTTTACGTGGTAGAGCCATGCTGCAGCTATATTAGTAGTATAGTTGTAGCACGAATGGGTCGGCTCAACCCGGGAAGGACCACGCTCTCACAGAATACCAGCGTAAAATAGCAGCTTAACACTGCTGTGTTTCATATGGTGAGTGTAGAGAACCGGAGACCCTTTTAACTGGAAAAGAGGCTGTCCATCTTAGTCCTCACAGATGACAATGCATCTGCATTTTGATTCGCAAACAAGGATAAATGTAGATGTGTATGGGCCACAGCAACCACTTCTATCAGGTGGACTGTGTGCTCGTTTGTCACCCTATGCTATATTAAAAAAAAAAAACCAGCTTCAATATATTTTTATGTTTATTATTCATTTCATTATTACAGTCTATAGTCCATCACTAGAATTTGAATTAATGAACTTTGTAGTCAGGTTTGTAACCACAGTTTTATATTATTATTAGTTGTTATGAGGAAGATACAGCTGCCCACATTCTGGTTCAGTTCTCCCTGACCCCTCTTACCACACCTATGGGATAGCATAGGGTAGTGCCGTCCCTTTCGTTGCCACTACACGGAAGACAATATTTACAACATTCTAATTTATAATAATTATTAATATAATAATCAAAGAATATATACAAGTGTATATTTAAAATTTTATCAAAACTGGTTAAATCCTATGTTTTTGGGTTATATATGCTCACCAAAGTAACTACCATGAATAATTTCTTATAAAATATGTCTGTGTTAAGATTTGTACTAAACTAGTTATTTTTTTCTTGTTTAGGAGGAATTTTTAGATGTTATTTACTGGATGAGACAGGCCATTGGAATTGTGATAGGTCTGTGTTGGGGTCTATTACCATTGAAGGGTTTCATAGGGTTGTTATTGTAAGTATTACTTGATCTAGTATTTTATATTTGTAACCAAAATGATTATTAATAAATATTTGTAAATATGTTGTATAAAGACAAGACATTATCATTATACAACATATTTACAATAATTTACTTTAATAAAATTTTAGATCCACCTGATGAGCCGAAACAATTATTTTGAACAATGTGATACCTAATATATTCATCAAATTTCATTTTTATGTTTAAAGTTATAGCCTACATATGTCCTACTTTCTACAATATGTCTAGTTTTTTTTCTGTAGGTTGTATACTGTATGAGAGAGTATAAGAAATGTGTTTTGTTTTTTAAGGCACAAAAACACATTTCCTAAACTTTATTTTGCCACTTGTGATCGCATAAAAATGTAATAAAATTGAAGTTATGTTACAACAATTATTGAGGAGTATTTTTTGTGCTTTTTATTATTTTTTTAATATTGATTGCATCCTTGAATGCTTTTTATTTTCACATGTTATGGATATGGGATTTTATTTCACTACTGTTTATTATTTTTCAACACTAATTTACTTAATACTTTTATTTTGACTAAGAAATTATCACCTGCAAGAGTGATAATACAACATTACTCAAGCAGATATCGAACAACTGAGACTGACTGACTGAGATAACCATTCCATCCATATTTTACAGATAGATACAGTTTAAACTGCTTAGTAGTGCTGATGACCAAATAGAGCTAATAGAGTGAACTAGGTCACTGTCCGTAATGAACTAGTATGGAGCGATCTTTAAAATTACCGAGCAGGCACAAGGCTAATAAGATGACATTTTAGTCTCCAAAATATGAAAATAATCAGGGTCATAAATCAATTCTTATTTTACTAAAAATTTGAATGGAAAATTTCATTACTTTCAGATTTGTGGCTGTGAATGCTGCAGTGGTATTTATTTACGTTAATAATTTTCAAAGTGTTGATGAGGAAGAATATGGTGGTATGTGGGAAATAACTAAAGAAGGGTTCATGACATCTTTTGCTGGGTTTTTGGTAAGTAATCATTTTATTAAAATCTTTTTTAAATATAATATTTTTGTTCCACTAGTTTTATTTCAGAAAAAAACAAGTTGTAACATCTTGTAACAAAAATAAAACTAAAATTGTCATTAACAGTTTCTCCGTCCGTGAAACAGACACAATAGTTAAGCAGTTGAAATGTTTGTTTCTTTAATGTAAAATGCAGATTTGTGTCCCCTGAGGACTGAGATGGAATGCCTCATTTCCAGTAAAAAGCGTCTCCGGTTGTCTACACTCTTCATACAAAACACAGCAGCATTAAGCTGGTATTAACTGGGAGCCCAACATCAGGGGTTTCGTTTCTTTCGTCCATTGGTATTACTAAAACAGTTTTTTTGTTTCTATAATGGTTTTTTCCTTTATTGGGTTATACAATGTACGGTATTACTATGTGGTGGCGGCGTGGGCGACGTAAGTGACAACTTGAAAAACCATGTAACTTAATATATTTTTATTGAATAAGAGTGACAAACGAGCAAACAGTCCACCTTATGGTAAGTGGGTGCTGTGTGGACGGTAAACATCTACATTTATACTCAATTAGGAATCAAAATGCACATGCGTAGTCGCCCCTGAGGTTAGTCTTCAGGGGTGACTACAATGGAATGCCTCGTTCCCAATAAAAAGGATTTCCGGTTCTTTACACCCACCATATGAAACACAGCAGCATTAAGCTGCTATTTTACGCTGGTTTTCTGTCAGAGCGTGGTCCTACCCCGGAAGAGCCAACCCATTCATGCATTATTATTTTAGTATTGCATGCACCATTCATTTTAGTCCTCAGTGTGATATATATGTAGCCTTCGTTGTTTGAAGTTGGTTGTAGGTGTCCATGGGTTGCGGTAGCCAATCGCCATCTTGTAAATTGGAAGTTTGCTTGTCATTCATGTTTAAATAAAAAATTAAGTACATTTATATTTTTTATATTTTAGGTGACATGGATAATAACATACACAGGCCTGCATGGGAATGAGAGTTTATGAAAGAGAGTAAACCAAAGTCTAGTGGACAAATAAATCCAAGATAACTGCCAATGCTGAAGTACAAAGTAATACATTGTAATAATGTGTTGGATAAACAAAGCCTGTTTTTACGACTACTTTATTTGTACTGTTTCATGAAACTGTATTATTAAAAAGAAAAAATATTTTGACATTACACTAGCTGGTGCAGAAGATGTTTATTGTGGTAGAACAGTGAGTTTCATTCCAAATTACAATCCAGAATTTTTACAGTGTAAATATAGTGTTTGTTAATTTATCACAGCACCACCTATCGGATCCACGCATATCTGTGAATTGTCTCGACAAAATGTTGTACTGAAGTTACATGATAACAGACACACCAACAATTATATTAAAAAAATATTACAAAATATATAAATATATACTACATAACACTTAAGCAGTAGTAGTTATTTTTGCATTATTATTTAATTTTTAATAGTTTAATAGTTATGATCACTGCAATGTTATTAAAATAAGTCTTTTTTGTCAAAATAGATCTAAGCAAATAAAGGTTAGTTTAAAACATGTATATAATTTAAAACAAAAATGGTAAAGCTTGCCAGAGCACAACATATTTTACTCTTTTCAAAATTAACAATTCCCAAAGTTTCTATCTAAAAAAAATACTTTGTCAATAATAAAGTAATGTAATATTAACTAGTAACCTATCGGGTTATTGTTTATATGTATGTACTTACATGACAATTTTGTGAGAATGAAAATTTGGAAATGACGACGAAACCTAACTTGCTTTTGCAATTACATACCTGACTTAATTTTGCTTTAGATATTCGAGTATTAGAGCTAACAGTCCACAAGTAAGTGGTAGTAAACTTCAGTGGGTGCATAACAGAGTGGTATTCTTACTCCTAGCAGAATAGGGGTGAATTTAGAAACATAATATTTATAATTCACTCATATAGGAGACAATATGACTGTGAGATTTTTTTTTAATACTATAAGGATGACAAACGAGCACACAGTCCACCTGATGGTAAATCGATGCTATGGCCCATAACATCTACCCCTGAGGTCAAAGCTGGAATGCCTTATTTTCTATCTATTTAATATATTTATTTAAATTTTTTAATAGGAAGAGTTTAAACCCAAAATTATAGTAAGATAATTCCATATAAGTTTATTTTAGTTACAAAAAAAAACTTTGTGCTTTTGCTTCTGACTTGCTTAACAAATATCCATATTTAAGGCTAGCTGAGTAATATATCTTAATGATTGATAGCCTATACTATTCCACATGAATCTGGCTATAATATACAAAAATAATTTTTCAAATCGGACTGGTAGTTCCAGAGATTAGCGTGTTTAAACAAACAAAAAAAAAACTCTTCTGCTTTATTATATTAGTATAGATGTGGTTTGCTTTAGACTAGTCATAAGAACAGGCTCTGTGATGTTGTGTGCTTTGGTATCAAGATGGTGGCAGCATAGTAAATTAATTATATTTGTAAGACATGTATTTTGAACTGATGTAGATAATAACTGCATTTTAAATTATGTATGATAGTTGTTTTTTCAAATATAACCGATAATAATAGTTAGTGTGTATACACCAGCAACACAGGAATTGTTGATAAGTGCCGAATGACAGCGTTATTTCTAGTGAAGGTAAACGTGGTAGGAAAACCTGTTTGATCGCCAATTCGTTTTGTAACTAGAGTTGCCAACTTCGTTTAGCAAATATATTATTTTCCTATTTATATTACGTGTATGTATATTGTATATAGTTGATGGCAAAAAAAAAAACAATAATATTATGATAAATTTTTATTTTTAAAATAGTAGAATACTTTCACCCACTATATGTATATTTTAGAATTATTATATCTGTCCCCTTAACATATGATACTTTATTATTATAATATAGTAGGCAATCCTAAACGGAACAGTTTGGTAGACAAAATGATATTTAAAAAGTACACAAATTGACATGTAAATATAGTAAACCTCATTCCTTCCTTTAATTTGATTTTTATCGATAAGTATCACACAAATACTTACATGGTGGTTTTGTGAATCTTCAAAAGATTGTTGACGATCATTTAACCATCTATAACAGATCTAACTTTATAAATATCATTGTTCGGAATGAGAAGGGCGTACAACTGGGAGTGGAATATTATGTAGACTGTTATTTTAAATATCAAACATGATGTTTTGCTGTCCATTGGTTCAACGCGATTTTGTTAATATAACAGTTTGCAAGTTCACCTCCAGCATTGGACTATTGTGATTCGTTAACCATTTCTAGCAGCTTAGGCGTATTCGAACGATACACGGGGAAAAATATTATTATATATAAATCAAAAAAGAAAAACAATTTTGCAGAAATGCTAGAAAGAGATTATAAATTATGTGCTGGTTTATGAATTTTTTTGTTTTATTTTAAATAGCCTTGTTTAACTAAAATGGGATTGATTCTTTTTGCGTTTTTAGTTAGAGAAGTGAATTTATAATGTTAAATTTACTCAAATACATGTAGGTAATTCCTTACGGGATTCGCCCGTATAGATTCGTGCAATGCATTAATTCAAAGGCTTGTTATTGATATAATTGAAATATTTTGTGGAAAGCCACAATTTGGTGATATTTGTTTACATAATTTAAATCCAAATAACATTTTTTTATTAATAGTACATATTCAATAAGATTTCTTTATTAAAACCAATTCGAAGGATTATTAATGATGTAAATAAAATATGTGGAATGTCAAAATTTGATGATATTTGTTTCCATAATTTAAATCCAAATGTTTTGTTTATATTACATACATACATATTTAATTATGATTATAAAAATGTATAATTGGCTTGCAAGGCAGTGTTGGCAACATTCAATGATTATATCAAAATACCTCACTAAAATTCTGTACCTACATGGATTCCATTTTTAAACCCAGCAATTTTTGTAATATTAACTGGTAGGAAACTGTTTATATCTTTATCGTCTAAATAAAAAAATAATGGAGATATTTTAGAGAAATTACAAAAATATGGAATAGTTTGGCAACACTGTAGCAAAATCATAGAATATGATATAATACTTCATTTTATGTTATATATTTTGTTGATACATACTTCATTTTGTATGAATTGTTACATGTTTGTAAAGTTGACTCATTTGTAAAAATAGCATACTTTTGAACAAATAATAAAATAATTGATTTATTATGAAGCTTAAACTTTCATTTATTTTAAATTACATTGATCTTTTAAAATAAAAAACAGTTTGATACGGTTGCTGTTAAAAATTACGATTTTTTGTGTTAATCATGTTAATTTTCTGCCGACTTCAAAAAGGAGACGGTACTCAATTCGACTGTATGTTTTTTTGTATGTGTGTTACATCGTAACTTTTTACTGGGTGCACCGATTTCGATGATTCTTTTTTGAATTTTAAATTATATAATAACTTTTTAGAATTATACTCAACTACAATAATAATCCCAACTTACACAGTTTTCAAACCTCGTAAATTTTTGTGGTTATGCCTTCAAGTCTGGTCTCCTGTGTCAAGACGTCGATTCATCTTAATTTTGAGTAAATAAAAAGTATATTTGGTCGGTCAGACGATTTTGTTTTATAAAGCCTACGTCATAATAACTTCGGTTTTTTTTTTGCTATTCATAATAATATTATTTGATGTATTTAACATTTTATTAAAAAAATCTAAATTATTATTTTCAGCCTTGCTCCCAATTATAATAAGAATATAAGATAATCGCTCAGTCCCACCTGTAGTGTGAGTTCGGGACATTACTGCTCTTAGATTTATGTTTTAAAATTGGCAAACGTGACGTAAGTTATTCTCTATTTCTATATAAAATGATAATCTTTGATCTGGGTTACCTTGAACAAGCTAACACAGAGTTAAGGGATAGTCAAAAAGGTCTTTAAATATTTACATTTTGGCTTTAAATATTGGCATTACATTCAACAGTGGTAGAGCCACGCGACAGCTTTTGCTGTCGCACGGATGGGCCGGCTCGAACCGGGGTGGTACCACGACCTCACAGAAAACCAGCGTGAAGTAGAGGTTCACCTCTGCGTTTCGCTTGGTGAGTGCAGGTGGCCGGAGGCCCTTTTTACTGGAAATGAGGCATTCCATCTTAGTCTTCACGGGTGACAACGCATCTACATTTTGATTTGTAATAGAGGATAGATGGAGATGTCTATGGGCCGCAGCAACCACTTACCATCAGGTGGACTATGTTCGTTTGTCACCCTTTTCCTATAAAAAAAAAATCACAGCTTTAGTGGTTTAAATTAGCAAGCAGACTAACCTCTGTAACTGGGAAAAAGATAAGTCTCGCTAGTATCGAAACAGCTAGATTTGTTTTCAGTTATTTTCATATCATAATGTCTTATGGAATTTTGCTATGGGAAAATGAAGCTGATTTAGAAACATTCAATTTTTGTTTAGCAGAAGAGGTATTTAAGAGCTAGACTAAATCTAGAGTCTCTCAGAGAAAATATTAAAGAAATAAACATATTAACTTCAACCTCTCAGAATATTTATGAAAATTTAATGTAGGGTAAATCAGCTTCTAAGACATGACGAGATTTGTACATTTTGATAAATTACTTGTAGTAAGATAAAGTTGCCACTTAAATAATTTTACCTGTGTTTATTTGAGTAAACGGCATTGTTATTTACGTAAAGATATCGCGAATATTTTTTTTTATAGTATATGAGTGACAAGGGAACACAGTCCACCTGTTGGTAGGTAAATACTGTGGCCCATAGACATCCACATCCATCTCCAAAATGCAGACGTGTTGTGAACCCCTGAGGACTAATGATAATGATAATAATGCCTCATTTCCAGTAAAAAGGGTCTTCGGTTTTCTACATTAACCATACGAAACACAGCAGCATTAAACTGCTAATTTAAGCTGGCATTAACTGGAAGGCCAACATCAGGAGTTTTGTTTGTTTCAACGATTTTAGTGCTACGTACATTTTTGAAAGCAAGCGTGGACTGCGCAAGCTGGTTGGAGGTGCAATACCAGAGCTTAACTTTGAAGTAAGATTATACTTATTTTAATGCTTCGGCAGATATTTATGTAGGTACCTTCGTATTTAAGTGTGTAAATTTTACCTTACCAGGAGTGGGTAAATTAGTAGTATTAATAGCATTGCTAGAATGTTTTAAAGAATTAAAATAATTAAATATACACTAACGACTATATTTACTATAAGTTTTGAAGCGACCTCTATCAGGGAACCAAATGTTTATAAACAAGGTTTATAAAGCAAAAAAAAGTGTGTCACTCGCGATAGAAGTGAAACCTTCAGAAAACTAAACTTAGCAAGTATTATTTACGAGTAAAATATAGTTATAATAGTGTCATCTATTTCATTCTATAGGTAAAGTAATTTTGTCGAAAAAAAAACGTTGACTCTCAAGGTAGTACATAAAATAGACGCTAGATGGCCTCAACAACACTAAATTGGTAAGTTGTGAAATCGTGGATTATTATGAATGAATTGGATATGATAATTTTATTCTACATGGTTAATTTTATTTGTTTCATATATTTATTTTAACAATTAAAAGACCAAGATAGTAGGAAAGACTGTGTTCAGGGGCGTAGCTACCGCCGTATCAGCCGTATCAACATAGTATAAAGACAGGGAAGTAGGCTGTCTCCGGCCCAATCCGCGATATAATTGCCTACTGTCTCAGGGTTGTCATTGTCACCAAATCATTAGTTTAAAGCCCGGCCCTTGCCAAAAATAATACATCTCTGTATAACTAATTCAGTGATCATTAGTCGATAAAGTTCAACAATGGTTTTCCTAACAAATACAGAAATGTATTAAGATTCAGAGCAGTATTATTTATAAAAAAAGGGATAAAATAAACCGGCGGGGCGGTGTGTGAGCTCGTGTTTAAATTATTTACTTAGTATATTCTAGTTACTTTTTATTTTTAATAGGCATAATATAGTATTTGCACACATAAAGGACCATATTAATTTTTATTTTTAATTAATACAAGCATATATATATTGAATCACACATTTATTACAAAACTAGCTTTTACCCGCGACTTCGTCCGCATAAGTTTTTTTGTTTTCTCCCGGCTATAAGTCCCCCTGCAACAATGTCCCACTATCGTGTTGCAGTCCTCAACTTCACATCAAAATTTGTTCAAAAGCAACCTAAGCTACATAATGGATAGCTCCGAATGTTTCCTTAGTAAATATAAAAAGTAAATAATGTAAATCGGTTTAAAATACTACTAACTACCTACCTGCCAACCCCCGATGTTAGACAGTGTGACATCCGTAACATCGTCTGCGTAGGAAGTACTAACTTAATGTAAGTAGTATAATAATGTAGGAAGCTAAAAATAAGAGGCCTTATTACTGTAGTACATTTTTGTAAACTATGTTCTTTGTTTTTCCCTCTCTGGCCAACACATGGAGATTCTGTGGACTTGAAACACGTGAGCAAGCCACGTATAATTGTCCGTGAGAAAAACAACTCTTTTCTAAATTAATGCCGGCTACTTTTAATGTTTGCCCCTGAGCTTTATTTATCGTCATAGCGAATGCGATTTTCAGCGGAAACTGTAATCTCTTAAACTGGAATGGCAAATCTGTCGGAATTATGGGTATACGGGGGATTAAAACGTTCTCTCCTTTTGCCATTCCAGTCATAATGATTGCTTTTACAATATTGCGACCGAGGTGTGTCACTTGCAACCGTGTGCCATTACACAGTCTTGGTGCATCTAAATTCCGCATTAAAAGGACAGGAACGCCTACTTTCAGCCTCAGTTTGTGTGAAGGTACTCCCGACAGTTCTAAAGAATTAAGAAATTCTACAGGGTATGATGTTACTTGTTCAGTATCCATTACAGTGTCTACAGAGAGAAACTCAACAATATCACCTTCCACGCGTGACATAATTTGCTCGTTTATCTGTCCCAGCATTTCATTCGTCGGCGCTAAAATTGCTCTTTCACATAACCAGTCTCTATTCCTCATATTAGTTAGCAGTTCGCTATAGACGAAGTTATTTAGATCATCTGGATTATGCACAACATTGCAGAATTCACGATCCAATGTAATCATGCCATTACCATCCTTTGCCATACGATCTTCTCCAATTTTAAGAAGAGCAGCAGCATATTGTCCAGATTGTACATCATTGTGTAGTTGCACTCTCATATTTGTAGACAGACTAAACGTTTTTACGTGCACCCATAACGTTGACGCTTTTAAACACGCATTTATTTCATCTGCAGGGGTGCCTTTAGTGATAACCGGCAAAGTCTGTCTAAAATCGCCCGCTAAAAGTACCACCATCCCCCCCATGATATTTGGATTACTCTTGATGTCTTTCAAAGTCCGATCTAGAGCTTCAATTGCTCTTTTATGGGACATAGTACATTCATCCCAAACTAATAATTTACATTGCTGCAACATACGTCCACGCTCGCTGTTTTTACTTATATTACAGACTGGCATTTCTTCATGGGCTAAGTTTAATGGCAGTTTAAGCACCGAATGTGCCGTTCGACCACCATTGAGCAGAGTGGCGGCTATTCCGGAAGAGGCAACTGCTACAGCAATTCCTTTATCTTTTCGGATTTGCGCTAAAAGCAAGTTTAAAAGAAAGGTTTTTCCCGTGCCTCCGGGAGCATCCAAAAATAACAAACCACCTTCGCCATCTTCGATTTTTTTGAAAACATTGTCAAATACTAACCTTTGTTCTGGGATCAAACGTGGAACAGACTCTGTCAATGGTTGTTGTAAGGAAGCAGTATCGTAATCTAGTTCCCGTATTAAATCGCTACTGATTTCCTCGGTTCTCTGTGGTCTGATCATTCCATAATCTGATAAATGCTTTCTAGAAATTGTTTTAACCTGGTCTTCAATTTTTGTCAGACCCTCATTGTAAATTAAATCACTGTACGTGACATTGGGATTTTGCTCTTGTAATCTGTGCAATATATCATTTTTGTATTTATCCCACAATTGTTGAGGATTTGAAAGACCACATGTCGCTACTAATACAGCAAATAGCTCTCTCATCTTGCCTGCTGATCTACATTGAGCAGCTTCTTCCAGTGTCACATCCCAATGGTTGTCATTCTCCAGTAATCCTCTTGTAGTAATCCTCTCGAAATGTAGGATAATCTTGTGTGTTGTATTTTTTTAGATCATTGAAAGAGGTAGGTCCGCGCACATGGTGTAAAAGCATGCGTAGACAAAAACATTCCATGTTACTAACATGAACTGTATAAACTCGTCCTAAAGCATCTCCAGATTTGACGCCAGGCCAATCGTGAACTGAAGTACCTTGAATGCGGCGTTTCCAAGTTTTCCTACTTGCATCCCAAGTATAATACCTCGGCACCTCGACATAAAGAAGAGTTTTTGCAAACTCATCTCTGATACAAAGATCAAAAAAAGCAGTGAGTGTGGTTTTTGGCGGAGTAGTTATTCGTTCGTGGAAATTGTGTTCATTAAAATAAACGCGTTCACCATTTTCTAAATGCACGCTGAGATGTGTCACGGTGGGATGCCTTTCGTGCAACGGAAATGCTAACAGACGCCACACGGCTTCGTTGCTGCTGACATACCGACCAGACTGATAAGTTTGTACCTCATCTACGGGATTCGCAAGATCAGTATTTCTAAAATTGAAAATAGCTTGACCACTACCCTTGTTTATATATTTGCAAATATATTTGATGGCGCGTACTGAACTGCATGCCTCAACATTTATGTGGGCGTTAAACATTTTTGATAAAATTGGTGAATAGGGGACTACCCAACTATTATCAACCGTAACGTAGCTACCATTTCGGAGCTTCACGGTTGCTGTTCGACCTCCGTCTGCTGGCGCTCTTCTACGATACTGCGGGTATCCGTGGTCGTTGTGAACGGTCTCTTTCACTAACTTGCGAGGAAATTTTTTTGTGCATTTTCCGTCTTTCATGCAGTGGCACTGTGGATTTTCGGGTCCGCATGGACCGTGAATCATATTTTTTACAATAATGTCATGGAGAGTCTTGTCAATGTTAGGATCCGGTATTTCAGCGCTGATTATGTTATCTATTTGATCGGGTCGTAACTTATCTTTTAACCACAATAATATATGGACATGTGGCAGTCCACGTTTCTGCCATTCGACAGAGTACATAAAGCAGCGCGCTTCTCTGAACACTCGGCCTTTATTAATCACATCCATTAGTTTTTTAACTTTTAGTCTAAAAACTCTTGCGACTACATCATGTCTATCTATTGCGCTTTGCCCCGGCATCAACTGATTGACTATTTCGGGCCAGGCTGGGTTGCAAGTAAAGGTGACGAATAAGTCAGGGCGACCATGTGTACGCACATAAACAAACGCGTCCTGAGTATATTCGTGTAAGTACCGCGGGCTATTTACAAATGAAGATGGTAAAATGACCATACGACCTAAGTTATTTGGATTTAAATTAGCGTCATTTGCCACAGCGTCTTGAAGATGGATGTAATTCTCTGCTCTTAGTTTAGTTTGATTTAATGATATGTACCGTAACCTCTCGCTTTCAACTTTAACGTACATGTCAACGTAAAACTGATTGGCCAGTTGCTTGTATCTTTGTACAATGTTAAAGTTGTTTTCTCGTATCATCATGTTGTAGGCATAAAAATCCATGCATGAAACCTTTTTGTTATGCAAGGGAAGACCTGTTACAGGATTAATTTGAGGAACTTGAAAGTGGTACCCCTCTTGTCCCTTACTAAATATGATCGGATATTGCAACGCATCATAAAATTTATGAGTATCAGGCACCCTGGTTAATGTGTCATCTCGGGCCTGTAAAACTATATCACGGAAAGCAAACTGTTCGCCTGTAACCAAGGCTGCGACTTCATTTATTAACGGTGCATTATACCGCCTTTCATGTTCCCCACTTGGTGTGCGATCGGGGTGCATCACCAACCTATAATCCTCTCCCGGCATTCTTTCTAGTGCTGTTTTGAAAGTATTGATAAGGCGATTATGTTCATGCAACATTCTCTGGATTTTTAAAACAGTATCCCTTTCGATTCCTTGTATATTTTGACACCTGCGATCAGCTTCGTTTTTTTCATCGCCCATGAAATAAAGTTGCAAAAACTTTGGTTGTTCATTATTTGCGGGAAGTAAGGAACCAATCCTGTGATACACCTGTCCTTGGATGGTAAAAGTAGGTGAAAATCCAGGCATTACGACCTCCTTATCTACACCAAATGACGTCATCTGAAAGCAAGAATTATACTTTCTAATCCTGCTTAAAAACCGGCGCGATTCGTTACTGTCGTATAAAAGTAAAGATTTAAGAGGTTCCTCTGGCTCGCCAAGTAATGGAATTTTAACCTTTCCACCAGAACAGCACATACCTGGAGTTTCTTCTTTCCATTTCAGTGCTTCACAATATCTGCATTTTTTATCCATTCTCCCAATGATAACCAATCGGTGATTAACATAGTCGATCAAAGGGTCATACTCAAAAGCGGCACCATTAAATGCCTCCCACGTACTCATTGAAAACGTACGTCTTCTTTCTGCCTGCCGTTCAGCATTTAAAAGACGTCGTCTTTGTGAATCTTCGTCAGTCTCTGCCGCAATCAATTGCGCGTGACGTTCGGCATCTAAAACTCGACGTGTCTGAGTCTGTTCCACTGTCTCAGCAGCTCTTTGAGATGCGTGGCGTTCAGCATCCAGGGTCTGACGGGCCTGAGTCTGCGTAAACGTCTCAGAGGCCCTTTGAAATGCGTGGCGCTCAGCATCTAAGGTTTGTCGGGCTTGAGTCTGCGTATAGGTCTCAGAGGCCCTTTGAGATGCGTGGCGTTCAGCATCCAGGGCCTGACGGGTCTCAGTCTGCGTAATTGTCTCAGAGGCTCTTTGAGATGCGTGGCGTTCAGCATCTAGGGCCTGACGGGCTTGAGTCTGTGTAAACGTCTCAGAGGCCCTTTGAGATGTGTGGCGCTCAGCATCTAAGGTCCTACGGGCTTGAGTCTGCGTATACGTCTCAGAAGCTCTTTAAGTCGCATGACGCTGAGAATCTAACATCTGACGCGTCTGAGTCTGCTCTTCAGATTCTTGGCTTCTAGCAACTTTTGCAGTTCGAGCTCTGCTAGAACTACGGCTTAGATTGGATTTACGTTTGCGTGGCATATCGAAAACAATAAAACAATAATTAAAGATTTTTAAAATCGGTAGTTTTAAAAACTACAACGTAAGACAATTTTTTATAAAAACTTCGATAAAGCAAACCTTTTTACTTATAACCTAAATATCTAAATCAATCAATAACGTATTGAACCTAAACAACTATGCACCTGACAAACCTTTTATACCTAAAACCTAAATTAACTAAATAAATTCAAAAATATTGAATTTATGTACCACACCACAATACACAATTTTCTTCACTACTGGTACTACCTACTTATCTATCAAAACTAACATAAAAGTACTATAATATAATGACAAAATCTATTACTAAACTAATTTACTACGAACTATAAACATCCTGATGTGAGCTAAAAAACACTTAACCTACACATGAATAAAATTGAGAATTAACAAATGAAAGCGACTGCAAAAATAAAGAATAATACGTATCTGAGTAAACCTAGAGATATGAATGATTGGTTAAGAAAATACCTACATCTAACAGCTACCTTAACTACCTAATAATAAAAATGTAACTAAGTACTTAATAAAAATACGAAAATGACGTCAACTTGGACTCAAAAATAATAACCTACCAAATATTTATTTAGATATCTAAAACAAAGGACTAAATTAAAGCTTACAGACCCTACGCGTAGAACGTAGTACCTATTTCAACTCGGAATTTAAAAAGAACGTTTTTAGCTAACCAAAAATACGCAACGAATAGAGTTTCGTAACGCAATATTTCAATATTCGCATACGTGCGACGACGACGTCTGCCCTCGTGCGTCTGCCCGCTTGGGTAGGCATAGGCAGACTGCCTGCCCAACTGTGCCTACTGCCTAATGGATGCCATACACGATCAAGTTTACCGTCAAGTATGCAGCGCGCTTGAAGCGGCGTCAAGTTTGCAGTGCATCCATATAGGCCACACACGTTCAATTTCGCCGTCAAGTTTGCATGATGCCGCATCAGTTGTAACCACGGCGTCACTAGTGACGGACGACGCGACGATGTGTTAGCCATCCTAGGCTTATTGCTCACAATTACTTTGCAAAAACTGGTTAATAAAACGAAAAATATTATCTCAATAGTAAATAGCAAAAAATGTGAAACAGACAAGTGACGGCTCCGTGGCGCAGTGGCTTAGTAATGAGTTGCAGCGCTAAGAGCCGCGGGTTCGAATCCCGGACGTAATAAGTATTTGTATGACCTAAAAATAATTGTTCTGGGTCTGTTCTACGTATGTAAACTGTCCCTGCGATACAGACCAAAATCCTAGTGTGGAAGTAACATTTTTTAAAAGAGAGGAAGAGAGACACAACCGTTGTACAACCGACTTCAATACGAATACGCATTATTACGGATAATTCCAAAAGTACTAATCAGATCAGTCTAGAATTTATATGTGATGTTCTAATGATAAGCACCAGCTTTCAAATAAAATAGAATCATCAGAATCGATTCACCTAGAAAAAAGTTCTGAGGTTACACACATTAAAAAAACAGTCGAATTGAGTATCTCCTCCTTTTTTAAAGTAGGTTAAAATGGTAAGTAGGTAAATTATCTGAGTTTCAAAGACGTTCACGTTGTTATAATATTAATTTTCCTCGATGTTACATATTAACCTTCCTCACATTGAACAATAAAGTTTTGCCTTAGCAATGAGTTGCGACGCTGGGGATGCGGGTTCGAATCCCGCACGGAACAAATATTTGTATTTGTATATGTGTAGATGCTTGTCCTCGTGCAGTTTATGTTTGTTAACTGCCTCCACGATACAAGAGAAAATCCTAGTGTGTAGGTAATGTTTATTAACAAAATAAAAAAAATTATACATTGCATAACACTTCGGTGTATTCTACTATATACCGCGTGCGCGCGTCTTCGCTTGCCGAAGCCGACTAACGTCATGCATACTTGACCGCTCATACACACGTTCAAGTTTACATGACGCTGCAAGCTTGATCAAGTCGGCAGAATCGAAATTAAATTTTTGCTTCAAGTAGACTTGTCATGCACACCCACAGCCATACACCGTCAAGTTTACCGGACGCCGCTTCAAGCGCGCTGCATACTTGACGGTAGACTTGATCGTGTATGGCTGTCTTAAGGCAGTAGGCACAGTTGGGCACGGCCCTCCCCTCGCGCCGCACCGCCTCTTCGCTCGGCGCAGCGTCTTGTATTCACTACGACTGAAGGTTGCGTTATATTGAATTATTTTCCCTCGTTGAATAGTAAACAAACTAAGTGTAGGTGTTATAATTTCGGTGATGAACTGATTACCTATCCGTTTCTTTGTCTAAAATGAGTATTAACTTATCACTATGATTGATTACTGAGCATAAAGTTCGTATAAATGTCTATCTAATTACCTCCTCAAGTTTAAAGCGTAGTTAGTTAATAGTTATGTAGTACTATATTAATTCTGTGGTGTAGGTAATTAGATTTTATCTGTATGTAATTTAACAGTCAGTTGAATAAAAAATCGTATACAAATCAGATCAATAGCTATGGCGTAATGTGATTCTAGACAGAGTTTTAATGTTGTAGATAGGTAGCTGTGTATAGGTTCCTGTGGGAATGAGATATTTTCCCGAAGTAAAAAGTAGTCTGAATTTTGGTACCTTCCTACCCTATAAGTTAAGTAGTGTGATGGTATGTCGCTAAGTTTCGATCCAAGTAAAACTGTTAAATAAAGACAGATGCATCAAAATTTTATAATAAATTCCCTAAATTATGGCGCCTACCGACCCTCTAAGTTAGAAAAGTGATCAAATACTAACTTTAAGTCTTAGTAACACTCATTTAAAAAAAAAAAACATCAAAATCATTTCAGTAGCTATGGCGTCATTCGCTTCTTGACACGATCACGCTAGATTTCCGCGGGAATGAGGTATTTTCCCGCCGTAAGAAGTAGCCTGTGTCCGTGCCTAGGATCCTATCTTTATATTAACCAAGTCTTATAAAAATCCGTTCTGACGTTAAGGCGTGAATGAGGTAAACTTTTAAACCAAACTATTAAAAATCACTAACTTAATTAGTTTTCTGCCTACTGCCTACGCCTTAAGTACGATAGCATGAATATTAATAGCCCATATCCTTTTCTAGGTTACTATCTATCACCTAACTAAATTTCATCAAAATCCGTTCAGCCGTTTAGGCATGATAGAGCAAAACTCCCACCAAAAACCATAAAAAAATCACTAACTCAATTCAGTTTTCTGCCTACTTCCTACCCCCTAAGTACTATGACGTGATCATTTTGATCTTATATCCGTTTTTAGGTAACCATCTATTACCTTACTAAATTTCATCAAGATCTGTTCAGCCTTTTATACGTGAAAGAGCAAAAGTCCCAACAAAAACGACTAAAAATCACTATCTCAATTTAGTTATCTGCCTACTGCCTACCCCCTAAGAACGATGGCGTGATTATTTATAGCCTATGACCATTTCTAGGTTATCATCTATCACCATACCAAATTTCATCAAAATCCGTTCAGCCGTTTAGGCGTGAAAGAGGAACAGACAGACAGACAGACAAACAGACAGAGTTACTTTCGCATTTATAATTTTTTTTTTTTATAGGATAAGGGTGACAAACGAGCACACAGTCCACCTGATGGTAAGTGCTTGCTGCGGCCCATAGACATCTACATCTATCCTCTATTAGAAATCAAAATGTAGATGCGTTGTCACCCGTGAGGACTAAGATGGAATGCCTCATTTCCAGTAAAAAGGGCCTCCGGCCACCTGCACTCACCAAGCGAAACGCAGAGGTAAACCTCTACTTCACGCTGGTATTCTGTGAGGTCGTGGTACCACCCAGGTTCGAGCCGGCCTATCCGTGCGACAGCAAAAGCTGCCGCGTGGCTCTACCACTGTTTAAATGGATACATGGATAAGTATGGATTACAAATTAGCTACAGAAAAATACTTTCTTCGGTTTCGACTATTACGAAACGACTTGTTATTAAACTTTAATGTGTAATACTTATATCCGCATCCTTATAAATAACTTTTGCAAATATAATTAATTACGATTTTATAACCGTAAGTAGGTACTTAGTTACTATTATTCCTCTGTCTGATAGACAACTAATACAACAAAAATATGTAAATGTATGTAAAAAAGCCGTAACGCGCGAACCTCGTGCGGTGTTAGCCCAGACTGGCGTAGGGAGAAACATACCGAGATTGTGTTTAAGTGTGCGTGCGGCGCCCATAGATACTATGGCGCACACATACAAGCCGCGCGCAGTGCGTTTGTTTGAAGATAACGTACTTCCCTGTCTTTATACTATGGTATCAATGATACGGGGCCCCCGGGCTACAGGAGGCCCGAACGTGTATGAGCAAAAATTCCAAGGACTTTTATAGGACAGCAAAGGCTATCACTATTGTCTATAGAAGTAAAGAATTTAGTAAAACTGAAATCGTCTTCAGCTATGAATGCCGCCGAATCGTCTTCAGCTATGTTCACCGAACAAAAGGCACGAAAAGTGTATATTTGATTTGAATTGTTTGGCTAGCTTAGTTCCTAGGAGTATTAATTGTAAGTAATAATTCCAAAACCCGTGTAGTGGCGGGTAAGAATACTCACTACCCCATATCTTCCCGCGGCTGTCGTAAAAGGCGACAGAGGGAAACTGAGGTAGAGGATGGGCAGCAGCATCTTTCTGATAACAGCAAAACAACAACAAAAAAACTGCGGTTGCCAACCCGCTCGCCAAGCGTGGCAACTATCCCATGAAAGTACAAAGAGACGGCCCCCAGTCCCAGGCGGCCCCGCTATTCCTGGCTACGGTGGCGACCATGGTAACGGCGGGGCAAGGGGTGCTAAGAATCTCCGGTGGAGGTTCTGTTGTGACTCGACCTGGCAACTTATAACGCACGCACCCTGAGGACTGACGAGAAGATCATGGAGCTGGAAGAAGAGATAGACAAGTTACGCTGGCATATTATAGGATTATCTGAGGTCCGAAGAGAGGGGGAGGACACGGTAATCCTCGAATCCGGCAATATTTTCTATCACCAGGAGGGCATTGTAGAAGCGTGCTCGTCGCGACCCCTGCCAGCCCTTTTCAGGGCTGCAATTCTACACAGCTGCGCACCCATGCCAACGAGGGTTAGGGCGTCCCCCCAAGGCGACGCACACCAGCTAGTCCCCGTTGGTGTGAAACGACGGAAGGTGGAGGACAGAGTGCAGAGTTGGCTCGTGGAACGTTAGAGGAGGCATGAAAGATAAGACGAATGAGTTGATTGAAATAATGAAAGAAAGAGAATTAGATGTCGTGTGTATGTCGGAGACCAAACGGAAGGGCAGTGGTATTGAAGAGCTCCCTGGCGGGGCGTTAGCTCTATGGTCCGGAGTCCCGGAGATCGAGAGCGCCCGCCAGGGAGTGAGGGTGCTGCTGTCGTCTCGGTTGGTCGATGTTATGACTGAATATAAGGTTGTGAACTCAAGACTTCTCTGGGTTCGCTTTCAATTGGGACTGACAAAGTTATTCCTTTTGGCTGTTTATGCGCCGGTAGCTTCGTCGTCCAGGGCTGAGCTGGAGGAGTTTTGGGAGAATGTAAGAGAAGTTCTATATTTGGCTAGCGGATACGAAAGAATTGTTGTGTGTGGTGATTTGAATGGATGGGTTGGTACCGCTCGACCAGGGTACGAGTCGGTGCTTGGAAAGTTTGGCGATAAAAGGGTTAATGATGCTGGCAAGCTTATACTGGCGGTATGTAAGGAAAAGGGTCTTCTTGTGACAAACACTATGTTTAATCACAAGAAAATCCATATGTATACTAGAGAAAGAAAGAATGAGAGAAGTATGTTCGATTTGTTTCTGGTGGATGACCGACTGCGAAAACAGGTGATGGATACGCGAGTGTTCAGGGGTGCTGACCTGGGAACGGATCACTATCTAGTGGTTACTAGATTTAGGGGTCTGTTCGCGGGTTGGCGCTACCGGACGGCAGTGACAGAACCACAGTCGGTCTGTCGCATCCGAAGCTGGAAGCTTCAGGAAGCGGATACTAGGGACAAATATCATGCGAGGGTAGCCGAAAAGCTTGACACCATCGATGGCAGAAATGAATGTGTGGAAAGAAGATGGCAGAACCTTAGGGATGGTAAGTGCAGCGGAAGAAGTGTGTGGAACAATAAAAAGAGGCAGTAGTAAAAGAAGAGATGCATGGTGGAATGATGAAGTGAAAGAAGCTGTAGAGAAGAAGAAGAAAGCATGGTTAGACTACTTGGCCTCTAGTAATGATAAGGATATGAGAGAGAAGATGAAAGAAAGATATAAGCTGCAGAAAGTTCACACGAAAGCATTGATTGAGGAAATGCGTGAAAGGTGTAGAATGGAAGCGGACGAAAGGTTGTCGCACAAATTTAAGGAGAACTCCAAACTCTTCTGGAAAGAGGTTGGAAGGACCCGAAGTGGTGCGATGGCCTTAAGAATGAACAAAGTGCTTTCGGGGACTAATGACGTCCTCACAGAAAAATCGGACGTCATGCAGCGATGGAGCGAATTTTATAGAGAAATGTATGCGTGTGATGATCTTAGTGAGGGATCCGGGGATGACGCCGTGACTGGTACGCCACACCCGGACCTCGATGACACTGAGGTCATCAGTATGAAAGAGATTGAACGTGCGATTCGAAGTTTGAAATATGGTAAGGCTGCGGGACTAGACAGAGTTACTGCTGAAATGGTCAAGTATGGTGGGCCTCGCGTCTGGGACAGCTTTTATCTGCTGTGCAATTTGTGCTGGCGGACAGGGGATGTCCCGGATGATTGGCGATCCGCAGTCATTGTGCCTTTATATAAAGGTAAAGGTTCACATTTTGACTGCGGGTGCTATCGGGCGATCAGCTTGACCAGTTTAGCAAGTAAAGTTTACTCGAAGGTTTTGACACGTAGGATGCAAGAGAAATCGGAAAGATTTATATGGGAGGCACAATGCGGATTTAGACCTGGAAGAGGATGCACGGATCAAATGTTTTCTCTACGCATGATCACGGAAAAGCTTCTGGCTGCAAACCAGAAGATTTTCTCTGCTTTTGTGGATCTTGAGAAAGCATTTGATAAGGTTGTAAGGAAGAAAATTTGGGAACTGTTGCCGGGGTACGGTGTGGATGGTCGATTGCTAAGGGCTGTGCAGTCACTTTACTGTGACTGTAAAGCCTGTGTGCGGGTAGGGCATGACCTGTCACCCATGTTTAGCGCCCAAACGGGCGTAAAACAGGGTTGTGTCATGTCTTCCTGGCTGTTCATACTGTATCTCGACAGCTGTTTACAGAAGCTGAAAGATAGCTGTTTGGGTGTGAAATTGGGTGACATTAAAGTAAATTGTCTGCTGTATGCTGATGATGCAGTGCTTATTGCACCATCAGAGGCAGAACTGCAGGCATTAGTCACGTGTATGAAAGAGGAATGTGAAATTAAAGGTCTCCGTTTGAATGCTAATAAAACTAAGGTTCTGGTATTTGAAAGGGACGAAGAGAGAACTAAGTGTGAAATATGGGTAAATCAGGAATGTCTAGAACAGGTAAATGAAATTGTATACTTGGGGAGTGCTTTTAGCCGGGATGGAAGATGTGATTTAGATGTGGAGAGACGTGTCGCTGCCGGGAACAAAGTCAACGGTGTCCTGACTGCGTTAGTCAAAAGGCAAGGCATAGTGAAGAGTGCACGCCTTGCAATACATAACGCAGTGTTGGTACCGACTTTGTTATATGGCAGCGAAACCTGGGTATGCCAGAAGAAGCATAAAAGCAAGTTGAATGCAGTGGAGATGGGATCTCTTCGTAAAATGTGCGGCGTTACCATGGCCGACCGAAAGCGAAACGAAGAGATTCGCAATATGGCAGGTTTGAAAGATGATCTTATCACAAAAATTGATAGGGGCGTGCTTCGATGGTTTGGGCACGTTGAACGAATGAGTGAAGACCGAATGGTGAAGAAAATATATAGCGCGAAAGTTAATATTAAAAGGTGTCGAGGTAGACCGAGACTAACTTTCGAAAACCATGTGAGCAAACTGCTCGAAGAGGGGAGGGTCAAGAGTACTCGGATACCTAGACGTGCATGTATGAAGAAGATAATGAATCTGAAAGAAGCGAAAGAGGTATGTAAGGATCGTGACACTTGGCGATCTGTTCTCTCTGGCTACCCCGTCAGGGATTGTGCGTGAAGATAAGTTAAGTTTTTACCAGGAGGGCGACCATCTGTCCCAAGGTGTCGGATTTATCGTCCAAAAGTCTCTCGTTAAAAACGTTGTAAAGATTGGGAGTGTGTCGACAAGGGTTGCGTACCTTATACTCAGAATCACCAAACGGTATTCGCTGAAGGTCATACAGGTTTACGCACAGACCTCGACACACCCCGATGAGGAGGTGGAGGAAATGTATGAGGATATCTCTAGAGCCATGCATTCCTCCAAAACATACTATACGGTGTTAATGGGAGACTTCAACGCAAAACTAGGCACAAAAGGGAACAGTGAGCTGAAAGTAGGGAAATTCGGAATAGGGCAACGGAACCCAAGGGTCCAGCAGCTGGCCGACTTCATGGAGAAAGAGGGCCTCTTTATGATGAACTCTTTCTTCCAGAAGCGGCCCCTGGTCGAGCCCCGACGGTTCCACAAAAAATGAGATTGACTTCATTATGACGACCAGACGGCAACTGTTCAGTGATGTCTCCGTGATCGCGAGGGTGAAAACTGGTAGCGATCACCGAAGGGTTAGAGGCACACTGAACTTAAACGTTAAGTTGAAGAGGTCTCCTCTAATGAAATCAACGCTCCCTATCCCTCGTGTTCTGTTCCAAAGTCCTGAAACCTTTCAACTCGAGTTACAAAGCCGATTTCAGTACCTAGAAAAATGCAATGAAGCGGACGATATGAATAACAAGCTCGTGGAAACTGTCCATGCGGTCGGAGCTAAGTTCTGCAAGACCCGCCGCAGAAGAACACAAAAACTCTCCGATCACACTCTTAATCTCATGGCTGTTAGACGGAATATGAAGCTGCAGTCTTCAGTGGATTTGACAGCATACAGGCAACTGAACAGACAGATCTCCAAATGCATGCGGCGGGACTTACGCAACTTCGTATTGAAGAAGCGATCGAGCGGAACCAAGGCTCCAAAGTATTTGCCAGAGATCTGTCTGCCAGAAAGAGCCAACTGTCAAAGCTGAAGACCGAGTGTGGCAGCGTCGTTTCCGGGACACCTGAGATTTTGGAGTGAGATTGAGAGGTTCTATGGGCAACTGTACACATCATCGTTGTAGCCACACGTAAGTGTGAGTAACGATCCAAGAGCGAGTCTTATCCGAAACTATTCCGATGATATACCGGACGTGTCTGAGCGAGATTAGAATGGCTCTTCAGCACCTTAAAAACGGCAAGGCCCCAGGCGAGGATGGAATTACAGTGGAGCTTCTGAAAGCGGGTGGAAAACCGGTACTTGAAGTCCTTCAGAAGCTCTTTAATTCCATCCTCCATGGTGGCATTACACCGGAGGCGTGGAGCAGAAGTGCGGTGGTCTTATTCTTCAAGAAAGGTTACAACGCTCTCTTGAAGAACTACAGACCGATTTCACTTCTGAGCCGCGTCTACGTGCTGTTTTCGAGTCATTACGAATCGTCTCGCACGCAGACTTGACGACTTCCAGCCTCCCGAACAAGCCGGTTTCCGAAAAGGCTTTAGCACCATAGACCATATACATACCCTTCGGCAAATTGTACAGAAGTCCGAGGAGTACAATTTGCCACTATGTCTGGCGTATGTGGACTATGAGAAAGCCTTTGATTCCGTCGAAATTTGGGCGGTGCTGCAGTCCCTTCAGCGATGCCAAGTTGACTGTCTGAAGTGCTTGTACAGTAGGGCTACGATGGCTATCCGAGTACAGAACCAGAGTACGAAACCTATCCAATTGCAGAGAGGTGTAAGACAGGGTGACGTTATATCCTCGAGGATATAGTTCTTATGGCATAATCGCTGGGGGACCTAAGCACTATGCTTAATGACCTCAATAGTGTTTCCCAACGGATAGGTCTTAAGATGAATATGGACAAAACAAAGATCATGTTTAATGTCCATGTCACACCTATGCCGGTAGTTGTCGGGAGCACTAAGCTTGAAGTTGTTGACGAGTATATTTACCTGGGACAAATAGTCCGACTAGGTAAGTCCAACTTCGACCAATAACTTCGTCAATCGACGGATTCAACTTGGCTGGGCAGGGTTCGGGAAATTACGGCACATTTTCTCCTCAGGTATATTCAAAACTTGAAAACGAGACTGTACAACCAGTGCGTGTTGCCAGTGATGACCTATGCTACTAAGACGTGGTCCTTTACTGCTGGCCGGTAAGGGAGCTCAAGGTCGCTCAGCGAGCTATGGAGAGGTCTATGCTCGGAGTTTTTCTGCGTGATAAACTTAGAAATGAGGATACCCGCAGTAGAACCAGAGTGACCGACAAGCCCAACGGATCAGTAAGCTGAAGTGGCAATGGGCCGGCCATATAGCTCGAAGAACCGACATCCGATGTGGAAAAAAGGTTCTCGAGTGGCGGCCTCGTACCGGCGGATGAAGTGTAGGGCGTTACTCCACTAAATGGAGTGACGACCTGGTAAGATATGCAGGAATTCGATGGATGCAGGTGGCTCAGGACCGTGCTTTGTGGAATTCCTTGGGGGAGGCCTATGTTCAGCCACTGCTGACTTGTGAAGGGCTGTAATGATGATGATGAATAACTTAAAATCAATATATAATAATTTGAATTCAATGCAAGTGTTTTTGTTCCTTTTATGAAATCTTTACTCTTCATTGGGGCTCCCCAACAAATTTTGATACAGGGCTCATCTAAGGTACGCTACGCCACTGACTGTGTTCTATACTCTGTCTCATTTTCTCGCAGGCTTAATCCTACTGATGTGTATGTCTCTTTTTAGCGTCGCTTTTTCGTTTCATTGGGTTTCAAATTACAACAATTCTAACGAAGTTTTCATTTCAAAAAGTATAAATAAAAGTACAATTGGCGATCATGTCGCTTCGAAGCGACTTTTACCAGGCAACCAACCAATATCAAACAAGGTTTTTAACGCAAATAATACAACAGCGGTTTAGTTCTGAAGATTTAATCGTCCCTCCAAGTGACCAACACGTCGTCGGTGCGGTACCGCTGCGTGATGCTGGAGTCGCGGAAGTGCGTCCTGCTCCCGGACTGGAAGGCGAGCGCGCCGGCGTGCGCGATCATGACGCCGTTGTCGATGCAGAAGCGCTCGTCGGTCGCGAACACTTTGCCCCCCCTCTCCGCGCACATCACACCCATCATCTGCTGCAGGCGCTCGTTGCACCCCACCCCGCCAACTATTAACACCTGCAAACAATATTCATTTCCTTTCTTTAGCTGGTAGAGCCACACTGCAGCTATATTATATTTGTAACACGAATGAGTCGGTTGTGGAACCAAGCTCTCACAGAATACCAGCGTAAAATAGCAGTTTTATGCTGCTGTGTTTAGTATGGTGAGTGTAGAGAACCGGAGACCCTTTTGACTGGAAACGAGGCACTCGATCTTAGACCTCAGGGGTGACGACGCATCTGCATTTTGATTCTTAATCGAGGATAAATGTAGATGTCTATGGTTCATAGCATCCATTTACCATCAGGTGGACTGTGTGCTCGTTTATCAGTTGTTCTACTTATAAAAACAAACCTTTCAATCCAATTTGTTCAAACCAATCCATTCCCATAATATCATCCTGAGGGGGTCGTAAGAGACGACAATGGGAAATGAAACACTTTTGACGGCTCCGTGGCGCAGTGGCTTAGTAATCACTTGTTGCGCTGGGGGCCGCGGGTTCGATTCGCCATACAAATACTTGTTCAAGTATTTGTATGCCCTACAAATAATTGTTCCGGGCCTGGATGTTTGTCCTTGTGCAATTTATGTTTGTAAACTGCCTCCACGACACAGGAGAAAATCCTAGTGTGGGGTTGACGTATTTTTAAACAAAAAATAAAAACAAGATATGGGCTACTACATCTTTCTCCTGAGGCCTTCTCCATCTTCGAAATGATTTGCCTTAATCGTCACTCTTGGCAGGCGACAATCAACAATCGCAGATGTTTCACCAGCTTTAACACTGCTTATCTCTCACCGGTTTGGGTATTTACGCCTGTGGTAAAGGAGATAGCCATACCGTACGTACATCATGTATATGACAGTCGTAAGATCTTTTTGGAATATCCCACAGAATGGATTATGGAATCTATTACGGTTACAACTTAGAAGGTCAGTAGCATTTTCGTATGGTATAATACTTGGTTGATAAAAGAAAGATTGAAAGTAGCAGCACTTCTCATTGCCACTCTTTCATTAATAATAAAGTCGAGTGTCGCATGTTTGTAAATAGCAAAACATGTGAAATAGATAAGTGACGGCTCCATGGCGCAGTGGCTTAGCATTAAGTTGCAGCACTAAGGACCGCGGGTTCGATTCCCGCACGGAACAAGTATTTGTGTGACCTGCAAATAATTGTTCCGAATCTGGATGTTGATCCTTGTGAAATTTATGTATGTAAATTGCCCCCACGATACAGGAGGAATTCTTAATGTAAAGGTAACGATTATTTTTAAATACTGCAGTTGTGCAAAACTATTTAAAAAAATCATGATATAGACTGCTTTTAAATATACAAAAAATTTTTAGAATAGAATAAGTAATTTTCTTCAAACCAATGTGTATGCTTCATCAGTAAGATACACATAGATAAAGCGAACTTACCATTAAATATTTCAAAAATAGCAGTAACACAAAATGACACACAGTCAATGACTATCTCAAAGATAAAAATGCTTGTTCTTAACATCTTCCAGTTTAGCACATAATAAAATCTCTTTTAATAAACTGGAAAATATAACATGTTATATGTATATAAAATCAAAGACATAGTGTGTTTTGTCCCATAGTAATAATTATACATATAATTATTACTACGGGACAAAACACATCGACATTCAAAAGTGCTTTGTACATATGTATATAATTATAATTACTCTTAGACATAAATAAAGACATTTGATTTGATTTGTTGCCAACCCAAAGTTACAAACCTCATACTTTGTCACAGTTGTCAAGTGTGACAACTGTGACAAAGTATGAGCCAATCTATAGGAGGGGACGGTGCAGTCTATGGCGGGATATATGTCCAGTAATGAACTTTAGAGAGGCTGAAATAAATATTTATAAATGAATAAACCTAGCAAGCTAACAGCATATCAAAGTGGCGAAGCAATCAGTTTTGTAGCGGTTTCTAACGGAAAAAAAATTTCAAAATAGGAGGTTCAGATGCCTGGGTGATCAGTAATCGATTGCTGAAAACAGAATTTGAAAATTCGAAACCGTTCTCGAGATAATCGTGGGACAGACGGACAGACATCGTGAAAACAATAAGTGACTTCGCAAGCTTCGCCACTTAATAATACAATATAGTTCAGCAACTGCTTTCATACCTCATCGGAACCGCAGTGAGCCATCGCCCTCTCGGTGATCTCCACCAGCATAGCAAACACGGTCTCTTGTAGTGAGTAACACAAATCCTCTGGAGTGTATTCCTTAAGTAGTTCGTCGATTTTGTCCTCCATGTAAGATAGTATACCAGAAAAACTAACGTCCATTCCTGTAAACATAAACTACTGTTTGAATATTCAATAGTTTCAATTATCCCCGCTTAATATTCTACAAAAATTGAGCCAACTTGATTGCCAAGTGTGGCAACTATGACAAATATCCCACCAGTAAGGCCGCGTTCCGACGACACGCACCCGCTACGCGCACGGTACGCGCGTCTAACTCGCTTTGAAATTTGTTGCATATAATTTGAGTCTTATGACAAATCAATAAATCTGAAATTGCATTTATCGACGTTCAACCGCACACGCCACGCGCCCGCCTCGTCCCCGCGCCGCGCCGGCCCCGCGCTCGCCGCGCACACGCGCTGCACCCGCCCCGCTACCTCTACGCCCGCACGTTTTATTCAATTTCAGATTTATTGAATAGTCATAAGACTCAAATTATATGCAACAAATTTCAAAGCGAGTTAGACGCGGGTGCTGACACGCGTGGCGTGCGCGTAGCGGGTGCGTATCGTCGGAACGCGGCCTAAGACAATCTATGGGAGAGGCCTATATTCAGCAGTGGACTTTAAGAAGCTGTAATGATAATGTCAAGGCATGTGGTTGTGACATAAGAGGATCCATCTCCTTAATTCGATCTCGTGGGTTACGTAAGAGGCAACTATGGGGAATTGCCAGAAAAACCCTATGCCTCTGCTACCGTTAGATGTCGGTTTAACTACCTCGTTTACGTCAAACGTAAAATACCAAGACCGGCGATGAGAAGCAGTTTCAAAGTTCACGGTTGGTACTGCGATCGTCATTCTGTATGTCAAGCGTAACCTAATTAAGGCAAATCTTTGCAATGAGTGAGGGGCCCATGTCCAGCAGTAGATATTTACGAGTCTATAAGGAAAAAAGACAAAGAATTAAGTGGCCACCTAAATATCTTAAAATTTATAGTACGCCAGCAATCAGTTTGAATCTCGCCGACACCAATCAAAAGTAAAACTACCTGAATTGCTTGATAAAAACAGACGTGATAACTATCCCCACTCCACTGCAGAGAAGAGCCCTGCTCAATATTGTAAGGCCCGCCACATACATACGGAATTCCGTTTCGATATTCCGATTCGAAATTCCGAACGCAGCAAGTTCATATAAAATATATGACCCGTCACACACGTACGGCAGTTTTCCGTTCGAAATTTTGCGGGCAAAACGGGATTTCGTATGTGTGTAGCCGACCCGTTCGAAATTCCGAAACGGAATTCCGCATGTATGTGGCCGGCCTAATGGGTTAAAATAGGTATGCCATGCTGCTCCAACTTTTTTTAAATACATGCTATGCCTAAACCGCGGCGCCCACCTAAGCTACATGATTTCGACATGGCTTGTAGCATGATTCTGACGATACTCTGACGTGACCACGGGTGACACTGCTTTCAGTTTGAATTCAGAATTCAGTTTGAGCCAAATTGTCGTCTGAAGAAGATAAACATGCCCTTGCTATGCTACAGATTTCAAACATTCCAAGTGCCAGCAAAAGATTTTGGGTACATGCTTTGAGGAAAAAAAATGAAAAGTGGTGGTACTTTCAACACTATGAAGGAATTAGAATTATATTTTGCATAGTCACTACAAGTTTCAAGAAGCATCTTGCGAGTTTCTGTTATTATAATCGGGTCTAGAACAATCACATTGTAAACATGGTCTTTCATGAAAAGAAAAAAAGCTAGGTCGTCTTTCATTCTGTATAGACAAGTCACTATAAGTTTCGTGTTACGCGCCACTTCAATGCGTCACTAGTAGCAAGCTGAATAGCACGTCAGGTCATGCAGCATCACGCCACGCTAATGGGCGCTACTACATACAATCTCTGAATGTTGAGGCGAGTGACAAGTTACGCGTCAAATCACGCGTTACGTTACTTAGGTGGGCGCCACGCTTTAGGCCCGCCACATACATACGGAATTCCGTTTCGGGATTCAGTTTCGATATTCCGATTCGGAATCACGAACGCAGCAATGAACATAAAATCCATGACCCGTTACACACGTACGGTAGTTTTCCGTTCGAAATTTTGCGGGCAAAACGTGATTCCGTATGTGTGCGGTCGACCCGTTCGGAATTCCGAAACGGAATTCCGTATGTATGTGGCGGGCCTTAGACATGCAGGATACCTCAAGAAACATTTTCCTACACCGTAGAGCACATGTTAAGCACATAATTGCAATTAACAATGCTATAATGCCTACACTGGGAATCAAATTCAGATTACTTTTGTGCAACGATTTATATGTAGCACATTTCTATCCTATTCTAACACTGATTTACCTTTAACACAGTAGGGAAGATGTAAATACTTTTTGCCTTTCTTTGCAGCTTGTTCTATATTGTAGCCAGGACTGGGCGCATTGGATAATTTTAATACTCTTGCAAATCTGTAAATGGTAGAAAAATTTGCTCATTTGTATTTTAATATTTATAACATGCTAGCTGGCCAGGCAGTCGTTGTTCTGCCCTTTCCGACGACCTTTCCTATGAAAAAATCCTTAAATTCGCAATAAAAAAATATTGAAGGTCACTCACTTATCGGGATAAAAAGTATCCTATCTCTCAAGTTGTACCAAACTGCACACACAGTGTGCAAACTTTCATTGTAATCAGTTCAGTAGTTTAAGAGTTCATTGTGGACAAACAATGTGACACGTAATTTTTATACATAAAGATTTGCGTGAAGTGTTTAAAAAACACAATATAACATGATGTCGAATTTACTCATGTTTAGTAATGATTTTTCTGATATTTCAATAACATTTGATTGACATCTTATACAGTGCTCAATACATATTTAGTTACCCTATGAAATTATCATATTACTATGTCAAATAGGTTTAGAGAAAATTGCCTGTGACAGTCTTATAGTCGCTGAACTAATATTATATGTTTTGTTTTACAAATTTTAGCAAGGAAAACTTGAAATGAGATAAACTTAGTGTTATAACATGATGCTGATAATATGACCTTTTGAATCAGTCCGAAATACTCGAGGTATGTTACAATCACTATAGTATATTATGTAAATGCTATAAGTGTGGGCTAAAGATGAACCTGTCGAAACCTCGGGTATCTTGTCTGATGTAACTGTAGTAAAGTAAAAGAAAATTTGCAGCCTATTTACGCCCCACTCTTGGGCACAGGCCTCCTATAATTTCTGTGAGGGTTTTAGGGCAAGGAAATGTCCGCCGTGCTGCCCCAATGCGTGTTGGCGAACTTCACATGTCTTCGAAATATTTTTTAATAATATAATATAATAATATATAATAAACGTAATATATAATAACTAGCTTTTTACCCGCGGCTTCGCTCGCGTGCGCTTGAATTTAGGAACATTATTAAATGCTGTTCCGTGCCAAATATAGAAAAATTCGATCACTTTTAGAGTTACCTCGGTGTCTATGTCTCTATGTCTATCAAAGATTTTTTTTCATTCTAAAATACTATTCGACGTTTAGACGTAGATGATTGGTAACATGCTACAGAAACACGTGAATAGGTATATATGTCTAGAAACAGCTACTATCTTTATATCGGGCGTGTCTTCCGATTCCGATGTATCCATAAGAAAGGTAAATAGTCTTGAAATCAAAATGTATTATTAATAATTACCATTTACTCTTTACATTTATTTATAGTTAAAGTTAATTTAGTTTTAACAAAGTAATATAATGTTTATTTGAGACATTTTATTCATATCATTGGTCCTATTTAATATTGATTGGCACCATAAAATAGATTTGGATATTTTTTTTTACTTCGAGTTGACTTGAAAATTTCATAAATACAGTTCTATAATAATGAATACCACATATGGATTAAAACTAATGTTACGGGTTTTTTACGCATCTTGGATGAAAGTTCGGAGCAAAAGAACATATCTTTGATATGAAGCACCGAAGCTCCGGAAGTCTAAAGTATGTCAACATGTATAGTGTCGCCCCAACCATTATATCGGATCTGATAGACAACAAATCCTTGCAATAGAACACCGAATCCTACCAATGATGATTCGCGAGGATATTGAAATTTAAAATACCCTAATTTTAATAGGGAAGATGGCTGCGTGCTACCATCTGCTAAGGACCCCCTAATTAATAAAATTAAATTCAAACTACTACTGCATTTATTCTATTCTATTTTAACTATGACATCAGGTCGTCAAACACCTCAGTTCTCCCGCCCCTCCCGCGTGACCATGGGTGCGGTAAAGTGCCCAAAACATCGGGAATTTAAAAAGTAAAATTAAACGCGATAAAATCCTTAAAATTAGTTTTATTCCTTATAAATATTATTCACAGTGAACGTGAGGATCACTGCACTCATGAACAGGAGTAGAAAAATATTCGCCCTGTTGTGGCGGTGAAAGAAAATCCACCACCTCATATCGTCCCGTCGTAAGAGGTGACATAGGAAAACAAACTGGAGATGGGATGGGCTGCATCATCTTCTTGACAACAAATCAAAATAATAATAGCTGCGGTTGCCAACCCACCTACCAAGCGTGGCAACTATAGCAATTTTTTTTTTTTATAGGAGAGGGGGCAAACGAGCATGCGGCTCACCTGGTGGTAAGTGACTACCGCCGCCCATGAACAACTGCAACACCAGGGAGGGAATTGCAGATGCGTTGCCAGCCTTTAACAGCAAATATCCAGCTACTTGACAATTTATGGGGAGGCCTATGTTCATTTCAGTGGACTTTTGATATCAGCAATAGAAGCAAACATTTATTTATTATATCAATAAGGGATAAAGTGATGTCAATTCTCTTAAAAGTTCTGTTTCTGTTAAAAAATACGCTATCAGCGTAGTGGCGCTAGTGAGCGGTGAAAAACGATTTAATGATATCGTCACATGGCCTTATTATGAAATAGCAGTGTTGTGTTTATTTATTAATATTTTTATTCCTTGATTTGGTCAAGCTATATCATGACATGGTCAACAAATAGTGTTAAATATCACGAAATGACCAAACCATTTCACGAAATGATAGACTACTTTATGATATATTATGATCAATTCTAGGGTCTGGCCACGACATACATAAAAATCTCTTGAATAAAACTATAATGATAATGAAAATTTTACAACAATTGCAGACAGACCAGTTTTAATCAGTTTATATTAATTAGTAATTGAAATAAATACCTTATCAATTTCCATATTTTTGATAGACGTCACTATTATTATATATTATATTTTTTTTTATAAGATAAGGGTGACAAACAAGCACACAGTCCACCTGATAGTAAATGGTTGCTGCGGCCCATATACATCTACATCTATCCTCTATTACAAATCAAAATGTAGATGCGTTGTCACCCGTGAGGACTAAGATGGAATGCCTCATTTCCAGTAAAAAGGGCCTCCGGCCACCTGCACTCACCAAGCGAAACGCAGAGGTAAACCTCTACTTCACGCTGGTTTTCTGTGAGGTCGTGGTACCACCCCGGTTCGAGCCGGCCCATCCGTGCGACAGTAAAAGCTGCCGCGTGGCTCTACCACTGTTAAAATATATATATAATAATATATATTATATCTATTGAGATTATTACACTTGTAAAATAAAATAACAAAAATACAAAAAAACTAAACGTTAGTTTTTTAATAATTTTAAAAATCTACTCATGTAAATGTAAGTTATTTATATTATTCCATTTATGTAACTGAAGGCAAAATATACTACTTTTTTCATTTGATGATAAATGGCGCTGTTTTAAATACCAAATCGGTGTAGTTTCAAATTATTTTACCAATATTATAACTATATTTTAAACTTTATTTACAAATATGGTATTTATTTGAAAAACACCCGTCATCCAGCCAATAACTAAGATATAATAGAAAATTAACATCTAAAGGAAATAAAATACTTAACCTTCCTTTTTTTAAGTTCCGTCATCGGATAAAAAGTAGCCTATAAGTTGCCTCGGGTTACTCACTACCTACATACAAAATTTCATGTAAATCAGTTCAGTAGTCTTTGCGTGAATCCGGAATACACAGACAGACAGACAGACAGAAAGACAGACAGACAGATAGAAAGACAGACAGACAGACAGACAAAAATTCTAAAAACCACTAGTTTGGCTTCAGAACCCTTTTAGTCCCCTGGACTTGTTTTTTCAAGAATATATTAGAATTACAGACACAACTTTTCTACAGATTTATTATATGTATAGATATAGATAATAAATAATAAAGCTAATATATAATAAAGAGAAAGTTTTATTTAAATACAATAAAATTTTACCTGTCTAAACAGTTGCCAACCGCAATGTCAATAGTCTCGCCGAATATCCGATACCTTTGCCGAGAATATGCAATAACCTGTGTATTGCCACCACTCACATAAAGAACAGTAGGATTTTGTGCCTTTGTGATCAGTCTGCCCATTTCTATATCTAGTTTTCGTTATGTTAGTGAAACTATGAATGGTTCAAGATAAATTTGTTTTATAAAGGAGTCAAGATAACCCTGGTACTGTTAAATTCATTAATTTATTAGCACTTAGCAATGACAAGGTTTTAAAAATTGAGTGACAAGCAAGCACACAGTCCACCTGATGGTAAGTGAATACTGTGGCCGATAGACATCTACATCTATCCTCGATTAAGAATCAAAATATAGATGCTTCTATGATTTACTCAGCTCATTCTTATTAACTAAATGATATCATATAACTAAAGGAACACTATATATTAAAATAAAACTAGTTTTTATGGATTTTATTGCATATATTAACTTATTTTATATTCCTGATGTTTCAAGCAATTTACAGTATCCATGGTCACAGGGGGACTGAGGTGTTCAACGTCCCAATGTTATAGTACACCACAGCTACCTTCAGATTAAAATTATTAGAACGGATCAAAAATAAAACTAGTTTTAAACTTTTTTTTATAGAATAAGAGTGACTAAGGAACACACAGTCTCCCTGATGATCATCTACACCTATCCTCGGTTAATAATCAAAATGCAAATGTGTTGTCACCCCTGAGAACAAATATAGAATACCTCATTTCCAGTAAAAAAAAACCCTCCAATTCACTAAATTCACCATACGAAACACAGTAGTATTAAGCTGCTATTTTACACAGGTATTATGTGTGTGTGGTCCTTTCTATGACTGTTTATGATGTCTATGTATAAAGTTTTTGAAAAGGATACGTCCAATGCAATGATTGACCCCCAGGATTGGTTTATCCCATAACTTGGCACAGGTTCTGGCTACAATTGCACACACCATTAATGGTGCCCCCATCCCTGGACCTTTGGTATAGCACACCACATCTATATCCTTGGGAGATAAGCCAGACTGGTCCAATGCTTCTCTTAAGACCTCATGGATATTTTCCTGATGATGCTCTGCTGTCTCACGCGGTAGGAAACCTTGAAATTTTAAGATATACCTATTTGCATATATTAAAAGAAAAGCACAAAGAAACAAAATATCACATCTTCATTTGCCTTTGAGCTGTCCACTGCTAGATAAAGGGTTCTCACCTAAAGTAACTTAATGTAATCTCCAGGTAAGAGGCAAAAGATTGACCACATTAACTATCTTGCACCTGTATAACTACAACCCATCACACTGGGTATTTTATATCTGATAAAACATATTGTTGGAAATCATTTATTATGGTATCTACAGATCATCATCATCATTACACCCTATCAATGCCCGCACCTCAACATGGGCTCCCCAAATATTGTCTCTTAAGGATACTTGCCATAGTTTCTACGCTTAGCAGGGGATTGTCAACCACGGTTTTTAAATTTTCTAGTTTTTATGAAGACTGCTGTCCATCTTCTGGTAAGTTTCCCTATTTTGCCTCCCACCCACGGGACCATATGGGGTAGTGGATATTCTATAGAGCCGTATTTTTTCATATATTGCACCTAACCTTCTCCTGGAGGTGTAATGTACGTTCGTCTACAATTAGCAAGTATTTCTCCATTTTTAACAATACCAATCCCAAGTTTATTGGCGCTCCCTTCAAACCCAATTGCTATGACCATTGTTTGTTTTAATTAATAAAAGGTATGTTTACAAACTAAAACAAGTAAATCAAGGTAAAAGCAGAAAGGAAGCAAAACAAAATGTCAAATCGATGACAGTGGACTAGGCTTGACAAAAATATGGATATTTTTAATAAAAATATCGATATAATATATCGTCGATATTTTAAATTGCGATATATCAATATTTATTTCAGAGTTTGGCGGCGCTGTGGTCGCGCCACAAGCGAAACACATCGTTCCGAAGTTCCGAAGTTAAAGCAGTATATATAGAATAGCTCCGAACTACCACTCGGACCGTTGGCCGCTCCCCGGGCAGAACGCCTTGCCCGGCGCGGCGGGAGATCTCCCTTTTTCCTTCCACCGGCTACATTGGTGACCCCGACATGATATGAACATGCCTTCAACCTTCGGAAACTACAATTTCAAACCTTAGTCATCATCCTCAAGTACCCCATTAATTCGCTCCCGAGCAGATATTGTCTGCAGTCTTCACATTCCGCAAAGCCATCTAGCTTTATAAAGGTTCATTGCAGCACTGCAATAATAATGCTTCCTGTTCCTTCAAGCTACTCTCCGCGCTACAATGTTCAGCACGGCTCTGAGCCTTACTGCTCGCCTCTGCTTCACGGCACTCTCGCAGATTACTTGCCTTCTTCTCGACTCACCACAGACTAAAAGGCAATCCCTGGCACATGCTCCAGCTCATCGTTCTCACCGGAATCACTTGCAATTGCGTAGTACAGCATGCATTACACACCGGCATATCGTTCGCACCGGCGTCACTTGTCCTTACGCACACAGCATGCATTCCCCACCGGCATTAAGGACGCACCGGCAATCGAACTGCACCATCGACCTCCGGTCTGAGCAGGGGGGGTGATATGGCGGCGCTGTCGTCGCGGCACAAGAGAAACACATCGAAGCCTAAATCGCGCTTACAGAGTTCCGAAGTTAAAGCAGTATATATAGAATAGCTCCGAACTACCCCTCGGAGCGTTGGCCGTTCCCCGGGCAGAACACCTTACCCGGCGGGAGATCTCCCCTATTCCTTACACCGGCTACAAGAGTATCGTAAAACGTTGTAGTAATGACAAAACATGTAACAACTATGTAAGTATTCATGTGTCGTTGTCCAACCGACAGTAATGTAAAATTTTTGACCTTATCTATACATCGTGCATATGATATTTAACACTCGATATATATCGATACTGTTTAAAAGTATCGATTCGATATATATCGATATATATTTTGTTCACTTGCACATCCCAATCTTGGACTTGACAAATGACTGACAACTAGAGTTGAAGCGCGTATACTAGAACAGATCTAGGCACTAGGTATTAAACGAGACTAGGTTGCACCGGTTCCAACTTTTTAAATACTTGATCTACCTGGTCTCACTGTGCCTACGCGTCGCACGGCACCGTCGCGGCAGCCCGCTCGAATCGAAGAAGTAGAAGTACCGGCGCGGCATAGCGAGATAGCATTTTGTTGCCGTGGTTACTAGTCTGCTTTGCCGCTCACTAGTGTTTGCCTAAATCATTCGTGTGCTAGTCATTTGAATTTGAACTATATTTAAATAAGTATAAAAGTAACACGACGCGCACTCGTGTTGTGCAAGAATATATTCTATCCTTTTTTAACTACACTATTCCCCAGTCTTTTTATCTTTGTCTGTCAGTACTCGAGAATAGTCGGGACCAGTACCGGGGACTTCAATCAAATACTAGGCAGATTGTATACTCTAGGTACTTGTAAATACTAGATGCGAATGGATACCATATGATGCAGTCGAGTGTCTAGTACGAACTCATGCGGCGAATGTGATCTCGGCACCGTATTGAATGATACCTACTCGACTTATTTAGCAATAACTTTTCGTAACCAATTTTTTAATATATGGTTAAAGAACTTTCGATTTATTTTTTATTTAAAGATTAAAGTGTTTATTGTTTAAAAAAATGCAGCAGTGTCTCTTGGGATCATTTAACGGACCAAGGCCAACAAAAACAAATGGCTGAATGCAACATTTGTAAAATATGATTTAGTTTTAAAAACTCTTAAGATTGATTTTTTGCGCGTATATAAAAAAAACAATGATTGTAGAAAGGTAATTAAAAAAACAAAATAATAATTAAAAAATATAAACGAAAAAAAGACAAAAATTGGATAACTCTTAAATTAAAATGAATTGCAATCTTTTAAATACGCCAACAATCTAGAATGTGGATAAATCTTAACATTGACAGTCCTAAGCATGTCTAAGTATGAATGGATGATTGATTACTATTCATTACCTTCACGAATCGGCTGTACGTAAAGACTATGCATACTTTAAAGTGTAAGCTATTCCAACAATACCAAACTTTATACGTACTTCATGGACTAGGTGGAACAAGTATTTGGATCGAGTATTTATACGGAATTGCACCTAGTACGATTCATCTCTACTGACAACTTTAACTTGACATCGTTGACATTGGATTATCGGTTTTTATTTTATTTAAATCAAGCAAAGGTCTCAGACCATATAGACTAGTAGTTTCGTTTCACTCACGGTACCGAACTTACATGTCAGAACGTGTTTTTCACAGCGATGGCGGTGTGGCGCGGCGCGGTACTTGGTAAATAGTTGGTACTGGATTAACGATTAACGGACTTGAGGAAATTTAACGGAAGTTAACGAGTCCGTTAACATTTTTAAAGTTAACTTAAAAGTTAATACGTTAGTCTAAATGGTAACTTCGTTAATTATCGATTAACGGTTTAACGAGTTAACCGGTACAGTGCGGGTGACACGCCAGGCGTGCCATCGATTACTTTTGTGTGTGGCGTATGACACGCGAGTCGTGTCTTTTTAAAAATCGTTATAACTCGCTCAAATTGCTTTTTTGGAAAATTTATCCAGAACAAAATATTCATTATTATGCGAGTAGTTCATGCATGCAGCTTCGTTTTTGGATATTTTGAAAATTTTAGGGGTTGACAACCTTTTTTAACGTGTACATGGTACTATTTTTACTTTGTGGGTTTTAAATCATGTTATGGAAAAATTGTCTAACAAGGAAAAAATTTTAGCTCTCATTGCGATCGCTCACAAACTCAAGTTGTAAATAAATTTCTGGAAAACAAGTCTCCTATTAAAAATAACAATGCGTTTGTCTTATTGTTTAATTTTGATTAAAATTGTTGAACTGCCGTCTTATCACTATCATATGGCCGAATAGACCTACGAAGTACCATGTGCTCTTGTGATATGGTATAAGGTTTATTTTTGCTTGAAACAGTTCGAAACCGTTCAAGCATAAAAAAAGTTCGCTAATAAATAGAATTTTGTCAATCCGCCGCCGTATAGCGCCGGCGTTTATTTCCTTTTGAAAACACTTGTTTTGCTATTCTTACTAATTAGACGTTTTCAGATCGACTTTACTTTTAAATTTGTATAACATTAAATAATATTAAACATTTGTAAATATCAATGAATGATACCTTTTTTTTTCAAATTAAGGTTCTTTATTGTTTGATATTTACAAATGTTATTATTAGGTGAAAATTTAATTTAATAAAAACCAAGGTTTCCAGGGTATTTTGCTGTACCTACTTATATAAATGATTTTTTTATAACAACAAAAAATAGTACAGAAGGTTTGTAATCTCTTTATAATAAAAAATTCACTTACTCTCAATTTCAAAGAAAACGCGTAAAAAAACACATAGTTACCCACTAAAAACAAGTATCCTTCCATTTGTAACTTATGTTTGATGTCAAATAAACTTAATTAGGTCTAAACAAGTAAAAAAAGGATAAAAAAGAACATTACTTTTACACATGGTAGATGGCACAATAGGCGTGTCACGTCTGTGGCACTTGACACGTCCGGCGTGTCATGAAATATTTGTTCGCCGCCACAGCAAAAAGTTGTCGAAAATTGGTGCCGCAACGAATCGGTTAATGCCCAGCTATGTGTACATTGTCTTGACAAACATAATAAAGATACGGCAAAGAAAATACAGAAAGTACGGCATGCATAACACACCGGCATATCGTTCGCAGCGGCGTCACTTGCCCTTACGCACACAGCATGCATTTCCCACCGGCATTAAGGACGCACCGGCAATCGGACTGCACTATCGACCTCCGGTTTGAGCAGGGGGGTGATGTGGCGGCGCTGTCGTCGCGCCATAAACGAAACACATCGAAGCCTAAATCGCACTAACAAAGTTCGGAAATAAAAGCAACATATATAGAATAGCTCCGAACTACCACTCGGAGCGTTGGCCGCTTCCCTGGCAGAACACATTGCCCGGCGGGAGATCTACCCTTTTCCTTCCACCCGCCACACTTCTAAATGATGATCATCCATAAAGGATTGTAAATAAATAATTCCTACGTGGTACTGCTGTTTACATCTCGCCTGTGGCATCGCTCTCGAGCGGTCGTGGCCAGGTAGTCCGCGCGTGCTAACGTCCCTACGTTAGTGCCCGTTCCGTGCCCCGTGCTCTAGGTGACTACGCGCTAACTCTCAGTCCTTACCCTAGGAGGAAACTAACTTGGATCTTCAAAACCCTCAGACATGTAATGCTGGGCAAATCGGACGAGGACTCACCAAATTATCTCCTCAATCAAATCTACATTGCTCTTGCTCAATCCGTCTTAGCCTACTGTATTCCTGTCTGGGGTGGTGCAGCAAAAACTCGATTTCTGGAGTTAGAGAGGGCGCAGCGTTCCCTTATCAAAGTTATGTACTTTAAGAAGAGACGCTTTTCTACCGATCTTCTATTTCGTATCAGCGGCTTACTCTCTGTCAGGAAGTTGTATATATTCTGTACAACCCTCAAAACTCACAAATCATTGTCTTATGATCCATGCCATTTAAATAAACGACGTAGAAACATGGTTGCCCAGACGTACAGAACTAAAACCACATTTGCAAGCAGACAATTTATATCGCGTTCTGCCTTTCTTTATAATAAAATAAACAAAGATATTTATATATACGACAAAACATATCACAACTGTAAAAAACTTTTGTTAAATTGGATTCATCACAAGACATATGACGAAACTGAGAAGCTACTGGATTGTGTAGCATGATTTGTTCAGATTCAGACACTGTAATCACACACACTCTTTTTAACTCACGCAAGCATAGACACACACACACGGACACGCACACACACGCGCACGCGCACGCGCACGCGCACACACACACACACACACACACACACACACACACACACACACACACACACACAAGTAAATAAACTAAGAATAGAATTAATATAGAATTTAAGTAATATATAGCATTAATATGGATATAGAATATGTTTATCCATACTGCCTTGTAACATGGATATAGTAATGGAAGGGCGGACCCTCCAAACACAGGCATTATTTGCTTAAATGGAGGTTCCAATGTACTAGTTTTTAAGGCATGTACTTTTTAAAAACGAAATAAAATTTATTATTTATTATATATATCGTGTATAGTGTTTCTTAGAATACGTTACTTGCTCTTCAGAGCAAGACCCTGTTCTTCTGAGAACAGGGGACAGTTTCAGAATATTGAACGTCCCGTACTTATGAGTACGGTGACCCCCACGCCCTTACGTATAGTGTTAATTTGAAATCCCTTAAAATTCCGCTCAGAACTTAAAATCGTCCCTTTTTGAGGCCATCAACAGGATGGACGACCCGCAGGCAGTTGCCGCCGCCCTAGCCATTCTGGCTTCTCCCGCCCGTCAAGCAAACCAACCGCCGGCCGTTTTAGCTGCGCAGTCCCGGAACTCATTCGCCACGTTGGAAGTAGATATGGAGTGCTCTCACTCCGACTCCGCGTCTTCATCATCGGTATCTGCCTCCCGGAAGAGGTCCGCCGCAGAGTCCGGCACCAGGACATCGGAGTCATCTGACTCCGATGACACCGGTGTCTCGTACGAATCGAACGAATCATCGTATGCGACGGTGTCGTCAAAGCGCGCAGCGAAGCGCGCCGCGAAAAACCGTTCGACCCCCACCGCAGCGGCCCGTGCCGCTCCCCCCCCTCCAGCAGCCCCCGCCGCTGCCTCAGCTCCCGCAGCCCTAGCTGCCGCGTCTACCACCGCAGCCCCCGTCGCTGCCCCGACCGTTAGACATCCCAGCGCCGTCGAAACCGGCCACGCGTTGCGCTCCGTAACTAGCGAAAAAACAAGTCCCGCCCCCTGTCTTTTTGAGAGACAAGGCAGAATTTACCCGACTTAGCAAGATCTGCTATGACTCGGGTATTAAATACGATCTTGCTACCAACATGGGCGTAGCAATTAAAATAATACCGAACTAGATAAGACGATTTTCGCCGCCTCACTAGGCTTTTTACAAATGAACGTGTATCGTACCACACATACGCTCTTCCGGAAGAGCGTAAAGTCAGGGCCGTCATCCGAGGCGTCCCGTTTGAACTCTCCAACGAGGAGATCCTTGATGACCTTAAGTCACAAGGTTTCCCCGTTGAGGCTGTGCACAAAATGCACAGCAGAACCGGGTTGAGATACCCGATAGTCTTAGTTATATTAGCTAACGTTCCGGAGGCGAAAACCATCTTCCGGCAAGTACGCACGGTGTGCGGCTTGTCTGGAGTTAAGGTTGAGTCTCCGCATAGGCGCGGTTTCCCAGCGCAGTGCCACCGCTGCCAACTGTATGGTCACGCGGCGGCCAATTGCTCCGCCCCACCCAGGTGCGTTAAGTGCCTAGACCCACATATCACCAAAGAGTGTCCCCGGCCTAAAGATGCCGTATCCCCGCCCGCGTGCGTCCTGTGTCAACAGACAGGCCACCCGGCAAGCTACAGAGGATGCCCGTGCGTTCCTCGTCCTCGCATAATTAGACAGGTCCCACCGTCGGTAAAGGACCGTTCATTCCCGGCGTTATATGTTAGGAAGCCCTGTCAGGGCGCATCTCAGCCGTCTCAGGGCTTTGCACGACCCCCTCAGGGTCCCCCGAGACCACCACAGGCACCTCTTAGGCCACCTCCGGGCTTCTCAAAGCCTTCGCAGGCTCCAGTTTTTCCCTGGGGTCCCAAAAAGGTCGATCCACCACAGGCAACCTCTGCTTCGCAGCAGAAACAGCCGTCAATCGCCGATGACCTTAACACGGTTTACGCCGCGATAAGGAACATCGACGTAAATGAAATCGCGGTATTAGCGCGTAAACTACGTTCTGCACGGTCGCCTCAGGACCGACTCCTTGCGCTCGTAGAGCACAATAATCTATTGCGTTCGTTGTAAGTTAACTTAATAAACTTAGCTTACAATGACAGAGCCTTCTGCTCTGCCTATAAGTCACGGTCGTGTCAAGCCTAAAGGGTTATCGCTTATTTCATTTAACATTCGCGAATTGCGAAATAACCTCCCAGAGCTTAAGCTCTTCCTTCGAGATCGCGAAGCCGATATCCTCCTCTTACAGGAAACATTCTTAAAATCTAAGGACACTACAGGCCTTTCAATTAATAATTATTCTCTTCTTCGTAATGACAGGACCGACCGCCGAGGCGGCGGCACGGCCATTTATTATAAGAAGACACTACATTGCTCTCAAATTGATACTCCGCAGCTTACCAATATGGAAGCTACGATATGCAGGTTAGCTATGACGGGACATCAGTCTTTAGTCATAGCCTCCTGTTACATTCCCCCTGGAATCCTCCCCCTCAAAAATGATTTTGAGGCCATCTTATCTCTAGGCAATTCAGTCATTATGTTTGGAGATTTTAACTCTAAGCATACTGAATAGACATGCCGTACTATCACCCGCAGTGGCAGGATACTGCTTGATATAACGCAGTCTCTTGACCTAACCGTTCACAGTCCTCTCGGTGCAACTCACTATCCCGATGCCACCGATTACAACCCAGATGTACTATATTTTGCGTTACTCAAAGGAGTTTCACTCAACCTCAGGTCAATTGAGACACTAGACGATATAGGATCCGATCACCGACCGGTCTCCCTTATTCTTGGCCATCAGCCACCCCCTATTATAACCACGAAAACCTTCACTAACTGGAAGGGTTTCAAGGAGTCCCTAGCAAAAGCTATGGACTCACAGGACTCCCCTAACTACCTATCGTCGGACTTAGACTTAGACAGTCCCGAAAAAATCGACACCGCCGTCGATTCACTTTCAACCCTAATTAAATCCTCCCTTAAGGAGAATAAAAGGGTCGTCCCGGTTGCTAATAATAGTGGGCTTCCCCTACATATTAGCAACCTATTAAAAGCTAAAAAAGCTGCTTTCCGGAGAGTAGCAAAATATCCCACCCCCGAATATAGGCATACGGCTAATCGTCTTCAACGAAAACTCCGTTTATGCCTTTCTGAATTTCGAGATCTCCAAAGGAGTGAACTCATTCTATTCTATTCATAGAACGCGAACTACAATCAGTGAAGGCACATAAGTTTACTCGTGTGTGTCGTTAACATAGTTGCAATCATATGACATTCCCGTCACAGATAAAATCTCAAAAAATATTATGTTTTATTTTCGTTTATTTTGCATACAAAATACCAGCTACCACTAGCGCCTTCTAGTATCAAGTAGCAGAACTAGGAGAGTCAAGATCCTTCTATCCATGGAAAAACTACTACTACTTACTTTCTAGAACTATCGACACCTAGTCAGTCGGGGCCGGTATGTACTCGAACATTCTACATGTTTCTACAGTAGAAGGTTCTGGAATTATCTGAGGCCCCCATTGTGGTTTTAAGTTGTAATTATTGTTCTGTAATTAAAGTGTCAATTTTAGTAATTCACTCGGCAGTTTTTATTTATCTCGAACCCCAAGCTTGTAACAATCTGATAGGATGACCACAATTTGTAGTATATTTTCAATGCTGTCAAATAGCCTGTATGCCGATCATAGAATACGGACATTATTATAGATGGTCTGTGTTGCCGACTTCTTTCTCTCTAGAAGAATTATATTTCCGTTAACTTTTGCCTAGTAAACAGAGAAAAACCATGTACAAAATTTCTATGAATGGTCCTTTCATTATTAAGAAATTTGAAAACGTTATACAATACCTTAAAGACTCGACACCATGAGTAGAAGGAATTCTATACTACTCACTTATCGTTACCGTAATAGATATTAACCATAGATATTAACAATTTAAAAATTGTTGCTGTGTGGTAGCGGCATAAGAGAATCATTTAAAATTCCAATTTAATTCATCACGTGCGTTTTCTAAGAGGCGATTATGGGAAATTCCAGAGATAATGTATGACTTTTCATACATAGCGGCAAATCATTCTCGTTTATCTACGTAAAACTTACTACCAGCCAGCGACGGTCAGTAGCTTCAAATCAAATATGCAAGAATTCTGGTACTGTGATCTTCAATCCGCCTACCAAGCGTGACAATTATGGCAAATCTTCCCTACGAACTTTTAAGGATGATAAGGAAGATTGGAAAATGCAAATAATTACGCATGTTTCAAATTCAATTCGTGTTATCGACTTATATCGCCACGCCGACTTATAATCCACGGTGTGCAGAAATATGGAACATTTGACAAAATAGTAAAAATCTAGTTTGGATTCCAAAAAGGTGTAAGCACACTAGTCTTATTTATGTTATCCTACGATTCAGACAGATTTCCCGCAAGGTTCTGCATTAAGCACCTCTTTATATAATACAAAGTATGTATACACAATGTATAGTACACTCATAATCTTGAGCTTTCTGGTATCTCCTGTTGCAATATGCTGATGACCCAATCTTCTATTGACTTGTTGAACAGTTGACCGTTTAACAATCGATTAGTTAAAACAAATTTTTGCTGAGCCAAAGACGAGTTCTAATCACTACATTCTAAAATTATTAGTGGTGATGATCTTTTGATAGTTCTAAAAATAGATATCTATAAAACTGAATATACCTATAAAAATAAAACACGCGCGAATAAAAGTAATAAGCGCGATCGAGACGCATGCATATTTTCGTTAGGCGTTGTTCGTAGCGAAGTAGGCGGCCGACGCGAAACTACTCTAGAGTTTGTACTCGTCTCAGCTAAATTCTTCAAATCGCGCTAATTCTTTTTCTAAATTTTCTAAATTCTTCAAACCGAGTAAGTAGGTAACCGAATAAATACGCATATTTCCCTACCTTGCGTTACTGATTATTATTTTTGTGATTTCAGCGGAATACGACAGTCTACTGTCATACCTTTCGGTAGAGAAGAGTTCTAGTTTCAAACATGCTGTGTTGAGTAGTGATAAATATGTCAAATTTATTATAATCGCTGTTCTTTTACGTGCACTGGCTTCGTACCCAAAATTTTACGGAGGTTGAATATTAATGCTGATTGTTGAAAGTTCAGGTTAGTTTACAATTAAACGTCAATAAGGTGAATTCAACGCGGTAATTAATTAAAAATTAAAAGTAGAGTAATTTTCAAGCGTGATGTAGCGTATGATTTGAATTTCGATACTTTTTCAACTTTTTATTTGTTTTTAAATTTTTGTTCTTGTTGTTTTAGTATGAACTACGTAAAGTATTTATTGATGGATCCCCCAATCAGAGTCTTTGCTAAACAGTCTCGGATTGGGGGCGACTGAATCTAGTCCAGTTTAATCCTCAGAAGATACAAGTTTCCGCGTTTACCGCTAAAAAGAACCCCTTTGTATCTTCGTATCTCCTCAGTTTCAAGGCACTCCCCTTCTTGCCTCAGCCAGTATCGGAATCCTCGGAGTAGACATATCGAGTGACGTGCAGTTTCGTGGTCACTTGGAAGAGAAGGCCAAATTGGCCTCTATAAAGTTTGGCGTGCTCAGCAGAGCGGGACAGTATTTCATGCCGGCACACTGCCTGCAACTTTACACATGCAGATGCGTCGTCACCCGTGAGGACAAAGATGGAATGCCTCATTTCCAGTAAAAAGGGTCTCCGGTTCTCTACACTCACCATAAGAAACACAGCAGCGTTAAGCTGCTATTTGACGCTGGTATTCTGGTCCTTCCCCGATCGAGCCGAATCATTCGTGCTACAACTATACTAGAATAGAATAGAATATTTTTTTATTCAATATTGATTATTACATAATACTTATTGAAAGTCATTTTCTTATTTACCACTGGTTCGGAAAACACCCGTCCTGGGAAGAAACAGCAAGAAATCCAGCGGGACTTTTTTTTTCAAACATATTTCACTTAACAATAACTTAGTTTATTACAATTTTTAAATGATTTTATTGACAAACTGAATATGAATACCAGAACACCACAACACACACACAGAATACCAGCGTGAAGTAGAGGTTTACCTCTGCGTTTCGCTTGGTGAGTGCAGGTGGCCGGAGGCCCTTTTTACTGGAAATGAGGCATTCCATCCTAGTCCTCACGGGTGAAAACGCATCTGCATTTTGATCTGTAACAGAGGATAGATGTAGATGTCTAAGGGCCGCAGCAACCACTTACCATCAGGTGGACTGTGTGCTCGTTTTTCACCCTTATCTTATAAAAAAAAAATGTTCTGGGATTTTGTTGTAAAAGCGTATACATTGCCCCATAAATGAATTACTGATTCTGTGGAGTCTAGTAACGGGCATTACAAGCTTATGTTTGTTCCTAGTGTTTAAAGTAGGTATGCACATCCTTATTCTTATTAAAGCTATTTATATTTTTATGCACATACATTACATTTTCATAAATATATTGCGATGCCAAAGTTAATATGTTTATTTCTTTAAATTTTTCTCTGAGAACTCTTTACAATTTAGGTAATAAATCACCCGTACGGCTCTCTTTTGCAAAACAAATATAGCTTCAATATCAGTCGCATTACCCCATAGCAAAATTCCATTAGACATTACGCTATGAAAGTAACTAAAATACACTAATCTAGCTGTCTCAAAATCTGTGAGACTTCTAATCTTTCTTACAGCATATGCTGCAGAACTAAGTCTTCTTGCTAATACATTTATAATATATGGAGGCCCCATTGAAGTTTCGCGTCAATAGTAATACCAAGAAAAACAGTGGTATCCACAAGACTCAACTCCTCCCCATTTAACAGCACATTAGTATTCGAATGTTTTACATTAGGAATTGTAAATTTAATACACTTTATCTTATTGCCGTTTAAGAGCATATTGTTGGCGTTAAACCAATGTACCAATTTCGATAGAGTATTATTTACATCGTCATAATTAATTAACTGCCGTTTGAGTTTGAAAATTAAAGTTATCGTCAGCAAATAATACTATATCGTCATTGTCCCCTACAAGATAAGTCATTAATATAGATTAAAAACAGGAATGGGCCAAGAATCGAGCCCTGAGGAACGCCCATTGCTACTACTGATCCGGAGGAACCTTCACCATTGATCACGACTTTTTGAGTTCTGTTACTTAAATATGAAGTAATAAGTCTAAGCGCTAAATTTTTAACACCGTAATGTTGTAGTTTTCAGATTAATGTCTCATGATGAACACAATCGAAAGCCTTGGAAAGATCACAGAACATACCTAAGACATCTTGTGAATTCTCCCAGGCATTAAAAATATATTTCATAAGTTCAACACCGGCGTTAGACGTCGAGCGACCCCTTGTAAAAGCAAATTGGTTCTTATGAAGTAATTTATTTGTATTAAAAAAAAATTAACAATTGATCCAAAATTATTTTTTCAAAAATTTTACTGAGAGTTGGTAGTACAGTAATAGGTCTATAATTAGCGGAGTCAAATGTATTACCAGATTTTAATAAAAGTATTACTTTACTATACTTCATTAAATCAGGAAACACACCAGAATCGATACAAGTATTAAAAATAATAGCAAGATGAGGTGCAATTAAATCTATTATGGACGCAATAACTGTAACGGAAATCCCCCACAAATCTGCGGTCTTCTTAACATCAATAGTTTTGAAGTATTTTACATCTTGAGATAATACTTTTTCAAATCTAAATTCTTTTAAACAGGTATTAACATTCTGTTTGAATAATGACTCGATTTCATTTAGTTAATTCATTGTTAATTTTTAATTGATAGTTTGAGTTACGAGGTCTGTCTTTACCGGTTTCGTTGTTAATTATACTCCACGTCATTTTAATTTTATTCTTAGCAGTCTTAATTTTGTTGCTAATATGTAACGATTTGGCTGTGGAGCAAACTTTTAAATATTTTAGAATAATTTTTGACATATAGATTATATGATCTTTCATGGTAAAGGTCATATAACCTTCGTCTGCTTTTATGAATTCCTACTGTCGCCCACTCATTAAATGCCTTGCGACTGTTTCTGGAAAATGTTTAATGTTTAATAAAGTAAATGTTTTTTTTTTAAATTCATTGCTTATAAGGGTAAATAAATCTCCATATAAATAGTCTGCATTGTTCTTATAAGAAAGCGTAGAAAGGTTTTTTAAAATATTACTTCTAAATCTCTCCAGAGTTTTGCATTAATAGGAACAAACACACTTTTTTCAATTACCTGTTTTTTGTGCATATAAGGTAATGAAACCAGTTGTCCACAGTGATCTGAACTAAGTTTTTGAATTATTGTTTTGTTGATTGGTACAACGCCTGTAAAAATATTATCAATATAAGTTGCACTACACCCTGCAATACGTGTAGCTACTAATATAGCTGAAGCATGGCTCTACCACGTAATAAAATTTGGAATTGAAAAGCAAATATCATTTATTCTTGGCACAATATCCATTAGCTTAATACTAAATAAAAAATAAACAAAATATAGATGCTTAAGCATTTTGTTCATTGACTTCATCCACAAAATCGGCCATCATGTCTGCGATAGAAATGTCATCAGATTTAGATAATTTATCTGAATTGTTAACTGGTACCATGGTGTCTTGTTCGATTACATCACCGTTAGAAACAACATCTTTTGTGTCTATTCCATTAACTTTAATTTCAACATCAGGCAATTTTCCTTCATTTTCCTTAGGTTTATTTTCTAAATCGATTTCTTGGGATGTTACAACGGCTTGCCCGCAAGTTATTTGGACATCATCAGTGTCATTTGTACTTGGAAGATTTTCGTCGTCCATCTTTTCTAAGACTGTAACCTTTTCAGTTCCTGTGTTTGGAAAGTCATAAGTAACTTCCATGGATAAGGATCTTTCCTCTTCATCGATTTCATCATGTGATGTGCTCAATGGTATTTGTGTTTTTGCTTCATATATTGATTCTTTCTCAGATTCTGCCTTTTCACTTATCTCTGTTTTTTCTGTGATAATCGACTTTGTTCTTCCCATTTCTCTTTCACCTATATCTCCATCAACTTCCTCTATAACTAGTTCCTTGATATTTGTTACTTCATTGTTATTAGCATTTTTGTTAGAATCTACCTCTTCAGGTTCAGCTTCGTTAGAATGTACCTCTTCAGGTTCAGCTTCTTTAGAATGTACCTCTTTAGGTTCAGATTCGTTAGAATCTACCTCTTTAGGTTCTGCTGTTTCATTAGAATCTACCTCTTTAGGTTCTGCTTCGCTAGAATCTATCTCTTCAGGTTCTACTTCGTTAATAATTTCCTTTTCTTGTTCTAGCTCCTTTGGTGCTTCATTATCTTGAGCTTCGGTAACCTCATCAGAAATTTCAACGGAACACACAGATTCACTGCTTAAGCTTATTTTATCTGATGAATCATCTAGGCGTGGTTTTTTACTTAATGGTTCATCGGGAATTGTTATTATTTCTTCGTTAACTCGTACAGGCATTCTGTAAAAAATAGCAATGGTAGCAGTCTAATCGGAACAGTTAATAAACATGAAAAAGCTCAAAAACCATTACTGTCGTTTTCTTTTAAAGAAATTCACTCTATGTAAAACAATATATTTTTTATCTCCTCGTATCTAGCATAATACATGAAATTTCCAAAAAATCAAAAATTTATTATTACGACTATAAAAAAATCATACCTATCAGGCCCTAAAAGCTTTTCTAATGCTGCTCTATTTCTGTCCGATATCCTCTTTTGCTTATCTATTATCTTTTCCTTTTCTGGGCGTATTTCTAATGCAAAGTTAAGTGAAGGCGGCGAACAGTGTAAGTGTAACCTTATGTCTAGTAGTGCTTGGGAGCAGAATTTCGATATCTGAAAATATTCATGAAAATCTTTATTAATTGTAGGTGCACCTGGTAGTTTTTTTTTTATAGAATAAGTGTGGCGAACGAGCACAAACTCCACCTGATTGAAAGTGGATGCCGTGTCCTATAGAAGTGTAAATTTATCCATGATTAAGAATCGAAATGCAGATGCGTTGTCACCTCTGAGGACTAGAATGGAATGTCTCGTTTCCAGTAAAAAAGATCTCCGGTTCTAAACACTCACCATACGAAACACAGCAACATTAAGCTGGTAGTTTACGCTGGTATTCTGTGAGAGCGTGGACCTACCCCGGCCGAACCGACATATTTCTGCTACAACCATAATATAGCTGCAGTGTGGTCCTAAGACGTTTAAAAAGTAGTAGGTAATGATGGAGAAAGTACCGAATGTCTTGACCGATTGAGGTCATATTTACAAAATATATATATTTTATTGGGATGATGTTCTTAGGTGTGCTGGGATTCGATAGGTGGCATGGATCAAAATAACTTATATTCACAATATATTGTAAAAAGTTCTCAGTGAATTCGGAGTAAAACTCATCGCGTTAGCTACCAGAAAGAGCAAAACTATGTCTACGGGGCCAGCTAGTTACATTTTTGGATTCAAACAACAAATAAATTTTATGGACAGTTTACATCCACGAAAACAGAGCAATTCACAATATGACCGTAAAATTTGCGATATGTTAAGTGGCAAAATAAATGACTATTTGTAACGTTCTATACGGTATTTTCCACTAGGAACTGAAGTTAACAAAGCAACATTTTATGTCGTTAAACAAAATTATAATTTCGTACGTCGAAAAATAAAAATAATTTAATTTAATGTAATGAAGCGTATGCTATGCCTATATAATATTATGAAATAAAGCAAACAGTTGCAAATGTATTTTACGTGAGTGATACTAATTAATAAAATAAACCTAGCAAGCTAACAGCATAGCAAAGTGGCGAAGCAATCAGCTTTGTAGCGGTTTCTAACGGAAAAAAAAATCAAAATAGGAGGTTCAGATGCCTGGGTGATCAGTAATCGATTGCTGAAAACAGAATTTGAAAATTCGAAACCGTTCTCGAGATAATCGTGGGACAGACGGACGGACAGACGGACAGACAGACAGACGGACAGACATCGTGAAATCAATAAGTGACTTCGCAAGCTTCGCCACTTAATAAGAACCATGCATTGATAAAATATGAATAAATTATATGATATGCACTGATTTCCAAAATTTTACCCCTCAAAATAATAAAAATGAAAAAACATTAAAGTGAAAACAAACCTCTCTGCAGTGATTGTTAGAGAGCACACTATATAAATGGAGACAATATTGTGTCGGCGGTGGTACAGTGGACGGCGTAGTCTTTCTGGAGGCTTCTAGTACACGCAACAAGGACAAAATGTACGTATCTGAATACGTGTTAGAGTTGTAGCACTCTCGTACGAAATGATCCTGAAACACCTGTTAGTGGACAAATATAAAAATTAAGAATTGTCATTTATTAATCATTTTTAAATACGATTAAAATGATAACTAACTTTGGTTAATAGAATAATCTAAACACTAATTATTATAAAGTTAGGTAAGGAGTAAGGCACCTGACAAAACAATTTTAACCATCAAGTTATTTTAATTTGGCGCCTTTTTAACGCTTGACAGTGATAACGCCAAGGTTTTTTTTTTTTAAATCCAACTTTTTAAAAGTAAAGAATATGATGTTACTTTTACAGCCTATGTATATTTGATATATGAATAAGTTAGAAATAATAAAATGTAAAGCAACTTCATCAAATCTTAAATAAAATCAAAATATTCGATTTGCAGAAATTATTTAGAATTTGGTTAATCTACTTTAAGATAATTAATCATCTTGCGTAATCATATTATAAATTGCGTTACAACAGCTCCTTCCACTTGACGCATTCAGCGCAGCGGTTCGAATCGTCGACGACCGAGTTCTTTTTGATCTACTCGATACACTGGCGCTGCGTAGGGATGTTGCATCCCTTTGCATTTTCTATCCAATCTACCACGGGTAGTGTTCTGAGGCATTGTGCGAATTAATTCCAGCCGCCAAATTTCACGAACGCACATCGCGTCAAAATTCAAGACACCATCCTCACCATCTGGATGCTTGGCGGTCCACGACTGTGCGTTTTACTAGGAGTTTTCTTCCTCGTACAACTTCTTTGTGGAATTGTTTACCATTGGCGATTTTTCCGGACCGATACGACTTAGGGACCTTCAAGAAAAGAGCTTACACCTTTCTAAAAGGCCGGCAACGCATCTGCAATTCCCCTGGTGTTGCAGTTGTTCATGGACGGCAGTAGTCACTTACCATCATGTGAGTCGTATGCTCGTTTGCCCCTCTGCTATAAAAAAGGCAGCATCATCTCCCCAATAATTCAAATTACATATTAAAAAATCTAGTTACAGGTTGGTGCCGAGCGTGGAAAATATAGTAAATACCCCCCCCCCCTCCCCTCCCCCCGTCCCGCTAATCGGCGGTTGACATTTGATAAGCTGTAATGTATGTAATGAATATAATTTTTATTGCATAAATACCTTATGCGTTGTTGGCTTTAAGAATACTCCGCATACTGTCAGGAAAACCTCTGCACATTCTAAGGCTGACATTGCAACCTCATTATCAGTTTCTAGTTGCCTAAAATATGAAAGAAGCTTTTAAATATTATTAATATTAAAGATTAAACATGAAATATTAAGAAAGTTATTAAATAATAAGATATGATAACGGTTTGCCTCATGGACGTGTTTGATTGAAAGGGTTTGATTTCCGCACAGGACAAAAATTTCAAAGTCAAAGTATAAATTTTTAATTGTGCCAAAGTTTATTTTAAGCTGTTATGAATGCCTATAAAGAATAGTTTTGTGTATGTTCCTGAGTAATTTGTGTTTTAAGTTCCTCTATGTCACAGTGCAGAATGGTTGAATCTAAACGCATTGTTGCACTCCCCTTTTGGTACGTAAGGACAGTGGTTCTATCTGGGTTGCCCACTTTGATTGTAAGCAAGCTAGGGAAGCTCCTACTACCTTACCTAACTATTTCTACCGGCTAACCTTCTGTTAACATATTGGAGACTGAGTGAAATGGAAGAGGATGTTTTGAGGAAGCCTAGACCCACGAAGGGTTGTGGCGCCACAGGATGATGATGATGATGGTGATGTTAACCAATAGGTATTCAGACTAAACAAACATCTAATTAGACTAGACATTAGTGCTATAATAGGATACGGCTATTTTAATTAACATCTTTTTACTCTAGATGCCCCAAATATGTAGCTTTCTGTGCACAGCCTGCATGGGTTTGAACACTGGAAAATGTGGGTTACGTTCTACTTGAGAGTCCAGCGGTTAATAGCTCCAAAGTTACGTTCCTCGGGTCAACATTGTCGCTCTCTGAGGTCATTTCTAACATTATAAAGTTACTGAGGTTTCTCAAGGAACTCGGATGGCTCGAATAGTTTATAATTCCTATCCGCACGCAAAATACGCGCTTAGACGTAAAATTACTCAATCAATCAATCGGTGGACTTTTGATTGACTGTAATGATGATGATGTACTAATGATAAGATCACAGTAGAACTTCTTACAATGAAAGTAACTTTTTTTTTAAAAAGTTTATACTTTTGTATTATTTTTATATTCCAATTATTCAATTTGCAGCACCCATGAACACGGAGGGGTAATGAGATGTTCAACATTCTGATATCATAGTTAACCTTGGCTACCTACACCTTTTAAATATTAATTTTGTTCTGATTTATGCAGAATAAACTCAGTATCATGAAGTCTTGCAGCAGTATTCTTGTGGTTGAATTTAGTTGTAATTTTTTTTAAAGCCGTTTAGTGGCAGGGTATATCCCATATCGTCTCATGGATGTCGTAAGAGGCGACAGAGGGAAACCAAGAGTTGAGCAGCCCCGCTTGGCCACTATGGCAAATATATCTCTCATGAGGCAGTCTATGTAATAAATTAATGTAATATTTTATACAAAGTGCCCTGCAGTCTTAGTACATTGTGCACTAAGTTACGGTCAATTATCCGTAACTACTTTAGTCGACTGCGAGCATGTGAAATTAATAATTTCTTTGTTCTTTGAATTTTGTTTAATGTAACTAGGAAAACGCTGTCATTATATAAGTGAATACTTTGTTAACGCGATTTGAAGTTTATTTCAGATAAGTACGTAACTTTATTTCGTATTTGTCTAAAAACAGTAACTGTCGTAAATGAAAATACAACTGCGTAGCATATTTAGCGTGCCTGCAATCCGCCCAAGTTTTCTACCGACTTAGAAAAGGAGACGGTACTCAATTCGACTGTGTTTTTTTTATTTTTAGGGTTCCGTACCTCAAAAGGAAAAAACGGAACCCTTATAGGATCACTTTGTTGTCCGTCTGTCTGTCTGTCTGTCTGTCAAGACCCTTTTTCTCAGGAACGCGTAGAGGTATCAAGCTGAAATTCATATCAAATACTCAAGTCTACTGTCTATTGAAGCTGTGAAAAAATCAAACTTCTAAGCCAACGCAATCAAAAGATACATCCGTTTATGCCGCAAGGGAATCAAAACCTACAGGGTACTTCCCGTGAACTCAGAATCTTAAAATTTGGTCCGAAGCAACGTATTATAGCACAGATAAAGGGAAAATTGCGAAAAGTATAAATTTTTAGTTACATCATACAATAAAAACATTTTTAATAATTTTAACCTACGGATTTGTTCGGAACCCTCAGTGCGCGAGTCCGACTCGCACTTGGCCGGTTTTATTTTTATTTGTTTTACCTCCATAACTTTTTTCTGGGTGAACCGATTTCGATGATTCTTTTTTTATTTTGAAAGCTGGTGTTTCACATGTGGTCCCATATAAATTTAATCAAGGTTTGACCAATAGTTTTTGTTTATTCTTAATAAATTATATTGAAGTCGTTGTACAAAATTTTTAATTTTAAATTATTGTTCTGAATTGCCGATCTAGTAATCAAGTCATAAAACATCGAAGTCTTTGGTTTTATATATTTTATTGATTATACAATCCCAAGCACGCAGCATTGAAATAAGAATATTATAAAATTTTAAGTGAATCGGACACTATTTTGAATAGAGAAATATAGTTTATGAATAATTCCTGGGCAAAAAAAGAAGTGAAATAAAATCCAAAGTGCATGGTATAAATGAAAATGGAATCTTTACTTACACGGTAACTTTATTTTTCTCACCAGGCATGTGTGCAGCGATGGTGCTTTCTTTTAACATTGTATTTTGTAGCTTTCTCTTTGCCTTTTTGCTAAGATTTTTCATGGACTGACTGCTCATCTGTAAAAATCAAATGTAAAAATTATATACAATGACTTTTTTTTATAGAATAAAGGTGACAAGCGAGCACACAGTACACCTGATAGCTTACTATCAGGTGGACTGTTTGCTCGCTTGTCACCTTACTTATGGTTGCTGTGGCTCATGGACATCTACATCCATTCTCGATTACGAATCAAGATGCAGATGCGTTGTCACCCGTGAGGACAAAGATGGAATGCCTCATTTCCAGTAAAACGGGTCTCCGGTTCTCTACACCCACCATACGAGACACAGCAACATTAAGCTGTTATTTTACGCTGGTATTCTGTGAGAGCGTGGTGCTTCCCCGGTCGAGTCGACCCATTCGTGCTACCAACATACTACTAAGATTGCTACAGCATGGCTGTACCAAGTACAAAACTTCCCTTTTTATTTTATTATGGGTCATCATAAGGCAAGGCATGCCTTATTATATATTTATTATAATTCCAACCTACAGTGTAGTGGTGAAAAGACGTTTTCGAAATCCAATAAATCTTTTAATAACTTTTCATTACTTAATTGTATTCATTTTTGTGTACTTTAAATTAAATGAGCTTATCGACCACATCAATTATTTACTTCATCATACAGGATTATTTTGTAATAACCGACCAAATTTGCAGAGATGGTTCAAAATAAGTAATACAGGCAAATATTGAAGAAAATTAATTTTAAAAAAATCAAATAAAAGTAGAAGCCATATTTACTCATATATTCAAAAACTGCAATATCGGTATATTATTATTAATATATTTGAACTGAAGTTTAAAATTTGGCTACTCTTTGAAAAATAATCCTGTATGTGTTTGTATGTGTTTTAGGAGTAGATTAAAAATTGTTCGATTTTCCATTTTAAGTTGGTCACTCGGATCCTGTAAAAGTTTGGGATACTATATTTTAAAACCAATACCTTATTTGGCTTACCTTACTTATTCGAACCAAATCCAAGAACCGTTAAGAAAGGAGATATATGATATTGGGTGCTTGACATTGTTCGTAACAGTATACAAACATTTGTAGGTAATATAAATATAAATTATAAGCATAATTAAATGGTTTTTATTTCTGTAAGGTATGGGACAATCATAAAAACATTTTTTAAAACTGAAAATTTAAAGCTAATGCTGTTACCATAGCAAAAACAAAACGTTTTTAAATATTTTTATGTATTTTGTCAATGGCATTAGATAATGAAGGCTAGTTTTTGTAATAAATAGCCTTCAGTATCAAAAAAACTCATAATATTGAAACATTGAGGCGAATCTGTACATATTAATATTGAATAAAAGAAATCTATTTAGAAAATCGATTGAATAGGCTACATTATTAAACTAAACAAAATATTTGATATAAAATCGGACACGATTGAATAGGCTGTATGGTTGTTGATTATTGCCTGTTTCCAAGGAGACTTGGTAACTTCGAGTTATGCGCATTTGGCATCGCCCACATAATGACAATAATGTGTTACTTGGGTTTTGAGAGGAATAGAATAGACAATGTATAGCCTCAGTCTGCTTTTCTAGATGACATTTTATTAATAATTGCAGAAAATAATTAAACAATAAGAAAAGTTCGAGTTGTATTTTATTTTATTTAGTAATAACTAAAAACGGCATCCTTTTGAGTTCTATTCAATTTATTGAAACAATCCCATGATCGAGTGATTTTACTACATAACCTACAAATAATAAAGCAAAATAAAAATAAAACCCCAGGCCCTACAAAAATATGATTCTTTGTCATAAGTAACAAATAATTAAATCTTCAAAATAAGATATATTTGAACTTTGTTCACGCCGGGCCCAAGCTTGTATGCAACAAAGTTCATCTCCTTTAAGATGAAGTGGCAATGGGTGTCTTATATAATGGAGAATTGACAAACGATGGGTAAGAAAAGTCGGCTGGTGCAGTGTCCTTAATAGATGGAGTGCTGAGGCATGCAGAGAGTCATTGGATGCATGCTGGTGGGAGGTCTAAATCCAGCAGTGGATTTGTGATAGACTAACAAAACAACGACATCGACGACAAGATACTCAGTACATTCTTTAAAAATATAATCAACTCACAGTAAGTTGGACTGTTTTCTTCGGCGGCGTGGTGTCATTGACTATATGACCAGTGAGTTCATCCTCCCAGGACGAACTTCCAGCGGTGAAACGGTGACAGTGCAGTGTGGTTAGCCAGTTAGAAAGACTATTGTATGCTGATCGACGAACATCTCTGTATTATAAAAAAATTATAAAACATTACTCGGTATTTATATTTTGTAGCTTAGCATTTGTTTGCAGCAGTGCGATTTGCGGCTTCGACTACCACACGTAATGAATTGTCTACAAACTAGAGCCCAATGACTTCGTCAATCTTACTTAGCAGTACGATGTAGCGACATCTATGGAAATGTATTAAATAAAGAACGATGTATTTAGCGCGTCAAATTTTCATATCGATATACATCGCAACCGCTTCCGTAGATAGATAATAGATGGCGCTAGAGTAGTCAAGTGAGCTCGGCCACGGTCCTTATTGCTTTGTAAGAGAGATAATTGGCTCATTTCTGTGTTTGTTAATGTTAAATTTATGTATGTAAAACTTTTCCACGACACGATAGAAATTATATTTTAAAAACACAAAATATATAGATCAATGTGCTGTTTTGTGTACTGCGACCATTTGTGTTCGTGTTGGCATTTAGGTAAATTTTTAAGAAGTAGGTATTTCTTTTAGCGTACTTGTTGCTTGTTGTACATGCTAACACTGATAAAGGCGATAAAAAAATCCATATCCTAAAAATATAAGCTAGCAACAATATCCTAGCATAACACAATATCCTAGCATAGCACAATGCCTATAGAAGGATTACAAAACGTTTAAAAATACAAAAGAGGTTTATGCATTATGAGTATAATAATTAAGATATTTTTTATTCATTTATTACAGTCAGTCAAAAGTCAACCCGCTGAACATAGGCCTCCCCCCTTTTTTTGTTATAGTTGCAACGCTTGGCAGGGATGTTGGCAAAATTTGCCAATGCATTTAATGTAGTTTTTTTCATAACGAAGATTTACACCCACTAATTTTAGAGTTAGTTCTAGTTAGCAGTTAGAAAAAAAGCAAATATAAAAGAGCCATATCATACCTTGAATCATCATTAGACATATCTGAACTCCATCTAAATGTTTGCATGACTATTCTAAAGACTAGCGGCGAAAATGGAATTAGATTTGCTCCCAAACTAAAAAGAAAGAAGATAAACTCATTTTATTAAGCTAGGATTTCACCATTGGATCCATGTAGAAATTTTTGAATGGCATTAAGTCCGTTATATATACGATCTTTCTTATTGTGCATAAAAGTTTAAATAAATAAATCAAAACATCATTATCATCACAGCCATTATAAGTCCGCTGTTGAACATAAGTCACCCACAAAGTATGGCCCTAATTCCATTCCATCCATTGATTCCCCTGTTTGCCTCATCCAATCATCATTCCACTTAGTATAAAGCCCGCTAGAGACGGGCCAGGCCGCAACGGTACAGCGAGCTTGTTTGTATACTGCGATCATTATACATATAAGATAGGCAAGTAAGTGTACAGTAATGTAAGCAAACGAAGAGCTCTGATCAAGAATTATATTTATTTATTATTATTTTATAAACAATATCGATTTGATGAGATAGAAAATAATAAACTTCGAAAACAAAGTTTGGACCCACTATATGTGTAAGAAAAGACGATTTTGTGGTGGTTTTCATCACTTATTCTTTGACCTGAAGAATGATCCGATAACGATAACATTCTTTGAATATTTTCGCATGTTTTATTTTAGAAAATTTTGTGGAATTAAATACCGTTTTACATGAAAATCTCCATAGCCAAACTAATTTCTCTACAGAGATAAGACAAACTAATATATAACACTCTCTGGTATTACGTAAAATACGTTATTGCGATGATCGTCAACTGAGACGGGGCAGGGCGGGCCGGGTCAGGTCGCCTGCAGTGGATGCAGTATCATGCAAAATGTATACAACACGGAATTTTACGTCCCGACCCGGCACGCTTAGTAAGATAAAGTAAAAAAAAAAACTAAAGTTATTTTCTTTCCTTTCCATAGTCAATTAACATTGTTCTGCTATGAATGTCCTAGTGAGTATGTGACATATTTTATCACATTACAGCACACTATCCTGCATCATAAAGGTGATAGTTTATTATCTTCTTGTAACAATCCCCATAGACCTAATGTAATTAGTCAAGTTAACGGGAGCGGTGGAGGCGTTTTTAACTAAAATAAAACTAAGAGATGTCCGTACAGAAGCTCACGTACTTCAACAATGGCAAACTTGTTCTATTACATCTTTCATGCAGACTTTATTACATTTGCTTACTCAAGTGACACGATATAGGCCACACACAGGGTGCAAAGTCAGCAATAGTATTTATGCACGTACTTGTATCACTCTGTGTGGGGTCGAATCCATGACTAACTTACTTGCAAAAATATTGTTATTATTGTTATGTGTTAAATTTACAGTTTGTGAAAGCACATAGCAACTATACTTACACCATAATTTTTAAAGTTAAATATACTCAAAGTCAAGTCTATTATCAATTTTAACTTAAAATTTACATTTTAACTATTAAAACGCTCCAACACTCATACAGAAAAAAGATGTGATATGATATGTATATAAACAAATATACTCACCAAGCATTTAAAGCATCTAATGTTCTCAGTGCTTGTATCTTTACAGCAGCAACATCAGCGGACTGTAACTTTTTCCCACTAGTTACACTGAGTGATCTTAGAATAACATCTAATATAGTTTGGGGCCGTATTGGTTTAGCAACTGGATAAATTTCACTGTAAAAAAGGAATTCAACTGAGATATTCAATCAAAGTAAAGTAAAGTAAAGTTGCAGCCTATTTACGTCCCACTGCTGAGCACAGGCCTCCTCTCATTTCTGAGAGGGTTTTAGGGCAAGGAAATGTCCGCCGTACTGCCCCAATGCGTGTTGGCGAACTTCACATGTCTTCGAAATATTTTTTTTTCTTACCTCGAGCGCTAACCATCTGAGCTATCACGGCTCCCTTCAATCAATACCTAATAAAAATTTTGTACGTGGTAGAGCCATGCTGCTGCTATATTAGTCAAATTTAAAATACTGCTAAATTACTGCTCAAACGGGGAAGGACCACGCTCTCACAGAATACCAGCGTAAAATAGCAGCTAAATGCTGCTGTGTTTCGTATGGTGAGTGTAGAGAACCGTTCTGTGAGAGCGTGGTCTTTCCCCGGTTGAGCCGACCCATTCGTACTACAACTATACTCAATATAGTTGTACTATTAATATGGCTCTACCACATTTATAAACTTTTCATTCTGAACAAGGATAGATAAAGTATGCAGGCAGGTTGGCAACCGCAGTTTTTGTTAGTTTGATCAGGAAGATGCTGCTACCCATGGCCACTAAATGGTGAATATTTAGAGTCAGCCAATCGTGACTGGCTGACTCTAAATATTCACTAAATAAATCACAATAAATCGGTAAAAAAAAAATACATAGGTATGACTTACACTATCATGGCCTGTATAAAAACGAAGACATTTCTAAGTCTGGTTTGCAACAACTCTTGTTTATTTGTGCTGCTTGTTGAACCACTTAAGCTTATTTGTTTTAAAGCTGCAGTTAACGAGGAACTTGATTTAGGCTGAGCATGATTCTGTAATATTTGAACATAAATATGTAAACTAAAGTACATGAAAAACATAACAGTAAATTTAAAAATATTAAAGTCAAATCGTGTTTATTCAATTTAAGGCAGAAATAAATCATCGCAAAAGTCCGTCTGCCACGACTTTGGCACGGTCGTTTGGACGCTGTCCATGGACGCGTCTAAATATCGCAAACCGGTTGGTTTTCGGACTGTGTGTAAGGTCATTCATTAAGGACATTTAAAGTAATAAGAACACAACGATACGTCCAAACCACGTGTACATTGTTTATGAACAAAGATAAGCCAAAAACATCCAGCACACTAGATTTATATTGGATGTCTGAATGCACAAGAACGGACAAAGTCCATGTCAGAAATTTGCGACTTATAGTTTACACTGTTTAGTTTATTTGTACTATTCAGATATCGAAAATGTCGCGGCAGGCAGCAGGGTCTGATAGACAATTACATTTATGAATATCATGATGTTAAATCTAGAAAAAAAGTGTGAAAGAAGAGATAAGCTCTTATGAACATCAATCAAATATAAAATATGGACTTGCAATTGCATATTAAATTTCCTCAAGGTTTGCCACAAAGTAGTCCTGAGCCACCTGGCCACCACCATCAAGTCATCCATCCCAAACATTGTTGTATTTCCTTAGGAAGTTCAAAAATTTTATAACTGATTGTTGCATTATATTTTTAGAGATTTTATTCTAAGTAAATGCAAAATATTTTACAATATTTTGCATTTACTTAGAAAAGCATTTCTAGTATCATCTTGACCCATTCTACAGGAAACTGTACGTATGTATGTATGAATGAAAAATCCCACCTTTTTATTACTTTTTTTGTACATATCAACAGAGTCACTAAACAAAGCATCAATAAGAGAATGTGCTGCTTCACATAACGATTCCATTTGGTCTCGCCAAGCTGACTTTGCTGTAGCTGTCCTATCTTGTGGCCATTGAACCTGAAAGCAAAAGAATTCTAAATATGTAACATAAATTCTATTTCTTTTTGTTTTTGTGTATGTATTCATATAATCATAGTACTCCACTGAGTATGACCCTATATATTGGTACATAATAAAGATAAATAGATAAAGTCGTGAATTACCAAATTAATGTGTGGTATCAATAGAGTACAAAATAATTTTTGATGTATATTTAGTGGAATCTAATGCAATTTTAATTTGATTTCAACGTTTTTATTGACTCATATTCTTATATAAGTACCTACATAATTACGTGTAAATCTTTACGAATTTTTTAAGAACTAATGATAAACGATTTTTTTAAAACAGAAAATTTGACGTTTAATTTGTTCTTATATAGAAAAATTATCGTTAGAATACTTTTTTAATGAAGAGGAGGCAAACAACCACTCACGCCTCACCTGATGGAAAGTGAATAAAATAAAAATATTTTAAGGGTGGTCTGGCAAACAATTTGTCGTTGACGCAGCAAGGGAGCAAACCTCAATTTTTCAAAAAATTACAAGAGGGCAAGAAAACATTTATTATTCCCTGATTTCTAGCTTTCTTTCATCAGAAAATTAAATGTATTAGACTTAATGGAAAACTACAAATAAGATTAATAGCTTAATTAGCGGGGGCAGTGTACATACATAGATATCACAAGGACAAACAACCAAACCCAGAACAATATTTGTAGGTCATACAAATACTTGTTCCGTGCGGGATTCAAACTCGTGGCCCTTAACACTGCAAGTCATTGCTAAGCCACTGCACCACAAATCCGTCACTGGTCTGTTTCACATTTTTTGCTATTTATGACACACAACAGTATTATTAATGAAAGAGTAGCAATGAGAAGTGATTTTATTTTCAATCTCTTTCTTACGTTATACACGAACAAATCGGTCGGATCGCTTATCAAATATTAAATCTGTAACTATGGCATCAGTAACTAGGTACCTAGTTATCTAGATCTACCTATAAATAATAATATCATACCTTTCGATATCCTTAGGAACAGTAAAGACTGAAAAGTCAACATTCCTATTGTTATTTAAACCACCCTTATGCTATGCACTACCTTTTGGCTTTTTGAGTGGCCATACTCGAATAAAAACTCAAAAATAAATATGAACTGCCTAAATACTTATAAGCTAAATACTTTTTATTTAATGTTAGGTCTGCATCAACTCGAGCACGTGCATGACAACCTCACTGAATTAGTCCCTTGTTGGGGGCAGCACAGCATAGGTATATTTTCATGCCTAAAGCACGGAGTGAGCCAGACCTGGTTAAACTTAAGTAATAGCAGAGATTTTAAATACCACTAAAAGGTTACCTTTTCACAGTAAAAAAAAGGTAAGCCACATTCACAGCCAAATTTTCAAATAGACTTACTCCAAGATAAGACATGAAATTTTTCAGGTACCTGTTGCAAGGAATGAGCACACTTTGCAGCTTCAATAACATCATAGTAGTTACCCCAGCTCAAAAAGTGACTTAGATATGTTTCAGTAGTTGCTTTATGTGTTGAGCAGTATTTTGGATATCTGGAATAAACAAAAGAATAAAAATATAAAAATATGAGTTTCTCCTCTAGATAATATTTTCTTCCATAACTTAGCGAGTTGGCTTTCCCATTTATAATAATAATGGTTAATAATGGTTTGGAAATGCATGAGGTGCACTGCTTTGTTGTAAAATGGAAATAATTTTGCCTCATCTACTATTTCACAACTTTCATACTTATCTTTTTATTAATTAAATTAAACTTACTAATGAGCCAACAGTAATGGTAAGTGGCTACTGCAATGAAATGAAAAAAAAAATGAATATGTCATGCCTGAGCACCTCAAAGCCTCTAATTATACTATCCCTCTTACTCTTAAGGTAGGAATGCATATGAATTTTTATATAAGACTTTTCCTATCATGTATACATTACAACATTGTGTCTTAGATAATATATATAAAATAATTTAAGCATGTTTCTAAATATAATATTTATATTATTTTTATAAATAATTAACACTACAAAAAGTGTAACTGTTACCAAAATTACCACATATTTCTTAAAACATATTTATTTACATTTTTATATTTATTTATAACAATTATATGCACAAATATAATGACCAAAAACCAAAATTATAGCGTTATGCAGTAAGGGTTGTACATTATCTTCAAAAATTTATTTTATGTTTCGCATTACTTTAAAATAAAAATAAAAAATAGGTTATATACCGGTTAAGTATGTATTCCAAAGTTCGCAACCACTGGTTACAATTAACTTTGATATGATTTATAACATTTTGAAAAAAGGATCCGATTACGTCTTTAACTGCGTCGCTGTTATTTGGGTCAACATCGCGTACTTTGTTCAATATTTGGGCTGAAAGAAACGCATGTGGTCTTTTAAACCATAACTCACAAACTTAACAGTTTATTATAATTATACATACACATGATTGTGAGAGATAAAATGATGAGGACAATTTATATAATTATTCTTAAGTCATCACTTTGAGAAATTTCTTTACATTTAGACAAATCAGTGTCAATTTTTTAATAAAATTTTCGATACTCAATTATATGCAATCATATTTCAATTCATAAATGTGGCAAATTGACATTGACATATTGATATTACATTTCACAGACACATTAACAGCTGAAGCTGACTGCCTTTGAGCTATGGAGTGTAGAGTAGAAGGAGAACCATCTTATAAGGTGCGAAAGTTGAAAAAGTGTCCCCCTATATACTGAAAATAGAGGTTCAACCGGGGAAAGACCATGCTCTTACAGAATACCAGCGTAAAATAGCAGCTTAATGCTGATGTGTTTCGTTTGGTGAGTGTAGAGAACCGTAGACTTTTTTTACTGGAAACGAGGCATTCCATCTTAGTCCTCAGGGTGACAACGCAACTGCATTTTAATTGTTAATTGAGGATAGATGTAGATGTTTATGGGCCACAGCAACCACTATTCATCAGGTGGACTCTGTGCTCGCTTTTCACCCTTATCCTATATAAAAAAAAGAATGAAAAGTCCACTGATGAACATAGTCCTCCCCATATCTATGGGGTAGGCCTATGTTCATCAGTGGACTTTTATAGGCTGTAATGTATAGATAATAAAACTATATATTGTAACCAAAAATTATGTAAATGAAAAATATTCTATAAAAAAATTTGCTTTTGGTTAAGAAAATTTTTAATGTTCACTTACAGTTTGTTTGATTTTTTTATAGGATAGGGTGACAAACGAGCACACAGTCCACCTGATGGTAAGTGGTTGCTGTGACCCAAGACATCCACACCTATCCTCAATAAAGAATCAAAATGCAGAAGCGTCGCCACCCGTGAGAATCAAGATGGAATGCCTCTCTTCCAGCAAAATGGGTCTCCGGTTCTCTACACTTACCATACGAAACACAGCAGCGCTAAGCCGCTATTTTACGCTGGTTTTCTGTGAGAGCGCGGTCCCTCCCCGGTCGAGCCGACCCACTCGTGCTACAACCACACCACTAATATAGCTGCAGCATGGCCCTACCACGTATAAGTTTTATTGCTTATAGAAATATGATTATATTCGACATTGAACTGTCAATTTGCTGCCTATCTCTTTTTCACTCAGCGAAGTGTAAGTCTAAGTGTCATTCATAAATGAAACAGATAATAGAAATTGTTTCTTATTCTGGTAAACATTTTTAAGATGACGTCATTTAACCCCGCCTTGCGGCCGATTCCGCAATTTTTGTTTCAGATTTGCTGTTATAAAAAGTCGTTTGATATTTCTTAATTTGAAAATTTTGCGAATTTTTAAACAGTTTATAGTGAATTTTCCAAATCATTATAAAGTACGACGATGACTAAGTGTTGTGTAAGAGGCTTTGCCTCAAAATATAGTCAAAAATCACCCGAACTATCATTTCATATGTGAGTGATTTAGTTTTTGCTGTAAATATAATGAAAAAACGTTTATGTGTTTTGCGACAGTAAGTAGATGGATGTAATTATTTACCCTAAACCTTTAATTCATATTATTTAATTACTTCTTATCATTCTTTGTGTATCTATAAAATTTTGTTGTTCGTAAATAGTGATGTTACATTGCTAACAATAAATTCTTTCAAAGACTTACTTTATTAAGGTTTTTCTTGATTTATTCTGTCGTATTATGTGAAAAAGTTTTGCGTTATGCATTGCATTATTTCGGTGTCATGGGTCTGAGCAGTGAGCATAAATGATTAACTAAATTATACAGAAACATTCATGTTGAGTAGGACCTACGGTACCTACATAATAAAAGCGAAGCAAAGCAACAAAGAATACATAAAGTACAATCTAGCGCCTGTAAGTAATCTCTCTCTGTAGATAAACATGCAAATACCTCAGAGACTATGGACATTATTACTTGACTTTATTATATAGGTATTGTTTAGTTATATATTGTATATATTAGCCTATCCGTGCCTTCTAATAATGCAATATACATAAATGTTGAGCATATTTTTTTATCTATAATTTACCTTAAGTCACCTTTTTATAACAACCATGGTGTTGTTTAATTTGTAATATTATTTGCAGCTTCATAGATCTAAATCATTATTTTCTGTTCTATCATTTTTAGGTTGCCAAAGAAGAAAGTAGTTTAATAACGTCAATATATATTATAAGTATTTTATAAAAATATTACGTTATTAAAGCTTTCTATTGCTAACAAAAATTTAAATTTATTTATTTTCCTACTCCATCCATCCATCCATTACATTCTAAAAGTTCATTGCTGTACCTAGGTCTCTACTATAGATTGCCTCATAGGGCATTTTGCCACAGCTACCACGCTTGGCAGGCGGTTTAGCATCCGCAGATTTTTATTATTTTGTGTCTACTTCACTTGGTCTTTCTTGATTTTGTTGCCAAAAAAAAAGTTGAAAAAAGTAACCACAAGTGCATCGTAAAGTATAATAATATTCAAATCACAGCGATTCTAAAGTTGTTTTTACTTCAAAATATATTAGCTTAACCGGCCACACGAAACTGGTGCACAAGCCAGAATAGTAGAAAAAAAATGGTGGGGAGTGCTACTAGCTCAAAAAGAGAACTCCATCCTGTTTAACCATCCTGGCTTTAGATAGTAACTTATTAGCCCAGAAGTAAATCTTATTCTGTATAATATGAAGTCAGAGCAACTAGCTTGCTAACTTACAACTTACAAGCACGAGTAGCTATCCGTGCATTAAATATCAAAATCGTCTTCAAACTATTATTTAAATGATAAAACTGGAGCAGCAATCATCTGGCGGTTAAATTCACGCGGAATTCCCCTAGCCTCTGATTTGATTGACTTCACATCACTAAAAATGGGCGGAGCTTACAGCGTCCGCCATTTATTGTTTCAATTTGACACGATTTTTTGTAGGCTTGCCATCTCCTTTATTTTCTATGCTCAAAGATTCGCACTGCCGTTTCGCGTGGAAGTGATGGGAGAGAACACTGTCACCACTACGTTGATTCATTTATTTTAGTTCCAAAACACTATAGACAGTTTATCCTGGCCATTTATTTTAACATGATGTTAATATAATATAAGCAGGTAGCTGCTTGTAATAATAAAACTCCGTTTTTATTTCACTAGTAATCATTTTAAAATAATGATTTTTAAACAAATTAATTATATTTACTTATTGTCCCTTAAACAGAACAATCTTATTTAACTGCTTCCTACAAATTTCTTTGCTTAAATTATTAAGTTTAGTATAAAAAATAAAATTGAAAATAAAGTTACTTTTTTACAACGCAAATCGAGCATTTATTTTCATTTCTCTTCTTCGTGTGTAGGCTGCAAGCATTGAGTTATTTAAAATCATTAGCTGCAAGTCTATATAGTAACTATATAATTAACATAATAATTGAAAATATTCTATATTTTAAACAGTATCTGTCACAAATTTTAACCAATAATAAACGCTGATGCGTTTAGCAGTGATGATGTCCTGAGAATTAACCTGTAAAATGTGCTTATTTCATTGATATTTTCTATCACTCACAGAACAAGTAACCAATGTTGAAGATTATGGCTCACTAAAAATAATCAATATTATACTAAAAAAAAACTAATATACTTAGGAGCTTATTCCTTGCATGCCCACTTGTGCCGCCTGCCAACCTGTCATTCAAAATCAGTCACAGAGATCATGAGATTTACTATCCTTTTCTATCTTGCTATATTTCCATAAGCACAGAATAAATAATAGTACGACGTACACTGACCTCTATACAGAGGTCATTGTACGTAGTACTAGAAACTAGTGACTCCGTATCATAAGAAATTTTCTTCTCCCTTGCACACTATTGCCGTCTATTAATATAATTATTTTAATAAGATTTTTGGCTTAGATTTGTTCTTTAAGCCATATCTTCATTTACCTTAATATCAAATGATAATAATCCTTTATAATACACTGCTTTACAATATGTCATATTGCGTAGTTTTTAGGAGATTTTGAAGGCAACTTGAGCCCGCAGGCAGTTGACGATAGTATCTGAAGACGCCTAAGCAGACAGACACCTTATCTTGAGATTCACATTACCGTCTCAGCACTTGTTTTACCGTTTTCACTTATAGTTTACATGTGCGAATTTTTACGTATCAAAATCCACTTTAAAAATTATTTAAATTATAATGTATGAGCAGCAATCCGTTGCCAGTGAAGTTTCCGCCAAAACTCTTTATGAGTAACAGGGGGTGTGTTCCGACTACACATTCCAAGGACTGCTCAGGTGTCTCACTAGTGAATAATTCGTTCCGTTATGGACTGCCAGTATACTGCCTCAGTACCGCATAATCGAATCCATTTTTGTAGAGTAAGCACTGACGCTTTCGAGGTAAGGTGCTCATAGTACTTTGATCACGTGATCAAAAAACATAACCGCTCCTAGAGATTTAACATCTTCCACCAATGATTGTTATTATTATTAATTAACCCCTAAGGTACCGTGGACATGAATTCATGTCCGCATTACGTGCTGCTATTTTCATCTTAATTGATATAAAAATACAGTATATTTTCAATTGAACACTATTTCATTGGATTCTGAACGAACTAAAGAGTATTCTCAAGTATTAAACTCACTCGGTTACATAGACGAAATAAAAAATAATAGGCATTCACTTTTGCGTTGATGGTGCTGTTAGTTGCGTAATTCTTTTCTTTTTGTGTTTGTGATTTTTGTTGGATTTCCTTTTAAAAACTGGTAAGAAATGTTAATGATCTTTACAAGATAATGTTTTGGAATGACTTAAGTTACAACAGCAGAAAATTTTTGTGTTTCAATTGATAAAAAAGGAAAAACAAAACACCTTTACGCGAACAATTTATAACGGGTAAGATTTCAAATAAGATCTACCTTCTGAGATATTTAGCCTTTTTATAGATAGTTTATTGCACGTATGTAAATTCATAAAGACATATTATTCCTAAATATTATATCTATATGATTGTATAAAAAAATTAAGGAAGACGCTATAATATTTTCACAAAAAGGTTTTGAAAATGAGGTTACAAAGCGCGCGCAAACTGTCTATTGTCGAATTTTTAGCAAATGTTTGCGAGTGAAGAAGTAGAATTATTATAATGGTTACATGCATAATTTCGGTTTATTTTAGGAATACTATTTTGTATTAATTGTGAAGACATAAAAATAAAATAAAAACTTACGCTTTTTCATTGATAAAACCAAATTTATTGGCAGTAAATACACTTTTTCAAGATCCCTTAGAAACAAAGAGCTGTACAAAACTAATTAAACATTCAAATGTTATTGTTATTGTTTCTACTTATCGACAATCTTATCAGATTTAAAGAACTGTAACTCAAGCTTCTTATAACATAAACGAACAGTCGTGAAAAACATAAATGTTGAAACGAGTGCCGTGCGCCGAGATGATCCGTTTTTTGTTATAGTGGGCGCGGTACTGAAAGGGTTAATATTTTTATTCAAATAAACTCGGACATAAAGTTTTAAAGTCAACAACGTGTAATTATAATTTTTCTTGTTGAACAGAAAACGTGTACATAATAAATATTTTCATTTGAAAACTGTGTCGACAGACACGCAGACATAATAGTTATATCTGTGGGATTACAATGACAGTATTATGGAGTGTAGAGTAGAAGGAGAACCTTCTTATAAGGTGCGAAAGTTGAAAAAGTGTCCCACTATATACTGAAAATAGAGGTTCCAAAACCTACCACAATAGTGCTGGCGTCTGAAAAACTCAGCTGAATTCAAATATTTAAAAAATTTCATGACTAGAGTAGTTAGTAAAATGCCAGTATACAAAACCTCAACTATTTACGTAGTACAAAACCAAGCAAATTGGTCGGTCCTTGTATATTTCTCCATCTTATTCTAATTCATTTTGTAGTTTTTTTTTAATTTACCCTATGCTAGTGCTACCTTTATTGGACGCGTTTTTAGGGACACTTTTCATATACAGAGATGGCCCTCCTTCTACTCTACACTCCATAGACAGTATACTGGACTGCGTTCCGTTTTAAACAGTAATCAGTGAAGCAAATTAAAAAGGAACGGCTTCACAGTATACTGAATTGTCGTCACACCTTACAGCGGTCACAATGTGTATATATCGGAACATCGGAACACATCTGTTGTTAGGCTGGCTTTTCACTATGGGATATAATATATATTATATCCCGAAATATATATTATATCCCGCAATTGGCGTTCACACTGTGAGATATATCTTTTAACCAGTGTGCGTTCGTCATTGGTCATTGGATTACCCCCCCTTTACCCCGTACACCGTTCTGCGGGGGCGCGGAACGGTGTGCGGGGTACAGGGGGCAAAATATAATATGAAAATATCGCTCGGTCGATCGAAAAAATATTTATAGCTAGAGATGTAATATATATTATAGCTAAGTGTAAACGGTTCCATATGAAATGTATGGTGAGCGATATTAATTTATATCGCGAGATGTAATATATATTATATTATATCCCGTAGTGAAAAGCGGGCCTTATAGATGCGCCAATTCGGAAAAACTACGACTTGAGTTAACTCAAGTTGAAATTCACGCAACTCGAGTTTAAACTCGAGTTACGCAACATGAGTTAGCAGTACAAAATAGAGTAAATGATTTGTTACAAATTACTTTTTTATAAATTTGTTTTTCAATCTAGCTCTTTGGTGAGTAGATATAACTATAATTACCAAATTTATTACGTATGATCGAAATAAAAAGGTATATTTAGTTTGTATTACCTGTTAATGTATTTTTTGTTTTAACCTTAGTTATAGTAAGTACCTCTATTTAACAAAAAACTAGCTATATAGCAGTCTTCACAAAAGAATAATAAGTCTAACTTTAAGATATAGGTACATAAGCTATTAATAGTTTAATTACCACAGTCAAAATATTCAAATATAAATTTGAATTTTTTACATTTGGTTACATTTGGCGTTAATTTAAAATATGATGTATCTTACAACTTAACCACCCTTTTTGGGTATTACAATAATAGGTCAGTGACTTACATAACTACATTGATCATAATTAATCAAAAGTATAAAAGAAATTAAATTACATATTGTATAACCTAGTTATTATAAAATTCTAAATAACAAATTGTTTTGGTTGTAGCAAAGTACTCTTTGAAACCTAAAGCGCGCACACAACGAACGAATCGCGCTCTTTCTCTTGTGCTGGTTCACTTGATCCGTTCATGTACAGCAGCCCAAACTCGAGTTTCAACGGTAGGGAGATCTAACTCGAGTTAAGCGCAACACGAGTTAATTCGAGATAGTAATTCAAGTTGACCATCACTACGTGCTGTCAACAATGTTTGTAAACGTCAGAAGTTTCTGGTTTTTAATATTTTGGCGAATTTCTTTTATGCATTTATTTTCATTTACTTATTTAAATCGGTGTTTTAAATATTGTTAAGATAGCAGTAAAAATGTCATCTACATTTATAGGTTTTAGCGAAGAAGATTTAAAACGTATGAAATCATCAGAATCTGGCACGAGAAGCGGTAAATACAACTTTAAATCTTCTTGTATATGTCCATAAAATATAGCTGTAAGATAATAATGTCCTCTATTTATTTTTGAAGTTGGAACTGTTAGTTATACATCACTTTACATTTGTTGAGCTTTTATATACTATCGTTTTGCGAATGTACATTCTTACATACATTCTCATTTGTTTACGTCATCGGAAAAAATACTGGTTGAGCACATCTCTGTGAGTTCCGTATTTGACTTTTCTAATGAATCATTGACAAATGTAATGAATGGTACTATAAATCATTTTGCATTTTTAATATTTAATTAATTGGTTATTTATAGGAATTTAACAACACATAATTATACCGATACAGATACCTATTATTGTAGTTATATCAATTACACATTTAAAGTCTTCCAGCCGGAATTTCGATCATGGCTGCCAGTCTCAGTGGAGACAAGCCATCTGTGCAGAACAGATTAGTTTAGTTTTGTGTAGGACAGAGTTATAATACCGGAGTGTATGTGCATGCACAGGTGTGCTCTATTCCCTCACTCTCATAGTCCAATGGGATACAACTGGAGAGATATCAGTAGCAGGACCTACAGTTTTTCATGCTTTCTGTGGCATGGGGGTGAGACACCGGCAACTTCCTGACTCCGGGCTGCTACTGACTGTAAAAAGCTTGATAACTAATTTAGATCCAACTAGTATTGATCCTGGGACCTCATGATTAGCAATTGTGTTTACATGTGCTTGTAAATACGATTGCTAATCCAGACCAGAGACCAACAACAGTCAATACATACTGCTGGGTTTCTTACTGGTTCTTCTCAGGACAGAGATTTTTTCCCAACTTTTAACTTGGAACTCATCATTTCTTTTTGTATCTATCCTGCTTTCCTCGACCGTCATGATCTTGTGTTTTCAGTTTTTGCCAGCCATTTGTTGTGAATGATTCTTTGAGTAATAAGGTTGTCTAGGTAAGAAAATGCCTCCAGAGCAATAATAAAGAGTATATAATGAGAGTAAGTAAGAGTATTTTTTTTTAATTATTCTTAAAAAGGGTATTACATTATTTACATTTCAAACTTTGCCAAACTGTAAGCCAGTTTGTCAGCAACACAACAGTTTATCGTTTCACACTCCTTAATAAATATATGTTACTTATAAATACTTAAATTAACACACACAACTAAGGACATTCACTACTAAGGACAACGACAGGTAATGTTTCCTTAAGATTGTTTTGAGCTGCAACTTGGTTACGCTTTCGTCATAAATACCCGCCACCTCATTACACAAGGTCGGAGTTATCCATTGCCTTGTACGTCGTCCAAAGTAATTTTCAACCCTAGGTATGAGATATTTCCTCCTTTGTGTAACTTGGCGTTTCAGCTTTATATATGTCTTAGGTTTCTTAAATGTTACCATACCATGCTGTTCTAATATGATGATGGATTTTACTTTCTTGTCTATGGGAAGAATTTTGTATATGTATAATAACATTTCATAATTTTTATCTATAGCATTTTTGGTTTTAGGATCAATTAATATCTTTAAGAATCTTATCTGTATAGACTTTATTTTGTTAAGATAAGTTGGGAAAGTAACTCCATATGCACTTAAGCCATATCCGATCGTTGCATCTGCCAGGGCATAATACAGCATGTACATGATTCCTCGGTTCACAACATATTTTATATGATTCAGTTTACCTAAAACTGCCCTAAGCCTGCTGCATACTAATTCAACATGCAAGTCCCATGAGAAACAATTATCTATAACCAACCATAAATATTTATAGTTTGTTACACATTGTAGCTTTTCACAGCGGCAGAGAGAGCCAAACCGATCAGTATGCAGGCAATCGTAAGTGTGAACCATAAGAGCTATATCTACAAATTTTATAGAACGGTTATATGGTGATGATATTACCATAAATTTGGTTTTACTCAAGTTTATGATAATACCATTGTCATGGGACCACTTTATTAAATTATTTAAATCCTGCTGCACTTTTAACTGTATCTGGCTACTGTTTTTTCCACTATACACGAGGCAGGTGTCGTCAGCATACATGTATATTCTACAATTTTTAATAACATTTACCATGCTGTTGACGTGCATTATATATCCGATCGGGCCAAACACAGAGCCAGTTGGTACACCAAATTTCACTTTTCCTATCCTACTATCCATTCCGTTTACACGAACAACAATATTTCTATTTTCTAAATATTTTTTGACCTCTTATTCCACATTCATTTAAGGCCTGCATCAAGCACTTATGGTCCAAAGTATCGAACGCCTTTTTAAAGTCTATAATTAGAGCTACTACGATATTTTTATTATTTAAAGAGTTATTTACATCATCTAAAAAAAAGCTGTCAAGGCCGTCGTTGTACTTTTATTTAATCTAAACCCAAATTGAAATTATGTTAAAATTTTATTTTTTTCAAAAAACACAATAATTTGTTTCATTAATATTTTTTTAAATATTTTATTTATTATACTTAATATTGCAATTGGTCTGTATTTAGTGTATTCTCTATGTGATCCATGTTTGTAAATTGGTTGGATAATTGCAGTTTTCAAATCATCAGGATAAATACCTTCGCAAATACAATTATTTATTAATGAAGCTAAAATGGGACTATATATATATACTCTTTTACTAATTTCAAGTCCCGTACCCGTATGCCGTCAATACCTGGTGACTTGTTGCAGTCCATGGAGTCAATAACTTTACATACATCCTTCCTCTGGATTTTCCTAAAACTAAAACTTACATTACAATCTTTAACATATTTACTTCTATCAAAGAAATATTTACGACGCAAATGGTTTAATTTTAATTGTTCAATTTCTTGTGTAAAAGTTAAACAAAAGTTATTACATATGTGTTCCATCGTTACCTTATCTCTTAAAAAGTATTTTTCTATGACATGATCTGGAGTTGACATTGACCTACCCAACTAAAAAGAAAAAAGAAGAGTATTTAAAGAGTATATAGCCTATTGTACCTTCTATGTTTATTTCAGTTTGTTTTTGTTTCAATGTGCCTTGACTTACAATTAGGAAATAATATGATAGATTGAAAACTGCATCAAAATAGTTTACAATTTTATATTAGTTTTTATCCCATATCCATCCCCTAGTATCAAAAAATCCTTAAACACATCTTACTTAGTTTCTAATAAAAAGCTTATAATAATATTATCAAGTAGATATAATTATTCAAACAATCTTTTATTCTCAATTTTATTCCCATAAGGGTAGAATTATCAAAAATTCTAAAACATGTATCTTCTATCTTCTTCTTTAATCTGAAGCTTAAATACAAATTTTTATTTACTTAAATAATAAACTTTCATCTGCTTTATTATCCTGGAACTGATATTTCTAATTTTTCAACCAAAAGCCTAAATATTATTAATTTAACCTTATTATCGTTCCACCTTTTTAAAACCCATTTTTTTCATGCAAACTTTGTATCCTTGTCTTAACACTATGGTTGGATTTTCATATGAGTATTTCATTGTTATAATCCAAAAGTAATTGTACCAATTTTCTAGTTACAAAAACCATTTTATTATTCTTCACCATACAAATATAAAATCGCCACACAGAATTGTCATGCAAACTGCGACATATCTATTTCACCCTCTTAGGCCGGCCACATACATACGGAATTCCGTTTCGGAATTACGAATGGGTCGGCCACACACATACGGAATCCCGTTTAACCCGCAAAATTTCGAACGGAAAACTACCGTACGTGTGTGACCGGTCATAGATTTTATATGAACTTGTTGCGTTCGGAATTTCGTATCGAAATATTGAAACGGAATCCCGAAACGGACTTCCGTATGTATGTGGCGGGCCTTAGGGTTTTAATTATCCAAAATCCTTTCCTAATGGATGCTTAGGTACATAACAAATGGAAGCTATTCTTCCAGTTTCACACTTCTATGTCCAGAGATTTGGGTTATACAAACTTTGCACCCTTGTTTTAAAAGCTTTAGGGTAAATTTTTGAAAATAACAAATAGATATTACATTTATAAAACATGTCAAACAAGACAAGAACATTTATTATTAATTACCGTTAAACACAATTTTTTTGGCTCAGGACCGTGCTTTGTGGCATTCCTTGGAGGAGGCCTATATTCAGCAGTAGACTTATGAAAGGCTGTAATGATGATGATGATGACAATTTTTAAAATTTTTAAACTAAATTTGATCTTAAAATATAGAAGTAAAAATAGTGTTTTGTGCAATATTCCTAATTTAGATTATCATCATCATTACAACCCTTCGAAAGTCCACTGCTGAACATAGGCTGCCCCCAAGGAATGCCAGGAAGCATGATTCTAAGCCACCTGCATCCATCGACTTCCTTCCTGTCTTACCAGGTCGTTACTCCATTTAGTGGTGGACCGCTCTGCACTTCGCCTACCGGTACGAAGTGTCTTTCGAGCTATATAGCTGGCCCATTGCCACTTCAGCTTACTAATGTGTTGGGCTATGTCGGTTACTCTGGTTCTATTGCAGATTTTTTTTATAGGATAAGGGTGAAAAACGAGCACACAGTCCACCTGATGGTAAGTGGTTGCTGCAGCCCATAGAGATCTAGATCTATCCTCTGTTACAGATCAAAATGCAGATGCGTTTTCACCCGTGAGAACTAGGATGGAATGCCTCATTTCCAGTAAAAAGGGCCTCCGGCCACCTGCACTCACCAAGCGGAGCGCAGAGGTAAACCTCTACTTCACGCTGGTTTTCTGTGAGGTCGTGGTACCACCCCGGTTCGGACAGCAAAAGCTGCCGCCTGGCTCTACCACTGTTAAAGATAAAGATGTCCTCATTTTTATTGATTAAGATTTACGATAACAAATTTTGGCAATAAACGTAGACAGTGGCGTAGCGTGCCTTAGATTGGCCCTGTATCAAAATTTGTTGGGGGGCCCCAATGAAATTAAAAGATTTCATAAAAGGAACAAAACAAGCATTTTTGCTTTGAATTAAAATTATTATATATTAATGATTATTAGTTATTACTTACAATTAATACTCCTAGGAACTAAGCTAGCCAAACAATTAAAATCAAATATACACTTTTCTTGCCTTTTGTTCAGCGAACATAGCTGAAAAAGATTCGGCGGCATTTATAAGTGAAGACGATTTCAGTTTTTCTAAATTATTTGCTTCTATAGACGATAGTGATAGCCTTTCCTGTCCCATAGAAGTCCTTGGATTTTTTGTTTACACACGTTCGGAACCCCTGTAGCACGGGAGCCCCGTATCATTGATACGGCTGATACGGCGGTAGCTACGCCCCTGAACGTAGAGCAACACGGGCTACCGGCGGACCGAAAGAGCCATAGCATTTTTTCCCGATACAGAACTGTCACTATCTCTAATTTTTTCGGGGGATATCTGCGCACACAAAAACAATCTTCTATCACTACGAAAGTCACACATCACAATTAAATCAATAAAGTAACAATTTCACATAATACACATTATAATAGTATCGCTCGGTGACAGCGATACTATCAGGTGACGACATCTCGGATACAGACTCGGATCAGTCGCTCGACCGATCTGCATATTCTATGATTTCGAGCGGTATGTGTTGGTAATTAAATCCGAAACAACACGACCGTTATTATTGTAATTTTTAAGTTTAAAAAGGAGTAAACAGTAATAATTTGATTAATCATTACTTATATATGAAAGGTAGCGCCATCTTTTTGTAAATCTGACATGGCAGATCTCTTTGTACGGCAAAAACTTGAACAATTCCGCATTTTTGTGGTACGTCGATTCAGCTGCGCGCGCGATTAGTCCCGTAAGCAGTGCGGTTGCAACTAGTTTTATTGTACGCATAGGATCGCGTGGATCTTTGACAGAGAGGAACGCCTGCGTATAGTTACTCCTCTCCTATCCGCCGGTGACCCGTTTTGCTCTATGGTTATAAAAGAACTATATTTGTATTGTTCTTTTCCCGATAGCAAAAATTAAATAAATTAAAAAGCGATGTTTTTATTGATATTATAAGTTTTCTATTTCTTTGACTTTTAGCAGATGAAGTGGACTTTACTTTAAAAAGTATTAGAAAGATCGATAAAATAGGTGCGAAACCTAAAAAAATAACAAATCAATATAAACTACCAATATTAAAAAAGCAAGATTCAGATGATGCCATCGATAGTATTGAATTTAGTAAATGTAAGCTTAGTATAAAAACGCCAAATACACCAGCAGAAGACATTGTTAATAATAATAATGTCGCGGACAAGATTGAAGATAGTTCAGCTGTTGATGTTCAAGATGAGGAATATAAAAGTGATTCAGCAGATGAATCAAATAGTAATACTGAGAATGTTAAAAGTGGTAAAGATATAGCACCTGATATTGTGAGGGGTGTAGAAAATTACACAGAAGATGATTTGGCAGCTCATAAAGTAAAACTGGAAGAGTTACAGCTGAAACAGAAATTGATGGAGGAGCAAAACAAGAAAAGAAAAGAGATGCTAGCGAAAGCATTAGCGGACAGGTGAGAATCAACTTGAATTTTACCGCAAATTTTAATCATAATTAAATAAAACTAATTTTACGGATTTTATCCAGTTTAATTTTAACATAGGACAAACAGGAACATTGATAAAAACCCGCGTAAAAGAACATATAACCGATGTGAAACATCAATGTTTCGGGAAATCTGCAGTTAAATATTTTCAGTATTATCCATTACATTACATCCGATTTGATAAACCAAAATAACGCTGATTCACACCGAATATATTTCGCGAGGCTATTGAAATAAAAAAAAAAATCATTCTTTCATGATTCCAACAAAGAAGATGTCTGGGTGCTAGCATTCAAACCCAAACATACCATTGCAACACTTCAAGATACCATAAGCTCTTTCTGCTTAGACTGGACCAAAAATAAAACTAAAACTAAAGGTAACCCGGTCTAAAGATGAAATTGGGACGACAAACACCTTAGTCAGTTTGTACCATGGGTGCCATATAGTACTTTTTTATAGGAGAGGGGGCAAACGAGCATGTGGCTCACCTGATGGTAAGTGACTACCGCTGCCCAAGAACAACTGCAACACCAGGGGAACCAGGGGAATCGCAGATGCGTTGCCGGCCTTTTAAAAAGGCTCTGTTCTTGAAGGTTCCTAAGTCGTATCGGTCCGGAAAAATCGCTGGTGGTAATCAATTCCACAAGGAAGTTGTGCGAGGAAGAAAACATCTTCTAAATCGCACAGTGGTGGACCGCCAATCATCCAGATGGTGTGGATGGTATCGGGAGTTATGAGTTATGTGATTGTACCTGAAAGTTGGAAATTAAAAATAGGTTAAAATTAAACGCAATAAAATCTGTAAAATTAGTTTCATTCCATGTGTACTATTCGTGGAGCTAATATGTCATCTCGATCTCATTAAATTCCATAGAAGCTTAGTACTTGACTTGATCATAACAAGCTTAGTAAACGGCTTAACATCGGTTTCCTCCATACATTGCCAGAAAGCATACTAGTATTTTTTCATGCGCTCAGGATTGTTTAAGTTAAAGAAGTTATTGATTTAAGAAAACATCATTTTAAATGGGCTCAGCAACTGTGGAGAATGACGTGAAAAAACGCACAGACAAACACGAAAACTGATATCGATTATACTATATGTATAGAATAGATAGTCCACACTAGAATAGATAAAAAATATATTTGTGTTTTTTGAAGTGAAAAGTTTTTTAATATCGTCGTTCGGCATGCAGTACCGCGAATGTGTAATTGAGTCACTTTACAGGAGAGACAAAAAACTGATTTACGCTTTACTATTTGTTGGAAAGAGTTTTTTAAGTATTTCTAAATATATTTTTGAAAGGTATTTGGTCATATTTTCAATACAAAATCGCGTATTTGATTGAATACTATCGAAACAACAAAAAATAAAAATTTGCAATATTTTCACATTCGCGGTACTGAATGCCGAGCGACGATATCGTTTTGATTTTAAATTCGAATCGAATCGAAAAAGCGACACTAAAAAAAGACAAATATATACTACATCCACAGCATTTAGCCTGTAAGAGAATGAGATAGAATACAGTATACAGTGTTTTCTATTATCTCAGTGCCTTTTTCTGAAGGTTTCACTTATACCGCGTGTGCATACATGTTTTTTTTTATCGAAGAGGGGCAAACGAGCATGCGGCTCACCTGATGGAAAGTGTCGAACACCGCCTAGGAACAAATAACAGGAGAACCGCAGGTGAATTGCCGGCCTTTTAAAAAAGTTTAGGCTCTTTTCTTGAAGGTCCCTAAATGCGGTAAAAATCGCTGATGGTAGTAGGTTTTACAAGAAAGACGTACGAGGAAGAAAACTCCTAGTAAATCGCGCAGTGGTGTACCGCCAAGAATCCAAATGTTGTGGATGGTATCATCACTTTTGTCGCGATGTGCATTGTGGGAATTTGGCGGCTGGAATTAATCCGAAAAAATTAAGCATTCTCTGAGGTAAATGCTATAGAAAATGCAAAGGGAAGTAACAGATCTTCGCAGCGCCAGTGAATCGCGCCAATCAGAAAGAACTCGGTCGTCGACGATTCGAGCCGCTCTTCGCTGGATGTGGTCAAGTGGTAGGAGCTGGCACTGGCGTGCCCCGGTCCGGAGATGAGAACAGTATCTCATGTAAGGCCGAACCTGCGTCTTGCAAAGTTCCAAGCGGTGTTCCGGCGTTCAGCCTTCCCTTTCAAGTGATCGCGGAACTGTACGTCATTCGATATGTCGACGCCGGAGATTCCGATGCTGGCTGAGGCAGTAAGGAGGGTGCCCTAAATTTGGGCTGATACGACAAAGGGTTTCTTTTTAGCGGTAAACGCGCAAACTTATGTCTACTGAGGGTTAAAGTGGACTAGATTTAGTCATCCTTAATCCGAGACCGTTTAACAAAGACTCGATTTCATACACAAGTTTCTTTCGGTACTAGACGACATGTTCCCGAGAAAATATTGGTAGGGTCGGTGTACAATGCATTACCAGTGCTGTCATCCGCATAGCAATGAATGTTACTGGTTTGCAACATATTGTTATGCAGAAGAAACAGCGTATGTTATAGCTGGTGTTTTACAAGGCTGCGGACTTCTAAAATACCAGCATTAATAGATTTTCAGTTCGAGCATGTACTGTCTGCTTCCACCTTGATGCTCTGTTCTGCAAGAAAACTGGTGATCCAACATAATTTCGCACTTACCACAATTTCTAGGCTTTTAGGAAGTGAGTTTCAAACCAGCGCTTCGTGCCAAACTCGATCGAAGCCATTGGCTATGTTCAAGCTAACGGCTAAAGCCTCCCCTCCTTATATACTACTGTCTCCGCTTGTCTATGAGTCAGATAAACTAGGGTCATATAAACAAGGGACTAAAAACCGATTCCCAATTTCGTTACGGTTCCTTATTTAGGTTCTCATAAAGTTTCCATGATATAACCCACTTAAAATTTTAGTTTTAAGTTATCGGTACCATAATATAAAAATTTCTGCCCAAAATGCCTTTATAGTGTGTTGCATGTGTGGTTTCATTTTGAATTCGGATCAAGTTTTATCGTTAAATATTTAGCCGGCTTAAATACCGCTAGTGGCAGATTATCCTTAAGGCAAACTAGGCACATACCTAGGGGCGCGAGGTTAAAAAGTATTTAAACGAAAAAACTTAACTACTCCTTCATCACATTCACTCTCTCAACACAGTTTTCATTCACGCCCACCTGGTAAGGGTACACGTGTCCTAATTATTTTGCAACTATAATATAGTTTATATTATAAATTATAATTTATAATTCATGGCCGCCAGGGGGCGCCCATAAGGTGCTAGCTTAGGACAATGTTGCTGACATTTAATCCGCATCTGACTACCTTCGTTATAATATTTGGTTTTCGAATCGTATTGTGATTCTCCCTTGTCTCTGGTACTATATCTCTTACGCAGTTGATAACGTGGTCAAGCGTTGTTAGACAAATTTATTTTTTACAACCGTTAACGCTTATAGAAATCTATAAAAATGAATTCGAATGGCAAAATATCTCAACTTTAAAATGATTTGGGTTCTTCCGTTTATTCGCCCTAAGAAATCCACCCTAAGATGGATACTTGAAACGCGTGTTCGTTTATCCATTCTAGACGGAATGGATAATCGGAATTCACTTTTTGATTGTTGTTCTGACTTTCCACCCCAAGAGAAGTAGAGTACCTATATGAAGAAATATATTCATATACTCTAATATATTATTAATTAATTTTTAATAACCACAAACTTTATAGAGCTATTCGACTTTTATTTCTAGTCAAAATTACAATTTTATCGTTACTGCTACTAGATGCCGGCCCAATAAAAGACATTTTAATTTTTTTTAAGTACCGTACCATTTCCAATACTGTGTTTATATAATTAACAATGTATTTATTTAATTTAAATACGTAGGTATTCACTTCAATAAAATATAATTGAAATTAAAAAAATAATAATATACGAATTCCGATTATCCACCCCAGACGGGCTGGATAACCGGAAATGCTTATTACGATTACGTTGACGACGAGTGTTACGATTGTAAGTTTTTTAGTTAGTCCATTTTATTATGAATTAGTAACATCAATATTAAATTGATGTTTATATCAGACATCAAATTTATCAGTTTTATCAGGCGTCTAATCTAAAAATCCTCCTGACACGCTGAACGGCTCCACCAAGTAAGATAGTTTATTCTGATACGTTGCGATAGCTGTTTCAAGTATGTGTGAGATCTTTTATTATGAACAAATGGTATCACCTCCTCACAAAAACAATATGGTAAATGTGTTTATATATTTTTTAAAATTTTTTTTTGTTCTAATTTATTTGTCCTTGGCATCAAAATATTTATAAGCACAAACATAGTGGTGTCTGTTATTAGAATTTTCATACGTAAAACACCTTAATATATTAGCATATTATCCGTGTGGTGTAAGAATATCCACTGCCCCATGTCGTCGTGGGTGACTTAAGAGGCGACAGAGAGAAAGTGAAACAGGAGTTGGACAGCACCGTGTTCCTAATAACAACTCAAAATTATAAAAGAAACAGCAGTTGCCAAACCCGTCTACCGTGCCTGGCAATTATGACAAAATCCTCCTTAAGAGGAAATCTATGGGGAAGATCTATGTTTTGCAGTGGACTTCTATAGGCTATAATAGATGGATGGACGTTAGTCCGGTTGTTTCCGATTACTGTCCTATCGGACTATGAGAGTGAGGGAATAGAGGGTGAACCTGTGCTTGCGCATACACTTGCGCGCTATAATCCTGTCCTGCGCCAATGGCTAGTCTCCGTTGAGACTGGCCGCCGTGACCGAAATCACGACATTATAAGAATGAGCAAATCTTTCGAGTATTGTATGACAGCTGGTGTATTCAGGGACAGACCAAGTGTTAGGAGAGGTTACTTCCAGAAGTGGACCTGAAAGGGCTGTTGTTTGATGATTAATTGTGAAAATATTGACAAGTTCTAACTTATCCAGGACCAGACAAACCGAAGAAGAAGTTTTGCGATTAGAGAAGATTAAGAAAGAGCTACAAATACTAGACGGACAATTTTCTCAAGATGTTGCCGTGTTGAGGAAGAAGATTGATCAAGCCTGTTTAACCTATTCGGAAGCCGAGTGAGTGCTTACTTTTTATGAACTTAACGTTTTATGTTTTAAAATTACCTGTGTTTTTTAATATTAAATTTTAGGACTCGTGATGGTTGCTTTTTTTCTCTTTTCTGACAAAGTTTAGGTACTCTAGGGACTGCAACACTTGCTGTTTGTTGAATATTGATACACTTAGGAGTTGACAAACGCGTTAGGTCAATTAGACAATCTAGTTAGTTATTGCAAACTGGTTTAATCAGACAGCAACCGTCCGGTGGGGGACGCAGCCCGCACACATACACCTAGACATAGACATATATGTACAACACGTCTTGATAATCAGTACGATCGAAAACGATCGATGTCAAATTTTTCGTTATTGGTAAAATTTAACCTTGTGTATATTTTATTTATGATTGGTAACGAAATTTTCTTTTTTTCGTTGTATATTGTAATGAAACTTTACTTGGTGTTAGGACTCTTTCTGTCTAGAACTCCGTCTAAGCAGGTACCTATATCTGACGCCAAATAGCAGTGCATGCTCCGCTGTGTTCCGACACAGCCTAAGAAGAACAAACTGTCAGTCATCGCGTTTGATGTTGTCGGAAAAGCCGTCATAAACAATAGATTGCTAGGGTTGTCAGAACGGGAAGTAATAAAAAATATTTAAAAACTGATTTTATTTCACGTTTAAACAAATTAATGTGTATGTGGAAACTGACGAAACGAATTCCTTATCTTTAAATGAGGACAACCCACAGTTTTTTACCGCACATGTAGTTTGAACGATTTTAATTTATTTGCGTGACAGGACAACCCTAGCGGACAGTTCCCGAGCGGCTAATGGCCGCACGGGAAGTGCTCAGCTCGCGTCTCGGGCCCCACCGCACCGCACTATTGCCCCGTTTAGACACCTTCGATGATCGACTGTTAGTAGTAGTTAGACTTGTGGTTCCGGTCTGAAGAGTGAGCCAGTTAAAAAAGAACAAGGCATTCCATCTTAGTCCTCAGAGGTGAGAACACACATCTAGCCGTCGTTGTTTGAAGTTCATTGCAGGTGTCTATGGACTGCAGTTTCCAATTACCATCAGGCGTACTACAAGTTCGTTTGTCACTTCAGTTTTATAAAAAAAAATTGACTACGGTAACAATTTCGTATGATCGGAAGCTGTCAACTACGCTGCAGAGAACAATATATTCTAGTGCAATAATTGTTCTTACAAACCGTTCCTCGTACTCCTGCGTGAGTACGATTACCGGTGTTGCGCTAAATAACCAATGAGTATGGGACTCATTAGGATGGGCATTCTTCTTCACCAGCTCGTCAAAGATTACTACTCGACAGGGGTCTCTCTTGTTGTTGTGTGGACTTACCTTAATCGTCATGCTTGGCTTGATAGGCGGATCTGAATTCAAAAGTCAAATTCTTGCATTTGTGTTCCAGGTAAAAGAGTTCCAGTTATTGAGTTTTTCTGTCAAAGTATTCTCAGTAGCTGCCCGGAGTCAGGGAGTTAGCTTTGTTTCTTCGCGCCTGTGTTTCGTAAAGCCGTTGGTCTTACGCTTGATCTCTCCCTGACTATGAGAGTGAGGGAAAAGAGAGTACACTTGGCTTGCGCATACACTCTGGCACTATAATCCTGTACTACGCAGGCGGGTAGTCTCCGTTGAGGCTGGCCGCCGTGACTTAATTTCGGTCTGGAGGATATTATCAATATATTACAAACTTTGACATCTGCCTGAAGTGGACGTGATTGTTTCCAGCTCTATATCTCTGGGCCTTGTGATCACTTAACATCGTTTAAGAGTAGGTGAAGACGACTATAGTATTACTTTGGATAGTTCTTGGAGGTACATCAATATACTATCTAATCTCCAATTTGTAAAAACTTAATCGGCAGTTCTTTATAGTGTAGTATTCTATAGTAATGTAATCCAAAATCTTACACTTCATTTACAGGAAACACTACTTGAAGGTTGAAAAGGAGTTCCTTCAGGCAAAAATTAACCTACAGAAGGAGAAGGAGAAAAAAGAACTGCTCACCGAGCACTTGTGTGCTTTAATCACTCACAATGAAACCAGAAAAGCGCAGAAATTAGAAACGTTGATGTTGGAACTTGCCAGTGATAGAAAAACTAGTGTTAGTGAAGTTGAGACTCCAGTAGAAGAGAAAAATCCTGTCATAGAAGACGGTGTTGATCAAAGAACTGGTAAAATGGTGGATATATCGAATGAAAGCTGATCAATAAAATAATTCCTCGCAATAAATTCTGTAATATAAGTATAGCCCTAAAATACTTGACCACTAGAATGATTATGTCTTTGTAATTTTAAAAATAATGGTGCAATTATTTTAAGACTTATGCATGTGCCTTATTGTTAACGTACAAATAGTAGCTATATCTAAATCTAAATATATATATCTAAAAATTTAAATATAAGTTATCGAGTCGTGTAAAACATGACATTTTATGTATAATTATTATAATATAAAATAGTTCATAGGGAATATTGTATTATAACTCTCTTTAAATTATGATTATGGCAACTGAGTTTTCCTCATAATTGTTTACTTCGGAAGTATTTCAATAATGCAAACTTATTATTATTGATGTATAAGCAATATGTATAAAGCAAGTCAATGAACATTCTATGGATGACACTGAAAAATATTTATTTGATGTGTAACATCTTTTCTCTCGCTTTTCCGCAATCTTTGGGAGTGATTTCGTGAAAAGGGACGGAAGTGTGTAACAGGAAACCGGGTAAGCGCGCGCTATTTCATTTGACCAATGAGCGCGCGCGGTGGTAGTAAAGTGTTCTGTTATATAAATGAATTTATATATGTAACTTTATTAATAAATGTATTTAGTGTATATAATAAGTGTGAAAAAGTGCAGATCCAGAGATTAATAAAAGATGCAAGTGAGTAATATTATGAATAATTAATCGAATAAATATTTAAGTATTTAGCTTTTATAAATTTTCGAGGTTAATTTCCGTCGCTGCTCAATTGATATTTATAATTTATATAAAAAAATATTTTTTCAGAATCTAATATTAATGTTGCTTAATACCAAGGTGAGATGTACTGTAAGGGTCGCTCGTTTTTTTTTTGTTTCCAGAATGTAAATTCTTTTTTGTTTCCGTGAGCCAGATAAAGCATTTAATTGTAAATACGAATTTAGACCCGATAAAGAACGCAACCATTAATATTAGAAGAAATGTTGCTAGTTTATCTGCCGACTTCCAAAAAGGAGACGGTACTCAATTCGACTGTATGTTTTTTTATGTGTGTTACCTCATAACTTTTTACTGAGTGAACTGATTTCGATGATTCTTTTTTTATATGAAAGCTGATACTTTGAGAATTTGATCAAGGTTAGACCAATAGTTTTTGAGTTATTCTTAATAAGTTATATTGAAGTCGGCTGTACAAAATTTTAAATTTTAAATTATTAAATTAAATATTTTTATAACGAAAGTTTTATAAATTATCTTTGTTTTATTGTGTAATGAATATTATTTTCTAATTCATTATAGGTATTAAGAAATAAAAGTATTATGTAAAATAAGAATGAATTTTATTTTTTAAATCTCTGATGAAAATTTTATACATAAAATTTTTAAGATTTTCAACATTTGTGCTTACAACACATATATTTACATAGTTTTGTACTATTGTCTAAAGTATTGTTTGCATTATTGCATTAACACCAATACTCTTAAAACATTCACAATTTAGAAGTATATACTAAAATATTGTATACTCTTGGAATGTTCCCTAAGGTTTAACAAAAAATATAACATTATGATCTACGAAATAAATACAACATACCATGTTACAAATATGAACATGTGTAGTTGAATGTTATCATACCTTAAATAATTTGAAAGTAATTAATACACAGTGAGAGTAAATAAAACATGGAAGTATTATTTCAAGGGAATTAAGCGTGCAACATGGCACAATATTTCAAAGAAACTTACACGTTAAAACTCCATCGCTGTTTTTTATAACAGTTATATTTTATTACAACTCGGGGCGCACAGTCAAAAATGTCGCTAGTTTAGACTGAGGTAAACTTATATTTCAAACAGTATCGTGTCCTAGAAAAGTTGCATTAAAATTAAAAGATTTTCGGCTACGAGCTTATAGGCAAAAAAATCCTCAAGGCTCTGTGATTTTTTTTACACATTTTGAATAATTTTTTAATCTTCTGCTTTTAGGTATATCTTTAGTTATAATAAATATTAATATTTACGCTTTTCTAACAATTAAACTTTCCCACCACGAGATCGATTAAATATTTCACCTCATTCCAAAGTGGTGCCGCCTGGTGGCCGAAAAGTTGTGGAAGCCTTTACTGCCATTTATATAAGTAGCTAAGTTTACGTGACGTCATATAGTCATTATGCTCGTCACTCGTTCCCAGTCGTGTTATTGAATAAAGTTCCAACGGAAATTATAATTAATCAGTATTATGATAGTTACGGCTTACGAACTAAGCTTGTTCGGAGCGCAATTGATAAGCCCGCCTACGCCTACCGCACCGCAATTTGTGTTGGGTTATGCGGGATTTTTGTAGCAAGTGCTTCCATGTTATAAAATCGTTCACAAAATTAAAGATTATTATTGAAGTGAAAACTTCTTTAGAATCGTGATTTGAAACTAGATGAAACGAAAAAGCGACAATAAAACATTACAAACATATACAACTATAGGATTTAGCCTGCGAGACAATGAGATAGAATACAGTAGGTATACGGCGTTTATTATATATATATATATATATATATATATATATTTTATATTTTAAAACCCTACAATTATCTTACTCCTGATACTCTGCATTCGTCTCATTCCCTCGAAGTTTAATTTTCTGAAGGTTTCACTTCTACCGCGTATGAACGGCACAGGTTTTTTAAATTTTTATTCATACCGTCATGGTTAAAATTCACAAAATCAAACTTAACGTTTCTCAATACTACTTAATACTTTTTTTATAACTGGCTTTACGGCTCTGGGTTCTAGCCCTTTTGAGCCTGAAGTTACAATGTATAATTATCCTTCATAGTACACTGCTTCACAATATGTTGATGCGTCACATTGTACAGCCCTTGGGAGATTTTGACGGCAAATTGTGCCAGCAGACAGCTGACAGTTGCGATGGTATCTCAAGGCGCCGAAGCAGATAGATACCTTATCTTGAGAATCACATCACCATCAGAGCACTTGTTTTACCGTTTCCACTAATAGTTCACATGCGCAGAGACTTGATACACAAAGTCGCACCACTTTTACATATCAAAATCCACTTCAAACCATTATTTAAACAATAATACAGGAACAGCAAACCGCCGCCGGTCAAGTTCCCGCCAAATCCACTACTTAATACCTTTCATTGTTTACATTTCAGAAGAATGTTCATCGACATTTTGTGAAAAACATTCTTCTACCCGTATGCTATCCCCAATTCCAATAGGAATATTTTTTATGATTTCCCTTCAAAATAGATTTTATGTTTACGTCGGCTTCATGTAATTCCTTCCGTTTGTCCCTTTCCATTTTAATGAGTTCAAGACCACGTTTCGCAGCGCAATGGTATCTTTGACTTAAAGATGCTTCGGATCCCTTGATTCGCGGAATATGTCCCGTGTATCCAGCTATCGGTGGAAATTCTGGTGATATTGTGTGATCTAAAACAGGAAAAGTAGCGGTCAAAAAGTGCATCTTGAGCAAATCAACTTTAAGTACCTATTAGTACAAGACAAATAAATCGTTATTTTTGAAATTTAATGTGTGCTAAATAATTGTATTTAACGACTTAGGTGGTTAATTTACAGAGATGTGTAAATGGGTTATTTTTTTATCTATACAAATAAATAAAATTGAAGTGTCTGTTTGTAATGTCATAATTACAGCTTTTTACTAAATGCATATGGAAGTATATACGGTACTAATAACAAAAAATACAATTTTTCAAGTTTTTGTCTGTCTGTCTGTCTGTCCGTCTGTCTGTCTGTCCGTCTGTCTGTCTGTTTGTTCCGGCTAATCTCCGAAACGGCTGGACCGATTTTGACGGGATTTTCACTGGCAGACAGCTGATGTCATAAGGAGTAACATAGGCTACTTTTATTTTAGAAAAAGAATTAGGATTCCGCGCAAAAAAATTAAAAACCCAAATAACACGCGGGCGAATTTGGGCGGTTTTCAATGAAAGTATTTCAATACAAAATACGTATTTTAAAATAGGGGTTTCAAATAAAATACCTTTTTTCACTGATTTTAACACCGGTATTTGTTTAAAGAGTTCATGTTGTTTTTGGTCTGCGTACGTACGAACGAAAATGTTAGTTCAACAGGTGCAGAACTTCGTAAGCAAGATTATTAAAGAAGTTTTTTTTACCCTTGGATATCTGTTCAAGGTTTCTATGGTATTGTCTTCATTTTTTCATTGTAGTGTTTCTAGGTCTATTATAGTATTGGAATTATCACTGGCTGCTGAAGAATCAGAGACCTCAACAAACTTAATATAATAGGGTTCAGTCTTTTCTTTCTTATTATTAGAGTTAGTATGTAGGGAGTTGGATATGAAATATGAATTAAAAAATTTAACAGAACTATTTTGCATTTTAAAAGTATTAAATATTTATTTCAAGTATTTAGGTACCTATTTCAAATATATAATGTAAATATATTCAAATAAAATGGAAAATAGATTTATAAAAAAGTTATTCAAATGCAAAATAAAAATAGGTACTTTTGGCATTTTGTATTTGCATATTTAAATATATTATGTAAGTACATGTTACAAATAATTCACATTTAATTTATAACATAGCTGATTTACTATTATCTGTCATAACTATTACCTTTGTACTTATTAATCTCTCTGAATTTATTCATATCGCGTCGTATTTCATCCCTGGAGTGTATAGTTTCCATTTTTGGTGCACTCCTCGATCGCGCATAGCTTTTGTTCAAGTCCGTTTTGCGTCTTAGTTCACGTTGATTCTCCGTAAAATCGGCGATGCAGTCGTCGGCCGCTCTGCCGTATGATTTGCCATATCTAAAAAATTTTGCCGCAACAAATTTTATTTCTGTATGCTCAGTTTATATTCAAATTGAACAGACTTACGGCCAATTTTTTAATCCTTAGGTACTACTAGGTGGACTGCTTGTTTTTTTAAATGCTAATATTATTTAATTCAAATGAGGTAATACAGCAGTCGAGTCAGTTAAACAGTAGACAAAATAATTTCTACAAGGATCGAATAGCCCTGATATCAAACTTCTCGATAAGCTCGTCTTGCCACCGCTTACTAGGTCGGATTGTAGTCAAGCAATAATAAAACTTATTCACACACTCATCTGTATACGATAGGATTATATTTTTACGTGTTAGAGCCATGCTGCATCTATATTAGTAGCAGGTATAGTTGTAGCACGAATGGGTCGGCTCGACCGGGGAAGGACCACGCTCTCACAGAATACCAATGTAAAATAGCAGCTTAACGCTGCTGTGTTTCGTATAGTGAGTGTAGAGAACCGGATATCCTTTTTACTGGAAACGAGGCATTACATCTTAGTCCTCACGGGTGACAACGCATCTGCATTTTGATTCGTAATCGAGAATAGATGTAGATGTCTATGGGCCGCAGCAATCACTTACCATCAGGTGGACTGTGTGCTCGTTTGTCACCCTATCGTATAAAAAAGATATCATTAAAAAAGTGCTTGTGCAAAGATATTTTGCTTTGGGTGCCTTACCTAAAGAGCATCCCGGGTATGTAACCTGTATATCCAGTCATGTAGACGGGCTGTCGGTGTTTGACCGCGTCATACACGTCCGCGGTCGGAGCGTTGTGACGCGGCATGTTGTCCAGTTCGTAGTTGTCACGGGGGCGGTATTCCAGTGGTTTGCTGTAAAGTGAATGACAATTGTAAAAAATAAAATGTGTTCATAGTAGGTTCGTACGTATTAAACGTAGTAGAGTCACGTTGCAGTAATATTATGGTTGTAGCACGAATGGGTCGGTTCGACTGGGGAAGAATTACGCTCTCACAGAATACCAGCGTGAAATAGCAGCTTAATGCTGCTTTTTTGTATGATGAGTGTAGAGAACCGAAAATCCTTTTTACTGAAAACGAGGTATTCCAAGCAAAATTCAGATGCGTTGATGCTTGAGGACTAAAAGTCCTCAAGCATCAACGCATCTGAATTTTGCTTTTTAATCGAGGATAGATGTAGATGTCTATGGGTCACATCAACTTACCATCAGGTGGACTGTTTGCTCGTTTGTTACCCTTATTCTATAAAAAAAATATTTCAACAAAATATAGAGGACTCTTTCTGTAAAGTTTGTGATATACCAAGATGACGCTATCAAGATTTATACATAGCGAACGAAACAGCCTTTTTAAGTCTCATAGCTGAACAGATCTCCTTTTCATAAAATTTAATTGACATACAAACTTACATTCCACCTGATGATAGATACGAGATTAAGATAAAAGAGAATTAGCTTGACATTAATGGTCCAATTTTTCGAAGAATCTCGAATTGGTTTTAGTTGTTTATTTTTAGTATTTTTTTAATAATGATTTTGTATTCCAATGTAACAGCATCCTTTAATACAGTCTAACAAAAGTAGACTGCTGAACACAGATGTTGACACACGCTTGGTAGGTGGTTTGATAACCGGCCTTTTTATTATTTTAAGTTACTATTAGTAAGATACTGTTGCCCATCTCCTTATCATTTCCTCCTGTCGCCTCTTATGACAACGACGGGATGATACCACGTCTAATGTAGATATTTATGTGACCTAATTAATGTATGGCTCTCCTCGAACTACAGTGCCGAATCGTTTACCGTAGGGAATCACATCTCAAATGCATCATATGTTTTCATCGTGATAACATTTTGTAGCCTAAAATAAGATATTAATATAAAACAGCATCGGCTTATAATCAGTACTGATATACTTACACAAAACCAAGGAATTTATACCTATTATACTACTACTACGTTATTATATATTCATCATCATCATCATCATTACAGCCTTTGATAAGTCCACTGCTGAACATAGGCCTCCCCCAAGGAATGCCACAAGCCACGGTCTTGAGCTACCTGCATCCATCGACTTCCTGCATGTCTTACCAGGTCGTCACTCCATCTCGTGGGGGGTCGCCCTACACTTCGCCTACCGGTACGAGGCTGCCACTGGAGAACCTTTCTTCCCCATCGGTTGTCGGTTCTTCGAGCTATATGGCCGGCCCACTGCCACTTCAACTTACAAATCCGTTGGGCTATGTCGGTTTCTCTGGTTCTACTGCGGATATCCTCATTTCTAAGTTTATCACGCAGAGAAACCCCGAGCATAGCCCTCTCCATAGCTCGCTGAGCGACCTTGAGATTCCTCATACGGCCAGCAGTGAAGGACCACGTCTCAGATCCGTTAGTTATCACTGGCAACACGCACTGGTTGTACAGTTTCGTTTTAAGGTTTTGAGGTATGTCTGACGAGAAGATGTGTCGTAGTTTCCCGAACGCTGCCCAGCCGAGTTGAATCCGTTGATTGACCTCTCGGTCGAAGTTGGACTTACCTAGTCGGACTATTTGTCCCAGGTAAACATACTCGTCAACAACTTCGAGCTTAGTGCTCCCAACAACTACCGGCATAGGTGTGACATGGACATTAAACATGATCTTTGTTTTGTCCATGTTCATCTTAAGACCTATCCGTTGGGAGACACTATTGAGGTCATTGAGCATGGTGCTTAGTTCCTCCAGCGATTCCCCAATAAGGACTATATCGTCGGCAAATCGAAGGTAAGTGATGTACTCGCCATTGATGTTAATACCGTATCCTTTCCAGTCCAGAAGCTTGAAAACGTCTTCCAATGCAGCGGTGAAGAGTTTCGGGGATATAACATCACGCTGTCTTACAACTCTTTGCAATTGGATAGGTTTCGTACTCTGCTTCTGTACTCGGATAGCCATCGTAGCCTTACTGTACAAGCACTTCAGCACTTCGATATACCGACAGTCAACTTGGCACCGCAGAAGGGACTGCAGCACCGCCCAAATTTTGACGGAATCAAAGGCTTTCTCATTGTCCACATACGCCAGACATAGTGGCAAGTTGTACTCTTCGGACTTCTGTACAACTTGCCGAAGGGTATGTATGTGGTCTATGGTGCTAAAGCCCTTTCGGAAACCGGCTTGTTCGGGAGGCTGGAAGTCGTCAAGTCTGCGCGCGAGACAATTCGTAATGACTCTCGAAAACAGCACGTAGACGCGGTTCAGAAGGGAAATCGGTCTGTAGTTCTTCAAGAGAGCGTTGTCACCTTTCTTGAAGAACAGGACCACCGCACTTCTGTTCCACGCCTCCGGTGTAATGCCGCCATGGAGAACGGAATTAAAGAGCTTCTGAAGGACTTCAAGTACCGGTTTTCCACCCGCTTTCAGAAGCTCCGCTGTAATTCCATCCTCGCCTGGGGCCTTGCCGTTTTTAAGGTGCTGGAGAGCCATTCTTATCTCGCTCAGACTGACGTCCGGGATATCTTCGGAATAGTGTCGGATAAGACTCGCTCTTGGATTGTTACTCACACTTGCGTGTGGCTCTAACGATGATGTGTACAGCTGCTCATAGAACCTCTCAATCTCACTCAAAATCTCAGGTGCCCCGGAAACGATGCTGTCACACTCGGTCTTCAGCTTTAACAGTTGGCTCTTTCTGGCAGACAGATCTCTGGCAAAAACTTTGGAGCGTTGGTTCCGCTCGATCGCTTCTTCAATACGAAGTTGCGTAAGTCCCGCCGCATGCATTTGGAGATCTGTCTGTTCAGTTGCCTGTATGCTGTCAAATCTACTGAAGACTGCAGCTTCATATCCCGTCTAACAGCCATGAGATTAAGAGTGTGGTCGGAGAGTTTTTGTGTTCTTCTGCGGCGGGTCTTGCAGAACTTAGCTCCGACCGCTTGGACAGTTTCCACGAGTTTGTCATTCATATCGTCCACTTCATTGCAGTCTTCTAGGCACTGAAAACGGTTTTGTAACTCGAGCTGAAAGGTTTCGGGACCTTCAGCGAATACCGTTTGGTGACGCTGAGTATAAGGTTGTAAAGTTTGAGAATGTGTCAACCCTCGTTGACACATTCTCAAACTTTACAACGTTGTTAACGAGAGACTTATGGACAGTGAATCCGACACCTCCTTGGGACAGATGGTCGCCCTCCCGGTGATAGAACAAGTTGCCGGATTCGAGGACTACCGTGTCCTCCCCCTCTCTTCGGACCTCGGATAATCCTTTAATATGCCAGTGTTACTTGTCTATCTCTTCTTCCAGCTCCACAATCTTCTCGTCAGTCCTTAGGGTGTGTGCGTTGTATGTTGCCAGGTCGAGTCGTCTTAGGTGGCAACCGAACCTCCACCGGAGATTCTTAGCACCCCCTGCCCTGCCGTTACCATGGTCGCCACCGTAGCCAGGAATAGCGGGGCCGCCGGGGACTGGGGGCCGTCTCTTTTTTACATTCATAGGGGGGTATTTGCCAGTTGCCACGCTTGGCGAGCGGGTTGGCAACCGTAGTTTTTTATTGTATTTTTGCTGTCATCAGGAAGATGCTACTGCCCATCTCCTGCCTGTTTCCCTTTGTCGCCTTTTACGACACCCACGGGAAGATATGGGGTAGTGAACATACTTAACCGCCACTACACGGCAATATTATATATTAATACAATACAATCCCGTGTCACAATGTCCGTTCACAATCTCCGAAACCGCTCAACTGATTATAATCAATTTGTTAACCGACTTCAAAATAATAAATAAAATAAAATAAAATAAATAAATAAAAACTCAATTCGACTGTATTTTTTTTTTACTTTTTTATGATTGTTATCTCTACGTAACTTTTTTCTACGTAAACCGATTTTTACGATTCTTTTTTTATTTGAAATCTGGTGCTTCTGGCCCCATATTAATTTGTTCAAGGTGACCAGTAGTTTTTGAGTTATCCTTAATAATTTATATTGAAGTCGGTTGTACAAAATTTTAAATTATTGCCTAATTAGTTCGCGAAGTATTTGACCGTTTGTTATAAGGCTTTCCCATTTTCGGTCTCCTTTCTATGTAGTCTCCTTTGTTGGGAGTTGTCTGCATAGATCTGCATGGATACATTTGACAACTTACCATTTGGGCAGTTAGATTGTTTGTAATATTATTACATTTAAAGTTTAAACAAATAAAGTATTGAAGAATATTTCTTACTCACTTATACAGCCCTTTGGAACGTATTTCTCGAAGTATTTGTCGCGTGTTGTCTCCGTAGCATTTGCCGTACCGAAATTTTAGCATCGGACAATGGCCGGTATATCTGGAACAGATTTTGAAAGATTTTACTATCTTTTTTTAAATCTAATAAGGGTGACAAACGACCACACAGTCAATCTGATGGTAAATGGATGCTGTGGCCCGTAGACACCTACATTATGTTTTCAATTAAGAATCAATATGCAGATGCGTTGTCACCCTTGAGACCTAAGATGGAAAACCTCATTTCCACTAATAAGGGTCTCCGGTTCTCTACACTCACCATACGAAACAGCAGTATTAAGCTGCTATTTTACGCTGTGAGAGCGCGGTCCTTCCCCGGTCGAGCCGACAAATTCAAGCTACAACCAAAATATAGCTGCAGCGTCGCCACCATGTCTATCTTTCATTATAACGAGGCCCATAAGAGTGATAAGGTTTTCGTTAAGCTAAGTCAGTGCGTTTTACAAACTTCAGCTACATTATCTGCAGTCGGTATGGCAGTTAAGTATTTTTATAGAGAATGAATTTAATAATCAACCAAATAACGTCAACCCCAATTTATATGTGGCAGAGCGATGCTTCAGCTATATCATAGTTGCAGCTGACGAATGGGTCAGCTCGATCGGGGACGGACCACGCTCTCACAGAATACCAGCGTAAAATAGCAGCTCAATGCCGCTGTGTTTCGTATGGTGAGTGTAGAGAACCGGAGACAGAGCAGATGGGCAGCAGCATCTTTTTGATAACAACTCAGAATTATTACCAGCCTGCCGCCTGCCAAGCGTGGCATAAACTAAAAATCCCTCCTATGAGGTAATTTCATATAATTTCATATAAAATCAATAAATTCCATACGGGAAGCCTATATGTTCAGCAATGGACTTTTATAAACTATTATGGATGGAAGAGCTGAAAGGTGTTTTTTATTCTGATTCTGCACAGGTTGGTGGTCTTTGCATAAATATCCTTTGATATGTTTCTTTTATTTTTATCTTAACCCTTAACACCACAGGTAGTTAGGTTAGTTCAACGGGTACGAATCGATACGGGACAAAGGTCCCCCACAAGTGTAATTACGTAAGTATTAACTTTTTTCCATTTCCTTTTTTATTTGTTTTCTTGTAGGTTTGTGGCGTACTATGGATAAAAATTTGAATCCTCAGTATAGAGAAAATCTGTTAAATGACTTCAAGTGAGAAATTGAGGATATTTTTCCTAAAGCATATCGAATTTAAGTGACGCGAAGTATGAAGTCAGTGATCACGACATTGAAAGTGAAGAAGAAACGAAGATTGACTGAGAAAACGAAAACATAGAAAACAATGAAAACGAAGACTGAAATCGTAATGCAATTTATTGAAAAAATAGATATAAATAGTCGAAAAGACCACAATCGAGATCACGCGTTCAGCACGTAACATCATGTATATTTATTTGCCTGGACTAAGAGGTCCAGCTCAAGCCAAAAACGAAATGTCTCCATTTGATGCATGTTCTTTCCTATTTTCTGAAGATATTATGATTGACTTGATTTTAGGACATTTCAATGAAGATATCACAAATTACTCAGAAAATCATATATCTGACTCAGCCTATACTTAAAAAACGTGTGCTCCAAATGTATGAAAACGTCTGTTTTATTCATTCTATAGACGTCAAAATATGTACAAAATATCAGGAAAACTGACAGTTAGGTTTTAGGTATCATTTTGATAGTAAAGATCGAGATTGAAATTAGGTTCCTACGTTTGACTGAAATTTCGATATTCGCGAAGTGTTATGTGCATTCCACTTGTGATTTTAGATGTTTTAGTATTTTCATAGATCTTTATACCTGTTTTGTAGTTTATAAGATAAGAATAATTAGAGAAATAATTTGATTTATTTTTTGATTCAAAATTTTATTACATATTTGATCTCTAATATTAACTCTAAAAATATAACGTGTTTTTTTGCATCCCTTTTTATTTGATGCTAGAAGTGGCAATTTTTAAGTTTAAAATTATAAATAAATATTCTTATTACATTTATAAAATACCTTTAATTTATTTCGTAAAAAAATCCTGACTTAAGATAAAAAATAGTACTGATATACGGTTTACCTTTAAGGGGGACATAGGTCCCCCACGTGTGTAGATGTGTGGCTAGAAGTAGCGTGTGGTGCTAAGGGATAAGCACAGCACATTTTCATCGACGTTTTAGTTGTGTTGGCAACGATCGACGTTCCGTGATTCTTATGTAGTAAAATTAAAATATAAATAAATACCGACAGAAAAATATGTTGAAAATAAACGACTGCTAATTCGACTGAATTCAACAGATCCCTAACATTAGTCTTATTTTTAATATGATTACATTATTACACTTATGTTTTGTCTATTTGCGAACCTTTATTATGTATTCAAGATATTGATCGATTATTATTGTTTTCCATTACTTTGTCGTGTCTTGTTACTCAGGATACATCGTAATCGTTTTATAGTTGCCTAAGAAAATCCATTACCCATTTAATATCACCGGTTTCGTAAGAGGCGACTATCGAAAGCCCAAATTAAAATCATATTGTCACTAATACGAAACATTTAAGTCAAATGAAAATAGAACGACAATAAGGAACAACGTGCAAGGTGCAAAATATCTATTATTGCGAAAATAGGTACCACAGCGCCACCTCTCAAGGCGATTACCCCAGATCCTCCATAGAATGAAATAATATACACTTTCCATAGTAAATGTCAAAAATATTTTATTTATTTTAGGCTTATTTTAAACTGTTATGAATGTCAAATTGTACGTGGTAGAGCCATGCTATATTATAGTTGTAGCAGGAATGGGCCGTCTCGCCGGGGTAGGACCATGCTCTCATAGAATACCAGCTTAATGCAGCTGTGTTTCGTATGGCGAGTGTAGAGAAACTGAGACCCTGGAAACGAGGCATTCTATCTTAGTCCTCACGGGTGACAACGCATCTGAATTTTAATTCGTTATCAAGGATAGATGTAAATGTCTATGGGCCACAGTAACCGTAAGTGGAAACATTAGGTGGACGTGTGCTCGTTTGTCACCCTTATCCTATACAAAAAATGTGTAGTTGTAGCACGAATGGGTCGGTTCGACCGGAGTAGGACCACACTCAGAATAAAGTCGGCAGACTAGCGTAAACTAGCAGTTTAACACTGCTGTGTTTCGTATGGTGAGTGTAGAGAACCGGAGACCCTTTTTGCTAGAAAAGAGGCATTCCATCTTAGTCCTCACGGGTGACAACGCAGATGTTTTTGATTTGCAAACGAGGATAAGATGTAGATGTCTATGGGCCACAGCAACCACTTATCATCAGGTGGACTGTGTGCTCGTTTGTTACCCTATTCTATAAAAAAAAAAATACACCACTAGTTCGTAAAGTTACAGTTACAGAGAAAAAGGTCCTTTTTAAATATATACAATTAAAAAAAAGAAATCTTTAGTAATAACGCAGTTTAACATTACTAATATCCCTGTTAACTATTCCAAGTAGTAAACTGAAAATGCTTTGTAGTTGCAACATTTGTTGCAACTACAACTACTGTTGCAACATACAAGTTTGTAAATGCAACAGTAGTTGTGTAGCGGATTAGAAACCCACGACTTTCTGAGTTTGCGGTCCACACCCTACCACTGGGCAACTGTCGTTACATTTTTAAATCTTATTTATATTTGGTAAAAGAATTACAATTCGTGTGTAAGAATTCCGAATATCCTTGTTATATATACATATATATCTGGCCACCACATATATATGTGGTGGCCAGATCATAGAATTGTTCACTTCATGATGTGGCTGAAAACTGACCATATCATTCAAACATCAACGTTTGAAGATTTTTCAATCCACATTAAGCCATATCATTAATGTAGGGTTTCCATGATATCAAATGTTTAATTAAAATTCCAAATAAAAAAGGAACTTACATGTTTTTCTTGTAAGTACGAAAAATTACTTTTTATTAGCCAGGTCAGGTTAGGTTAGGTTCACAAAATCATTAGTCAATCAGCGCCTCTAACGGTGGATAATGTAACTATTTCACGATATCATCACTAATGTTTGACCATATCATGAAGTCGCCGAGCGTTTCGCTGTTCGTATCGTCAAACGCTGATTATTCATTGATCTGGCCAGACCATATCATAATGTGGTCAATGGTTGTATTTTCCATTTCATGAAATGATCGATTATGTAATGAAATGTATGTATATACATTTTATAAAATTAAAGTAAAATACGAAATAAGACCAAAAATTTTGGAATTTGCACTAAATGTTCAGTTTCATGTTCTCGTATTATTACAACTAGTTGGTTACTCTGATAACTTCAAACTGAATATTATGGTGTCCTAAAAATTAAATCGAGAAATGTGAAAAAAAAAATAGTGGCATCTGACAAGAGTGCTAAGAAATAACCACTTTCTTTTTAGGCACTTAATCATTCATCAGCTCTTCTTAGAACATTATTCGTAAACGCCACTTTAGAAAGTTGGCTAAACGAGACAGCCTCGTGGATGTCGTAAGAAAATAGGAAGTGCTACAACGATCTCGTGACCGATATGTTGGCGATATCACCATTTCTTTTATACCAGACGTAACGTACTCAAACCAGAGACCGTGTGCAGAAAGGCATCATTGATGTTAAACTTCTTGTTATAGCTGTTAAATCACCTACATAACTTGACGATCCTACTCTGTAGTTAACGACCTGATAATTAAGTCACAAACTTAATGGATGCAGATAAACCGTGCAGTGGCGGTATAAGAATATCCATTGTCTCATGTCGTCACATGTCGCCCCGTAGGTTTCGACGACGGCAAAAGGCGACAAAGAGAAACGAACCAGGAGAAAGGCAGCAGCGTCTTCCAGGCGTGTAACTATTGTAAATATCCCCCTTTGAGGCAGTCTATGGGGGAGGCTTATGTTAAGCAGTGGACTTTTAACGATACCGTTATGGATGCATATAGCTCAACTCAGTGCGTTGTAGCTATCCATAGAGGATGCTTTTGCGATTACTATAGAATAAAATAAAGATTTGAAACTATACAGAGTTATTTTTCTAAGAGTAGCCAAATTTTATACTTAAGTTCAAATATATAAATAATAATATACCGTTATTGCACTTATTGAAAATACAAGTAAACAAGTCTTCTACCGATGCAATATATGATAAGGTAAATGTAACAAGTATATTTTTTGATATGTCAAAAGCATTTGACTTTGTATGCCGTGACACCTTATTATGTAAGTTAGAAAAGTATGGAATAAGAGGACTAACATTACAATGGATCAAATCGTATCTGTCATCAAGAAAGCAGTGTGGGGAAATCGTAAGCCCTAACAAAAGTAATGTTTTGACAAAATTTTACTCGCAAATAGTTCTTAAAAACTCTGGCGTTCCTCAAGGAAGTGTTGTTGGGCCTTTCTTGTTTATAATTTATTTAAATGATTTACCGGATTCAACTCCGTTCCCATGCATTTTATTTGCGGATGACGTATCATTGATTATAAAGAACAGACATACAAATAAACATTATTATGAAAATGACATAAAATGTGCAATAAATGATGTTATTTCATGGTTACATGACAATAACTTAAAGGTTAATATTACTAAAATCTGTTATGTACAATTCTATAGTAATATTAAAAACAAACTTGATCTTGACATAATGTATAATAATGACAAACTAAAAGAAAACGAACAGTTGAAATTTCTGGGATTAAAAGTTGACTGTAATTGTAATTGGCTGGCTCATATTGACGAAGTCTGTAAAAAATTAATAGATTTGTATACGTCCTAAACAGGTTAAGGAGAACATCGTCACGAGAAACCGCACTCATTGCATATCATGGGTATGTGGCAGCAATATTAAGGTACGGATTACTAATATAGGGTAATAGCTCTTATTCAAAAAGAGTTTTTTATTTGAAATTATCCCAAATTGAATGTGATTTATGGGCAACAACTAGGCGTACGTGCGCTCCTCTATGTGCGATTCAATTCACAACGTTTTTGCTGACCGATCGACCCGTACAAATGTGTTAGTGCGTAGTAAAACAGTAGGCTTTAGATATATATGAATGACAATCAGTTAAAATAATGCATTACCACGCATTTTGAATTTAAAAGATAAAAAGGACAGAACGTTTGAGATTTATTTTAACTAATTTTTGTTCACCATTTGCCTGTACTAATTATCCTGAATCTTCTCTGAAAATTTGGCCAGTTATTGCAAAACAACGCTGTAGATCATATGCCTCGTTTCCTAAGTAACCTTCACATAGAGCACCGGTTCTAATTCTCCTAGGATACGATAGGCGTAGTGACTTTATCCCACTTCGTTACTTTTAACTTCAAAACATATATTAATAATACGATTACTTTATTGACAAAGAATTATATAATGCAAGAAACACTGAGATAAATATTTGTTTCATAGTTACATTCATCTATATCGTTATATCTGCATCTGCACTCCAAGGTACGTTGTAGGTGTATACTAAAAACACACATTTTTAATTATTCTAAGCAGGTGTTTGACTATTATCCCACCTGATGGTAAGTGATGATGAAACCAAAGTTGGTAAAGTGCATTCACTTAGCTTAACAAAAGCCTATTCACTTGTGCTTTGAAGACACCCACATTGTAGTCGGATGGAAAGACAGATGCTGGCAAATTATTTCACTCCTTTACTGTGCGCTGGTCGGTAAAAGTTAAATTAACAGCATATATACGTCCCACTTGCTGGTACAGTTCTCCTCTCATTTCTGCAAGTGTTAGGGCAAGGAAATGTCCGCCGCGCTGCCCCAATGAGTGTTGGCGAACTTTACAACATATTTTCGATTTTTTTTTCTTCTTTCTCAGACATGCAGGTTTTCTCATGATGTTTTCCTTCACCGCCGATCACATGATAAATCAGCACTTATAATTTAACAATTTTATTGGTGTCGGCAGGGATCGAACCCAGGTTGCTCGCGTACTGCGCTTGATGTACGGTAAAGTAAACTGTTTGGTTCAAATGCGTGGTAAGTCGACAACGATATTATACGTGGTAGAGCCATGCTGCAGCTATATTAGTAGTATAGTAGTAGCACGAATGGGTCGGCTCGACCGGGGATGAACCACGCTCTCACAGAATAGCAGCGTAAAATGGCAGCTTAACACTGCTGTGTTTCGTATGGTGAGTGTAGTGATCTGGAGACCCTTTTTACTGGAAAAGAGGCATTCCATCTTAGCCCTCACGGGTGACAACGCGTCTGCATTTTGATTCGCAAACGAGGATAGATGTAGATATCTATGGGCCACAACCCACAACAACCACTTACTATTAGGTGGACTGTGTGCTCCTTTGTCATCCTATCCTATAAAAAAAACGAAGGGGTGGAGACTTCGTTTATTAATGATGGGAGACCTTGACTTGACTTGACCAGCGTATAAGTGTGTATATTGGGTGTTACTTTACTTGTTTCTATACGCTTTATATTACCTTGACCTTTCATATTATTTTGTAATTTAGTTTCATCCATTTCTAGACGTCTGAATAATCTGAAATTTCGCAGACGTATTACGAACCGATAATCTTTATATATAAAAATTACGTGTCACGTTGTTTGTCCGCGATAAACTCCTAAACTACTGAACTGATTTAATGAAATTTTGCACACTGTGCAGTTTGGTCTAACTTGAGAGATAGGATAGTTTTTATCCCTATAAGTGACCCTCAATATTTTTTATTACGAATTTAAGAATTTTTATATGACACCGGGTTGTCGGAGAGAGCAGAACAACGTCTGCCTGGTCAACTAGTAACAATATAAAAATAAATAATTAAAAAAAATTGATTCTGATTTATTATTCTCACTAAGACCATCACAGCTGGAGGAAGTGTTTAAGTTTTCTTCACCTCTAATATTATTTTATAATGGTGTTAAGGGTTAGAAATAAATAAAAAAGAAATATTTTTGTAGTGTAAATTATTACACACATTATATATTTTACATAGGTATTTTTTGTATTTTTATGTACTCTTAAATGTTAAAATATTCAACAACAAAATGTGACGATTGAGGGTTATTCGAAAATAAATCATATTACATGTATATGCGACGTATATTTCATATTACTGTAATCTTATATTCTAAAATTGCATTGCAGTGAGGCGTTAAATTACAAGGTGCCTAAGTACATTTCTGAAAAATGACGAACGATAAATGTAATTTAATATAATCCTATTTTATGGTATCAATGCATTGATATTATAAAATGCAAATTTAATGTTAGGTATTGGTTTATTTTTACGTATTTTTTTGGCCAAGTGTCTATACCCTCATACATATTTCTGTCCTGAAGCAACTTTGCATTTGCAATAGTAGGTATTTGTGTTTGGAGAATGAGAAAGCCTATATAGTTGCAGAGTGCAGACTAGAGACATTCATTCTTAGGCCTTAGAGGAGACACGACAGCTCATTTGACGCCATTGTTTGATATTAGCTGCAGGTCACAGATCACGATGCTGATAAATATCTGACTTTCATTCCAATCTAAACAAAAATTACCTTTTTTACTAAAACATGATGCTGATTTTGCAACAATCAGATTAAAGTTAATCTTATGATTAAATACAACATACCTAAATTAAAAGTTACAGTTGTATGAATAAAACGGTTATAATTAACTTTTATCATTATTCAAAAATCAGTTCAACATATTTTTTCATGAAAAATTTATCAGAGTATAAACTGCCTGCATTTAAACGACAAAAGGTTGGGGTGATGTTACTTTACAAGAACTGTTTTTTTTTCTGAATACTAAATTTTCATTGGATTGATTATTTTAATTGAAATTTTAATAAACTTCAGCATTTGTAATAAAGAAATTATTAGATGCAGATTGCATAGAGAAACTCTACATTATGTGTGTATCAACTCCAAACTCCAATTTAAAATGCTCGTGAACAAATTTGTAGTCCTAAATTGGGCTAATTATACCCAATAATGAATGATTTCCTAAAGATTTAATATAGATGAAATAGAAACCTTTGTTTGATATTTAACTTATAAAATAAGTAAATGATTGCATTATCAGTCAAAAGTAGTATTTAAAGACATCCCTAATGTAGATACCTACAATGGTAGATAAAAATACCATGTTTCAATTTCAGTTACGACATCACAAGACTTTTATCTGTATCAAATAATATTAGGATTGTTTGCTAAATTTGCTGGGTCAGGGACAGTCTTCGTAAGCGAAACAATAACCAGAAGGTAGATGCAGGACGAATGGGAAGTCACAGTCGCAGCGCGACCAGCCGCATATGATGCCCATAGGCAAGGCGACAGGCTCGTCACACGTCCGCTGCGAGGGTGTGGGCCGACACTCACTGTCAACTTGATGCATGTGCTCTGGACATGTACTTACACCTGCAATTGGTAAAATTGGTAAGTGTTATGCTGCAGGTAGGGATCCTTTCACAGCTTTCAATTGTTCTATTGCAGGTCGTGGTTGATTCGATTTTGTCAAAATATTTTTAACTTTATTCGCCAAGTGCTCGCCAGTGCCAGGCCCAGGACTTCAATCTGGGGGCACGGCAGTGCCCCTGCCAAGTCGAGCAAAAAAGCGGCACGGCCGTACCATCCTTTTTACAAGTTATGTTTTTGATGGCATTACTTTTTCCGAGAATAGAACAAAACAAAAGCGACTATAACTATTTGCGATGAGAAGTTAAGGGTGCAGACACAGTAATAGACGTCTCTCACCTTTGACACTGTTACTTGTCGCCAGTCTGTGTATTTAATATTTGGAGTAAAAGAAATTGAATATAATAATATTTTGGAAGCCATATGATTCTTCAATCATTTCCCATAGACGCCTCTTATGAAACTCACGGGACGAAATGGGGCGATAGATGCTCTTAGGATGCGACCACATGGCAGTGTTTTTCCCACTTAAATCTCACAAAACGTATATTGTAATACAATACAATACTCTTTATTGTACACCAAGAAAAGATAACAACATCAAAAATAAAAAATAACAACTATTGAGGGAAATACAAAGGGCGGTCTTATTGCTACATAGCAATCTCTTCCAGACAACCCAGAAGAAGAAATAAATACAAAATAAGAAAAAGAACAATGGGTAGTGTGCACTAAAATAAACAATAAAAATAATAAAAACATAATAAAGACAAATAAAAATAAAATGAAGATACAAACTTATGCATTAAAAAGACAACATTCTTCAGGCAGATCAATGACCATAATTAAGCGTAGGAAGTGAGAGGGGTTAGAGAGACAAATAGTATTCTTTAATCTGTTTCTGGAACACATTTAAGGAGTGAGCACTTCTAATTGACTGGGGTAAAGAGTTCCAAAGTCTTACTCCAAGAAAAATTCTCTTTGTTGTTTTCTGTTTGTTGTGTTGACAAATTTGTCATAATAAGTCGAGGAGTGCACAGGACATTGGAGGGAAAGATTTTCTTTGGATCGTAAGGAAAAATTATGATAGGAGCAGTGGCGTAGCGTGCCTTCGAGGGGCCCTGTATCAAAATTTGTTGGGGGGCCCCAATGAAGAGTAAAGATTTCATAAAAGGAACAAAAACGCTTGCATTGAATTCAAATTATTATATATTGATTTTAAGTTATTCATCATCATCGTTACAGCCCTTCATAAGTCCAAGGAATGAAAAAACGAATAAAGGAATAAAAAACATATACATAAAAATGGTCTTCAGTTCTCTATGTACACATAAATTATCGTCAATTATCACGACAACGGCAAAAGTACTAATTCCACTAGTTCATCATCATCATCATCATCATAACAGCCCTTCATAAGTCCATTAAAGAGCATAGGCCTCACCCAAGGAATGCCACAAAGCACGGTCCTGAACCACCTGCATCCATCGACTTCCTGCATGTCTTACCAGGTCGTCACTCCATATAGTGGGGGGACGCCCTACACTTCATCCGCCGGTACGAGGCCGCCACTCGAGAACCTTTTTCCCTATCGGTTGCCGGTTCTTCGAGCTATATGTCCGGCCCATGGCCACTTCAGCTTACTAATTCGTTGGGCCATGTCGGTGACTCTGGTTCTACTGCGCATATCCTCATTTCTAAGTTTATCACGCAGAGAAACTCCGAGCATAGCCCTCTCCATAGCTCGCTGAGCAACCTTGAGCTTCCTCATCCGGCCAGCAGTGAAGGACCACGTCTCAGTTCCGTATGTCATCACTGGCAACACGCACTGGTTGCACAATTTCGTTTTCAAGTTTTGAGGTATACCTGACTAGAAGATGTGCCGTTATTTCCCGAACGCTACCCAGTCGAGTCGAATCCCTCGATTGACCTCTCGGTCGAAGTTGGACTTACTTAGTCGGACTATTTGTCCCAGGTAAACATAAACGTCAACAACTTCGAGCTTAGAGCTACCAACAACTACCGACATAGGTGTGACATGGACATTAAACATGATCTTTGTTTTGTCCATGTTCATCTTAAGACCTATCCGTTGGGAAAAACTATTGAGGTCATTAAGCATAGTGCTTAGGTCCTCCAGCGATTCTGCCATAAGGACTATATCGTCGGCAAATCGAAGGTGAGTGATGTACTCGCCATTGATGTTAACACCGTATCCTTACCAGTCCAGAAGCTTGAAAACGTCTTCCAATGCAGCGGTGAAGAGTATCGGGGATATAACGTCACCCTGTCTTGCACCTCTCTGCAATTGGATAGGTTTCGTACTCTGGTTCTGTACTCGGATAGCCATCGTAGCCCTACTGTACAAGCACTTCAGCACTTCGATATACCGACAGTCAACTTGGCATCGCTGAAGGGACTGCAGCACCGCCCGAATTTCGACGTAATTTTGATTGAAAGTCTTTGGGCTTTCTCATAGTCCACATACGCCAGAAATAGTGGTAAATTGTACTCCTCGGACTTCTGTACAATTTGCCGAAGGGTATGTATGTGGTATATGGTGCTAAAGCCTTTTTGGAAACCGGCTTGTTCGGGAGTAATGACTCTCGAAAACAGCATGTAGACGCGGCTCAAAAGGGAACTCGGTCTGTAGTTCTTCAAGAGAGCGTTGTCACCTTTCCGGAGTAGTGCCACCATGGAGGACGGAATTAAAGAGCTTCTGAAGGACATCAAGTATCGGTTTTCCACCCGCTTTCAGAAGCTCCACTGTAATTCCATCCAGCCTGGGATCTTGCCGTTTTTAAGATGCTGGAGAGCCATTCTAATCTCGCTCAGACTGACGTCCGAGATATCATCGGAATAGTGTCGGATAAGACTCGCTCTTGGATCGTTACTCACACTTACGTGTGGCTCCAACGATGATGTGTACAGCTGCCAATAGAACCTCTCAATCTCACTCAAAACCTCAGGTGTCCCGGAAACGACGCTGCCATACTCGGTCTTCAGCTTCGACAGTTGGCTCTTTCTGGCAGACAGATCTCTTGCAAAGACTTGGGAGCCCTGGTTCTGCTCGATCTTTTCTTTAATACGAGCAGAATTAAAGTTGCACAAGTCCCGCCGCATGCATTTGGAGATCTGTATGTTCAGTTGCCTGTACGCTGTCAAATCTACTGAAGACTGCAGCTATATACCCCGTCTAAAAGCCATTGAGATTAGAGTGTGATCGGAGACTTTTTGTTTCTTCTGCGGCGGGTCTTGCAAAACTTAGCTCAGACCGCATGGACAGTTTCCACGAGCTTGTCATTCATATCGTCCATTGTATTGCAATCTTCTAGGCACTGAAAACGGTTTCGTAGCTCGAGCTGAAAGGTTTCTGGACTTTGGATTAGAGCACGAGAAGGACGGAGCGTTGACTTCATTAGACGTGACTTCTCCAACTTAACGTTTAGGTTCAGTGTGCCTCTCACCATTCGGTGATCGCTGCCGGTTTTCACCCTCGCGATCACTGAGACATCACTGAATAGTTGTCGTCTGGTCGTCATAATAAAGTTAATCTCATTTTTTGTCGAACCGTCGTGGCTCGACCAGGTCCACTTCCTGTGGGGCCGCTTCTGGAAGAAAGAGTTCATCATAAAGAGTCCTTCTTTCTCCATGAAGTTCGCCAGCTGCTGGCCCTTTGGGTTCCGTTGCCCTATTCCGAATTTCCCTACTTTCAGCTCACCGTTCTCTCTTGTGCCTAGTTTTGCGTTGAAGTCTCCCATTAACACCGTATAGTGGGTTTTGGAGGAATGCATTGTTCTAGAGATATCCTCATACATTTCTTCCACCTCCTCATCGGCGTGTACCGAGGTTGATGCGTAAACCTGTATAACCTTCAGCGATTACCGTTCGGTGATTCTGAGTATAAGGTCCGCAACCCTCGTCGACACACTCCCAATCTTTACAACGTTGTTAACGAGAGACTTGTGGACGATAAATCCGACACCTCCTTGGGACAGATGGTCGCCCTCCTGGTGATAGAACAAATTGCCGGATTCGAGGATTACCGTGACCTCCCCCTCTCTTCAGACTTCGGATAATCCTATGACATTCCAGTGCAACTTGTCTATCTCTTCTTCTAGCTCCAGGACCTTCTCGTCAGTCCTCAGGGTGCGTGCGTTATAAGTTGCCATGTCGAGTCGTCGTAGGTGGCAACAGAACCTCCACCGGAGACTCTTAGCACCCCCTGCCTCGCTGTTACCATGGTCGCCACCTTAGCCAGGAATAGCGGGGCTGCCGGGGACTGGGGGCCATCTCTTCGTTACTTTCATGGGGGTATATTGCCATAGTTGCCACGCTTGGCGAGCGGGTTGGCAAGCGCAGTTTTTTTATTGTTGTTTTGCTGTTATCAGAAAGATGCTGCTGCCCATCCTCTGCCTCAGTTTCCGTCTGTCGCCTTTTACGACACCCACGGGAAGATATGGGGTTGTGAGTATTCTTACCCGCCACTACACGGGCTTATGAGTTATTACTTACAATAAATACTCCTAGGAACTAAGCTAGCCAAACAATTTAATTTTCGTGCCTTTTGTTCGGCGAACATAGCTGAAGACGATTTCAGTTTTACTAAATTCTTTACTTCTTTAGAGAATAGTGATAGCCTTTCCTGTCCCATTAGAAGTCCTTGGAGTTTTTGCTTACACACGTTGGGGGCCCCTGTAGCCCGGGGGCCCCGTATCATTGATACGGCTGATACGGCGGTAGCTACGCCCCTGGATAGGAGCTAAGAAATCTAAAACGTTCTTTTAGATAGGAAGGACTAGCTATATTAAATAAGACGCAGTGGAGAGCAGAAAGTATATGAGTATTCCGACGAAGACGGATTGGGAGCCACTTGAGCTTAGTGCGGTATTCTGAGACATGGTCATATTTGCGAAGTCCAAATATGAACCGAATACAGAGATTTTGGAGGCGCTCAAGCTTGTTAAGTTGCTCCTCGGTGATATCAAGGTAACAAATGTCAGCATAGTCGAGGATAGGGAGTAGTAAAGATTGTGCAAGCGTAATTTTGGTGGCAATGGGTAAAAAGTAATTAAGCCTCCGGAGTGAAGCATAAGCTGCAAACATTTTACGGCTCACTGCATTAATTTGGGGAGCCCAAGAAAGGCTTGAATCCAAAAGGATACCTAAATTATTGACAACGTCATTATAAGGGATGGGAACTCCATTATATACAATGGGTTGTAGTTGACATATTTTTATTTTGCAAATCATTCTTGAACTCCCAATGATTATGGCTTGGGATTTTAAAGGGTTCACTGTTAACCCATAAGAACGACTCCAGTCGAGAATACATGTCAGATCCTTATTGATACATTCCACTGCTTTGGGAAGATCTTCAATGGTTGTTTGTAAGTATATTTGGAGATCATCTGCATACAAGTGGTAGAGAGAAGATATTTGGGATGTAATCGTATTAATAAAGATTGCGAATAAAAGAGGAGATAAGACGCCACCTTGTGGAACGCCAGCTACTGCCTACTACGTTGCCGGCGCCCATACAAATAACTATGAAACCAGGAAATTGCAGTTGGAGATATGTTAAGAGAATGCAGAATCCCTAATAGGATGTCATGATCAACAGTAATACAATAGTACTTACATGTATTGTTATATGTAAGACAGCCAGGTTTACCAACATTTGCATAATACATGGCAAATATTACTTTAAAACAGCAAAGAAAAATGTAAACGTGTCTCATTGCGTGTTTCCTCTGAACTTTTTCGCACCGAAATGATGGAGGAAGTGTCTGTTAAAATCGACATTTATAGTTTATATTTATAGTTGCCATTGTCCGTTACTTGTTTTGCTTGCAAAAATTCAACACTGTACCCGAAAACTGAAAGTGGCTTCAGTACACAAAACAGTTCAAACCAAGCAATCAGTTAGAGGTTATCCATTACCTCGAGGTAAGGCCCAAAAGCTTTTTATATCCATTACGACTAAAGGAAGTTAATTTCAGCCAATAGTATAGTTAACTCTTTAATAGGACCTTAACTAAGTCTAAATTTGAAGATTACGAGCCAAGGAAGAATGGTAATTTATTATTTATTTAGAGGTAAATTATTTTATGTGTGATATATATATGATGTATTTGACATGCCTGAAAATCTACATAGTATATCGAAACTACGTACCTATTTCGGATGGTTATCTTTCATACTCACACATAATTTTAAATAGTTTTATTTACTCTTTTTTATAGAATTAGGGTGACAAACAAGCACACAGTTCCCCTGATGATAAGTGGTTGCTGTGGCCCATAGACAACTTACATCTATCCTCAATAAAGAATCAAAATACAGATGTGTTGTCAGCCGTGAGGACTAAAATAGAATGCCTCTTTTCCAGTAAAAAGGGTCTCCGGTTCTGTACATTCACTATACGAAATACAGCAGCATTAAGCTGCTATTTCACGCTGGTATTCTGTGAGAGCGTGTTCATTACCCAGTCGAGCCGACCCATTCGTACTACAGCTATACTATTAATATAGCTGCAGCATGGCTCTACCACGTATTAAAAACTTACTTTCTTAATAACGCAAGCCCTACTACGTATTTTGTTGAAGCACGGCAGGTCATACAATTTCCATGTATTTGTGTAAGTAAAATTGCAGGACTTAGAGCGTTTCACACATTTTCTGTGTAAAATTACGAAGGTGTCTTCCGTGTTCTACGTGTTTTTAACGTGGTAGAGCTATATTATGGCTGCAATTTGATTCTGCTTCTCATAGCTCTCAGCGTAAAATAAGATTCATATGGTATGGTGAATGTTTTTCATTATTCATTAATTACAGTCCTTCACAAGGCCACTGCTGCACATAAGCCGCCCCTAAAGAACGCCACAAAGTAAGGTCCTGAGCCACCCGCATCCATCGATTTTCTGCATGTCTTACCAGGCTGTCACTGCATCTGCACACTTTACGGTAAAAATAGTATCATAACACGATTGTTATCAAATTATAACAAAACATTTAATACCATCGATCCCTTTATAGGCAGTAAAAGTGATTTTAGAAACAAGGTACGTGCATGCATTTTGAACACAGCTTCTGTTGTTTGAATTACCTGTATTTGTAACCATTTACGTAGGATGCAGGTAAGGTACATTATGAAGAACACTTTCTGTAGGTAGCTATATTTAAATAATAAGTAAAGTATATAATATTTTAGAGTATGTAGATGTATGTGTATATATGATAGATATAATATAATATGCCATGATGTAAATAAATTAATAAAAAAATACTCGAGAAGTAAATCGCATATCAATTTATCAGTAAGGCTATTAAGCCTTTTTTACATATTAATGTAAGTGTTAGTAAACCTAAAATTACTTAAATTTTATTACTGTTATTTTATTAAGCTGTTTTAAATTGGTCTAATTTGCATTGTTTTTATTTATTATAATTGTACCTGGCTTACCTTTAAATTTAATATGTGGATGACTGTTACTGGCATACTTGAAGTGAAATTGAAAATTGTATTTAGTGATATACGCTGTTGTTATCCTTATTAAAATAAAAATAAAAATCTAGTGGGGGCCCACCCAACACTTCGTCTACCGGTACGAGGCTGCCACTCGAGAACCTTTCTTTCAGATCGGTAATCGGTTATTCGAGCTATATGGCCGGCCCATTACCACTTCAATTTGCTAATCCGTTCGGCTATGTCTGTTTTTCTAGTTCTACTGCGGATATCCTCATTTCTACGTTTATTACGCAAAGAAACCCCGAGCATTGCGCTCTTCATATCTCATCTCATACTCATATGGCCAGCAGTGAAGGACCACATCTCAGATCCAGAAGTCATCACTGGCAATAGGCACTGACTGTACAATCTCGTTGTCAAGTTTTGAGGTATACCTGACGAGAAGATGTATCGTAATGTCACGAACGCTGCCCAGCAGAGTTGAATCCGTTGATTGACCTCTCGGTCGAAGTTAGACTTTCCTAGTTGGACTATTTGTCCCAGATAAACATACTCGTCAACAACTTTGAGCGTAGTGCTCCCAACAACTGCTGGCATAGGTGTGACATGAACGTTTCACATAACCTTTGTTTTGTCCATCCATCTTCACCTTAAAGCCTATACTTTAAAAGACACTATTGAGGTCATTGAGCATGATCCTCCAGCGATTCTGCCATTAGAACTATATTATAGGTAAATCGAAACCTCGCCATTGATGTCGGTACCATATCCATTCCAATAGCTTTAAAACGTCTTCCAATGCAGCGGTGAAGAGTTTCGGGTATATAACGTCACCCTGTAACATGTACCCTGTATCGTCAACTTCTTTACACTTGGATGGGTTTGGTACTCTGGTTCTGTACTCGGATAGCCATCCTAGCCCTACTGTATAAACATTTTAGCACTTCGATATACCGACAGTCAACTTGGTGCCCTGAAGGGATTGTAGCACCGCCCAAATTTCGACGGAATCAAAGGCTTTTTTCATAGTCCACATACGCCAGACATAGTGGCAAATTGTACTCCTCGGACTTCTGTACATTTTGCCGAAAGGTATGCACGTGGTCTAAGGTACTAAAGCCTTTTCAGAAACACTCGATCGCTTCTTCAATACGAGCTGTGTTGAAATTGCGTGAGTCCTGAGATTTGTATTTTCAGTTGCTTGTATGTCACAGTCTGTCTTGTCATATGTCAGACTGTGGCTTCATTTTCCGTCTTATAGCCATGAGATTAAGAGTATGATCGGAGAGTTTTTGGGTTCTTCTGTGACGGGTCTTGCAGAACTTATCTCCTATTACATGGACAGTTTCCACGAGCTTGTCATTCATATCGTCCACTGCCTGGCAGTCTTCTAAGCACTGAAAATGATTTTATAGCTTGAGCTCAAGTTTTTGGGACTTTGGATTAGAGTACGAGGGGACGGAGCATTGACTTCATTAGACGTGACCTCTCCAACTTAACATTTAAGTTCAGTGTACTTCTCGCCATCCGGTGATTGCTACCAGTTTTCACCCTCGCGATCACTGAGACATCACTAAACAGTTGCCGTCTAGTCCTCATAATGAAGAAATCTCATCTTTTATCGAACGCAGTGTGGTGAGTGTAACCCTTTTTACTGGTAACGAGGCATTCTGTCCTAGTCCTCAATGACGACAACGCATCTACATAGTAATTCTTAAACGAGGATAGATGTAGATGTCGATGGGCTACAGCAACACTTGCCATCAGGCGGACTGTGTGTTCGTTTGTGTGGTCATCATTCTTCTATAAAATAAAAATTATCAATTCGCTAATGTTCACCGCCTGAGCCTCTCCCATTGTAGGAACTATTTGCCTTAGTGGGTAGCTTACGCTTGGTAGGCGAATTGTCGGTCGCCGTGCTAGAAGTCTCCCGCCTTTACCGCTGCTGTCTGTTGCCTGCCATGATATTTTACTTTTAGTGTAGAATGTATTTGAACGTGTATACGATACTTATAACAAAACAACTTTTTATTTTATTATTTATCTTTGTTTTTTCCGGCTAATCTCAGAAATGACTGGACAGATTTGGACTGTTTTTTCACTGGCAGATAGCTGATGTCATAAGCAGAACCGTAGGTTACTTTTATTTTAGAAAAAGGATTAGTGTTCCGCGCATAAACATGAAATCCAATCGTAGTAAATTCAACGCGGACAAAGTCGCGGGGAACAGCCAGTAATTGAATAAAATTGCAAGAACTCGCTTTCCTAATGCTCTAATACTTTTAGTGATTTCCGGCGGTGTAGGTCATTTCAACTTGTCAATCCGAACTCGACTTTTTAGTCTCATAACACTAACACCAAAGCCAATTATATTTATATAGTGTTTATATTGTAGCCTCTGTCTGACAGATGTCGGAAAGTCCTTCTGCAAAACGTTTGATAGGACTGGACAAATTGTAATTACTCTAAGGGACAAACCCACTTACTCCGTAGCGTCTAAACAAATTTATATGAGGAAGGTCCAAGGTATCGTATAAATATCTGTATAAATCGTGAGTTATGATTTTTGATCAATCTGATGTTTTTCTATCGAGTTCAAACAGGAGGAGGTACTCAATTCGACTGTACGTATGTTTTTTTATGTGTGTTACCTTATAACTTTTTCCTAGGTGAACGTCATTATTTTTTTTATTTGAAAGCTGGTGCTTCACATGTGGTCCCACTTGATCAAGGTCTGACCAATAGTTTTTGAGTTATTCTTAATAATTTATATTGAAGTCGGTTGTACAAAATTTTAAATTTTTGATTGTTTTGAAATATTTATAAATATTATTTGGACGATAACCGATGAAGCTTATGTATTTGAGAAATACGTTTTCTATAGGCTAGTACTATGGCACCGCACTAGTGTTTAGTATTCTAGATCAACATTATACAAACTTATCTGTGATTCTAGATCGACTTACATAGCACATTGACCCTTATTGAAGCAAGCTACCCTACAAGGAAAGTGTTTCAAATCGTGTGCACTGTGATAGTGAATTAGATTTTCTAGGTAATGTACCTAGACTGTATACTTGTAAGGTAACAGCCGCGACGAACACGTGATTTTATATTTAGCTACTACGTCACAGGTCGGGATCCAGGGGGTACAACGTGATTTGAGGAAAACATTCCTTATTAGTTTTCTGGATTCATTGTTGTTTAGTTCTTCTCTCTCGCCTCTTACGACGGCCACGGGACACGGGATGATATGGTCAATGCCAATGCATGCTTTTTCATAGGGAAATACGCATACCCGCCCTGCGGGGTCAAGGACGGGTTACGTTACTCGCACCGACTAAAACTCCATGGTCACATTTGCCGCAAATAGTCAAGGCCACAGGAACGCTTTCGGGCACATCCGTGGCCCCACCAGTGCCAACCCATGGCGGTATCTCCTCGGGGAAGACAACTTTCCTCGCCTTTTCTTTTTTTTTCTATTTTTCCTCTTCAGATAAAGTGTAATGTACTAATGTAATACTCCACCTCCGCAATTTCATTTTATACAAATTCGTTTGTATTAAATATATTATGTAGTAGCAAAATCTTAACGATTTTTAACGAAAGAATTATATTTATTACTCTACTTGCTCAGTAAGGTTATTAGATCAATAAGTAGGTCACGTTTTAAAGCTCGTCGAGCGGTCAAGGTGATGGTTGACATAGAAACGGTACTTTTAGTACTAGAAGGCTAAAAATAATCTATACCTAACTAATAACTACTGTAGGTATTCGTCGGTATAGGGAGATAGGTTTTTCAAAATTATATGAAAACTAAATAATAAATAAATCTTTACTAAACATTAAAAAAAAAACTAAATACACAATGTAGGGCTCAGGCCTTCTTTAATTTTTTTTGAAAGTATTTTGGCGCAAGGATTAGTCCATCACGGTGCACTAATGCAAATTGATGAATTTCACATAATGTTCTCTGAATATTCTTAATTTGTCGAACGTTCATTATACCATTTACAGATCAACATGCACCAGGGTGCTTTCAGTAATAGCAATACCAAAGCACTCATAAGCCCATCACTAACAGAAAAATTTGACCGCTGGCATCACTAAAATAGTTAATCATAATTTTTTGTAGTGCTGTTTTCCGACGTGCTATTCGGTGATGAAAAATAGTTGGCTTAAAAAATGTTTAAAATAATCATTATAACATGATAAGGTGACGGATAGTGAGAAAATAGTTAGAACAATGAAGTTGTTAGACGTAGGTTATAATGGTGGTAGAACAGGCAGAATTACGCCAGTTTAAATTCTATGTCTATGGACAGAATTGTTTATTTTCAAAGGTAGGTACCCTGTATATATATATATATATATATATATATATATATATATATATATATATATATATATATATACGTAAGGGTCGATCGGTAGGCAAAGACGTTGTTGTCCATAAATCACATAAATCAATTTGGGATAATTTCAAATAAAAGTAGAAGCCTTATTTACTCGTATTTTCAATAATAATTATTGAAAATACGAGTAAATAAGGCTTCTACTTTTATTTGTTAGTATTCCTTACTCGATGGAATCGACATAGTATAATTTATACTATGGAATCGACCTCTTGATGTTGCAGCTATAAGTATATATTGTTGCAGCGTTGCTACCACATGTAAGTGTTTTAGAAGTACACAACAATAGAAAATAATTTGAGTGTTATTAGAACGCTGTGTCCCTTTGTTTTCGTGGGAATAGTTTGAATGATTTCCGCTTTTCATAATAGTTACTTATGTAGTTAAGTACGATGTAAACAACAAAAGTTTAAGCACTCTCCACTTTTTTAATCTCCATCGAAACTTCTATGCTTCACAGTTTTCCTGGCATGATTTATAAACTCAATGCTGGAAGTTGATTTCTTTCCTTAAAACACAGAGAGGAGTAAATGATTATACGTACTAATGTTATTAAATACCTATGCAAACTTCATTGATTTTTATATTAACAATTAAAAAAATGTTTCACTCGGAAATAATGTTTCTTTTTACTTTTTATAAGCCAATGTCTGACTACAATCCCAACTGGTGAAAGTGGTGATGAAACCCTAGATGGTAAATCACACTGTTTATAATGTGATCCTTACGGTTCAGATTATTATTTATGTACGTATATTGCATCCACGATACAGGAGAAAATTCTACTGTCGGGGTAACGTTTTATTATTTAAAAAAAAAAAACATTTTATCTTATTCACTTATTTGGCTACGTAATTAAGTCTATCTATACGAATAAATAGAATTAAGCGTCTGCTTGTAATGTAAATGCATATTAAATTACATATGGTAGGTACTAATAACAAAAAACAATTTAAAAACTTTTTGTCTGTCCGTCTGTCTGTCTGTTTGTTTATTTCGGCTAATCTCCGAAACGGCTGGACCAATTTTGACGGGACTTTCACTGGCAAATAGCTGACGTTATAAGGAGTAACTTAGGATGGTTTTATTTAAAAAAAAAATAATTAGGATTCCGCTCAAAAAAATTAAAACCTAAGCAATTGTAGTAAATTCCACGTGGCCGAAGTCGCGGGGGACAGCTAGTATACTATAAATCTCATAACCTAAAATAAGAATTTCTTCCAGACTGAATTTCGGTCGCGGCGCCCCGTTTCAACTCAAACTGGCCACCAGCACAGGTCAGGATTATATAGAGATCAGGTGCAGGACTAACGGCTTTACGTGTTTTTGAGGCACGGGGGTGGTGTGGGTCTCTATACACTTTAGACCGTACACAGCAATGCAAGCACTGCAGCTTGATGGCAGGAATAGATAAGAGGGTTTAACACATACCTTGACTGTCTCATAGGCAAAAAAGGAGTCCTACAATCTAGAAACGTTGTTATTGTGGCAGCGCAGTCGTTGCACTACAAGCGAAACGCACCAAAGCCTAAATCACGCAATTGAAGTTCCGAAGTATTCCGATATACAGAACGGAGTGTAACGCGGTCCTCGGGGGGATTCGCGATAGTGATTCAAGTCGAGGTTCGTACCTCCTTCTGAGAGGCCCTTGAATTGCATCGAGCCCCCCCCCCCCCCCCTAGCTCTAGGAGCCTCACTCCGAAAGCAGGGGTCGGGGTGCCTCGGGACTGCAGTTGGCAAAGCGACGTTGCGCGTTGCCTCGCCGCCGACAGAATCGTTGCACTCAATCATCGTTGCTCATAGGTCCTCGCTTACGAGCCTAATTCGATGAAGCTGTCAAGGCCGCAGGGCCAACAGCGTACACTTTCAGAAAAAAAACGATCCTCGGGCTTAGACACTGTGGCTGGCAGTAGATTTTCCCTTTTCAAACCAAGTCATAAACCTCTCGTTCTAAACTTCTAAGGTTATATTTCTAAGGCTTTACAAACCTTAGAGCCGTAAAATAAGAGAATTGAAGGTTAAGCGAAGCGCTATTACAGCGCTTGGCAAGCAAAATAATTGATCAAAGTACGATCGTCAAGGTAAAGTTTAAAAACACTCTTTTTATATGATAGGGTGACAAACGAGCACACAGTCCACCTGATGGTAAGTGGTTGCTGTGGCCCATAGACATCTACATCTATCCTCGTTTGCGAATCAAAATGCAGATACGTTGTCACCCGTGAGGACTAAGATGAAATGCCTCTTTTTCCAGTAAAAAGGGTCTCCGCTTCTCTACACTCACCATACGAAACACAGCAGAGTTATGCTGCTATTTTACGCTGGTATTCTGTGAGAGCGTGGTCCTTCCCCGGTTGACCCATTCGTGCTACAACTATAGTACTAATATAGCTGCAGCATGGCTCTACCACGTATAATACTTTATAACCGAAAAGAAATTAATGATCCAAATTAAGTTTAAATTAAATCCCATTAATCAACACGAAAGTTGAAAGTATAAACAAACGAGTTTCAATCACGAAATGCTGTGTGTATAATCTGTGGATTATAGAGTATAATTTTGTTGGTATATTTTGTATCTGTATCGGCGTGAAGTGAAGCCGGGGTGAGATAGCGCCGAGCGTGTGCCAGGCACCGGTTCGCCCGACTACGACCTCCCTACACCGATAAGTCGGTAACGATGCTTGGGAAATGCGATACATTTGATAACCGTAGCAATTATCGCAAACCTAGATATTACCTTTGTGTCCGCTACGTTGGCGATGTCTATTTCGGGCATATTTTTTTTTAAACGGTACCTTCTGAGTAGGAATTTCTCCTGTGTCATGGGGCAGTTTACGTACATAAATTTTACATATCCAGGTCCGGAGCGTATAGACTATGCAAATACTTTTTCCGTGCGGGATTCGAAACCGCGGCCCTCCACGCTGTAACTCAATGCTAATGCTAAGCTACTGCGCCATGGAGCCGTCCGTTTTTTTGTTAAGTTATATATGTTATGGACCAAGTGATTAATCAGGGCACTATTTATAAATGCCCAGGCAATGTGAATAAAGTAATGACTTAATACCGATTTAAACTTCATTGTTTATCACGTTGTCTGGTCATTATGAATATTGCTGCGTAACTGTTGGGCAATTTAATATAAAAATTTTCATTTAAATCTAGACTGAGCTGAGTATGGAACAGGTTAGTAGAATTTGAGTAAGCGTCAACTTAAAATTATGTCACGGGTTTGAGCATTCATGGAGATATAATGCCATAGTTACCACGCTTGACGAGCGGGTTGGCTCAGGACCGTGCTTTGTGGCATTCCTTGGGGGACGCCTATGCTCAGCAGTGGACTTGTAAAAGGATGTAATGATGATGATGATGATGATAATTTGAGCATTATAATATTTTAATACAACACGCAATGTAGAGCACTATGAAAAGCTTGATAGAGAGATTACGAAGACCGCGTCAGAAGCCATTTAGCTGCTATTATTTTACACTGATAAATGTGAGAACGTCGACGTACAGAATCGTTAATCTGCTACAGAATTTCGCTGCTATCTCGAATCTATTATGACAAACCTTTTCTACAATAAGTCCATCATAGATAAACTGTTATGTCCATATCTGTAGCGAAAATATCTAAGTGTGGTTATTGGCTTGCCTTATGGAGCTTGTATTGCCACTACAAGTACAATTTGTATGTCAATCATAGTAGTACGACGAGTTAATCGTAAAACAAGTAAGTATTCACCAGTTAGTCGTTTGAAGGACAACTTTAATTTTAAAATACAATAATATAAAATTTAAAATTTTGTACAGCCGACTTCAATATAAATTATTAAGAATAACTCAAAAACTATTGGTCCGACCTTGATCAAATTCATATGGAACTACATGTGAAGTACCAGCTTTCAAATAAAAAAGAGTCATCGAAATCGGTTCACCCCGTAAAAATTTATGAGGTAACACACATAAAAAACATTTTTTTTAAAGGATAAGGGTGACAAAGGAGCACACAGTCCACCTGATGGTAAGTGGTTGCTGTGACCCATAGAAATCTACATCTATCTTGTATTATGAATCAAAATGCAGATGCGTTGTCACCCGTGAGGACTAAGATGGAATGCCTCGTTTCCAGTAAAAAGGGTCTCCGGTTCTCTACACTCACCATACGAAACACAGCAGCGTTAAGCTGTTATTTTACGCTGGTATTCTGTGAGAGCGTGGTCCTTCCCCGGTCGAGCCGACCCATTCATGCTACAACCATAATATAGCTGAAGCATGGCTCTACCACGTATACAACACATACAGTCGAATTGAGTACCGTCTTCTTTTTGAAGTAGGCAGAAAAAGATCCCTTTATTTTATATTTTCCTACCAGATTACGTATTATCCTATTGTATAGATTTTTAGATATTATATATCGTAACATAATATAAGCTTACTTAACTGTGTGCGCGACTACTATTAAAAAAGTTGAGGTTACAGGGAAGATTACGGCGGAGACTAGTGTTGACGATTGACGTAATGAGTATTTGGCACGTGAGAATCATTTAGGCTGATCAATAGATACTCGTTATAAAACTAAATTATGAATAATTTAGCCATAAATAACTTTTGTAACGAATATATAAAACATTACTCTGATCATAGAAAGCCTGGCCTTTTGTTCTGGCCTTTCCCTAGGTCGACTCTTACAATAGAGAACGAAGCGAGAAGGGGCGCTGGATTTTGTTACTCTTCTACAAGGTCTATAAAAATAAGTTTTGTAAATTAGTTAATTCCATTTGCATAATTCATCACGATATTAGTATTTACTCTAATAAGACAAGCTAGGCATGAGCAGCTTCATCTTCCAAAGAGTAGGTTATGTGTTGCCTACTACTATCGCCTGTCATAGCAACATAAATGTTGGACTGGCTCCGTGGGACCGACAATATGCAATTACAGTTACCAACCGACGCAATTGAGGTTTTATGTAGTAATGGAAATATTAAATAGCTTCATAAAATAAGGTCTTGGATTTTTCTTTATTACACAAATAAATCTTTAATTAATTTGTTTACAATTTGTTGAATTCTATTACTGAAATAATTAAGTGATCATTGGCGACTATGCGTAGTCAGGAAAATTGTGTGAGGAAACCGAGTCAAAGGTAGAAAAAATATTTCTGAAAACTGTAAATTGTATTGTAATGGATATTTGTCCTTGTGCAATTTATGTTTATAAACAACCTCCACGATACAGGAGAAAATCCGTGTGGGGGTAACGTTCTTTTTAAATAAAAAAAAAAACTAAATAAAAAAGTTTTACGTTAAAATATATCAGCTTGGTGATATATTTTCCTGTACAACTTTTGTTGTTCTATTTTCTGCCGACTTCCAAAAAGGAGACGGTACTCAATTCTAGTGTATGTTTTTTTTATGTGTGTTATCTCATAACTTTGTACTGGGGGAACCGATTTCGATGATTCTTTTTTTATATGAAAGCTGATAGTTCTCGTGTGGTCCCATATGAATTTGATCAAGGTCAGACCAATGGTTATTGAGTTATTCTTAAATAACTTATATTGAAGTCGCTTATATGGCTTATATCGCTGTACAAAATTTTTAATTTTAAATTATGTCGAAATTAATATGTTCAAACCGCTTGTGAGTTTTAAAATTCGATAAAACGTTTAAATACAGGGTGTCCAGTGGTAGATTTCAAAGTTTGTAAAATTATAAAAAAAGAACGACACGTTTTATGCAAAGTATTTTTATTAAAATATAAAGAACATAAAGGCGGATTTTATTTTTTGAAAACAACGTTTCCTAAATGGCGGTCATCGACCCTAACACACTCCTCGAGTCTGGAACGCATGTTTTCGAAAACTCTTTTACAAAGCGACTGGGGCATCTTGCTGATTTCTGCTCGAATGTTTTCTTTCAGCTGTGTCACAGTGGTCGGATTTGTTTTGTAAACGATAGATTTTAAGTATCCCCATAAGAAAAAGTCACACGGACTTAGGTCTGGTGACCTGGGAGGCCACGGTATGGTGCCGTTCCGGGATATGATTTTTTCGGGAAACAACTCTCGCACTGCACTCATGGCCACATTAGCAGTGTGAGCTGTGGCCCCATCTTGCTGGAACCACGTATTCCAGTTACAGCATGGACTATTCTGTAATTCTAGTCTAAAAAAATATCATATCTCTCGGAATTTACTGTTACAGTTTGGCCACGTTCATTTTCGAAGAAATAAGGTCCTATTATGGCAGACGCAGATATTGCACACCATACTGTGACTTTTGGTTTGTGTAAAGGCTCTTCATGCAATTTTCTCGGGTTGGAAATATCCCAATAACGAAAATTTTGTTCATTTACATATCCTCCGATATGGAAATGGGCTTCGTCACTGAAGAATATGTTACCCATCCGAGTAGCAGTTTTAAATCTCAACAACATCGTCTCTGCGTAAGTTTTCCTTAATTCAAAGTCAGATTCGAGTAAATCTTGGACGATTTGGATCTTAAAGGATGGAATTTAAGTTTTTTCGCATTATTACCTGTAAAGTTGATTTACTAATACCCAAAATCGATGAACGTGCACGAAGTGATAAACGAGGATTTTCAATCACAGAAGCCATAACACGTTCGACATTTTCGTCCGTGGCTACCGTTGGTGTTGGTCCTGGTCTGGGTCTATTTATTGTTGATCCCGTTGCTCTAAACCTTGCTACCAAAGACTGCATCAGGTTGATTGATGGTCCATCACGAACTCCACGAATACCGTAGTGATTATTAAATCGACGACGGGTTTCAGACAGCGAAAATCCACTCGAAAAGTACACCTCGACGGCAAAAGCGCGGTGCTCTCCACTCCACGGATCCATGGCTACAAAAAAATCCGCATCGCTTGCACGCAGAGTTGCCGTTTTGTAAATGAAAAATATGCTGGATTTTGGCGGTGGTAATGCTAAAAAAGTGCTAAATCACACTTGAATATGCTAAAAAAAATGCCAGCTACCAAATCTTGTTTAAATGAATAAGAATTGATAATAAACTGCAACTAGGTAGTGTAACTAAAAATGCAGTGCTATTTTTAAGTAAATTTAATCATCAAGATAAATCAAATAATATTTGAAGATCATCAATATCAGCTTCGTCGTGTGCTTTGTGCTTGTGATGTTGAAGGGATATCTTTAAAAGCAATAGTCATAGGCATCACAAGCAACTCTTTAATACCTCTAATCTGTTTTCAAACATGTTCGGGAACTTATAGGAATGACAACATTTAACTGATCTTTTAAAGCCATATCTGATGTGTACGATCGAGTTCAGTGTATGTAGTGTCATACGACTTCTTAATTTTGTTTTTACGAAAAATGTTAAAATATGCAATATGCTAAAGCCAATTTTTTCATGCCAACCGGTTTAAAAATATGCCAAATTTAGCATTAAAAATGCCACATCGGCAACACTGCTTGCACGTCGAATAACCCCCTCCGTGCCCTTCTCTTACGTTGCGTTCGAAAATTAAGTCTGTTCAAAGTTTGAAATCTGCCGCTGGACACCCGTTATATTGCTCAAACAATAAAAAGATATTGAATAGATTGCAATTAAAAGGATTATTTCTTTGCATTGTGTACGATGCAATGACAAAAAATTCGTGGAACAATCGAAGTGGTATCGATTCGTGGGAAATATGAAACGTTTATTTGAACTTTTCACTATCTGTAGAAGAATGGACGAACGCGCTATCTATTGCGCCAAACACAAAAGTCGACTTTCTCCTTTAAAGATATTAAAATATTTATGAGACGTTGGAAAGAATTGAGTGTTTTCAGTATTGCAAGATTTTCTATTGTTTATTTTATGAATGAATATCTAATTGAATTACAATGTTTTACCGTATTTTATACAAGCTGATTTCTGACGTTCTTCCTACTACTTCGTTCTACGAATAACCCTTTTAAAAATAGAATAAACGTAGTTTTTGTATTATTATTTTGAATTTGGACGGATTGGCAAATCATAGATACAGACGTCTGTCACCTTTGACTATTGCTGGACTGGATCTGCTATATTTTACGTTTGGTGTAAACGAGACCACTTAGAGCAATTAATGAGGGCTAATAATTTTTCGCTTACCAGATGTCGCTAGTTGACACTGAGGTGAAGTTTTTTATTACACAATGTTATTTAATTGAGAAGTTAGTTTACCAGTTTTTAGAGTATTATATTAATACATAAAACAATGCCTCAGTGGTTTGCTCTTTAATTTTTTGCACATATTTAACTCTTTTTTTAATTTATCTACTTTTATAAGTATATGTGGTTTGGTTTATTTATTTTTAATCTAATAAATATAACTAAAAGTACAGAAAGAAATATTAATCTTTACATTTTTCAAAAAAATTACTCTTTCCTATGAAATCTGTCAAATATTACACCTCATTTTTAAGTGACGCCGCCCTGGTGGCAGAAAAAGTCGTGGAGGCCCCCATTAAATAACTGAGATTCTTAATGTCGTCATGTATCGGTAGCCATTTTTTGATACATATTTCATGTAGTATCCTACGCCGCTACCAAACACAAGTTAACCTAACAAATGCTTGTTCGATTTTTAAAAATTTATTTTAAAGTATCGGAGTAGAAAATATCATCTATAAAAATATTCACATATTGTTTTACTGATTTCCTTCCCGCTAACTGGTTAAATTATATGTTTCCGTGTACCTATACATAATAGTACGGCTCCGCAAAACTTCCACAATAAAATTGCTATCCGATTGTATCTTTCCTTTTGTTCTATAATCTGAGTGGGGAATACATCGAATCGGTAAGTGGATATTATGCTAAAGCACCATGAATTGCAAACCTCAATTAATGACAGTAAAATTTACTGGGTGATAGGACTCCTTTCTGCCTGGCCGTCTGGGTAAGTACCACCCTCGTAACTAATTATGCCGCCAAATGGCAGTGCTTGCACTGCTGTGTTCCAGTCAAGGGCAGTATAATTACAGGCTGTAATTCATTAGAATAGAATAGAATAATTATTATTCAATATACATTACATGTGTAATTCTTATTGAAAGTCATTTTTTACTTTACCACTGTTCCGAAAAAAAAACCCTCTGTCCTGGGAGGAACCAGCAAGAAACCCAGCGGGACTTTTTTTTTTAATTTTTCCTTTTCACTCCATCCTAGTCCTTCAGAGGTGACAACTGAAAGTGATTTTAAATTATTTGACCTAAATTAGCAGAGGGAATGTCGTATAGGTGCGAGACTGCCTTGTCCTCTATCAAAGATTTCAAATTAGAGGACAAGATAAATTTTTGGTTATTTAAATATTGGCTATTTAAATAGAGAACGTCTGGAAACCTTTGTCAGGGCCGTGTTCTTGTGTGTGAGTGGACTTGTGTGGATGTACAGATGACGTATACTTGAAAAAGCCTATTCCATTCACCTGTGGACTATGTAATAATGTTGCTGTAGCCGGTGTTTGAATACAGGTAGTGCAGTCAGTAAAGAAAGCATTACACGTAACATGCAAGAATAATAGAATTAGTGACACAGATATTTTAGCCTGCACGGGAGAATACAGAGAGTTCTGTCGCGTGCGTTGGAGCGCATCCGAATTATTGTGCTCATTTGTTGAGCGTTGTTCGCACATCACTACAGTTCTTTCCTTATATGACAAAGTTGCATTCCGTAGCACATTAAATTACGTTTCATTCGAGTTTCATAAAATGTCGCGATTTCACTGACATAATTATATTAAACTCTAATTCAACAAAAGATAACGAAGAGGTAAAGTTTATTCGTACTTCGTATTTCGAATTCCAAATATGAAGAATATATATTAATTATTACAAATTGCCTTTTAATCATTCTCCTTTACGTCACGTAGTTAAGTGATTGGTGTTAATTAACCTACATAAAGTTAAAGAAACATTTTAGTTTATAAAACAATGTACTATATTATGTATATTTTGAAAGATTTTTTGTGTAATATATTCCGTAAGGAGTCGATGAATGGAATCGAAGTCAGTTGCAGGAGTCGATGGACTGCAGGTTCGTTTGTCACGTCAGTTTAAAAAAAAGCGGCCAAGCGCGAGTCAGACTCCCCATGAAGGGTTCCGTAGCAGCAAGTAACATAATTTACGATTTATGACGTATTAAAAATAACTACTTACTAGATCTCGTTCAAACCAATTTTCGGTAGAAGTTTACATGGTAATGTACATCATATATTTTTTTAGTTTTGTCTTTGTCTTATTTTAGAAGTTACATGGGGGGGGGGGGGGGGGGGGGCACACATTTTACCAATTTGGAAGTGTCTCTTGCGTAAACTATTCAGTTTAGAAAAAAATGATATTAGAAACTTCAATATCATTTTTGAAGACCTATCCATAGATACCCCACACGTATGGGTGCGATGAAAAAAAAAATTTATGTTTCAGTTCTAAGTATGGGGAATCCCCAAAATTTATTGTTTTTTTTCGGTTCACAGAATACATCTACTTACCAAGTTTCAACAGCATAGTTCTTATAGTTTCGGAAAAAAATGGCCGTGACATACGGACGGACAGACAGACAGACATGACGAATCTATAAGGGTTCCGTTTTTTGCCATTTGGCTACGGAACCCTAAAAAGAGTGGCTTTGATAATTCGCTCAAATTTATAAAGTCCGTTCATGTCCAAGTCATTTGACTTAGTATGTTAATACTGTTACAATTTGTTGTCTACTCAATATGTTCCAATTTAAATTTTAAACCAAAGGGTAAATGGTATATTTTGACATGGTAGAGTCATACCATGCTTAAAACTATCTAAGTATAATATACCTATATTTAGTTTATTTTAAAACGTCTTTATATACCACATTTTTTATTCCATTTTCGGCGGCTTTAATATAAGTTGATTCTCCGCATTTCCTGACCTTGAGAGACCAACGTATAATATTGTCTGTGAGTAAAACTATCTGCCCTTAAGTCAAGTCCAATATATTTGTATGTTTGGCCTCGGGATTCGTTGATGGTGATTGAATTTTTATTCGATACTGTAATCGCTTAAATTGGAAAGGTAAATCTGTAGGGATCATAAATTGAATGCGGGGAATATGAGCCAACTGTCCTGCGATATCTTGTAGAAGTTTGCCCAGCGGACCGTTTTTTCGTAAGAAACATACATTCTTTCTGGAGGGAGATACTCAAAGGCAGCTTACATGTGGAATGGGCAGTTTTTTCACCACTAAGTAGAGTCGCGGCTCTACCGGAAGAAGCCACCGCAAGGGCCAGATTTCCTGTTTAGGCCAGTATTAAATTTATTAGGTAAGTTTTTCTAGTTCAACTGGATGCATCGATAAAAATAATTTGCGATCTTTGTTTTCAATGCTATTTATTATGGCGTCGTAAGCGTACTGATCAGGTACTAAATTTGTAATGTGATAACAAACGTACTCATTCAATTCGTTACAATCATGTACTAATGTTATTCTTACTTAATGAACCTCCGGAATAATTTCTAATAGTAAAAAAAGTTTGTTACCGAGTAATGTTCTTTTATTTAAATAATTTTGAGAATAATTTCTAACAGTATAACAAAATTCAAACTGGTACAAATAGTGTCAACGTAATCCAAAATGACTTATTCCGTTTAACTATAAGGCAAGTCAAGGCTAAGAAATAGTTTTGCGTTTGCGTTAGATCAGGAAATACATGACGGACGTATTAGATAGACTAAGACCTTGGAGAAGCGAAAAGCAGCCCTATAATGCGCCCCGCCTTTTTTTTAAAGAAATATTAAAATAGTAAAGTATTTTCAAAAGTATAAACGTATTTTACATTTACAACGATCTGAACTCCGAGAGCCTATTTCTATTCTCTTTATAGAAGTAAATAACAAACGAGCATACAATTTACCTGATCGTAAGTGAGTGCTGTGGCTCATAGGCACGTACATTTATTCTCGATATTATATAAGAATAAAAATTCAGATGCGTTTTGTCATCCTTGAGTACCATGATGAATTGTTTCGTTACCTGTAATAAGAGTCAACTCTTTACTCTCACTATACGAAGCACGGCGTTTTTAGGCTACTATTTTACGCTTGTATTCTGGGGAAATGTAGTCCTTCCTCGATCGATCCGACCCGTTCGTGCTGCCGCCATAATTCAGCTGAAGCGTGGCTCTACCACCTTAAATTGCTTGTAAATAATCGATGTTGTAAATGTGATTTCGATCAAATAATAGCTTTAGAATCGAGTATAATAAGAACTACAGGAACTTTTGTAAGACATAAACCTAATTATTTTTTAGGTTTATAAACATTTTACCTCATTCCTGTAAGTATCACCCGCCACAAAAAAGTTTCGATTAATTTAAATTGGTTCTAACGAAATAATACTGTATAACTAATATAAAAGGCGGAAAGATTTATATGATTCAAAGGAAAACCAAAAAGGATGAAAGATTCTCGGCTGACAGCCTTTTATTGTTATGCGAAGTGTAGGGCGGCCTCCCACTAGATTAAGCGATGACCTGGCAAGGCATCGATGTATATAGGTGTAGAAGTCAGGACCGTTCTTTGTGGCATTTCTTGGGGTAGACCTGTGTTCTGCAGTAAACTTCGATGGACTGTAATGATGATGAACTAATACGAAATAATTTTTACACATAGGTACCATAACATAATTTTTAACGAACGTCCTAATTAGATGTTAATTTATGTTTTACGCTAATGACATACGAGATACGAGTAGGTATGAATCCTCTAAAGTTAAAGCTCACTCACACACAGTCATCTAGTTTTTGTTATATAAAAATATGATTTAAGTAAATAAAAATCAATGGCTCTTGGAGTTTCTTTTATTAGTATTGAAGAAGTAGGTTCATCATTCTGTTCATTAGGTCTAAGTGATGCTGCGGCACTTAACTTAATGCTAGTAGATCTGTACAATGGTGAAAGGAACGCCGTTATTAGAATAATTAAAACTTTAATAAGTTATGTCTTATGATGAATACTCAATAATTTAAAATGCAGAAATTTTTGATTAGTCATAACATAATGTGTGTGTATCATTCTCCCTTTATATAACAGAAGAGTCGTCAAAGAAACATTAATTTAAAAAATTGCCATGATTGAAATTGGATTAAATCTGTATAATAATAAGGTCTTTTAATAGCAACTAAGCTAGGATTTATATCTTAATTATTATTTTTTGAGGTGTATTTAGTCGATATTTTATATCACAAGTATAAACTCAAGTTCATTCCCTAATATTTTAGGCACAGGAGAAAACATTATTTTCTCATTCGTTTCTCTAACAGACATAACTCTATTATTATGTCTGTAGTTGCTCTTTCCAGTGATTCTAATAATTCAGACGTTTTTAATACTTGCTGCTTACCTTATTATACTTATTACAGAGTATAGTTATTCCACTCTATGGTCAGTATAGTTATTCTACTCTATGTTTAGGGCAAAACATCAAAGTAATTATAAGCTTATTATTTATGATATTACTCTAATCTAGACATGGACCGAGTAGTGATTCGCCGAGTACTCGACCACCGGCACTCGGCCTAGATTGGGCCGAGTAGTCTGCCGAATACTCTGCTTTACAAAAAACGCGGTAGCGGACGGCGTACGATTATTTCCCTTACAGAGAGTTAGAGATGAAACGATACGAGTAAATACAAATAGTTACTCGATACTTTTATTTCGATACCAAGTACTTTGGGTATCGATACTTTAAAACTCAGTACCAAGTAGTATCGAAAGAAAAGTACTTGTATCGGTACTCGATCAGTCACACACCCACGAATACTGTTGATAAGTGATTACTGATTACTTGTCAAATGAGACAACATGCGTTCATGTTCGAGAGTTTGTTTTCGTTATCTGGCGCGAAAATGACTGCTTATAGAAATCGTTTTATCGGAAAACATCTAGAAAAATTATTGATCTTCCTCTCTTAAATTTTAAATATTAGTGATAATAATTTCTATTATAGACTCATATGTACGTTCTAAATATTTCTGCTGCTTCTCATGTTCCTGATGTTTTAATGTGTCTAATATAATAATAATGATAAAAAGTGGCTTTTCTGCCGACTTCCAAAAAGGAGACGGTACTCAATTCGAGTGTATGTTTTTTTTTATGTGTGTTACCTCATAACTTTGTACTGGGCGAACCGATTTCGATGATTTTTTTTTATATGAAAGCTGATAGTTCTCGTGTAGTCCCATATGAATTTGATCAAGGTCAGACCAATGGTTATTGAGTTATTCTTAAATAACCTATATTGAAGTCGCTTATATTGAAGTCGGCTGTACAACATTTTTAATTTTAAATTATTGTCTTTATTTTTCTCTGGAATATAATTAAGTCCGAGTACTCGGTACTCGGCTGTTAACACTCGGTGCTCAGCCGAACCCTAAAAAAAGGCCGATCCGCCGAGTACCGAATCCAAACCGAGTATTCGTCCCATGTCTATTCTCATCTCTAAGTGTGATACCATAGTATAAAGACAGGGAAATACGTTATCTTCAAACAAACGCACTGCGCGCGGCTTGTATGTGTGCGCCATAGTATCTATGGCCGCCGCACGCACACTTAAACACAATCTCGGAATGTTTCTCCCTACGCCAGTCTGGGCTAACACCGCACGAGGTTCGCGCGTTACGGCTTTTTTACATACATTTACATATTTTTGTTGTATTAGTTGTCTATCAGACAGAGGAATAATAGTAACTAAGTACCTACTTACGGTTATAAAATCGTAATTAATTATATTTGCAAAAGTTATTTATAAGGATGCGGATATATTACACATTAAAGTTTAATAACAAGTCGTTTCGTAATAGTCGAAACCGAAGAAAGTATTTTTCTGTAGCTAATTTGTAATTTTGTAATAAATGTGTGATTCAATATATATATGCTTGTATTAATTAAAAATAAAAATTAATATGGTCCTTTATGTGTGCAAATACTGTATTATGCCTATTAAAAATAAAAAATAACTAGAATATACTAAGTAAATAATTTAAACACGAGCTCACACACCGCCCCGCCGGTTTATTTTATCCCTTTTTTTATAAATAATACTGCTCTGAATCTTAATACATTTCTGTATTTGTTAGGAAAACCATTGTTGAACTTTATCGACTAATGATCACTGAATTAGTTATACAGAGATGTATTATTTTTGGCAAGGGCCGGGCTTTAAACTAATGATTTGGTGACAATGACAACCCTGAGACAGTAGGCAATTATATCGCGGATTGGGCCGGAGTCAGCCTACTTCCCTGTCTTTATACTATGGTGATACTGAGTCAGAGTTTCCTGTACGGAGTACTTTTTAAAAACCGCTGGTACGTTTGAACCCTTTTCCAATAATCCTTCCTTCACCTAAACTGTGGAGAAATTAAAGACAGTATTTAACAGTAATTTTCTTGAGCATTTTTAAGAAAATTACTGTTAAATATTGTAAGTTTGAGTAATACTTGCACAGTTTGTAGTGTTTTAATGAATAATATTATTTTTTTTATATAATGAAAACTTCTAATATTGATTATTGATATTGATTTAAAAATACTATTGAGTATATTTTAAAGATTGCAAAATAGACACATAATATTACTTTCTTAAAACATGTAAAATACTTTTTGTAATCCACTCATAGCAACATCGAGGTGTACAAACGTTACTCACGGGTGAAACGACCTAGAGCCCAAAATTCAGAATAGCGGCAATCTGAACACTAAGACACGCGGTTGCGATAATTATTTTATGTATTTCATATAACAAGAGTAGAATAATCATATCAATTACAAGTATCATTCTGAGGATACATAAAATATCAAGCAGATTGTAAAATAGTCAACTTACCTGATCAAGCGCAGCGTCGTTACAGTGATTGCAGTGTCAGGGGCACACGAAACACTTACATTATGTGGTATATGATACGCATGTAACTTTAAACCTTTAGTCCATTTCAGATAGAGATCGTAAAATGTTCTTTAGAACGTTCTTATTAAAGTTTGTCTGCCTAATTTTCATACTTTCGAATATGAATGGACGAAGAAACAAGAAAGTTAGAAAGCCAGTTGAATGATTCACCTGATTCACCGGGATCATTTTCGGTTTTTTGTTCTTTTTATATGTACAATGGGATTCGCCCATTTATTCGATGATAAAGATTTAAATGAGGAAAATTATATTGTTTTAAAGTGATATCTTTTTTTTTAACCTACGTTTTTTAAAAAGAAGACATAAATCTGCGACATGCTTGTGAAGGGGTGTTGCTTGATAAGCTTCAAATAACGCCCTTTTTTAGTTTATCACAGAACATGCTTAAGTTACCGATTGGTACTATGTTCTATTATATTATATGGAATGTTATTTTTTATATAGGATAGGGTGACAAACGAGCACACAGTCCACCTGATGGTAAGTGGTTGCTGTGGCCCATAGACATCTACATCTGTCCCCGTTTGTGAATAAAAATGCAGATGCGTTGTCACCCGTGAGGACTAAGATGGAATACCTCTTTTCCAGTAAAAAGGGTCTCTGGTTCTCTACACACACCATACGAAACACAGCAGTATTAAGCTGCTATTTTACGCTGTTCTGTGAGAGCGTCGTCCTTCCCCGATCGGGCCGACCCATTCGTGCTACAACTATACTACTAATATAGCTGCAACATGGCTCTACCACGTATAGAAATTTTGTTTTTAAGATATTTATATAATAAAAACAAATAAAAATAACAAAAAAGAGACAAAAAATCTGCAACATGCTTGTGAAGGGGTGTTGCTTGATAAGCTTCAAATTTTAACGTCCTGTTTTAGTTTATCACAAAACATGCTTAAGTTACCGATTGGTACTATGTTCTATTATATTATTTTGAATATTATTATATAAATATTTTAAAAAATAACAAAAATGACAGTGACTGCCGTGTTGCTTTCAATCAGAGGAACCTTATATTAACGGTGATAGAGAATAAATTTGACAAATGAATTTTGGTACGCTAATGTATGTGATTCAACTCGGCTGGGCAGCGTTCGGGAAGCTACGACACATCTTCTCGTCAGACATACCTCAAAACCTTAAAACAAAACTGTACAACCAGTGCGTGTTGCCAGTGATGACTTACGGAACTGAGACGTGGTCCTTCACTGCTGGCGGTATGAGGAAGCTCAAGGTCGCTTAGCGAGCTATGGAGAGGGCTATGCTCGGAGTTTCTCTGCGTGATAAACTTAGGAATGAGTATATACGCAGTAGAACCAGAGTAACCGACATAGCCCAACGGATTAGTAAGCTGAAGTGGCAGTGGGCCGGCCATATAGTTCGAAGAACCGACAACCGATGGGGAAGAAAGGTTCTTGAGTGGCAGCCTCGTACCGGTAGGCGAAGTGTAGGGCGTCCCCCCACGAAATGGAGTGACGACCTGGTAAGACATGCAGGAAGTCGATGGATGCAGGTGGCTCAGGACCGTGCTTTGTGGCATTCCTTGGGGGAGGCCTATGTTCAGCAGTGGACTTGTGAAGGGCTGTAATGATGATGATGATGATGAATGCCTTCTCGAAATAGTGAATATACACTTTGCGTCAAAGAAATAAAAATATACATTTAAATATTTCATATCTGAAGCTATAGTAGCTCTTAATGGTTAAGGCCGTACCATATCCGTAGTGTGAAACTGCCTGGGAAAAAAGCCGTGGTTCTAAATCCGCTATTCGACTACTGCCGTGAACCACACCTAGAGCTTGAAGTGGTTTACTTCCGTTATTTTAGTCGAAAGTATTGGTGACGTGTACGTCATCGCTAGTACTCGTATTTTTTTTAAAAGACGCCCACTAACTTCTGGGACGAAGTTTATAGGCATCGTTAATATAATGAAATGTATATAGTGCTTATAAAATTTTTAATGCACCATTATAGCCGAAAAAAGAGAATGTTGTCAATTTTAGTGTACGTTTTTGTATGTGTTACAAAATATCTTTGGCAACGGAGAACTGATTTAATGATTTTTTTTTTATTGAACTGTAATACTAGTTAGTGTAATATTTTATTTTAATATTGTAATAGGAGGTTCCATAAAAATTTGGTGAAAAAAGAGTGAAGTTTTCAAAGTTTTATTATAAGTATTTAAACGACATTTTAGTTGTATAATTGAGCTTGTTATATTCTTTAGTTCACTCTAAAGTGTCATAAAATTTTCGTTTTAAAACAAAATTAAAATCTGTCATCAGAGAACTAATAACGGCTTTTACTTGTTGTTGTTTTTTTTTCTGCCTAAGTATATATTATATTATTATTTTTAATCCACGTTATGTTTTAAGTGAATCGAGTTTAAGTTAATTTCAAAGCAGAAGGTGGACTCAAATCCAATCCCTACACTGATTTATGGACCTACTCAACGTGGAAGGAAAACTTCTTGAGAACACAGTAGATATTTTTTTCCAAAATTTATTCAAAATACCAGATAGTACTAGATTTAACTTTTACTGCGAAAGATCCATTTAAGTTAACCTTTTCTGCCTAAGGGTTCATTTAGGTAGGTCTATGCCTGCTTGGCAGCGTACACTGTGTTTTGAGGCGTTCCATCTTAGTCCCCACGGCAGACAATGCATCTGCATTTTGATTCCCAAACGACGATAGATGTAGATAGACCACAGCCACCACTTACCATCAGGTGGCCTGTGAACCTTATTCTATAAAAAAAGAAGCACAGTATAGTTGTTACAGGCTATGAGGCATTCCATTTTAGTCCTCAGGTGACATAAATTTGTAGCCTGCTTCGTTTGAAGTTGGTTGTAGGCGCCAATTCGCTATAGTAGACCTTTATCATCAGATAGACTGTGCGTATGCCACATCACTTTTTTATTAAAAAAAGCCTTCTAATTGCAATTGCAAGCAGTAGTGGCGGATCTTTCCTGTTCTATAACTCCTATGCCTAAATAATCAAACGCTACTCAATTTTAAGATGCCGACGCTGATAAGTATCCTGCTGCCTATATTACTTTAAAGGCCTGTTTTCACTTTGATTAGTGATTAGTGCAGGTGATTAGTGCAGGTGCTTAGTGTTTAGGAGTAAACACGTGTGGACAGCGATTGATTAGCGCAAGTTATTAATAACCTGTGTAGTAAAGGATTAGAAGCGTGTTCTATTTTTTTGCGAGTGGACTGCGAGTGCCACGCCCCGCGCGCCCTTCCTTTCCCCTCACTCGCAGCATGCCTGCCACTAAACACGTTTGGACAGCAGTGCTAACTGCTAAGGATTTAGCGTTTAGCGTCGGACGCTCGCTTCTGTTAAAAAAATCTCCATACTTCCTAGTCGACTGCTAACAACTGAATTTAATAAAAACAGCCACTAAACAGAATTGGACACTACTTACACTACACACCTGCACTAATCAACCGCAATTACTAATCACCTGCACTCGCACTAATCAAAGTGAAAACAGGCCTTAAGTCAAAGTAACTGTTACAACACGAGACATAACGACATCTTAAAATTGAGTCGCGTTTGAATATTTGGCCGTTAAACAAGTAAAATTAGTATGATTTCGAGAAATAGATGGCTTTCTACAAAATTTGGAATTACTTTGTAATACCTGCACCACATTTAATTTAGTAAACATATTGTTTTTTTTCTGCAATTTATATTAGGGACGTAGTATAGGTGTACTTTTTATTTTATAGGAGACGGGGCAAACGAGCATGCGGCTCACCTGATGGTAAGTGACTACCGCCGCCCATGAACAACCGCAACACCTGGGAGGGAATTGCAGATGCGTTGCCGGCCTTTTAAAAAGGTGTAGGCTCTTTTCTTGAAGGTCCCTAAGTCGTATCGGTCCGGAAAAATCGCTGATGGTAATCGATTTCACAAGGAAGTCGTGCAAGGAAGAAAATATCTTCTAAATCGCACAGTGGTGGACCGCCAATCATCCAGATGGTGTGGATGGTATCTATCGGGAGTTCTGCCGCGATGTGCGTTCGTGAAATTTGGCGGCTGGGATTAATCCGAACAATTCCTCAGAGCACTCCCCGTGGTAGATGCGAAAGAAAATGCAAAGGGATGTAACATCTCTTCGCAGTGCCAATGAATCGAGCTGATCGGAAAGGGCTCGGTCGTCGATGATTCGAGCCGCTCTGCGCTGGATGCGGTCAAGTGGAAGGAGCTGGCAGTGCGGAGCCCCTGTCCAGAGATGGGAACAGTATTCCATGTGAGGCCGAACCTGCGCCTTGTAAAGTTGCAGGCGGTGTGCCGGCATGAAATACTGTCCCGCTCTACTGAGCACGCCGCTTTTTAGAGGCTAATTTGGCTTTCTCTTCCAAGTGACCTCGAAACTGCAAGTCACTCGAATGTCGACTCCGAGGATTCCAATACTGGCTGAGGCAAGAAAGGAAGTGCCTTGAAACTGAGGAGATACGACAAAGGGGTTCTTTTTAGTGGTAAACGCGCAAACTTGTGTCTTCTGAGGATTAAACTGGACTAGATTTAGTCGCCCCTAATCCGTGACTTTGTTCAGTAAAGACTCGACTTCAGACATAAGTTTGTTCCGGTACTCGGCGACGTTTTCCCGAGAAATATTGGCACGGCCGGTGTATAGAACATCACCAGTGCTGTCATCCGCATAGCAATGAATGTTACCAGTTAGCAACATATCATTGACATGCAGAAGAAACAGCGTTGGCGATAGCACACAGCCTTGTGGAACACCAGCGTTAATAGGCTTGTAGTCGGAGCATGCTCCGTCTACAACGACCTTGATGCTTCGATCTGCAAGAAAGCTGGTGATCCAAATGCACAATTTGTCGGGAAGCCCATAGGAAGGGAGCTTCGAAAGAAGTGCTTTGTGCCAAACCCGATCGAAGGCCTTTGCAATGTCCAAACTAACGGCCAATGCCTCCCCCTTGGACTCTACTGCCTCCGCCCATCTATGGGTCAGGTAGACCAGAAGATCACCAGCTAATTGACCCCGACGAAAACCGTATTGGCGGCAGTAATCAGCAGGTGATCCTCTAGGTACCGCATGAGTTGGCAGTTAATAATAGATTCCATTATTTTGGAAATCAAGGAGGTGATGGCGATAGGCCTATAGTTGGACGGGTCTGAACGCTCGCCATTTTTAGGGATCGGGTGGATAAAAGCTGTCTACCATGAATTCGGGACTATGCCTTGGGAGTAGGAGTACCGGACAAGACGCGTTAGGACCGGTGCCAACTCCGGAGCACACGTCCTCAGCACGATTGGGAGGATTCCGTCAGGCCCACTCGACTTCTGGATGTCCAGGGAGAGGAGTGCTTTGCGAACCGAGCACTGTGGGAACAGCACATCCGGCATGGAGCACTCACACCTCGGGATGGTCGGCGGTGTTTTCCCCCCGAAATCAAGAGTAGAGTTGGACGCAAAAAGGGAGCCTAAAAGGTCGGCTTTGCCTTTAGCGGCTTAGGTCAGTGAGTCGTCCTCCCTTTGCAGAGATGGTAGTGATGGCTTACAGAAATTCCCTTGGACAGTCTTGGTGAGGGACCAGAATGCATAGGTTCCCGAAGGAAGGCGAACTAGTTTCTCGCCAATTCTGCCTATGTGCTCTTACTTTACCTTGGCAATAACACTTTTGAAGGACCTGGAGGCGAAGTTATACTTCTTTTTAAGTGTGCTGGTGTTTACATCCCGAGTCGCCGAAGCCGCAGCCCAGGCTTGATAACACTCCTGCTTACTGCGTAATGCAATCTTACAGGAGCGACCAAACCAAGGCTGAGATCTGCCCCCGATGGGTACCACAGATGATGGAATAAATAGTTCTATTCCCTGTAGCACCACATCAGTGACAGAGTCAGCAACAGCGCTGGGATCATTCGCGCGAGAAGCAAACCCGCCCCCATGGGTAGGATGCAAAGAAAGACCGCATTACGTCCCAATCTGCCGATCTGTAATGCCAAACACGGCGGCAACCTGCTGAACGCAACCGCGAGGGGAGCGAGCACCACACTCCGGATCAGACAATGGTCCGAAGAGCCGAGAGGGGCATCGACGGAAACCTGATATCCGTCCGGATAAGAGGTCAGCAGAAGGTCCAACAGGGAAGGTGTATGATCCTCCACATCTGGAATCCGCGTAGGTCATATAACCAGTTGTGTCAGACCATATGCCAAGGCAAAGTCATAAAGAGATCTCCCTGCATGATCGGTTAAACGTGAACCGAGGCATTCGGCGTGGTGGGCATTAAAATCGCCAAGGAAAACGATCTCTGCAGATGGGACCTGTTGTAGCAAGGAATCTGTAGCCATTTGGACGTGGTCGATGAGTCGGTCTGTTTCCGCATTACCGCTATGGGACCTATAGAGGCACCCGTAGACGCGCGGATGGTCGTCGCTGTCTACGCGTAGCTATGATGAACAGGTCTGAACCTTCAAGACCAGATCTTCGAGATCAGATGTCCTCTCTAACATACACGCAAACTCCAGCCCGAGGCATAAAGGAGTGCTCCAATTTGTATCCCGGATAGGAGAGATACGAAGTATCAGCCGGAGAGGACACCTGCGTCTCGGTCAGAAAGAGCAAGGCCGGCTTCGCCGTCTCGAGATGGTAGTGGACGGCGTTTACGTTCGAGTGAAGTCTCCTGATGTTGCAGAAATTCACGGATAGCGTGGCAGGGGTTGCCTTGGTATTGTTGATCAGTTTGCCCCGAGCAGTTATGTTTTTGAGCGGAATTTTGCCCACACAATACGCGGGGTAGCCTGAGCAGCCACGCTCAGGAGTGGAATAACATGGTCGTGGATGCTCAGCGAGGGATTCTCCAGGGGTACTGGTACCCTCCTGGGGTAGTCTTTCGTGTAATTCCGCTACCATGTTGATGGGGGGGGGGGGGTTGGGCCCCCGGCCATTTGCACTCACCAGAAGAGACGCAGAAGCAGAGCTTCTACTTCACGCCGGTATTCTGTGAAGTCGTGGTACGAACCCGGCTCGCGCCGGCCCATACGTACAACAGCAAAAACTGCCGCATGGCTCTACCACTCTGCACGTGTACATGTGCAACTTAATCGTAATGTAGGTAATACCTTAAAGATTCTACCTTGATATCTCAGTTTAAAATATACTTAGACAAAAATGACGTGTCGATGAATTCTCTAATGGCACTGCCGCTTAATTGGAGATTGTTTTAATAAAAGTAAAGGTGAGAAACTATTACACTGTCCAATTTAAGGCACGTAAAAGCTGTTACCGCGTAGTGGCGGTGGAAGAACATCCACTACCCCATATCGTCCCGTGGATGTCGTAAGAGGCGACAGAGGGAAACATATCAGGAGATGGACAGCAGCGCCTTCCTAATAACGACTAAAAATAAAAAAAACTGTGGTTGCCAACCCGCTTGCCAAGCGTGACCACTATGGTTCAGCAGTGAACTTCAATAGGCTGTAACGGTAACGGAAAGCTGTGGGCCATAGATATCTACACTTATCTTCGATTTAAATGGACGCAGATTCGTTATTATCTCTGAAGTCTGAAGTCTCCGATTCTCGTCATCCACCATTATAAGACAGAGCAGCATTATGCTGCATTTCACGCTTGTTTTCGGTCCCAATCAAGATGGCCAATTCATGCTGCAGCCATTACACGAAGTTCTATAAGTAAATAATTTGTATAAAAATAAAAATGTGTTATCTATATACATATACAAATAAATAAAATTGAAGTGTCTGTTTGTAATATCAAAATAACAGCTTTTTACTAAATGCATATGAAAGTATATACGATACTTATAACAAAAAACAATTTTTAAAATTTTTGTCTCTCTGTCTGTCTGTCTGTTTGTTCCGGCTAATATCCGAAACGGCTGGACCAATTTTGATGGGAATTTCACTGGCAGATATCTGATGTTATAAGGAGTAACTTAGGGTACTTTTATTTTAAATAAAGAATTAGGGTTCCGCGCAAAAAATTAAAACCCATGAAATCATAGTAAATTCCACACGGGCGAAGTCGCGAGGGGCAGCTAGTATAAGAATATAAACATGAAAATGATAACTCTTGACTTCTCTAGATTAAAGTAACGGCGAATAATTTTGAACCTACTCAACTATACAAATAAATAAAAATGAAGTGTCTGTTTGTAATGTAAAATAAAAAAATTTAAAGCCTTTAATTACACGCGGGCGAAGTCGTGGGGAACAGCTAGTCTAAATAAAAATTAGTTATATAAAAATGCTGACCTTGAAATTTGTTAAAATATTTAAGGTATAGACAAGTTCAAACGTTACGAGTGCAATCGGACACCGCTTAACAAAGAAGCCTTATTTTATCTAATTATCACAATCTGTTGTCTGAGCCTCCTTAATGAAGGTGAATGAAATTAACACTATCTGTCACCTAAATCGGATTTTTTTATGGTACATTAAGTGTTGTAAGAATATCCACTAGCCCATGTCGTTCATCCCGTGGGTATAGTAAGAAGCGACAGAGGGAACAGACCAGGAGATGGACAGCACAGTCTAGGAAGACTATCAGGAAATAACAACGAAAATTAAAATCGCCTGCCAAGTGTGGTAAGTATGACCAATATTCCCTTAATACGAAAATTTATGGGGAGGCCTATGTTTAGCAGTGAACTTTGAAAGGGTCAAATAAGTGAATCCATCAGCTCATATCGTCCCGTGGTCTAGGTGGCGTCACTGGCAACCGTGGGGAATGGCATTAAGATCTAATGGCTTCGGATAAATGGCGTCACAACTTTTTTGGAAGGAGGCCGAGTTTACTAGTGGACTTGTGTGATGAAGTATTAGAAAAAGACGGATATTAAAATTTCGAAAAATGAAATAAAAGACATGGTTTTTTTAAAGAGTTGAGAGAGCCGAAAGAGAGAGAGTCGAGAGAGAGAGCCGAGAGAGAGCGAGAGAGAAATAGAGTTAAGGGTCGGGGCCTTGGCTAACGATGGATTATGATACGTACAGTAATAATTTATAATTTTATAAATTAAAAATTTTGTACAGCCGACTTCAATATAAGCAACTTCAATATAGGTTATTTAAGAATAACTCAATAACCATTGTTCTGACCTTGATCAAATTCATATGGGACCACACGAGAACTATCAGCTTTCATATAAAAAAAGAATCATCGAAATCGGTTCGACCAGTACAAAGTTATGAGGTAACACACATAAAAAAAGAAAAAAACATGCAGTCGAATTGAGTACCGTGTCCTTTTTGGAACTCGGGAGAAAATTAAAAAAATTGTACTGCCGACTTCAACATAAGTTATTAAGAATAACTCAAAAACTATTGGTCTGACCTTGATCAAATTCATATGGGACCACACGAGAAGTACCAGCTTTCAAATAAAAAAGAATCATCGAAATCGGTTCACCCAGTAAAGAGTTATGAGGTAATACACATAAAAACATACAGTCGAATTGAGTACCGTCTCCTTTTTGGAAGTCGGCAGAAAATGCAGTTGCGTTATCACGACGGATGAAGATAGAATGCCTTGTTATTAATAATTTAAAATAAAAAATTTTGTACAGCCGACTTCAATATAAACGACTTCAATATAGGTTATTTAAGAATAACTCAATAACCATTGGTCTGACCTTGATCAAATTCATATGGAACCACAGGAGAAATATCAGCTTTCATATAAAAAAAGAATCATCGAAATCGGTTCGCCCAGTACAAAGTTATGACGTAAAGCACATAAAAAAAATAAAAACATACACTCGAATTGAGTACCGTCTCCTTTTTGGAAGTCGGCAGAAAAGAATCATCGAAATCGGTTCGCCCAGTACAAAGTTATGAGGTAACACACATAAAAAAGAAATACGAAAAAAAAACATACACTCGAATTGAGTACCGTCTCCTTTTTGGAAGTCGGCAGAAAAGTGGTTCATTCAATTTAAAAAAAAATCTGTCAGTCGTAGCACGTCAGAAATGAAAACTTATATAGATTCACAAACGTAAACATTATTTTTGGATTGTTAAGAAATATTTTTCTGCCAACTTCCAAAAAGGAGACGGTACTCATTTCGACTGTATGTTTTTTTTTATGTGTGTTACCTCATAACTTTGTATTGCGCGAACCGATTTGGATGATTCTTTTTTTATATGAAAGCTGATAGTTCTCGTGTGGTCCCATATGAATTTGATCAAAGTCAGCCCAATGGTTATTGAGTTATTCTTAAATAACTTATATTGAAGACGTTTATATTGAAGTCGGCTGTACAAAATTTTTAATTTTAAATTATTTAGGAAGTATTTTTATTAGAAATTATTTTTATCAACGTATTAATATAGTTGTAAAATGTTCATTTATTGCGCTGTTTTACATGAAATAGAATGATTATTACTTATATAATACAAAACAATTTATAAATACATATCAATTTTATAAAATTTAATCAATTGGATTTTCAACATCAATTTTGTGTATCTGAATGTACCAGTCACGTGACTTCAGTGCTTTTTCCCCATCCCAAAAGTGTCCAACGTGCCAGAAGTTTTCACTTTAATAATTTAAAATTAAAAAATTTGTACAGCCGACTTCAATATAAGCGACTTCAATATAGGTTATTTAAGAATAACTCAATAACCATTGGTCTGACTGGTTTACGGTTGAATAAGGGTATCCACGACTTTATCTGCCACCAGCGGCGCCACTTAAAAGTAAGGTATAATATTTGACAGATTTCATAACGGGAAATTTAATTTGTTCGGAAAATGTAAAGCTAAATCTTTCTTTCTGTACTATTAACTATATATTATATTAATAAGATTAAAAATAAATTAACCAAACCACAAGTATTCATAAAAGTAGAAAAAGTAAAAAAAGTTTAAAATGTGCAAAAAATTAAAGAGCAAACCAGGCATGAGGCATTGTTTTGTGTATTAATATAACACTCTAGAAACTGATAAACTTTTATTTAAAACTAACTTCTCAATTAAATGACATTGTGTAACAAAAAACTTTACCTCAGTTTCAACTAGCGACATCTGGTGAGCAGAAAATTATTAGCCCTCATTCTGTGCGATCGTGGACCTTCCTCGGTTGAGCCGACCCATTTTCTTTGCTGCCACAGTACACCAGTAGCGTGGTTATACCACTTATTATAAAGCAATTAATCGTAAAAATCGATAAATCTCAAGTGTGTACATTTGTCGCTTCATTTGATAATGAAATTAAATGTCAGTTATTTTTAATAGACTTACAATATCATAATGCATAAGGAAATCCTTACAATTTCTTTTTAATATATTTATCTCCCAAATAAATGCTTTTAGTTCGTTTTTATATTGTATCATTAGCGAATATGATAAAATCTAAACTATTGAAAAAAAAATAAAGAATATGTTTATCTGCGACGTATTGACCATACGCATGGTAAAAACTTAAGATTTACTTTATTAACTTTAGATTATTTAATATAACTCTTATAACATTATTATTTTCTAACTCTAAGGAAAGACGAATTATAAGGTTTTTTATTCTTTAAATTTCAACAGAGTTTTCTTCATTTTTCTGCCGATTTTCAAAAAGGAGACGGTACTCAATTCGAGTGTATGGTTTTTTTTTTGTTTTTTTGTTTTTTTTTTATGTGTGTTACCTCATAACTTTGTACTGGGCGAACCGATTTCGATGATTCTTTTTTTATATGAAAGCTGATAGTTCTCGTGTGGTCCCATATGAATTTGATCAAGGTCAGACCAATGGTTATTGAGTTATTCTTAAATAACCTATATTGAAGTCGCTTATATTGAAGTCGGCTGTACAAAATTTTTAATTTTAAATTATTCAACCTTATTTTTAGACTGCGTCAATTAGCAAGTGGGTTGGTGAGACTCCTTCTTGTGAACTTCTACTCTCGCACGGGTAATGCAGAGCCTCATTGCCAGTTTTTTAACTTTTGGTTTGAGATTCTCTAATAGGTATATCACAATACGTGCTAGAGCCACTTTCGTTCACCATTGCACAGTGAAAGAAAGCGGATTTAAGCCCCGCTTATAAAGGTGACCCTTTTTTTTTTTTTTAGAAATGCCAACTTGATCTAATTTAAACCTTCAAAATGGTGCTTCACCTTTAAGAGAACAAATTATCTTTTTTCATGATAATACTTTAATTATTTTAATTATAATTACTATTTATTTATTTAGTAGGTTATTTTTTTATTTATTTTTTTTGGTAATAAATAATTTATTGTTAATGTGAATTATATAATTGAAACTGATATTATATAAATTTTTATTTTTTACGTGGTAGAGTCACGCTGCAGCTAAATTATGGTTGCAGCACGTATGGGTCGGCGTGTCATGAATGGACCGGGGAAGGACCACGCTCTCACTGAATACCAGCGCAAAATAGCACCTTAACGTTTGTTGTGTTTTGTATGGTGAGTGTAGAGAACCGAAGACTCTTTTTACTAAAAACGAGGCATTTCATCGTAGTCCTGATAGGAGACAACGCATCTGCATTTTGATTCTTAATCTAAAATAAATGTAAATGTCTATGGGCCACAGAATCCACTGTGTCACCCCCATTCTACAAAAAAAATGTTGAAGGCGGTTGGCATTTAGAGTTTATTAATATTTTATTGTCAAGCAATATTCTAGCTAACTTTTTACTTTTGATAACACTATAAAGAATTTTTTTTTTTTCTAAACTTAATTGTTTAAAAAAATAATAAAGTATGTATAACACGCTTAAACTTCGAAACGATCATCAAAAATGAAATGAAAAAAACATCCTCTAAATTACTTTTATTCGAGGTTTATATGCTCTTCGAATTTTCAATATAACTGCGCAAACTGTTTTAAAAAAATAAATCTTAAAAGTTTTCCTTCAGAATTTTCACGTAATCGATATTAAAAAAGTTGTTTTTCTTTTACTTACCCAGGTATAAAGCATTCGTTGGGTTGTGATAAATAATTCTGTCTTTCACGCCTGCTAACATCAATCCACATATTTATTTAAGCTTTACTGTTACTACGATAATACCAGCCGACATCGCGTATCTAAGCAGTTCGCGGCGTTTACCCGCCAAGCGGGAGTTTTCGAGACTAATGCGTGGATAAATTTGAGCTAAGAAACAAGTTTGTGATTTTCAATGCGCGCGCAACTAAAATACTTAACAGATCAACACTATTAGTTAGAACGTGTAGTGTCTCTCTCTCTATGTACATAGTTTAAAATTTATAATTACTTATGTTAGTATGAGAGTTGTGTTGCATATGTAAATCAAACTACTACTCACATTAACTTGAACAATCAAGTCTTGAATTCTACAATTTTCATTGGTAGGTATCACCTTAATCTCTCGTCTACTATGGAGACCTCATATTGAAGCCTTGTCAAGAGACTTAGTTCCGTTGAGTATGTAGTTAAAAATAAGACTTTTAACTGATATAAATATTTAACAATGTTGGATTATTGTTCTAGGGATCGGCACCTGATGTTTAGAATATATCAATTTATTCTATGTACAGAAAACCCGCTCGCCAAGCGTGACAACTATCGCAATATACCCCCCATGAGAGTAACGAAGAGACGGCACCCAGTCCCCGGCGACCCCGCTATTCCTGGATACGGTGGCGACCATGGTAACGGCGGGGCAGGGGGTGCTAAGAATCTCCGGTGGAGGTTCGGTTGCCACCTACGACGACTCGACCCGGCAACTTATAACGCACGCACCCTGAGGACTGACGAGAAGATCCTGGACCTGAAAGAAGAGATGGACAAGTTGCGCTGGAATATCATAGGATTATCTGAGGTCCGAAGAGAGGGGGAGGACACGGTAATCCTCGAATCCGGCAACTTGTTCTATCACCGGGAGGGCGACCATCTGTCCTAAGGAGGTGTCGTATTTATCGTACACAAGTCTCTCGTTAACAACGTTGTAAAGATTGGACGTGCCTCGACGAGGGTTATATACCTTATATTGAGAATCACCAAACGGTATTTTCTGAAGGTCATACAGGTTTACGCACCAACCTCGGCACACCCCGATGAGGAGTCGGAGGAAATGTATGAGGATATCTCTAGAGCCATGCATTCCTCCAAAACCCACTATACGGTGTTAATGGGAGACTTCAACGCAAAACTAGGCACAAGAGAGAACGGTAAGCTGAAAGTCAACGGTGGTAGAGCCACGCAGCAGTTTTTGCTGTTGCACGTATGGGCCGGCTCGAGCCGGGTTGGTACCACGACCTCACAGAATACCGGCGTCAAGTAGAAGCTCTGCTTCTGCGTTGCGTCTGGTGAGTGCAGGTGGCCGGAGGCCCAATTGCCCCCCCCCCCATCAACATGGTAGCGGAACTACACATTAGACTACCCCAGGAGGGTACCAGTACCCCTGGAGAATCCCTCGTTGAGCATCCACGACCATGTTATTCCAATCCTGAGCGTGGGTGCTCAGGCTGCCCCGCGTATTCTGGGGGGGGGGGGGCAAAATTCCGCTCAAAAACATAACTGCTCGGGGCAAACTGAGCAACAATACCAAGGCGACCCCTGCCACGCTATCCGTGAATTTCTGCAACATCAGGGGACTTCACTCTGACCTAAACGCCGTCCACTACCATCTCGAGACGGCGAAGCCGGCCTTGCTCTTCCTGACCGAGACGCAGGTTTCCTCTCCGGCTGATATTTCGTATCTCTCCTACCCGGGGAACAAACTGGAGCACTCCTTTGTGCCTCGGGCTGGAGTTTGCGTGTATGTCAGAGAGGACATCTGTTCTCGACGCCTCGGCAGTCTTGAAGGTTCGGACCTGTCCATCCTTGTAGTGTTATACTACTTACATTTCATTGTACACTATTTCTCCATTCTGTTCTTGATTTTCTGCACGCATGTTTTGCATCACTTTATACTATTTTTTTTCATTCTGTTTTTGATTCTCTGCATTTATATTTTGCATCACCTTTATTTATATAGGATCCTGTAACGTTTTTACACAATAACATATCATTTTACTGCGTATTTTCACACTATTTAGTACTTTTAAACTAGCTGTCAACGAAGTCTTACCTTTTTTTTGGTTTTTTATTGAATTCTCTGTAACTCTACAATTTCAGGCTTAGTGTACGTTGTCGTGCATTAGTTTTTCCTATGTGATTTTTATCTCGTTTCTTACTTAAATGTAATAGTTTCTTAATAACAGTCCTAAAACTAAAAATTCCTCAATTTGACAACCATGGTTTTTGTGGTTGTTATGGTAACTTTTATTTAAATTCGTCTCTGGTATGATATTCTTTCTACATAAATACTTTTTGGCTGTAGGTCATTTACAATAAATTTCGTTTTAATTTAAATAATTTCTCGTTCTCTCTAAAAAGGTATAAAAGCCAAACAATTGGAGAATACAGGACAGTCTCGCTTCAGTTCTCAAACGAGAAACATCTACTAAAGGCCTTATCCCGGGGCCGCTCTGCCCCGGGATCCTGCAAGCCTCCATCTACATCCGGCGCATCCTGAAGTCGTCAGCGCATCCTGCAAACCAGGCGCCGGGATCCTGCAAGCCAGTCGTCGACTCTGTCTGTGAAGATCCTCAACTCTGTCGGTGTTGAGGCAAACTCCGAGAAACTGAAGAAGGTCATCTCGGAACTCAATGGCAAGAGTGAAGAACTGATCGCGCAGGGTCGTGAGAAGTTGTCGACCATGCCCGTCGGTGGAGCAGCGCCCGTGGCCGCGGTCGCCGCTGCTACAGCGCTGTAGCTGAGAAGAAGAAGGAAGAGAGAGTCCAAGAAGGAAGAATCTGAGTCTGACGATGAAGTTATGGGCTTCGGTCTCTTCGACTAAAGCATGCTTAATTTAATTTTTAATTCTTCACCTTTACTGCGCCTTGTCCATTCCCTTTTGACTTAATTGCTTTCCCTTTCGTTCTTAACTCATTATTCATCATTCATTTATACATCCTTTTCATACCTTCAAAATTCTAAAACAAAACTTCTTCTAGTTTTTCAACTTATCTGGATTATATTTAGGCCTACATATAACACTTAATTTACATTCATCACTCTAAGTTACATTCATCACTCTAATAATTTTATTCTAGATAACTTAAAGAGGTACAATTTTTAATAAAATCTTTATTTCTTAAACTTAACTTTACACTTTGCACTTTTGTTTTTGAAAGCTGAAGCGAAACGAACCATAAATTTTCTAAACATTTATTAACTGTTAACTTGTACATATGTATAAATATAACTGTTAATTTGTATATTTGTATATATGTATAAATCTTCACTTAGGAGTGGCTGACTATTCCCTTAATTTTCTTTATCTTTATCTTCACTTGGGAGCAGCTGACTACTTCCTTAATGTTCTTTATCTTTATCTTCACTTAGGAGCGGTTGACAACTCCTTAAATAAGCCTGAATGTCCTTTCGAAAACACACTTCTAAAGTGGTGTCTCTTCGAATTTTTTTATCTTCACTTAGGAGCGGTTGACAACTCCTTAAATAAGCCTGAATGTCCTTTCGAAAACACACTTCTAAGAGTGGTGTTTCTTCGACTAATTTTTTTTTTCACACAGGAGCGGTTGACTACTCCTTAAATAAGCCTTAATGTCGTTTTGAAAACACACTTTTAGAGTGGTAGTCATTGAATGTGAACTCCACCCTTACCTGAATGCAGATGAGGAATGTAAGAGATAGTATATCTGATTTTGACTGGTGATGTCTGTTTCTGCAAAGCTGTGTTTTTATGGTTTATTTTAGAATGTACATGTCAAAATTTTTGCTGAGTCAAAAATTTTCCAGGGTCGGGGGGAAAATGTAGTGTTATACTACTTACATTTCATTGTACACTATTTCTCCATTCTGTTCTTGATTTTCTGCAAGCATGTTTTGCATCACTTTATACTATTTTTTTTCATTCTGTTTTTGATTCTCTGCATTTATATTTTGCATCACCTTTATTTATATAGGATCCTGTAACGTTTTTACACAATAACATATCATTTTACTGCGTATTTTCACACTATTTAGTACTTTTAAACTAGCTGTCAACGAAGTCTTACCTTTTTTTTTGGTCTTTTATTGAATTCTCTGTAACTCTACAATTTCAGGCTTAGTGTACGTTGTCGTGCATTAGTTTTTCCTATGTGATTTTTATCTCGTTTCTTACTTAAATGTAATAGTTTCTTAATAACAGTCCTAAAACTAAAAATTCCTCAATTTGACAACCATTGTTTTTGTGGTTGTTATGGTAACTTTTATTTAAATTCGTCTCTGGTATGATGTTCTTTCTACATAAATACTTTTTGGCTGTAGGTCATTTACAATAAATTTCGTTTTAATTTAAATAATTTCTCATTCTCTCTAAAAAGGCATAAAAGCCAAACAATTGGAGAATACAGGACAGTCTCGCTTCAGTTCTCAAACGAGAAACATCTACTAAAGGCCTTATCCCGGGGCCGCTCTGCCCCGGGATCCTGCAAGCCTCCATCTACATCCGGCGCATCCTGAAGTCGTCAGCGCATCCTGCAAACCAGGCGCCGGGATCCTGCAAGCCTCCATCTACACGTGAAGTCGTCGGCAGTCTGCTTCAAGCGCGGGGCCACGCTACCTTCGGGCACGCTACGACTGCTTGCTCCAGGCGCTGAGTGCAGCCTACTGCCCGCGCTACCTTCAGGCGCGCTTCGACTGCTGGCTCCAGGCGCTGCGTCCCTACTGCCCGCGCTACCTCTGGGCGCGGCGACTACTTCTCCAAGAACTGAGCGCACCTACCCCAGGCGCTACGTGCGCCGGCTCCGGACGCTGCGTGTGCCCAGTCCAGGCGCTGCGTGCCGTCGCCGCTGAGAAACCTCAAGCTCTCCGTGTCCCTACTTCTACAAAAGCAGCGAGGCTCTAGGGCTCCACTATCATACTAATTCTCCTATTCTCCTATCCTTTTTTTTAATATAATTGTAATCTCATTTCATCCATCACCTTCATATTTCATTTTTTTTATAAGATTGTAAATACCTTTTAAAAAATTATAATATATTATTTTCTTGGTCTATTTTGTTGTTTTGCTGTTCTTAGGTTAGGTTCTTTCTCTTTTAATTGTCGCTTCACGACATCCTTTGGCTACGCGTAGACAGCGTCGGCCATCTGCGCGTCTACGGGTGCCTCTATAGGTCCCATATCGGTAATGCGGAAACAGACCTACTCATCGACCACGTCCAAATGGCTACAGATTCCTTGCTACAACAGGTCCCATCCGCAGAGATCGTGATGCTTGGCGATTTTAACGCCCACTATGCCGAATGGCTCGGTTCACGTTTAACCGATCATGCGGGGAGATCTGCTTATGACTTTGCATTGGCATATGGTCTGACCCAACTGGTTACTTCGCCTACGCGGATTCCAGATGTGGAGGATCATACACCTTCCCTGTTGGACCTTCTGCTGACCTCTCATCTGGACGGATATCAGGTTTCCGTCGATGCCCCTCTCGGCTCTTCGGACCACTGTCTGATCCGGAGTATGGTGCCACTCACGCTCCCTTCGCGGTTGCGTTCTGCAGGTTGCCGCCGTGTTTGGCATTACAGGTCGGCGGATTGGGACGGAATGCGGTCTTTCTTTGCATCCTACCCATGGGGGCGGATTTGCTTCTCGCCGGATGATCCCAGCGCTGTTGCTGACTCTGTCACTGATGTGGTGCTACAGGGAATGGAACTATTTATTCCATCATCTGTGGTACCCATCGGAGGCAGATCTCAGCCTTGGTTTGGTCGCTCCTGTAAAACTGCATTACGCAGTAAGCTTGAGTGTTATCAAGCCTGGGCTGCGGCTTCGGCGACTCGGGATGTAAACACCAGCATACTTAAAAAGAAGTATAACTTCGCCTCCAGGTCCTTCAAAAGAGTTATTGCCAAGGCAAAGTCAGAGCACATAGGCAGAATTGGCGAGAAACTAGTTCGCCTTCCTTCGGGAAACCGTGCATTCTGGTCTCTCGCCAAGGCTGTTCAAGGGAATTTCTGTAAGCCATCACTACCATCTCTGCACAGGGAGGACGACTCACTGGCCCATGACGCAAAAGACAAAGCCGACCTTTTAGGCTCCCTTTTTGCGTCCAACTCGACTCTTGATGACCGGGGGAAAACACCGCCGACCATCCCGCGGTGTGAGTGCTCCATGCCGGATGTGCTGTTCTCACAGCGCTTAGTTCGCAAAGCACTTCTCTCCCTGGACATCCAGAAGTCGAGTGGGCCTGACGGAATCCCCCCAATTGTGCTGAGGATGTGTGCTCCGGAGATGGCACCGGTCCTAACGCGTCTTTTCCGGTACTCCTACTCCCAAGGCGTAGTCCCGAATTCATGGAAGACAGCTTTTGTCCACCCGATCCCTAAAAAAGGCGACCGCTCAGACCCGTCCAATTATAGGCCTATCGCGATCACCTCCTTGTTCTCCAAAATAATGGAATCCATTATCAACTGCCAGCTCATCCGGTACCTTGAGGATCACCAGCTGATTAGTGACCGCCAGTACGGTTTTCGTCGGGGTCGATCAGCTGGTGATCTTCTGGTCTACCTGACCCATAGATGGGCGGAGGCAGTAGAGTCCAAGAGGGAGGCGTTGGCCGTTAGTCTGGACATTGCGAAGGCCTTCGATCGGGTTTGGCACAAAGCGCTTCTTTCGAAGCTCCCTTCCTATGGGCTTCCCGAGAAATTGTGCAATTGGATCACCAGCTTCCTTGCAGATCGGAGCATCAAGGTCGTTGTAGACGGTGCATGTTCTGACTACAAGCCTATTAACGCTGGTGTTCCACAAGGCTGTATGCTATCACCAATGCTGTTTCTTCTGCATATCAATGATATGTTGCTAACTGGTAACATTCATTGCTATGCGGATGACAGCACTGGTGATGCTCTATACACCGGCCGTGCTAATATTTCTCGGGAAGACGTCTCCGAGTACCGGAACCAACTTGTGTCTGAAGTCGAGTCTTTGCTGGACAAAGTCTCGAACTGGGGGCGACTAAATCTAGTCCAGTTTAATCCTCAGAAGACACAAGTTTGCGCGTTTACCGCTAAAAAGAACCCACTTGTCGTATCTCCTCAGTTTCAAGGCACTCCCCTGGTTGCCTCAGCCAGTATCGGAATCCTCGGCGTCGACATATCGAGTGACGTGCAGTTTCGTGGTCACTTGGAAGAGAAGGCCAAATTGGCCTCTAAAAAGCTTGGCGTGCTCAGCAGAGCGGGACAGTATTTCATGCCGGCGCACCGCCTGCAACTTTACAAGGCGCAGGTTCGGCCTCACATGGAATACTGTTCCCATCTCTGGGCAGGGACTCCCCAGTGCCAGCTCCTTCCACTTGACCGCATCCAGCGCAGAGCGGCTTGAATCGTCGACAACCGAGTCCTTACCAATCGGCTCGACTCATTGGCGCTGCGAAGAGATGTTGCATCTCTTTGCATTTTCTTTCGCATCTACCATGGAGAGTGCTCTGAGGAATTGTTCGGATTAATCCCAGCCGCTAAATTTCACGAACGCACTTCGCGGCAGAACTCTCGATACCATCCACACCATCTGGATGATTGGCGGTCCACCACTGTGCGATTTAGAAGATGTTTTCTTCCTCGCACGACTTCCTTGTGGAATCGATTACCATCAGCGATTTTTTCGGACCGATACGACTTAGGGACCTTCAAGAAAAGAGCGTAGTCCTTTTTAAAAGGCCGGCAACGCATATGCAATTCCCTCCCTGGTGTTGCAGTTGTTCATGGGCGGCGGTAGTCACTTACCATCAGGTGAGCCGCATGCTCGTTTGCCCCCTCTCCCATAAAAAAAAGTAGGGGAATATTCGGAATAGGGCAACGGAAGCCAAGGGGCCAGCAGCTGGCCGACTTCATGGAGAAAGAGGGACTCTTTATGATGAACTCTTTCTTCTAGAAGCGGCCTCACAGAAAGTGGAAGTGGTCGATCCTCGACGGTACGACAAAAAATGAGATTGACTTCATTATGATGACCAGACGACAACTGTTCAGTGATGTCTCAGTAATCGCGAGGGTGAAAACCGGCAGCGATCACCGAATGATAAGAGGCACACTGAACCTAAACTTTAAGTTGGAGAGGTCACGTCTAATGAAGTCAACGCTCCGTCCCCCTCGTGCTCTAATCCAAAATCCTGAAACCTATCAGCTCGAGCTACGAAACCGTTTTCAGTGCCTAGAAGATTGCAATGCAGTGGACGATATCAATGACAAGCTCGTGGAAACTGTCCATGCGGTCAGAGCTAAGTTTTGCAAGACCCGCCGCAGAAGCACACAAAAACTCTCCGATCACACTCTTAATCTCATGGCTGTTAGACGGGATATGAAGCTGCAGTCTTCAGTGGATTTGACAGCATACAGGCAACTGAACAGACAGACCTCCAAATGCATGCGGCGGGACTTGCGCAACTTTAATACTGTTCGTATTAAAGAAGCGATCGATCGCAACTAGCGCTCCAAAGTCTTTGCTAGAGATCTGTCTGCCAGAAAGAGCAAACTGTCGAAGCTGAAGACCGAGTGTGGCGGCGTCATTTTTTTTTATAGGATAAGGGTGACAAACGAGCACACAGTCCACCTGATGGTAAGTGGTTGCTGCGGCCCATAGACATCTACATCTATCCTCTATTACAAATCAAAATGTAGATGCGTTGTCACCCGTGAGGACTAAGATGGAATGCCTCATTTCCAGTAAAAAGGGCAAAAAGGGTTTCCGGGACACCAGAGACTTTGAGTGAGATTGAGAGGTTCTATGGGCAGCTGTACACATCATCGTTGGAGTTACACGCAAGTGTGAGTAACGATCCAAGAACGAGTCTTATCCGACATTATTCCGATGATACCCCGGACGTCAGTCTGAGCGAGATTAGAATGGCTCTCCAGTACCTTAAAAACGGCAAGGCCCCAGGCGAGAATGGAATTACAGCGGAGCTTCTGAAAGCGGGTGGAGATCCGGTACTTGAAGTCCTTCAAAAGCACTTTAATTCTGTCCTCCATGGTGGCATTACACCGGAGGCGTGGAGCAGAAGTGCGGTGGTCTTTTTCTTCAAGAAAGGTGACAACGCTCTCTTGAAGAACTACAGACCGATTTCCCTCTGAGCCGAGTCTACGTGCTGTTTTCGAGAGTCATTACGAATCGTCTCGCGCGCAGACTTGACGACTTCCAGCCTCCCGAACAATCCGGTTTCCGAAAAGGCTTTAGCACCATAGACCAATTACGTACCCTTCGGCAAATTCAAATACAGAACTCCGAGGAGTATAATCTGCCACTTTGCTTTGCGTATGTGGACTATGAGAAAGCCTTTGATTCCGTAGAAATTTGGGCGGTGCTGCAGTCCCTTCAGTGGTGCAAAGTTGACTGTCGGTATATCGAAGTGCTGAAGTGCTTGTACAGTAGGGCTATGATAGTTATCCGAGTACAGAACCAGAGTACGAAACCTATCCCACTGCAGAGAGGTGTAAGACAGGGTGATGTTATATCCCCGCAACTCTTCACCGCTGCATTGGAAGACGTTTTCAAGCTTCTGGACTGGAAAGGATGCGGTATTAACATCAGTGTGGCTCAGGACCGTGCTTTGTGGCATTCCTTGGGGGAGGCCTATGTTCAGCAGTGGACTTGTGAAGGGCTGTGATGATGATGATGATGTACAGAAAATAGCCATCGGTGCCGTAAACAATATCAAAGCAAGGGACTCACATGGAGATATTTAAAGAAAATAGTACTTAACTGTTGCTTTAAAGAAAGAACACATTTTTTTTAAGATTGTATCTTTTCAGTTCATCCTGGATAATAATAACATGTTTGTTAAAAACTATTTCAATACATTTGATAAAACTAATGATGTCCTTAGCTGCAATACGCGCATCTAACTTAACTTGTAGGTCTAAAGCACATGAGTAAAGAAACTGACCCTAAAGTGCAGGTTCTTATTCTTAACTCCCGACGAAAACAGAGGGGTGTCATAAGCTTGTAGTGTGTATCTGTGTCTGTCACTCTGTCAGTGCTGTGCATAGCTCCTGAACGGATGAACCGAATTTGATTAATTTTTTTTCGTTTTCAAGGTGTCTTAATTAGGAGTGTTCTTAGCTGTATTTCGTGAAAATCTGTTCAGCCGTTTGAAGATCACCAGCTCTTTTTGTTTCGGGAGTTTTAAAAATTAAGTTATTGCGTAGAAGTACGAGCGTAGAAGTCTTATAACTATTTTTAACAAATATTTTAAATTTTTAGGAAACATTAACAGCGGTAGAGCCACGCGGCAGCTTTTGCTGTCGCACGGATGGCCCGGCTCGAGCCGGGGTGGTGCCACGACCTCACAGAAAACCAGCATGAAGTAGAGGTTTACCTCTGCGTTTCGTTTGGTCAGTGCAGGTGGCCGGAGGCCCTTTTTACTGGAAATGAGGCATTCCATCTTGGTCCTCATGGGTGGCAACGCGTCTGCATTTTGATTCGCAAGGGACGATGGATGTAGATGTCTATGGGCCGCAGCAACCACTTGCCATCGGGTGGACTGTGTGCTCGTTTGTCACCCTTATCCTATAAAAAAGAATTGGTTATTAAAATTAGATGATAGCTAGCAAAATTACCCTTGCTTCGTTCGGACGAAGCACTAAACAATCTAATTTAATATAATATGTATTACTTGTGAGATATATTGTGTTTTCATGCGATTGCCAAGTTAATCTATGTATCAATCTATGGACTGAATAAATTAACCGACTTGGTATTACATATATATCAAAACTTTTTACGGTAGAAGAACTGAGTTGCGAGACTTGGCTTTTTTTACAAGTTATGGTTTGATGGCATCTCATTTCTTTTTGTAGATAGTTATATCTAGGTAGCTATTTACACCTATTATTCCATTATACATCGCATACATAATTCGTTCATCATACATCGCACATCATTCGTTCACACGGTTGCAAATAGTAGTCTATGAAATCGCAAGATCGCTTTTATCTTAAGGCCCGGTGAGTCGGCAAGCCGGCAACTGAATGAACACTTGAGATTGCCCCAAGGAGATTGCCCTAATGTTATGGCTGATACACACGGTCAGTTAAACTGATCAATAGAATTGACTTACATCCAAAAAGTGATGGTATGAAATCTTAAGTTGAAATTTTTATCTGACGGCAACCTACGGATTTTTCTGGGGGCACCATAATCCGCTGGCTTCAGTTGGTTTGCATCAAACCAAACTGAACATGCAAACCTTAAACGAGTGACCAAGCCCTACTTATATCAGGGTTCGGTCACTCGCTTAAGGTCTCGTGTTATACCTACCTACCGACTGGCACGTACTGGGAGTACAAGTATCAGTGGAGTGTCGCACGCTTTAAAGATGGGTAATATAAATTTTAATCATTAAAATAAAAAGTTAATAAATAACATATTTATTAAACAAATAAAATTAACCATAATTAATAAAGTTATCATAATATCTGATCCATTTATAAAAAATGTCTTAATACTTATTACAATTGAAAATATCTTTTGAAGTGTTAATATTATTTTTATTTTAATAGATAGAAAATTATATTTTATCATATAGGAGTTACGCCAATTTAATCTTTGACACTTCTAAACTAAAAATTTTAATTTTAATCGCCCAAAGTGGGGAGAAAACACAAGAAAATAAAGAAAACTAAACTAAACTAAATAGTATAGTGTATAATGTGTTTATGTAACTTATATGATGTCATCGGAGAGTTTTTGTGTTCTTCTACGGTGGGTCTTGCAAAACTTAGCTCCGACCGCATGGACAGTTTCCACGACCTTGTCATTCATATCGTCCACTGCATTGCAATCTTCTATAGTCGTCATAATGAAGTCAATCTCATTTTTGTCGAACCGTCGGGGCTCGACGAGGTCCACGTCCTGTGGGGCCGTTTCTGGTAGTAGAGTTCATCATAAAGAGTCACTCTTTCACCATGAAGTCAGCCAGCTGCTAGCCCCTTGGGTCCCGTTGCCCTATTTAAAATTCCCCTACCTTCAGCTCACCGTTCTCTCTTATTATGGGTGGGTATCGATCTGACTTCATTACATTCCTTACAGGCATTTGTCAGGGCTCGCATTTAAGACCGCTAAAATTTTTAACAGGCAGGCATCAGAGCATAGGTCTGTTGTTGACAGCTTGAGCAGTCGCCTTTTTTAAGAATCGGTTGCACTAACGTGGTTTTCAGATATTAGGGAAATGTTCTTGCGTGTAAAAATCGACCGTCGCGACCAACCCGCGTAATTGTTTCTCTGGCGAGGAAATGAGCGATCCAGCCCACCGCGGGAGTACGTTATGACGCCTATGATTTTCGGCGCGAGGAGCTCGCCGTTTCTCGCACATAGTGTTCTAAATCATAACGCGCGCGCACACGCAGAAACACATCCGTTGGCGCTTAACGCTATCGTGCGTAGTCATTATATGGACGACTATTTAGACAGTTATGCGACGGTAGAGGAAGCGGTAAATACGGCAAGGCAGGTTACGGAAGTGCACCAGAAAGCCGGTTTCACCTTGACAGGCTGGAATTCTAACCACGCAGCCCTATTGGAAGACAAGCCGGAGGAACTACTGGCGAGCAAGCCTAAGGAAGTAGGCTTAAGGTAAGACAGCCCAGGCAGAACCCTAGGGTTGTTATGGATGGCCGACGAAGACGCCCTAACATTCAACACCTCTATGAATAGAGTGCCGCAGGAAGTAAAGGCGCTACAGCGACCACCGACCAAGAGGGAATCATTAATCGCAGTCATGTCTGTGTTTGACCCGCTCGGACTGCATAGCTACCTCACCATCACCGCCAAGATCCTGCTACAAGACCTATGGCGAATGAAGAAGGTCGGATGGGATAATGAACTACCCGAGGAGGCAGCTGATGAGTTCCAGAGGTGGCTGCGAGTCGTCGAGGAGGTGTCACGACTGCGACGGCTTAGGTGCTATGCTCCTACGGGGGGAGTGGTAGAGCGTCAACTTCACGTTTTTAACGACGCAAGCGAACGTGCGTACGCATCCGCAGCATATTGGCGTATACTATATCGCGACGGAACGGTTAGGGTACGATTAGTGGCGGCCAAGGCGAAAGTCGCCCCGATTAAGGCGCAAAGTAAACCGCGATTAGAGTAGCAGGCTAATTTGATAGGCGCGCGACTCGCGGAATTCGTGCAAGGTGAGCACAGAGTGGTAGCCGATAAGGTAGTGTATTGGACAGACTCCACTACGGCGCTCCACTGGATACAAAATGATACGGCGCGTTACACCCCATACGTGGCTCATAGGTTAGGGGAGATAGCGGAAAAGACGTCACCCGAGCAATGGAGGTGGATACCGACTGCAGAAAACATCGCGGATCAGGCAACGCGCGTAAACTATGCAAGCAAGGAAGAAAGTGATAAATGGTTCACATGACCACCATTCCTTTACGAGGACGAAGACAGATGGCCTCGCCGTCAGGAAGAGAGGGCAGGGGATGACGAAGAACTGGAGGAAATCGTGGCGCATCAGAGCGACACCAAGGACGCTCCACACCTGCCAGATATAGAAAGATTCTTTTCCTACGAGAGATTGATCAGGGCCACTGCACGAGTACTGCAGTTCGTCGACGCCATACGAGGAAGGGCGCACGGACTGACATTGTAGCACATCCAGAGGGCAGAGCGGATGTGGATAGAGCACAGCCAACATGAAAGCTTCGCTGAAGACATCAGTCGACTTCAGCGGGGGAAGAACCTGGCAACCGGCAGCGCGCTAAGGAAGCTCGACCCCATATTGGAAGATGGCGTACTGCGAGCCAAGGGAAGAATTGACGCAGCCGACCTGGACAGCCAGATGAAGAGACCCATCATATTAAACAGACGTCACCATTTCGTGAAGCTGCTTGTAGAAAAGGCGCATCAGGAGGCAAGCCACGCCAACAGGGAGAGGGTGGTCAACGACCTACGCACCAGATGTCATATCCTCCGATTACGACCAACAGTACGAGAAGTGGAGCGGAGATGTCTGCGATGCAGGGTACGCAAGGCGACACCACGGCCAGCGGTTATAGGAGACCTACCACCTGAACGATTAGGGGCATTCGCGCGACCATTCACCTACACCGGAATCGATTATTTCAGGCCTATAACAGTTACGATAGGACGTCGGCACGAAAAACGGTGGTTAGCGGTATTCACCTGTTTAACTACGCGCGACGCTACTAAAGGGAGTATACTAGAATTAGTATACTCCCTTACGACGGACTCGGCGATATAGGCTTTGCGGCGCACGGTGGCTAGGCGTGGGTGGCCACGGGTCATTTACTCTGACAATAGGACAAATTTTCATGGGGCAAATACTGAACTGCAACGGGCGATGGAAGGGTGGATACCGCAGCTGAAGGACTACGCGCTGACTCGGTGGACAGATTGGAAATTCATCGCACCGGGCGCGCCGAACCAAGGAGGCGCATGGGAGCGTCTCGTGCGCTCAGTGAAGACCGCACTCGAAGCCACTCTGCATCAGAAGAGCCCACGGGAGGAGATGTTAGCGACGCTCCTGACAGAAGCAGAAAATACGGTAAACTCTCGACCGTTGACGCACGTACCGGTCGATATCAACGACGAAGAGGCGCTGACACCCAACCACTTCCTACTTGTTGGGACCATCGGGCCTACCAGTCACCGCGTCGTGCACACCTACTGATCGTCGGGCGTGGAGACCGGCGCAAGGACTCGCCGATGAATACTGGAGGCGCTGGGTTAAAGAGTACCTGCCGACGCTGGTTGCGCGCGGGGACTCCCGAGATGCTCAGCAGCGCCAAATCCAAGAAGAAGACCTCGTCGTGGTTGCAGATGGCAACCTACCGAGAAACGTGTTGCCGCGGGGTATCGTGACGAAGACCTTTCCTTTAAGCCAGTTTAATCCGTCGATTGACCTCTCGGTCGAAGTTGGATTTACCTAGTCGGACTATTTGTCCCAGGTAAACATACTCGTCAACAACTTCGAGCTTAGTGCTCCCAACAACTATCGGTATAGGTGTGACATGGACGTTAAACATGATCTTTGTTTTGTCCATGTACCGTATCCTTTCCAGTCCAGAAGCTTGAAAACGTCTTCCAATGCAGCGGTGAAGAGTTTCGGGGATATAACGTCAGCCTGTCTTACACCTCTCTGCAATTGAATAGGTTTCGTACTCTGGTTCCGTACTCGGATAGCCATCGTAGCCCTACTGTACAAGCACTTCAGCACTTCGATATACCGACAGTCAACTTGGCACCGCTGAAGGGACTGCAGCACCGCCCAAATTTCGATAGAGTCAAAGGCTTTCTCATAGTCCACATACGCCAGACATAGTGGCAAATTGACTTTTCGGACTTCTGTACAATTTGCCGAAGGGTATGTATGTGGTCTATGGTGCTAAAGCCCTTTCGGAAACCGGCTTTTTAGGGAGGCTGGAAGTCGTCAAGTCTGCGCGCGAGACGATTCGTAATGACTCTCGAAAACAGCACGTAGACGCGGCTCAGAAGGGAAATTGGTCTGTAGTTCTTCAAGAGAGCGTTGACGCCTTTCTTGAAGAACAAGACCACCGCACTTCTGCTGCACGCCTCCAGTGTAATGCCACCATGGAAGACAGAATTAAAGAACCTCTGAAGGACTACAAGTACCGATTTTCCACCCGCTTTCAGAAGCTCCGCTGTAATTCCATCCTCGCCTGGGGCCTTGCCGTTTTTAAGATGCTGGAGAGCCATTCTAATCTCGCTCAGACTAACGTCCGGGATATCTTCGGAATAGTGTCGGATAAGACTCGCTCTTGGATCGTTACTCACACTTGCGTGTGGCTCCAATGATGACGTGTACAGCTGTCCATAGAACTTCTCAATCTCACTGAAAATCTCAGGTGCCCCTGAAACGATGTTGCCACACTCGGTCCTCAGCTTTGACAGTTGGCTTTTTCTGGCAGACAGATCTCTGGCAAAGACTTTCGAGCCTTGGTTCCGCTCGATCGCTTCTTCAATACAAGCTGTATTGATGTTGCGTAAGTCCCGCCGCATGCATTTGGAGATCTGTCTGTTCAGTTGCCTGTATGCTGTCAAATCTGTTGAAGAATGTAGCCTCATCTCCCGTCTAACAGCCATGAGATTAAGAGTGTGATCGGAGAGTTTTTGTGTTCTTCTGCAGCGGGTCTTGCAGAACTTAGCTCCGACCGCATGGACATTTTCACGAGCTTGTCAATCATATCGTCCACTTCATTGCAGTCTTCTAGGCACTGAAATCGTTTTGTAACTCGAGCTGAAAGGTTTCAGGACTTTGGAACAGAGCACGAGGGGGACGGAGCGTTGACTTCATTAGATGAGACCTCTCCAACTTAACGTTTAGGTTCAGTGTGCCTCTAACCATTCGGTGATCGCTACCAGTTTTCACCCTCGCGATCACGGAGACATCACTGAACAGTTGTCGTCTGGTCATCATAATGAAGTCAATCTCATTTTTTGTCGAACCGTCTGGGCTCGACCAGGTCCACTTCCAGTGGGGCCGCTTCTGGAAGAAAGAGTTCATCATAAAGAGTCCCTCTTTCTCCATGAAGTCAGCCAGCTGCTGGCCCCTTGGGTTCCGTTGCCCTATTCCAAATTTCCCTACTTTCAGCTCACCGTTCTGTCTTGTACCTAGTTTTGCATTGAAGTCTCCCATTAACACCGTATATTGGGGTTCGGAGGAATGCATGGCTCTAGAGATATCCTCATACATTTATTCCGACTCCTCATCGGGGTGTGCCGAGGTTGGTGCGCAAACCTATATGACCTTCAGCGAATACCGTTTGGTGATTCTGAGTATAAGGTACGCAACCCTCGTCGACACACTCTCGATCTTTACAACGTTGTTAACGAGAGACTTGTGGACGATAAATCCGATACCTCCTTGGGACAGATGGTCGCCCTCCCGGTGATAGAGCAAGTTGCGGGATTCGAGGATTACCGTGTCCTCCCCTTTTCTTCGGACTTCGGATTATCCTATAATACGCCAGCGTAACTTGTCTATCTCTTCTTCCAGCTCCACGATCTTCTCGTCAGTCCTCAGGGTGCGTGCGTTGTACGTTGCCAGGTCGAGTCGTCTAAGTTGGCAACCGAACCTCCACCGGAGATTCTTAGCACCCCCCGCCGTTACCATGGTCGCCACCGTAGCCAGGAATAGCGGGGACGCCGGGGACTGGCGGCCGTCTCTTTGTAAGTTTTTTCATTGGTGGGTATTTGCTATAGTTGCCACGCTTGGCGAGCGGGTTGGCAACCGCAGTTTTTTATTGTAGTTTTGGCTATTATCAGGAAGATGCTGCTGCCCGTCTCCTGCCTGTTTCCCTTTGTCGCCTTTTACGACACACACGGGAAGATATGGGGTAGTGGATATTCTTGACCACCACTACACGGCACGGTAAATCAGGCCCTGATCAAAGGTGCAAGCTTTTAGATGTGCGCTTACTATTCGATATATGTAGTTCGAGGGCATATAGATTGTCCCGAATCAGTATCAAAGAGCGAATATCGTGTTCCATCATACCGCACTCATCACACAATCCTACTTCATAAGTAGAGTAGAATTGGGGGTTCTGCAACACGAGCCGAGTGCAGCGAGGTGAAGGTAAATCTGATAGTTATTGTTAATATAATTTAAATTAAGTACCTAACTGGGTACCTATTAATATAGGTATTACACAACTTGGTACTTATTATTAAATTAAACCGTCTGACTGATATTTTAATGGCATTCAGGGCTATACATTTGGATCGGTCTATCTGTTAGATTAAAAAGCATCGCTCAGTAAAGAATATTTTAGGATTGTGCAGTTCGAGCCGACATATCGGGTAATAATCGGTCAGGATTGGGGGGTTCTGCATTCTACCCTACTTTCATATACTCCACCATTACACAAATTATAATACCCCACCATTTCATACGTAATCGATACGCGGTAGAGCCATGCTGCAGCTATATTAGTAGTATAGTTGTAGCATTAATGGGTCGGCTCGACCGGGGAGGACCACGCCCTCACAGAATACTAGCGTAAAATAGCAGCTTAACACTTACTGTAAAAGAGGCATTCCATCTTAGTCCTCACTGGTGACAACGCATCTGCATTTTGATTCTTTATTGAGGATATATGTAGATGTCTATGGGTCTCAGCAACCACTTACCATCAGGTGGACTGTGTGCTCGTTTGTCACCTAATCCTATATTTAAAAAAAAACTCTGTGCTCTCAGGGATTGCTCGTCCGTACATTAAATACTTTAACCATATTGACCTCTTTTCTTACTCAAAATATAAATTAAAAAAAAGATAATACTAAAGCCTTAAGTTGGCCTTAAGGTACATCTTCTAATTTTATTACAGTTATGTTAGTAATTTGCCCACTCAACAAAATGAATTATTTACTATTAAATCTTCTTGGGTATTTAACATATTATGCGTCTATATTAAGTACGTATGTTTAGGTATAAATATAATATAATATTTTTAATACGGTTCCATAATATTACAATAATTACAAAACCAAAAACGCGAATTTTGTTACATACCGCTTCTCTCTATATGAATAAATATTAAGATTACCTTTTTAGGGTTCCGTAGTTACACAGCATTCGTCCGTCCGCAGTTTTGCTCAGAGACCCTAGGTGCTACAAATCTGGCATAGTTATAGATATTAATCACGCCTACAATACTGTTAAAAAAATTATAAAACATTTTTATTTTGTGTACTTCCCATACAAGTAAATGGAGCATGATTTTTTTTCTTACCCGTCTTTTACATCATTTGGGGTATCATTGGATAGGTCTTTCAAAAACATTGGGGGTGTGGAACAACAATTTTTCTAGTCAGGGGTCTGATTGCGAAATATTTAGCTTTAAAGTGGTATGTTCATTGGAGTCATGTGTCCCCTCTATCAACCAAACCGCTGTATGGAAATATGAAAAGTATACACAATAGTAATATATATAATGAAGGTACAAGGAAAGCTATCACAGCTAAGTAGAACTAAGAAATTAACGAGTAATAGTCAACTAAATTATAAAATGCACTTGGATTAGTAAAAATTTCGTTCCAACTCCGTAGAAAATGACTCAAAACTAACTGCGTCCTTCAGTTACGATCTTCCTATTTGGGCCTATTTTTAGTCGTTATAACGGTCAAACCGCGAACTCACTTATTATGCTCATTATCAAGGAAGTCCAAGTATTGTGACGGGCAACTACGGAACCCTCTACATTGTGCGTGGCGCGACACGCACTTCGCCAGTTTTCTCGGATTGTTCCTTGGTGATCAATGAGTATATTCATTTAATTTTTCAACAATTATCATGGATTTTAAAAACGAAAACGTCATTGGCTTTGATTTGTGTAAGAAACTAAAGAATGTACCTACTTATTTTAATATCACTGTTGGTTTTTATGCTAAAACATTAATAAAAATATAAATTTCAAAAGTCATTTACAGCAATTGGCAAACTATAAAGTTATTGAAAAATCATTGCCTGCAATATTTCGTACGTGAGATCACTGTAATCAAAGTACACTAGTAGTAATTTCCAGTGTCTGATTTAGAGCTCAGACATCCCTGGGTTAACTACGAATATGCGCCCCTCACCGGCGCGGCGCGTGTTCTGTCTATGCCTGCCCAGCCCACGAATATATTTACTAGATTTTTATATTTTACTAGTTTTCCACCCCTCGGTTTCGCCCACATTAAATCAAATTTACCTGATGATAAGTGTCGACCATCACCCATGAACAACTGCATCACCAAGGAAATTGCAGGTGTGTTGCCGACCTCTTTAAAAGGAGTAAGCTCATTTCTTGAAGGTGTCTAAGTCGTATCGGTCGGGAAAAATCGCCGGTGGTAGATGATTCCACAAAGAAGTCTTACGAGAAAGAAAACTCCTGTTAAATTGCATAGTTATGGTGGATTGTCTAGCATCCAGATGGTGTGAATGGTAACGTGAGTTTTGTCCCGATGTGCGTTGGTGAAATTAGGCGATTGGAATTAATTCGAACAATTTGTCGAAGTATTCTCCGTGGAAAATGCGATAGAAAATGCAATGGTATGCAAAAACGAGTGAATGAGCCGAACAGAAAGAAATCGGTCGCGAACGATTCGAACCACTCTTCGTCGGATGCTATCTTGTGAACGGAGCTGGCAATGGTGTACCCCGGTCCAGAGATGAGAACACAGAACCAGTGTCCCAGCATGAAATACTGTCCTGCTTTGTCAGCAAAGAGCTCAGGCTGGCCAAGCTTTTTAGAAGCCAATTTAGCCTTCCCTTCCAAGTGACGGTAGAACACCACGTCATTCGATGTCGACGCTGAAGATGCTGGCTAAGACAGCATGTGGAGTGTCATGAAATTAAGGATACACGACGAAGGGGTTCCTTTTAGTGGTAAATGTGCAAATCTGTGTCTTCTGAAGTTTAAATTGGACTAGACTCGTCCCCAATCCGAAATTTTGTTTATCCCAGGTAAACATACTCATCAACAATTTCGAGCTTAGTGCTCCCAACAACTACCAGCATAGGTATGACATGGACATTAACCATGATCTCTGTTTTGTCCATGTTCATCTTAAGACATATCCGTTGAGAGATACTATTGAGGTTATTGATCATAGTGCTTAGGTGCTCCAGCGACTCTGCTATAAGGACTATATCTATATCGGAAAATCGAAAGTGAGTGATGTACCTTGCCTGCTTCTCGAATTGCGGACAAATCGACGCAACCAAGCAGTCACTCCTAAGAGCTTGTCGAGGGAGCTGTACCGTTCTAAAAGGGAGAGATCCCGAGTGGGCTTATCCTTGCCTACTCCCACTCGGCCTCGTAGGCCAGGCAATTCAATCGGTTCGGAGTAATTACCCTGGGGCCAGAATGACGGAGACTCAGATAACCAACCGAGACCTCACCACAGCGGATGGTTAACCAACGAAAGGGCCTCACAGCCGCGGGAAGCGCAGTCTGCGGGATTCAACTCCCCGGGGACATGTCTCCAGTTTAGGGAAGTCTCAGAACTCTGGATTTGAGACACGCGGTTCGCCACAAAGACCTCAAGATTGTGAGGTGCAGCTCTTAGCCAACAAAGTACTATCTCACTGTCCACCCACGCGTAGATATCCGTAATGTCGATTATAGACTTCAAAGACGAGTGAACATGGTTGAGGAGTCGCGTGAGAAGAGCAGCTCCGGACAGTTCCAATTTAGGGATAGTTAAGCGGGACCTAACGGGAGCAACCTTGCTTTTAGCAAGTACGAGATGGACGGCAGTATGACCAGAAGAGCTCACAGTCCGCAAATACACGACAGCAGTATAGCCTTTCTCAGAGGCGTCTCAAAACCCGTGTAGGGTAGCCCTGCATTTCCCTGGAGGGAGGAAGCACCTTGGCATGGAGACCTGGTTGAAGTCCGGAAGGGAGGAGACAATGGAGAGCCACTCTCGCAAGAGTGTTCCGCTAATAGGCTCGTCCCAACCCAACCCGGATATCCAGAGCTTTTGAAGAAAGCACTTCGCCAAAAATATGACCGGAGTAATCTAGCCATTAGGGTCGAAGGTGCTGGCTACGGTAGACAGAACGGAGTGCTTGGTCCATGCCTTGGGAGGGGGATCGAGTTTTACTCAATAGGTGAAAGTATTCTGGACAGGTTGATATTGAATGCCCAGCACAGTCAGCAAATTAGGATTTTCAGGGTGCTCGAATAGATGAGGGTCTTGTTGATCCTCTCTTGGGAGGTCCTTCAAAATATGAGGGGAGTTCGACAACCATTTGCGCAACTCATAACCTCCGGACTTCAGGATGGCAATTAATTCGTCTCGCAAGACAAGAGCCTCCTCGATGGTGGAGGCGCCCGTACAAATGTCGTCCATGTAGACCGAAGTCTCCAAAATAGAAGCTCCCCGAGCGTATCTTAGGCGCTCTCTCTCGGCGAGTTCAAGGAGGGTTCGCATGGCGATATACGGGCTGGACCGGAGTCCATAGGTGGTGGTGTTCAACTCAAACACCTGTATCGGATCGCTGGGCTTCTCGCGCCACAATATCAGCTGATATCGACGGTCATCACGATGGACCACTGATTGTCGAAACATCATCCGAATGTCGGCTACAAAAACCACTTGGTGTGGACGGAATTGGGTCAAGATATCGGATATGTTCTTGATCAGTTTAGGACCAGAGTGAAGACACTGGTTCAGGGACACACCATTTGACGTGTGGGCGGAGCCGTCAAAAACTACCCGAATCTTACTCTCAGGGGTCCTCAAGACCGCATGGTGAGGGAGGAAGTAGTGCTCCTGTGAACGCCGTGACCACCGAGGGTCTGCCGGTCTCAAACCCGACGCACAGCGAACCGCGCTGTCATTTATACGAAGGTTAGGGAGAAACCCTACCATGTCATCGAGGACATTTACCTTGACTAAAATGTGAAGGTGTTCGCTGGCAGGGCTGAACACCAACTCCGCTTGTCCCCTAGGAGCAGGAGGCGCGGCACCTCCGATACCTACCATCGGACGTGATTCAGAGCTCCAGGGGAGCCCCAGTCTTCCCACCAACCAAGTGGAGGCCACACTACGTTGGGACCCCAATCCAATAGAGCTCGAACCGTTAAGCGGTCGCCGCTCGGATTGAACACCTTCACTGAGGCCGTCGGCAATAGAACAGTTTGACAGGTGGACTGCTGACGGCTCAAAGACTCAGTGGAGGCGGCCGTGGCGGGAGCTAGGGCGGCAGCCTCCTATCTGGAGCTGCCTCTGTCGGACCGGCACCCAAACCGGGGGCCCCGAGAGCGGCACTCCGACGGCATCTCGATGACCCTCGGCTGGAATTCCCCGAACGGGCCGACCTGAGGAAATTCGGGGATCCTCGGCTCCGAGGCCCGGGACCGATACGCGGTCTCCGGAACCCGGTAATATCGGCACCGACCAAAGGGGGGAGGGCGGCGTTCCAGTCGCGGCCACTCAGCCAACGGGGGTGAGGACGGTCTAGCTGACCACTGAGTGGCCGCGAAGCCCCTCTCAACACGCTGAGGGGGGGTGACGACCCCCCCGCCCCTGGGCGAACGACTCCTCGAAAGGTCGGAGGAGGGACCCCCCTCAGAACGAGTGGCGCGGTGGTCGGCAGGCGAGCGCCGAGTGTCGCCCGACAGGGGGCGTGGCTGAGCGCCCCCGCCCGTGGGAGTCGGGGTGCTGGCAGGGTCTCGAGAAGACGCGCTGTTTGCACCCAGGCACAACACGGCATGGTGGTTGCCCTGGCAGTGCGGACAGGGCCGCTGGTGCGGGCAGTCTCGTTGGAGATGCCTTTCCAAGCACGAGTAGCACCAGCGGCGCTCCCTGGCGATGGTTCGCCTCGCCGGGACCGGCTTACCCAGGAGCTTAGGGCACGACATCCCCAGTGGTCTGATGCTCGACAATAGGAGCAGGGGGGCGAATCCCTAGCCGCTAGGCTACTATAAGAGGGTAGGGGGTGGTGCCCTCCCGTGGGAGCTCTGCTATGCCTCAGGGGGGTTGGTGACGCCTTGGCCGTCGAACTCCGCCTCTCCCAGGGCACCGCTCGGGTAACAACCTGGAGTTCCTCGACGGTGCCTGCCGGGTTCTCCATCTGTCTACACTGCTCCTCCAAGAATCGCAGCAAGTCCCTGAAGGGAGGAATATAGGAGGTGCCGTCCCCGCCGTACCTCTCCTCGAAGTGGAGCCGAAGATCGAGAGGCAGGCGAGACAGCACAATGTGGAGCAATAAAAAGGACCATTCGTCCACCGGTAAATCCAGCCGCCTCAATGAGTTGCAGGCCACCACGACTGGATTCACGATGCCCGTGCGTAGTCTGGTCCGATCCTTCAGCAGCGGGAGGATTTACAACTTCAGCACGTAGTCGTCTGCAATCCGGCGGACGTTGGCGTACCTTCCGGCGAGGAGGTCCCGAGCATTCTGGTAGGCATCGTCCGACAATGTCAGGTGGCCGACGACGCCCAGGGCCTCCCCCTCCAATGATGCTAGGAGGTACCCCATTTTCTAGCTTGGTGTCAAGTCCTTCCGGGCGTCCACTAGGCTGTCAAACAGACCGACGAAAGTCAACCATTCGGAGAGGACTCTGGAGAACCTTGGCAGGTCCAGAGTCGGGAGTCGTCCTAACAGCTCCGGCTGAGCAGGCTGTTTCCGAGGGGACTCGAGCCGGCCACTCAGCCGAGCTTCACGCGGCTCCTCCGCAACCTTGGCCCCCGCCTTGATCAAATCGTCCGTGAGCGAAAGGAACTGCTCGTAGTTCGCGCGGCAGGAGTCCAGGACTCCCTTTTCCACTTCCGAGTCCTCGAGCTCAGCGTAAGCCTCCTTCACTGCGGCCCTTCGAACATCGACCTGCTCGAGCCGCTTCCTCAAGTTTTAGACCCTATCCGGTCGACCTATCAAAGCATGGGCGCTCGTGGCCCAGCGCAGCTCCGCCCTCAGGCCACGAATCTGTAGCTTGTGCGATGGCATCACTACTAAATACAAACTAATACGCGGCTCAAACACAAATCAAATTAACAAATAACAAATACAAGTACGATCAAATCAAGTTAAGTACGAATTACACAAATCTTAATAATAGGAGATTTTAATTTGAACTCTTGTAGCGTTAATGTTAAGACTAATTTTAATTCCTTTTGTGACTATAGTGGGCTTCAGCAACATAATATTGTGTATAACAAATGTGATGGCATGTTGGATCTCGTCTTGAGCAATTTAACCCGGAGCAGGTCTTAGTGTCTGAGGGTTCAGAACCCTTACTACCAATTGATAATTACCACCCCCCGCTGGAGGTGACGCTCAGGTTTCAGTGCGACGCGCTGGCCCAGTCGCCGTCCTCTCCACCACCGGCTCAGCGCCAGGGAGCAGCACCAAACTGGAATTGGCGTAAAGCAGACTTTCTGGGCCTATACACGGCATTAAAAAGTCGGATATATTTGTAATTGCAGACGTTGACGATGCAGTTGCGTTATTCTATCACCGTCTTTATAATTGTATCAGTCAATATGTTCTTACTAAATCCCGTTATATGTCGAATTATAAGTACGCATATCCAAAATGGTTTTATGCTAATATTAAAAATAATATACGTAATAAATATTATCATTTGAAACGGTATAAGGCTGAAGGTAAACAGTTTAACAGGGAATTATTCAAATACTATAGGTGGCATGTTAAAAACTTAATTGACAATGCATATAAGCAGCACTTACATCTGACAGAGCAAAATATAATTAACGATCCAGCCAAGTTCTGGGAGTATGTTAAGGATAGAAAGAATCACAGGCAGCTTACGAACGTTTATTCGTCCGGTGGTGTTGAAGTTGTTGGGCAATCCGCAGCCGACGCTTTTGCAAACTATTTTAGTTCGGTGTATCAGGACGAGGTACCTATACTGAACCATGTCGATGCGGTACGTGCCGCAGATAGTCAATGTGATTCCACTTCTATTACTATAAATATTGTTGACACTATCAAGCTGAAAGAAGCAGTAAGGCGCCTAAAACCGAGATCGTCGGGTGGCCCTGACGGTATCCCTGTTTTTTTAGCAAAGGACTGCATATCTGCTTTTGAGAGTCCGCTCTTGTACCTTTTTAACTTGTCACTGACTCACTCTAAGTATCCAGACATTTGGAAAGTTTCTAGGGTCACTCCGGTTCCAAAAACTGCTGGTGAAAACGACGTTTCGTCTTTTAGACCAATTGCAGTCTTATCAGTCTTTGCAAAATTATTTGAGATATGCCAGCAAATTAATAAACAAACTCAAAATTTATTGCATGATAGTCAACACGGTTTTAGAACAGCCCGTTCTACCACTTCTAATCTTGTGGCTCATCTTGACTATATATATGATGAGTTGGATGCTGGTAGGCAGGTAGATAATGCGTACTTCGACTTTAAAAAAGCATTTGACCTGGTTGACAATGATATGTTGTTACGTAAATTGGCGGTGATAGGCTTTGCCCCAAAACTTGTCGAGTTTTTTTCAAATTACCTACGTGATCGGCGTCAGTTTGTTAGAGTGGGTGCATTTGAGTCTAGTGACTATTACACAAGATCTAAGGTAAGTCAGGGAAGTACGTTGTGGCCATTGCTTTTTCTTATTTTCATTAATGACTTACCGAATAACGTGGTTTCCTCAAAATGTTTGTTGTTCGCGGATGATCTCAAATTAAGCCTAGGTGTAGATGGCCCGTCTGACTGCGAGGCATTGCAAAGAGACATCAGTGCGGTTTTGGATTGGAGCGTATTAAATCGTCTTCCCTTTAATGATAATAAATGTAAAATAATAACATTTACGCGTAAACGCTGTCCTCTAAATGAAGACTATAATTTGTCTGACACGCCCTTAGAAAGGGTAAGCGAAATACGTGACTTAGGATTATTATTAGACGCTAAACTTGACTTCCATAACCATGTGATTACTGTATGTAAAAAGGCCAGTAAAATGCTTGGCTTCATTATTCGCACTTCTTCACAGTTCGACGGAATAGGGGTCGCTTTGGTACTTTACAATGCATACGTTCGTAGTAAGCTTGAATACGGTGCCATTGTATGGAATCCCTATGAGGAGAAATATATTTTGATGATAGAGAGAATACAGCGCAAATTTGCACGATGGCTATATAAGCAGAATTACGGTTATTACCCCTATCTATATCCGTCCTTATTTGTTACTGGTATGGTGGGTTTAGACACTCTTAAACTTAGGCGGATTATGCAATTAATAACATTCTACCTAGCAATCATCCATAATAAAATCGATAGCCCGACGATATTAAGCAGAGTGGGGTTATTGGTTCCGAAGCGGCTGGGCTATGATGGTGAGGGGACGGTGGCATCGCGGCGGCGGCCTCGTCTTCTGTGGCGGCCGCCGGCGCGCACCAGGTGCGGCGCTCACGCGCCCACTACTCGCGCTATACGGCTTATTTTAGATATGCTCGCACATGATTATGAGACTGACTTATTTGCTGATAGCTTTAGGCAACTATGTAATAAAGCCCTTCTATTTTTGACATCCAATTTTGACATATTTTAATATATTAATTTAATCTTAGGTTAGTTAATTTGATAATGATATTTTGTTTACTCTATTTGACATAATATAATCTATTTGGCATGTATTTTTTAATATATTTGGCATGTATTTTTTATTTTATTTGGACATGTATCTTAATCAATTACTTATTATTTAAAAGTGTAATTTGTAAATTAGCATGCTGACGTTTTGGGCATACTGTAAGCCAGCATGTACACTGTTTAAAATAAATAAATAAATAAAACGCAGCTCGGCCTGCAGGCGGAGCGCCGGTTGTTTGTGCGACGGCATCCCTAAATACAAACTAATACGCAAACACAAAAAAAACACAATTCAAATTAACAAATAGCAAATACAGTTCCTATCAATCAAGTTAAATAGAAATTACACAAATACGATTACTATTTATTAAATTAAATACAAGTTAGCACGAAAAAACACAAATCAAATAACAAGTAACAAACCCTAGTACGATCCACAAATTATCCTTTTACGTGACAACCTTATCTACCTAGTCAAGGTACCTCGCAGTATTTAGCCTTAACAAACTCCCGCTTGTTCAACCTACGGGCGTTTCTACCGATTTGATCTACCCGCGAGCAAACAAAGAAAAACAAGCAACAAAGGAAAGAATTTTATTATTAATGTTACGGCCGTGGCGTGATTGAAAATCAATCAACCACGCTCTGCTACCAACTTGTTACGGCCTACGACTGCCCCTGCAAAAGTAGGCTATCCCTGGGGCCCTAGCAGGAATTCTACGGGCAGACGCAGGTCGGGCCTCTAAAGTGGCCACTTGGAAATATCCTATCAAAATAAAGGGAAGGCTAGTTAATTATAAGGTACTTACCCGTTTCCGGGAGCGGAGACGGTTCACTAGGATCTGCCCGGCTGTAAGGGTAGTGCGTGTAGGTGTTAGTTGTGTGTCGGTGCGTAAGTGGCCTGGGCAAGATGACACGATGCTGTCCCGGAAGAGGTATTCTCCTGCGGCGTCCCCGGTAACAATTCCCTTCTCAGGCACTAATTCAGTCTATTCACGTATTAGGACAGTCAAGAAACTTCTAACTCAATCACTATATAATTTGCACAATTACTTGCAACGAAGTTAGCTAACCAGTAAAAACAAACACGTGTCGCGGCCGACGACGGGGGTACAAGGTACAATCTCAACCAAACGGGTTGAAGTAACAAATTAAACAAAAAAACCGAACGTCCGTTCCTAACGACAGCTATTTAGAATGAAATCCGTTCGAATGTCGAGTGGGGAAGGGGTTTGGCCTCGATACCAGATGCCAGACTCTTCGAACGGCGTTCATAATACAATTCAATTTCAAATAATTACTATTTACGCCTAAACAATTTACTTTATGTTATAAGTCCTGTACACTTTATATTGTTTATTTAATAAATTGCTTTCTTAGAAGCCAAACTAATGTTATGTCATAGGATACTATTTACTTTATGTTATGACCTGTATAGTTTATATTGTTTATTTACTTAAAAGCTAAATTACTTTCTTAGATGCCACACTAATGCGATTGTAATATTATATGTAATGTTTATAGTTTACCATAAGTTAGCCATAACACCAAGAACAATGTTGTTCCCTTATGTTACCCCCACCTCCTAGCTTCCTACACTATTTAAACCAAATCTTTCTATCCCTCAATATCTGCGCCCTCTTTTCCCAAAAGAGGGTCGCTTCCGATACGGCATAAGAAGCTTTAAACAGCTAGTTGCCACTCCCCAAAGGCGGTTTTTAGCGGGTATCACTTAGGTCCCCCGGTAGGCAGTGAGTCCCGCATAACCAGGACAGACCGGCTGTCGTGGTATGCATAATGCATTTTCCGCCTCCCTCTGTGGTAGCCCTTTTCCAATTGCTTCGGGCGCAAAAAAAAATCCCTCAATACAATTCCATTACCAAGTTCTCTGTACCAACTACTATATTTTAAGTTAGCTTAAAAGTATTAAATAAATTTATTTTTAAAAGAGTTTTTGTCTCTGCCACAAAACACGTGTGATTTTATTTTTTTACTTACTCGCATTGCAAAAATGCCTAAGGAAAAGCAACCATTGCGGTTCAAATTGGAAAAGTATATCGAAGATTTCCCAAACCAATCCCTAACTACAGATGGAAAAGTACTATTTTGTAATGTAGTCGCAAGCAGCTCCCAAAGTTCTACTTTCTCGAAAAAATTATGTGAAGCGATGATATGTGCAGATATACCCTTATGGAAATTGAATAATCCTACTTTTAAACAATTCATGGAAAAATACTCTGGCAAACGTATTCCTGATGAATCCACACTTAGGAAAAATTATGAAAATTGTTTGACTTCGAATCGTGAATACTTATATAAAGGATGGCCCTATATGGGTTGCCATTGACGAAACTACAGATTCTCAAAACCGGTGCATTGGCAATGTGATTATCGGACGTCTAGATAAAGAAAATGCCAGCAAATCCTTTTTATTGGCATTTACTTATTTATTTATTACAAGATCCACAGCACTAATTACAATGTAAATGAACTTAAGAAATAAACTTACAGCCAATAACGGATCTACTCTATACATTTTTAACTTAAATTAATCGACCGACAATCAATAAGTTTGAGCCACAAAAATATACAATTATGAATTAACAATTAAAAACGGCGCGTCTCTCTTTCTCTCTGATCTGTGTGCGTGTACGGGCGCGCTCGTGTGTGTGTGTGTGTGTGTGTGCGTGCGTGCGCGTGTGTGTGTGTGCGTATGTGTGTATGAGTGCATGTGTGTGTGTGTGTGTGTGTGTGTGTGTGTGTGTGTGTGTGTGTGTGTGTGTGTGTGTGTGTGTGTATGTGTGTATGTGTATGTGTGCGCGCGCGCGTGTATATATGTGTGTGTGCAATATACATATTAACCATTTCCTTCAAGAACTTCCCCCTTAAACACAATCCCACTACTATGAAATATGTCAGTAACATTGAATTGGTTATTAAAATTTCTATGGAATCGACTGACCAATGCGTTTTGTGCGTAATTTGATTTCGATCGTTGTACAGCAAATAATTTTGTGTATCTCGTTCTAACTTTCGGGGCGCAAAAACTAAGTATTTTGGTTGCTAGTTCAGGGCTATCTATATATCCGTTGCATATTCCGTGTAAAAAGGACATGTCAGCAAGTACACGCCTATTTTGGAGAGTCGTGAGATTATGATAATGACAGGATTCATCATAGTTTTTAAAATGGCAATGTGACCGATAATTTAAGTGTTTTATGAATTTTTCTTGCATTTTTTCTCCAAATCTTGAGTATATATTATATACTGAGGATTCCAAATAATGCTACAGTATTCCAGAATGCTCCTGACATAAGCGTGGCATGTGAAGAACTTCCTAAATGCAATCAACAAACTTCAGCAAAGCTTTTTAATGATGCAATGAGTGTTTTGTGGCCTGATGGAGTTAAACATGAACAAGTTTTCTCGCTACTTAGCGATGCTGTCCCTTATATGGTGAAAGCTGCAGGTGCCTTACAAGTTTTGTATCCAAAAATGATTCATGTGACGTGCTTGGCTCGTGGTATTAATAGATTAGCTGAATGCATAAGGTCTCAGTTTAAAAAGATTGACAGTTTAGTATCAAAAGTAAAGAATTTTTTTTTAATGCTCCAAGCAAGATCTCAAAATTTAAAGAGATGTATCCCGACATTTCTTTACCGCCAGAGCCAGTGCTGACCCGCTGGGGAACTTGGCTAACAGCAGTTGAATACTATGCTCAGTCTTACATTGAAATCAAAACTATTATTTTTGAATTGGAAAACGAAGCTGCTACTATTTCAATCTCAAAAGAACTTTTCAAAGATGACACTCTACGTAACGATTTGCTTTACATAAAAACTTTTTATCACATCAGATAAAGGCACTCGAAAATTCTTCTACTTCTCTAAATGATAACTTAAAGATTATCGAAAAAAAGTTTTAGAATCAGAAGGTCCCGTTGCTGAAGTAGCGAGGCAAAAATTAAGCTACGTACTAGAAAAAAACAAAGGATTTCATACCCTAAAGAAAATTAACAGCATGCTGTGGAAAATTAGGTGTGCCGGCGCTGTCGTCGCGCCACGAGCGAAACACATCGAAGTCTAAATCACGCTAACAAAGTTCCGTAGTTAAAGCAGCATATATAGAATAGCTCCGAACTACCAATCGGATCGTTGGCCGCTCCCCGGGCAGAACACCTTGCCCGGCGGGAGATCTCCCCTTTTCCTTCCACCTGCCACAGTGGTGACCCCGACGTGATATGAACACGCAATCAACAACCTTCGGAAACTACAACTTCAAACCTTCGTCATCATCCTCAAGTACCCCATACATTCGCTCCCGAGCAGATATTGTCTGCAGTCTTCACATTCTGCAAGCCATCTAGCTTTACAAAGGTTCATCGCAGCACTGGAATAATAATGCTTCCCGTTCCTTCAAGCTACTCTCTGCGCTACAGTGTTCGTCACGGCTCTGAGCATTACTGCCCGCCTCTGCTTCACGGCACTCTCGCAGATTACTTGCCTTCTTCTCGACTCACCGCAGACTTACAAGGCAATTCCCTGGTACCTGCAAATTCGTCGACATCTAGACTGCACTATCGACCTCCGGTCTGAGCAGGGGGGTGATGTGGCGGCGCTGTCGTCGCGCCACAAGCGAAACACATCGAAGTCTAAATCGCGCTAAGAAAGTTCGGTAGTTAAAACAGCATATATAGAATAGCTCCGAACTACAAATCGGAGCGTTGGCCGCTCCCCGGGCAGAACACCTTGCCCCGCGGGAGATCTCCCCTATTCCTTCCACCGCCCACAGTGGTGTATTTTCCGCGCGGTCGAGCCACAAAGGCACCATAGATGTGCCCTACTCACTTGCAGACTTATGCAAATTTAAATATGTTCCAATCACATCCTGTGATTTCGAAAGATCATTCAGCCAATACAAAGCATTATTTCGTCCAAACAGAAAGGGTTTTAATTTTGAAAATTTAATAAAACACGTAATTATATACTGTAATTCAAATAATAATGAAACATCGCACGAGCGATGGCAATAGGACGGCGCCAGAGGATTGATTAAGATACTAAGACCCGTATTAATAAACGTTACTTAGCTCAGGTACACGCACTTGAGTGCAATCTTGAAGTTATGATCTTATTAATAAACATTTTATGGTGGCCGGAGGCCCTTTTTACTGGAAATGAGGCATTCCATCTTAGTCCTTACGGGTGACAACGCATCTACATTTTGATTTCTAATAGAGGATAGATGTAGATGTCTATGGGCCGCAGCAACCACTTACCATCAGGTGGACTGTGTACTCGTTTGTCACCCTTATCATATAAAAAAAAAAAAACATATCTCAAGATGCAGTTTAGGTTTACGATATCAGCTGAGTGCCACACTGATTATTAATAAACGAAACTCGACTCTCAAGTGTGTGTACTTAAGTGCAAGTCACAGAACAGTATTCCTAGCGGAACGGTGTGCGGGGTACATGGGGCGAAATATAATATGAAAATATCGCTCGGTAGATCCAAAAAATATTTATAGTTGAGATGTAATATATATTATAGCTCAGTGTAAACGGTTCCATTTAAAAGTATGGTGAGGTGGTGAGCGATATTAATTTATATCTCGAGATCGTAATATACAGGTGTCCAAGTAATGGTGGATAATCTGGTACGTACGTGTTCGGGCAGAAGGGAGGTTCCCTCCGTTCTCTAAAAAAAATTCTATCCCGAACGGTTCGGGGTCTACACCATGTTTTATAAAATTCTGAAAATTCGTACTTCTGCTCACATTTGTGGTCATCACGTCCGCAGTTTAATGGCTAGATCGGATTTTTTTCTTTTAATATGTTTCCTAATAATGGTATTTCTAAATTACCCTTAAAAGTTTTCAACTACAATGGGTAGTATTTTACAAGACGGCACTAAACATAAGTTTAAATTTTTTACTTTATTTAACTGCTAAGTTTGAGCACCTGTGGTGAAAAAAAAAAACGTATAGGATCTGTGTGGCCAACCATTTAAAAAGTTTGCCTATATCATAAGGATTCTAAAACATTCATACAATGGAGTATTTGTCGATCATTTCTACTCACATTAATCCTAAGCACCGTTTGTCTCGCTCACACAGCTTAGAATTTGTCCAAACAAGGCGAGCAGGTAGTAAAGTAAATTTTTCAAGGGCGACAAATGTACTTACCTAATAGAGACATGCAATGTTAAAAAAAACTATCTGCCAATAATTTTGTAATTTTGTAATGAAATGCCTACTTTTACACATTAACGGCTATAGCTCAGTAAGTAATGACATTAATTACATGGTATTAGGTTTTAGAATTCTTATGATATAGGCAAACTTTTTAAATGGTGGGCCACACAGATCTTTTACGTTTTTTTTTCACCACAGGTGCTCAAACTTAGCAGTTAAATAAAGGAAAAAATTTAAACTTATGTTTAGTGCCGTCTTGCAAAATACTATCCATAGTAGTTGAAAACTTTTAAGGGTAATTTAGAAACACCACTATTAGGGAACACATTAAAAGAAAAAAATCCGATCTAGGCATTAAACTGCGGACGTGATGACCACAAGTGTGAGCAGAAGTACGAATTTTCAGAATTTTATAAAACATGGCGTAGACCGCGAACCGTTCGGGATAGAATTTTTTAGAGAACGGAGGCCACCTCCCCTCTGCCCGAACACGTACGTACCAGATTATCCACCATTACTGGGAAATCCCTGCATATTATATTATATCCCATAGTGAAAAGCGGGCTTTACTCTGCAAGTGACAGAATGACAGTTCAATTTTCTCTATGGGATTTTCTATCTGTATCAATGTTTCAAAAATATTAAAATATTGTTGTGAGTCAGTCTTTCAGACGGCGTTCTACGTTGTTTCTTTGTAATATTCTGTTTTAAAATTCACTGTTCACTTAGTACAAATAATGTAAAATGGCCATAAATTTAGAGAAACACCGGGAAGCATTGATTGCAGCATGGAAGGACGTATTAGACGAAAAAACCGACACCAACTGGTGAGTAAGCTTTTCTTGTACGACCTACATGCTGGCAAAGTGAAAAACATTCAGTCCTTTGCTAATGAATTAATGATTTTACAAGACAACACCGCCATAAATACATAATATTTGTATGACTCTGCAGTGAGTTAGGTACACAGTTTATACATCACTTGCAAGAACTACAAAATATTACAATTACTTTCAGTAATTTCTCTTAATCTGCATATTATGTAAAATATTATGTGTAAGTGAATGATCGTGACCTATGATCGTGGTTAACATGCAAAGGCCTCTGAAAAAGTGGTAATTTATTAGAACAGAACCTTTCATACCGTTCCAGTTCATATATTTGGATTTCACATATATCTTTGATTTATTTCCTTTACTCTGGGGATTTCTCGTGAATGTGAAGGCATTTTATATATACAACAATGAACATGGAAAATCATCCACACCTATAAAATTATTTATAGGCCACGCAAATATGCAATCTGTGTGATAGTCAATAGCTTAGCCACTGCATTATTAAATCAAAAATAGTTGCCAAGCTTTATTAAATGCACTGCTATAATTTATTTTTAAATTTCACTGGGGGTACTTAAAAAATAAATTATAGGTTTTACTATGTGGTAGGACTTCATTTCTGCATATGTTTATATAAGGGACGCCCCAGACAAAAGTTGGACGAAATTGGCAGTATATTGAAGATGGGCCAGATAAACAGTACCCTTAACTGACGAGCATGTATGCGTTGGTATATGGATGTAAAAGAGATGAGAGGGGAGTGTCCGTATTGTGCCAAATTGAAGTCCGTATTCTTTGCTTACCCTTCTGGGTGACAGGTATGAGTGCTTGTGATATGATATGTTGTTTGTATAGCCCTTTTACCAATTTGTGTCACTAAGCAGCAGCTGTGTTCAACTCTGAAGGGTATAGACTCGGTATAGTTACAGGCTGAGAGACATTCAGTCGTAGCCCTTAGAGGTTATAATCCATCTGTAGTGTTCTCTGTTTGAAGTTGGTTCCAGGTGTCCATAGACTAAGTGGTCACTTATCATCAGGTGGACTATGCAAGGTCGTTAGTTACTTCTATTTTATAAAGAAATATTTTATTAATTTAACATAAATAGTAATGGTAATGCCTGGTATTAAAATTATGAGGAATCTTTGACCGTCTGATGTCTGATGTGATGCTGTTATACTCACCTACTTATTTTCATTGTGGTAATGATTCTATTTAAAGGGCACATAAGGTACAACTTTCACTTAAAAATTAAGTTAGGAGACACAAGGATAGCATGGTGTACGTATTCTGATTCACTTTGTAATTATGAGTCTGAGGAATTGGATTGTGGATTGGATTTAGGTTGACATCCATTAATAAACAACATTTATCGAAACTGTTACACTAACAAATGTCTCCCTTATTACCCTCACATAATATACTCTCATACAATAATGATATATCCAACTATATTAACCTTTAAGTAGTGATGTGGTTTGGATGACTCATAAATGGTGATGTGACGTTTTATAGACGTCTACGCAATTTATGTCAATAGTATGAACTTAATTATTAATTAGACATTTTTTTGTATAAAATCAAAATAAAAACCCTCTTTTTAATGATATAGACTAAAATTAAACCCAATTATCAACATTAATCAACATTTATTAGGACATTTGGCAAAAGTTACGAAAAAATCACATTCTATAAAAGACGCACTTCTTAAGTGTTATGAAATAAACAGACTTATTTTTTAACAAAAAATAAAATTTCTTACTTCTTCAACTTAACTACTAAAATAATATAGGAACTACCACAGAATCAGTCTTCTAAATTCAGTCTCAGTCAGTACAGTCGCTGCAGATTGTTTTGGAACAGCCTAAACATATAGGCTTATGACATGCAACACATTTGTACCTGGCGCGTCGCTTCAGCCTTGCTGGACACACCTTACAAGTCTTTTTGTCATTTTCACCAACAGCTGACTCAATGCGGCAAGGTTCTGGCGGTAAATCTTCGCCAAGAATCCGTTTCATTGTCAGTCTTAGCTCTCTTGGAAGACGGTCATTGTAGACTCGTCGTTGTAAATGTGGTAAAACTAATTCTCGGGCAAGATCCTGTAAGAATCGTCCTCTTGATATGTCTGATACATCAGCACACTGCCTATAAAGCACAAAGGCATTCACTCCGCTCAAGTCTAGCAATCTGAAAAAAAATGCTAAAGGCCATCTGCGAGTGCGGCGGCTACAGGAATGGTTCGAACATTTTTTATCAACTTCATCAACCCCACCCTTTGTCTTATTATACTCCATTATGATAACCGGTTTCTTGGTAATGGGATCAATTTTGGACGTGTGATGTTGGTAATGGGATCAATTTTGGACGTGTGATGCATGGACGAAATCAGTAAAACTGCTTTAAATTTCTTGGGAACATAAGAAACAAAGGTAAAGTCTTTTGTAAATCCATGCAATGCTGTTTCAGGTTCTCTTGTTTTGGATGCTTGAAATTCAGGTTGAATGTGACGTTTATTTTTTTCAGAGTTCCAACATAAGTCAGACCTCTCTGTTTTAGCTGCTCCATTAGCTCATAAGAGCTGAACCAGTTGTCAGCAGTGATGTTACGATTGGTGTTCTCAAAGTCTTTACAAAGTCGCAAAACAGACTGTGTAGCAATTGCAAACTTTTTGTCATCTTCTGGTAAACCTACACCGTACGATTGCTTGCCACAGTAGATATAAGCATTATAGACATAAAATGTCTCAGCATCACAAACTAACAAAATTTTAAGTGCGTATTTTGCTGGTTTTTTGGGCATATAAATTATGAACTTGCATCGGCCTCTAAAGGGAACAAGCATTTCATCTACGCATAGTAAGCACTGGGTACATAAACTTTTTTGCAATTAGATATAAACTTTTCAAATATATCCGAAATTGCTGCCAGTTTGTTAGTCTCTAGTCGTTGCTGTCTGGTTTCTACATTGTCAAAGTGAATGCAGTTCAAAAGTGTAAGAAATCTATACTGAGACATAACTGCACGAAATATCTCTCGGCCTGAACCATCTGTAGCAAAGATATATTTGGCATTCTCATGGTTAGATTTGAAGACAGATGAGTAAAATAATAACCCGAAGAAAGCCTTAATTTCTTCTGCGTCCGTGTTGCGAAGCTCAGGTTTTTCCTGATTTTTATATTTTACCCGTATCTGGGCAGGTTTTTTGTTGGTATATTCAATTATTTTGTCAGTAATATCGTCATCCATAAAATGTCTCCACAAGGTTTCTAGGCTGGTGAATGCTCTAGGCTGTGATCTAGGTATGTCAACCAAGTTGTGGCTTAGTGAACGACAGTTACGCATCACTGGTTCATCGCTTGACCATTTAAAATAATTCTTACTTATGTATTATCTTTGGGATTCTGTGTGTATATTATCTTGTATTGAAGATAGACCTGAATCTTGCATTGCAACTGAACTTCGGGGTGATCTTTGTCATTGAGATTGAGTTTCTTCATCCTCAGATTGTTCTGAAGCCGAGTCATGATCACTGTGCAAACAGAAATCTGGATCCACTTCTTCATCGTCCACATCACTGAAGTCTCGCTCCAACTCAGTCTCTATCCACTGAATTAAGGTCTTTTCATTTGTCGAAGTATTTAGAGCTACTCGCTTTCGTTTTAGACTGTTTCCTGAAGGTCCAGGCTGATCCATCTAAAATAATAACGTACACAGTGAGGTGACGAATAAGAGACACTTAGAAAAAAATACACTAATACTGTAGTGACATCTAATAAATCATTTACGAAAATACTGACCTCACGTCTCAGGGACATCAAACGGTCGTACAGGTACAGGTGTTGATGCCACGAGCGCGAGCACTCGACTGACCGATCACGCCACCGAAACCCAAAGGTAGCGGGAGGGGCGGGAGCGTCTTTAAAAAATTAACGCCACGAGACTGATTTTTGCATCGAGGCCGTCTGTGAGACACCCACGTCACTACTTAAAGGTTAAAAAGGCTTCTCATAATTATATATACTATATATAACATGCCATTCCTGGACTATAATTAAAAACAATAAAATCAAAGCCTAAGAGTCTTCTGGGTTTTGATTGCTTTTTTTGAAAAAGGCTGGAGTTTTATGTTAAAGTATGCACTAGACATGATCATGATGTTCAACTGGCCAATTTTGACTAATGCAAAGGCTTCTGAACTCCAACATCTACTTTATTAGCCTTTTCTTCTGCAGTTAGTGGGATTTGAATTTTGAATTGAATGAAATACTATCACCAGTATCCTGTTACACTTTACGTTCACTGCTGGATTTTTCTTGTAGTCAAGTGAATTTGATGTTATCTCCACTTTTAGTGGGCAATTTTGCAATTGTATTATTAATCTCACACTTTTAACATTGTTCTATGCTGTCAGTTTGATGATGATGATATATATGAGATAAATTCTGATGTCTGTCACATAGATTTTCCTTCTAATTCTCATAGTGGACATTATGACATCCTAGTGACTTAACTATATGCTTAAGTTTCATAGTGCAGTGTTAATGCATTTATACCTAATATAAGAGCTAGGTTTTCAATACACATTCTCTATATCATATCATCTGATGGTAATTATGATTGGAATCATTTTGTCATTTTAAGTACCATTGATGGGTTTCGGCATATTGTGTAACAGTAATCAACCATGCTGATGTAGAAGGCAAGAAAGTTAAAGAGAATGATTAGGTATTGTGTAGATTTAAAAAAAAATTGGTGAATTTAAAAGTCAAGCCTTTAGATTTACCAACCCTTATGTATGTATTTAATAAAGAACAATGGCAGACTTTCATACATAAAATTAGTTGAGAAGGAATGGTAGCATGTATATACCAAAAATATTTTAAAATGTTAAGCGTCAGTCCTTTAATAACTCTGTCAAAGAATTTTGTCCTGAGAAGGCGTCAAAAAAAAGATATTTAGATTTGAACTTTTAAGTTTATGTCTTATGTCACTTGGAAAAAGTCACAAATGAGAGTTTTTAGATTATTGTATCTCTATTATATATTTGCATACTATAAATGTATATTTCTGGCATGGCTCCAGGGTCTTTGTGTTATACAGTGACATTCTCAGAAGGGCTAGAACCTAGAGCCGTAAAGCCAGTAAAAAAGCAGTGAAATTTTGTTTTAGCTAGTATTGCCATAACATTAAATGGAATTGTTACATATTACTATGATTGAGATAATATATTATTGTAGGAAGTTCTTTGTGAGAGACTTATTTTCAACCATATCACTTTTATTTTTATTATTACTGATAGTATAGTTATAACTAATAATTACTGAATATAAAAATATTTTGTGTTTGTGCGTTGTATTGGCAGTCTTACAAAGTATATACGAAAATAGTATGAATATAGTAAATGACAACACTTGAATAGAGTAAAATTATTTAAGTCATTTGATATTTCCTAAAATGCTTTTTGTTTTCTGTGGCTTTAATTAAAATACATTTTTATTTGAAAAATCATTGAAAAATAATAAAACTCTTTTTATGTATAACATTTCTAGATGCAATAATTTTTGTCAACTATTTTTCTGCTCTTGCTCTTTAATGTAATGAAAAAAGTATCATGTTTATTACACAATTTTTTAATAATTTTCTTCTTTTTTAATTATCTCTTGACATTACTGTCCTTTTTAAACTATATAACCAATTTTAAGCCCTTGCTTTAAATTGAAGCGTGGGTTTAATATTAATAAGTTATGTTAATGAAATGTTGAATAATCAAATTATCTTAAACAACAAACTGTCATTTTAAACAGTGGTAGAGCCAGGCAGCAGCTTTTGCTGTCGCATGGATGGGCCGGCTCGAACCGGGGTGGTACCACGACCTCACAGAATACCAGCGTGAAGTAGAGGTTTACCTCTGCGTTTCGCTTGGTGAGTGCAGGTGGCCGGAGGCCCTTTTTGCTGAAAATGAGGCATTCCATCCTAGTCCTCACGGGTGAAAACGTATCTGCATTTTGATCTGTAACAGTGGATAGATGTAGATATCTATGGGCCGCAGCAACCACTTACCATCAGGTGGACTGTGTGCTCGTTTTTCACCCTTATCCTATAAAAAAAATTATCTTAGACTCATGTTTATCTTTTCAGGGCTTTATTTGGTTACGACGGTTTATCAAATGACTTGAAATTCATAAGCAAAGGTGACGGAGGCCTTACTGAGTTGATAGATGACTTCAACAGTGGGAAGATCCAATATGCCTTCCTTAAAGTAGATGTACCCACTGGAAGCATATCAAAATATGTTCTTATCAACTGGCAGGTGAGATAAGATTAGAGTGGGAACCAGTTTTTCATTCGCTTGTATTATTTGAGTAAAAGCACTATCAAAAAAGGCCGATACATGTTGCTTCAGTGCAGTAGTTCATATAAGATACAATGTGATGTTTACCATATAGCTTATATATTGAAACTAGTTCTGGCATGGAAACTTGCTACATGTAATATGTTGCCCCGCTTTACAATTCATTAAATGTGTTCCTCAAAATTTGCGATCAGCAAATAGGATAAGTACTCTGACAACGGTCAGAGTACTTATCCTATTTGCTAATCGCAAATTTTGAGTTTGCATTTCAGACGTAAATACTTCTGAAGATGTTTGCTTTTGGATCACTTGTTTTGTTAATGTCCTATGGCTTAAAATAGTATTTTTTTTTCTCTTATAGGGTGAAGGTGCCCCCACCGTACGTAAAGGCACGTGTGCGAACCACGTTAAGCACGTGGCCCAGTTCTTTACCGGCTTCCATCTGACAATGCACGCCCGTACGGAAGACGATCTAGACGAGAAGCTCATTTTAGATAAGCTGGCGAAGGCCGGATCAGCCTTTAACTTTAAGAGTAGTAGGCAAGAGGAGTTGCCACCGAGTGGACCAGTTGGCACTACGTATAAAAAAGTTAATCCAGGTATCTTTTTCATCATCATCCCGTATCAGCACCATTGAGCCTCTTCTATTGTAGTGAAATTAGTCTAGTTGATTATTGCCTATATTCAGCAACTCTTCAAACATGTCAAAATTCTCTTGTGTGTCAACAAACACTTGAGGAGAAAAAGGAACATTTATAAACATAGCGCTTCCACATAGATTGCCTCAAAGGGGGGAAATTTGCCATAGTGTTTAGGAAGACGCCACTACCAAACTCCTGGTTTGTTATCACTCTGTCGCCTCTCACAACACTCATAAAACGATATGGGGTAGAGAATGTTCTTACACTGTATCTACATAGTCACGATAGATAGTTTTCTTCATCACTCCCTAAACAGTCTTCTACTGGATACGAACCTCTGTCCTAAAATCCCTATTATTCGAATTTGCTCGTAATCACCATTGTTGGTAGCCAGTTTTGGTATTTTTAGATGACTACAAAGAAAGTAGGAGGTGTACAAATATACTGGTATGTTTTATTTGTATGTATGTTATGAGATATCTTCGTCAGTTATTGTATACCGATATTGTTGATAAATTTTTATTAAATAGGATATACTTGGGAGGTGGTCCCATGTAAATTTGGAGGAAATATTCCACCCATAAGGGTTCTAAAATACACTATGAAGTTTTTAATGTAACTATAGTGGAATCAATAGTGAATGGATAAAAATATGTTTTAATAATTTAAATTGAACCTTTTCTGTCCAACTACAGGTTTATCGCGGTACGACTTTCCATTGACTCCCGTCGAGTTGGGGGTTGATACGTATTTTTACAGAAAAGTTACACTATTATAAGCACACACACAAAGTTACAACATGTGGAAGCTCGTAATTTTTGAGAAAATAGTTATTGAAAATCAATTATTCTTGCATTGTTTATGTCTAATCCTACAATAAAATTGACGCCATTTTTTATTGTAATTGTCAGTAGGGCTGTCAATTCTTTTCGAAAAAGAACGATTTTTAAAATAGATTCGAATTGTAAGCTGATGTATCGATTCCCAAAAAATCGATTTCTAAAATATCTATATTTTTTTCATGTTTGCATTTATAATGTAAATATAAATCCATTTTATGAGAAAAAAATCCCCTTCATCATAAAATATAGGGGGACTGATTCAGAAGGATTTCTGTATCTATTTTGAGACCGCTACGTCTCCGGCGCTGCGGGAAGAGCAGCCTCTACGCCTTAGCGTCACACAAATACAAATCGCAGGCATCCCTCCTCACCTCCGCAACTTCGGCTTGTTGGTCGCCTTCGGCGACCAGCCTCAGCCGCTCCTACGCCTACGATTTGTTACAGCAGGCGAAGGCTGCTCCCCCTACGCGCCTCCGGCTCTATAAAAACACTCTAGGGGTAGGACAGACTTGTACTAGGTGGAGTCGGGGTCAATGAATTCGGTTCTCTGACATAAGTTGAAACTAACCTATTTTTTTTGTTATCTGCCCTAATTGGTACTGTTAAAATAAAACAAATTTCAATAAGAGATCATTTATTATGGTATCTTTCTTGTTTTTCATAAAATGGAATTATATTTACATTATAAATGCAAACATAAAAAAATATAGATATATTAGAAATCGATTTTTTGTGAATCGATACATCAGTTTACGATTTGAATCGATTTAAAAATCGACCTTTTTCGGAAGGAATCGACATCCCTATTGACGACAATGATATTACAAAATGGCGTCAGTTTTATGGTAGGATTAGATTTTTTTTTTTATAGGATAAGGGTGAAAAACGAGCACACAGTCCACCTGATGGTAAGTGGTTGCTGCGGCCCATAGACATCCACATCCATCCCCCGCTACAGATCAAAATGCAGATGCGTTTTCACCCGTGAGGACTAAGATGGAATGCCTCATTTCCAGTAAAAAGGGCCTCCGGCCACCTGCACTCACCAAGCGAAACGCAGAGGTAAACCTCTACTTCACGCTGGTATTCTGTGAGGTCGTGGTACCACCCCGGTTCGAGCCGGCCCATCCATGCGACAGCAAAAGCTCCCGCCTGGCTCTACCACTGTTAAAAATAGATATAAGAAAAATAAGAAAAATAGATATAAGACAAATAAATAGAGAGAGTAGATATAAACAATGCAAGAATAATTGATTTTCAATAACTTTTTTCTCACAAATTACGCGTTTCCGCATGTTGTAACTTTGTGTGTTTGCTTATAATAGTGTAACTTTTCTGTAAAAATACGTATCAACCACCAACTCGACGGCAGTCAATGGAAAGCTAAGCCCTTATCGCCATTACCTCCTCTGAAAATAATAGAATACATAACTAATTACAAGCCCATGTGGTACTTTAAGTAGCACCAGCTGATTAGTGACCGCCAGTACAGTTTCCGCCGGTGTCGCTCAGCTGGTGATTTTGTTGTTTACCTAACATATCGACGGGCGCAGGCAATCGAGTCCATGGGGAGTCCTTGGCGATTAGTATGGGCATAGCGATCGCCTTTGATCGGGTTTGACAGAAAGTGTCTCTTTCGACACTTCTTATGTGCTTCCCGAAAAATTGTGCAACTGAGTCACCAGTTTTCTCTTTGATCGGAGCATTATGGTCGTAGTCGACGGTGCATGCTTCGACTCCAAGCCTGTGAATGTTGGTGTTCCACAAGGCTGCGTGCTATCTCCTACCCTGTTCCCTCTGCATACTGGTTTGCTGGTTTGCAACGATATCTTGAAAACCAGTAACATTAATTTTTATGCAGATGACAGGACTAGCGATGGCGAATCTTTATACACCGGCCGTGCTATATTTCTTGGGATCACGTCGTCGAATGCCGAAACATAAATTCGAGTCTTTGTTGAACAAAGTCAGAATGGGGGGCGACTAAATCTAGTCCAGTTTAATCCATAGAAAACATAAGTTTACCGTTAGAGAGAACCCCTTTGTGGTATCTCTTCAATTTCAAGGCACTCCCTTCGCGTCGAGTCGATCGATCTTTGGCGTCGATGTATCGAATGACGCACAGTTCCGCTGTGAGCTTGGCGTACTTTGTAGTACTTAGTAGTAGTAGTTGTAGTAGTATTTCATGCCGGCACACTGCTTGCAACTTCACAAGGCGCAAGTTCGGTCTTACATACTTTTATCATCTCTGAGCCGGGGCATCCCAGAGCCAGTTCCTTCCAATTGACCGCATCCAGTGCAGAGCGGAGCGTCTCGAATCGTCGACGACCGAGTTTTTTTGAACGGCTTAACTCACTGACGCTGCGAAAATATGTTGCACCCCTTTGCATATTCTATCGCTTTTACTACTGGGAGTGCTTACAGGAATTAATCTGACTAATTCCAGCCCCTAAATTTCATCATCGCGACAAAACTCGTGATACTGTCCACACCATCTGGATAAGTAAAACTAAATAAGTTTTCTTCCTTGCACAACTTTGGCTACCACCAGCGATTTTACCGGACCGATACGACTTAGGGAGCTTTACAAAAAAAAAGAACTATTATTTTTAAAAGGCTTGCAATACACCTGCATTTACCCTTTTATTGCAGTTGTTCATGGGCGGCGTAATTCACTTGGTGAACCGTATGCTCGTTCCGTCCGTCTTATATTTAAAAAAGAAACTATGAAACCCAAAGCCGACCTTATCATTTTTCCGTCGCGTGATATATACGCGTGTGTTTGATTTGCCATCCCTAACATAAGTCAGGTAAGCGATAGTGGCTATGAAAGTTAGTGTGAATTATTTAGAAATTAAAACAAGATAGCAAAAAAGTTAATAGCATAAACAACATCCGCTAAGCTGTTGCTAGTGAAGTATAAAAACGATATGCCTTAAGAATGATATGCCTTATTCATGATCATTGTTTACCAAACCGGCCACAACAATGCGCGATACACTAGTGATGTTTGCATTGTTTAAATGACAATGTAAACAACTTGCGCCTTACTATCCGTTAGTACACGCGAGGTGTCACAAGTGTTAATCGCGACATGACTAATAAGTCGGTGTCCCAACCCTACGAGGCTATTGTGTACAAAAAGGCTGGGGAGGAAATTAAGAGCAGGAAAAGCACTTTGCGGAGAGGTATTGCTGTGTTCATATCATAAAGGAACTGCCCGGGGGCGTGTGGATTCGTTACCGAAATTTTCAAGACTGAAATTATATAAAATTTAGATAAATCGGGAGTCTGTAGTAGCAGTGTAAGAAATTGTGAACCTACCCCATAACATCCTATGGGTGTTATAAGAGACGACAGAGGGAAATGAAAAAGGAGATAGGCAATTAAATTATAATGATGACAATGATGATGGGAGTTATAACAACCCTTGATCAAAATTTGGCGGTTTTATTGTCCATTGTAACACATGCTCAAAATCATAGCTTTTTTCTAACTTTTTAGGTCTCGGATTTTTTGGTCTTTGTCACGAAGGAAGTCCCTTAACTACGGCTACATGCTACTGTCTTCGCGAAATTGGCCATTTGCTGCCAAATTGCATACTTTGCATCTTTCCCCGCTGTCGCCTCTTATGACATCCACGCATCCAATAGAATAGAATAAAATATTTTTTTATTTAACATAGATTATAAGTGATTCTTATTGACAGTCCTTTCTTTACTTTTACCACATTTAATGATATGGAGAAGTTGATATTCTTACAACGTAACTATAAGTAGGTAATTATATTCTAGACTAGATTATATTTCAGCGTAACTATCTGTTTCTTTTCGGTTGAGTTCTGGTTAGGTTCTCAAAATTATAATTTTCAGTCCAGGAAATTAATTCCAAAGAACGGGACCAGTTTTGGCTTAAAGAGGAACAAGAAGAGAAAAAACGAGTAGAAGCCGAAAAGAAAAGACGAGAAGAGGTTTGTAATATTTTTATGATACCCGCACTTGATTTTTTTTTCAAACTGATTTGAAAAATTGGTAAAAGACTATTATAAGAATATTTACAAGTTATTATAATTATTATTTATAAATAACTTGATATGAATTATATGTTCAATATAATTAAATAAATAATAAATAAAAAATCAAACAGAAGCATGCCTGTGTTACTATTCAAGAGCTGCTTTTTGTTATTACAGTTTAAAACTTAAATGTTATTTAAAAAAAAATAATTGACCGATAACAATCCACTCACTACTTGACATGGGCCGCTCCCATAGCATTTGAGGGAAGGAAGGATTACCATAATCAACGTGATTTTAATAAATGTATTTTGCTTCTTGTATATATGAGATAATGTACCGGCATCTAACAGAGGCCGTAGATGGCGCCGTGTAGGTCTTTTTGAGTTTTCCAGAGTCATCTCTTACGACACGCATGGGATGAGGCAGTGTAATCTTTTGTGTCTACTACTTCCACTACTGACTATACGACAGCCCATTACAAGTCCACTGCTGAACATAGGCCTTATGGAGAGCCACAGATCGCTTCAAAGTACGGTCCTGAGCCCACATCAATCGAATCGAATCGATAAACTCTGCAATTATGAATTTAATGAAATTGCTTTGGAATGGAGACAGTACGAATTTTAATGGAATTGAGAGGAGGAGAGTGTTGATATAATAATTTGTCGTGTAGATATGCTGGACGAAGAGAATCACTAACGTACGGATTCATTGACATCCTTTTAAAAACAGGTTTGGACTGTATAGAGATCTTAAGTCGTGAATTTGAATAAAATTTGAAATTTCTAAAATCGGATTGATAACAATTTTCGAATGGGATTTGAATAAAATTCTTGTTAACTGTAAGCAGGAAAAGAGAAAAGCAGAGGAAGAAGTAAGAAGAAGAGATGAGCTTGAGGCAGCAAGAAGAGCGAAAGCAGAACAACAGAAGTACGTATTTCGATATTTAATTTTCATTACTTTTTTAATTTTTGTTCTAACTCAAATATTTACTAACATATCTTTTGAAAATCGAAAACTTACTTAGGGGCATTAGTGTTGGTCTAACTAGATCTAGAAAAACACTATCTGTACTAGTAGATTCCTAATTGGGTTCAGTATAGACTTCTATGTGTACTACTAGACGGGCTCTGCTCCCTTAATACATTGCGCTCTAAGTTACGGTCAATTCTCCGTAACCCCTTTAGTAGAATGCGAGCGGACGAGAAGACTTATTTGTTTGTAACCGTGAACGTTGTTTTCGACAATATAACACATATTTTGTCTAATGTGAATAAGAAAACACTGTCCATTATTAATGTGCGTACTTTGTCAACGTGATTCGAAGTTTATTTTAGATAAGTATGTAACTTTATTTCATATTTGTCTAAAAACAGTAATTGTTGTAAATAAGAATACAACTGCATGACATATTTACCCTGCCAGCTACCCGCACCAACGCCCGCGCTATTCACAGCTGTGGCAAAGTTTTTGTTCTGAATTGTCGGTTTAGTAGTATACAAGTGTTTGGAGTTCAAAACTACGGTTGATATCATAACAAGTGGTAGAGCCATGCAGCAGCTATATTAATTATATAGTTGTAGTACGAATGGGTCGGCTCGACCGGGGTAGGACCACGCTCTCACAGAATACCAGCGTAAAATAGCAGCGAAACACTGCTGTTTTGTATGGTGAGTGAAGAGAACCGGAGACCTTTTTTACTGGAAAAGAGGCATTCCATCTCAGTTCTGACGGCTGACTACGCATCTGCATTTTGAATCGCAAACGAGGATAGATGTAGATGTCTATGGGCCACAGCAACCACTTACCATCAGGTGGACTAGGTGCTTGCTTGTTACCCCTATCCTAAAAAAAATTATAGCAAATGGATGAGTAACTACTTCAACAGTGGTAGAGCCACGCGGCAGCTTTTGCTGTCGAACGGATGGGCCGGCTCGAACCGGGAGTGGTACCACGACCTCACAGAAAACCAGCGTGAAGTAGAGGTTTACCTCTGCGTTTCGCTTGGTGAGTGCTGGTGGCCGGAGGCCCTTTTTACTGGAAATGAGGCATTCCATCTTAGTCCTCACCGGTGACAACGCATCTACATTTTGATTTGTAATAGAGGATAGATGTAGATGTCTATGGGCCGCAGCAACCACTAACCATAAGGTGGACTGTGTGCTCGTTTGTCACCCTTATCCTATAAAAAAGAAACTGTTAATCCTGTCGTTGCTTGACTTTAGCAACGCTTTCAATACAGTTTATTCGATATTATAACATGCCTTCAACCGTGATTGATGGGTTTCTAACTTACCTGTCGATGTCGGCAACGTAGTTGTATCGACGAAGCATTCTCTTGTTGTAATACGATTACATGATAGATACATACAATTAAAATCATGTCCAACGGTTGACTTTTACGGGTTGATGATGATGGGAAAGTTATTGTTATGATAACCTGTTGCGTATTGCATCACGTTGCGTTGCACGAGAATCTGCAGTTAATGGTCAATATTCTTTGTCAAGTTAACAAAATGCTCAATCTATTGACAAAAGCTTTCTCGCCGCAGTGACTTGTAAACCACTTTATAACCTGTCGATCACAATAAAATTGATTTGATTTTGAGATTGATTTGATTTGGCATTTTTACTCACCCCGCACGTAACAGTATGTAAGTAAAATCGTACGTGGTTTGCTACGGACGATAGTATGTATTACTACACATAATGGCGACGTAAGAATATTTACTATCACGTATCCTGTTAGTGTCGAAAGAGGCAACAAACGGAATTTGAAACAAGCTAGGCAGCACACTTTCCTGGTAACAACTGAAAATAAAAAAAATCTGCGGTTGCCAATCCGCTTGCTTGGTGTGGCAACCATAGGAAATCCAATGAGCTAATTAATGGGGAGGCCTATGTTTAGCAAGTGACTTTTTATAGGCTGTAATGAATGGCGGAACTCCTCCATCCCATGGTCCCCATCTTGTGGTATAGGGAACAAGACCCTATTTCCCGTGTGCGTTTGCTTGACTCCATATAAATTTCTCTGTTTCATCCTTTTTATCTACATAACACCTCTTAACAGTGGAGAATCACGTGGCAGGTTATGCTGTTGCATAGATAGGCCGGTTCGAACCGGGTAAGTGCCACTACCTCACATGGTATTCACCAGCGTTATAGCGTTCACTTGGAAAATCCCCTTCAATACTGATACTATTCGGGGAAAACCGAGTAATAAAACACATCACTAACTGTACGATCATTATTCGGAGTTCTCCATTGAGCTATTATGTACTACGTACTAGAGGCGACACTGCATTAAGTTACGCTGTTCCATTCAACTGTGGTGATATTGCCGCACTTTACTCAGTCCATAGATTACTGTATATATAATAGAGATAGATGCGCGACTCAAATTTAATTTTCTTTAGTGTCGTGCTTTGCATAACAGACGGCGCTTACAAAAGAAGGAACTTGAAAAAAAGGGAAAAAATAAACACATCTGCTGGACGCGATCCGGGGTCTTTAGATTTCGGGACAACCCGATTATCCACCTGAGCTATTATCACCTTGCGCGCGATGTAACGAAATTTACCTTCGTATTCTAATAATATTTTAGCCGTTTTTCATTGTCTGAAAACATAGATAAAATGGCATTTTCTAAAAATAAATAATGTTCAATAAATATTAATAACAATTTAAGCGTAACCAGTGACCGCTACTAACTGCGTAGTGCGCGTGGATTATTGCGTATGCATAGACTTAATATACACAGTCAGGTCATAAGTATTGTCACACAGTAAAAACTTTTCTTTTAAAATGCTGGCCACAAAAAAGTTTATTGAATTCGAATTTCGAATTGTTCATGAAAATAAAACTATACTTTTTAGAATTTTACTCATTTTTAAATATGGAGTGGACGCTTAAAGAAGACCGTGTTGCAGTTATTGCGTTGCATCGTTGCGGTTACGCGCCAATTCAAATTTTTGACATACTGAAAAATTTGAATATAACCAAAAGATTCATTTATCGTACCATCAAACGATACAATGAAGACTCTAGTGTTGATGATAGGTCAAGAAGTGGTCGCCCTCGATCTGTTAGGACTCCAGCAATGATAAAGCTGTGAAGGCGCGAATTCAAAGAAATCCCAAACGTAAGCAGAAACTGTTGGCCCTTCAGATGGGGTTAAGCAGAACCACGGTGAAAAGTGTGAAATGAAAACTTAGGGCTTCGGGCATATCGAAGAAAAACAGGACATCGTTTGAATGCGCTTCTAATGGACCTGAGACTGAAGAGATGCCGCGCTTTGTTGAAGCGGTACGCGGGAAAAAAATATCGGGAAATTCTTTTTTCGGATGAAAAAATTTTTACCGTAGAAGAGAGCTACAACAAACAAAATGATAAGGTGTACGCACACAGTAGTGAAGAAGCGAGCAACCGTATTCCGCGTGTCCAACGAGGTCATTTTCCATCCTCGCTCATGGTATGGTTGGGAGTTTCTTATTGGGGCTTAACAGAGGTACATTTTTGTGAGAAAGGTGTAAAATCGAATGCAGTTGTGTATCAAAATACAGTCCTGACGAACCTTGTGGAACATGTTTCTCATACCATGTTCAATAACAGGCACTGAGTATTCCAACAAGATTCGGCGCCAGCTCATAGAGCGAAGAGCACACAAGACTGGCTGGCGGCGCGTGAAATAGACTTCATCCGGCACGAAGACTGGCCCTCCTCCAGTCCAGATTTGAATCCGTTAGATTACAAGATATGGCAACACTTGGAGGAAAAGGCGTGCTCAAAGCCTCATCCCAATTTGGAGTCACTCAAGACATCCTTGATTAAGGCAGCCGCCGATATTGACATGGACCTCATTCGTGCTGCGATAGACGACTGGCCGCGCAGATTGAAGGCCTGTATTCAAAATCACGGAGGTCATTTTGAATAAACTTTAGTGTCATAAGAATCTGTGTTTTGTTAAGTTCATTTTGGTATATAAATGGTTACATAATGAATAAACTTGTATCAATTATTTTATATTAAACGTGACAGAATTTATGACTTGACTAGGTATAATTGCCCTCTAATGAGATTAAAATAAGTCTAGCCTAGCGCTTCGGAATGTAGATGGAAGCACATAAAACGTATCATTTTGTTCGTAAAATAATGTTCTAAGTTGCATGCCCATGACTCAGTCGCTCGCTAGGCGCTAGTGAGTTGACACATGCTGTGTTGATTATATAAAAATCTTGATAAAATATGCCATGGTATGTTTTAGACAATGCACAAAAAATTCAAGAAATGTTAGTAAATACCAAGGAATAACTTTGCATCGGTGAGTAAAATTTATAGATTAATAATTAAACAAATTATTCAGAAGGCGCCATCTCGGGTCATGGAATATAGATTATGAAATTAAATTCTTCAGATGCGACGTTTCTGTAGGTACTTAAGTGTGAGAATAATTTTGCATAATATAATGTTGTTTTTTTTGTAGAAACAAATGGAAGTATTCATAATTAGGCAAAATTTCTGATATTTACATTTGCTAATTATTCTTTTATTTAATTTTTAGGTTTCCACGTCCAAACCATGAAAACAGGGAAAAATGGAATAATTACATAAATTTTTAACTCTCGTGTGCCCAGCATTTATGAACGACTCTTATTCTAATCTAAATAAATATCTTTGTGTAATATATGTTATATCAATAAGTTTTGTTACAAATACATTTAGTACGTTTTTATATTTTCCATAATTACCTTTTAAAATATTCAAATAAAAATATCATTTAAATGTAATTCTGATATAATATTATGTAATATTATATTAAATTAGCACATACTATATGCAAAATTAAAAATTAATTAAAATATTTTTAAAAATTGTAATCGATATAATTTGCATAATTAACTATACAATCTATTATTACATACTGATCATTCTGCCTACGCATAATCTATGATAATAACCAACCGCGCATGCGCCGCACACTCTTTCCTGCGCATGTGCGAAGACATTGAGTAGCGCACATTTTTTGTTTGAAATAGCTGTTCTAGTACATTAGTACATATTACTTCAATGGAGTGCTCAGAGGAATTGTTCGGACTAATTCCTGCCGCTAAATTTCATCATCGCACATCACGGAAAAACTTCAGATACCTACCATCCATACCATTTGGATGATTGGCGGTCCACCACTGTGTGATTTATCAAGTTTTATCCTCGCAGACATTCATTGTGGAATCGATTACCACCAGCGATTGTTTCGGCCCGATACGACTAAGGGGCTTTCAGGAAAAGAATCCACTCTTTGTAAAGGCTGGTAACGTACTTGTAACTAATTAACCTAGTGTCTTACTGTTGTTCATGGGTGGCGATAGTCACTTACCATCAGGTGAGCCGTTTAACCGTCTAATATGAAAAAAAATTCCCTTATGGGACGTGACTCCCCACGGCGACGTCACTTTGCATTGTTTCCCGTTGAATGAATGAAGTGTGTCGTACAGAGCGGAGGCGGAAGCGGCAGCGGAGGCGGCGGCGGGCGGAGCGGACGGCGTGAGCGCGAGTGAGGCGCTGCGCCGCCAGCGCTCCGCGGAGGCGCGTCGCCTCATCGGCGCCTCCACTGCGGCCGCGCGCGCGCTCTTCCAGCAGAACCTCGCACAGGGACAGCTGTCCGCACGGTGCGCTGTCTCATTCGCACACGCACGCTCGCTCACTCGCACACGAGCGAGGCGCTGCGCCGCCAGCGCTCCGCGGAGGCGCGTCGCCTCATCGGCGCCTCCACTGCGGCCGCGCGCGCGCTCTTCCAGCAGAACCTCGCACAGGGACAGCTGTCCGCACGGTGCGCTGTCTCATTCGCACACGCACGCTCGCTCACTCGCACACGAGCGAGGCGCTGCGCCGCCAGCGCTCCGCGGAGGCGCGTCGCCTCATCGGCGCCTCCACTGCGGCCGCGCGCGCGCTCTTCCAGCAGAACCTCGCACAGGGACAGCTGTCCGCACGGTGCGCTGTCTCATTCGCACACGCACGCTCGCTCACTCGCACACGAGCGAGGCGCTGCGCCGCCAGCGCTCCGCGGAGGCGCGTCGCCTCATCGGCGCCTCCACTGCGGCCGCGCGCGCGCTCTTCCAGCAGAACCTCGCACAGGGACAGCTGTCCGCACGGTGCGCTGTCTCATTCGCACACGCACGCTCGCTCACTCGCACACGAGCGAGGCGCTGCGCCGCCAGCGCTCCGCGGAGGCGCGTCGCCTCATCGGCGCCTCCACTGCGGCCGCGCGCGCGCTCTTCCAGCAGAACCTCGCACAGGGACAGCTGTCCGCACGGTGCGCTGTCTCATTCGCACACGCACGCTCGCTCACTCGCACACGAGCGAGGCGCTGCGCCGCCAGCGCTCCGCGGAGGCGCGTCGCCTCATCGGCGCTTCCACTGCGGCCGCGCGCGCGCTCTTCCAGCAGAACCTCGCACAGGGACAGCTGTCCGCACGGTGCGCTGTCTCATTCGCACACGCACGCTCGCTCACTCGCACACGAGCGAGGCGCTGCGCCGCCAGCGCTCCGCGGAGGCGCGTCGCCTCATCGGCGCCTCCACTGCGGCCGCGCGCGCGCTCTTCCAGCAGAACCTCGCACAGGGACAGCTGTCCGCACGGTGCGCTGTCTCATTCGCACACGCACGCTCGCTCACTCGCACACGAGCGAGGCGCTGCGCCGCCAGCGCTCCGCGGAGGCGCGTCGCCTCATCGGCGCCTCCACTGCGGCCGCGCGCGCGCTCTTCCAGCAGAACCTCGCACAGGGACAGCTGTCCGCACGGTGCGCTGTCTCATTCGCACACGCACGCTCGCTCACTCGCACACGAGCGAGGCGCTGCGCCGCCAGCGCTCCGCGGAGGCGCGTCGCCTCATCGGCGCCTCCACTGCGGCCGCGCGCGCGCTCTTCCAGCAGAACCTCGCACAGGGACAGCTGTCCGCACGGTGCGCTGTCTCATTCGCACACGCACGCTCGCTCACTCGCACACGAGCGAGGCGCTGCGCCGCCAGCGCTCCGCGGAGGCGCGTCGCCTCATCGGCGCCTCCACTGCGGCCGCGCGCGCGCTCTTCCAGCAGAACCTCGCACAGGGACAGCTGTCCGCACGGTGCGCTGTCTCACTCGCACACGCACGCTCGCTCACTCGCACACGAGCGAGGCGCTGCGCCGCCAGCGCTCCGCGGAGGCGCGTCGCCTCATCGGCGCCTCCACTGCGGCCGCGCGCGCGCTCTTCCAGCAGAACCTCGCACAGGGACAGCTGTCCGCACGGTGCGCTGTCTCACTCGCACACGCACGCTCGCTCACTCGCACACGAGCGAGGCGCTGCGCCGCCAGCGCTCCGCGGAGGCGCGTCGCCTCATCGGCGCCTCCACTGCGGCCGCGCGCGCGCTCTTCCAGCAGAACCTCGCACAGGGACAGCTGTCCGCACGGTGCGCTGTCTCACTCGCACACGCACGCTCGCTCACTCGCACACAAGCGAGGCGCTGCGCCGCCAGCGCTCCGCGGAGGCGCGTCGCCTCATCGGCGCCTCCACTGCGGCCGCGCGCGCGCTCTTCCAGCAGAACCTCGCACAGGGACAGCTGTCCGCACGGTGCGCTGTCTCACTCGCACACGCACGCTCGCTCACTCGCACACGAGCGAGGCGCTGCGCCGCCAGCGCTCCGCGGAGGCGCGTCGCCTCATCGGCGCCTCCACTGCGGCCGCGCGCGCGCTCTTCCAGCAGAACCTCGCACAGGGACAGCTGTCCGCACGGTGCGCTTTCTCACTCGCACACGCACGCTCGCTCACTCGCACACGAGCGAGGCGCTGCGCCGCCAGCGCTCCGCGGAGGCGCGTCGCCTCATCGGCGCCTCCACTGCGGCCGCGCGCGCGCTCTTCCAGCAGAACCTCGCACAGGGACAGCTGTCCGCACGGTGCGCTGTCTCATTCGCACACGCACGCTCGCTCACTCGCACACGAGCGAGGCGCTGCGCCGCCAGCGCTCCGCGGAGGCGCGTCGCCTCATCGGCGCCTCCACTGCGGCCGCGCGCGCGCTCTTCCAGCAGAACCTCGCACAGGGACAGCTGTCCGCACGGTGCGCTGTCTCATTCGCACACGCACGCTCGCTCACTCGCACACGAGCGAGGCGCTGCGCCGCCAGCGCTCCGCGGAGGCGCGTCGCCTCATCGGCGCCTCCACTGCGGCCGCGCGCGCGCTCTTCCAGCAGAACCTCGCACAGGGACAGCTGTCCGCACGGTGCGCTGTCTCACTCGCACACGCACGCTCGCTCACTCGCACACGAGCGAGGCGCTGCGCCGCCAGCGCTCCGCGGAGGCGCGTCGCCTCATCGGCGCCTCCACTGCGGCCGCGCGCGCGCTCTTCCAGCAGAACCTCGCGCAGGGACAGCTGTCCGCACGGTGCGCTGTCTCACTCGCACACGCACGCTCGCTCGCACACGCACGCTCTCTCACTCGCATACGCACTCCCCGGCGTCTACAGCAGCCGCGCGCGCGCTCTCTAGCGGAACGTTTCACTCGCACACACACACACACTTGCTCACATGTTTGGCCGTGGAACTAAAAAAGACGATCTCCCGCAGAGCAAGGTGTTCATCCCGGGGAGCGATCTACGCTCCTTGTCGTAAGTGGAGCTATTCTATATATACCGCACAACTTCGGAACTTTGACTGCGCGATTTAGGCTTCAATGCGTTTTGGTTTGTGGCGCGACGACAGCGACGCCACACATGTAGTGTTGACTATCCACGCACGCACTCATGCTCGTCATGTGCATACAAAGATAAGTATACAGGACTCTCCTCAAAGGACATAACAAGATGACAGACGTAAGCAGCTATTATGTAATTATAACTTTAATAAAAAATCATCAGGTAATTTGCACTTATATTTATTGTCTTATCCATAAGTAAACCTGCATAATATATACATCGCATTGCTGGTCAGTAGTCAAGTATATGCAAGAGACGATTATGAAGCAATCCTTTAAGTTACCACAACTCTGATTATCTAATTTATTCTAAATTAATTAATTATGAACGATTTAAAATTAAAGTGGCTGTTAAATATGTTAGTTATACTTCTTTGAATATAGCTTTTTAACGATTTATAGAGAACTGTGCACACATAAGAAATATTATAGTGGGCAGTGAAGATTGCAGGGGAGCGGCGGTGGCATGGTCCTTCGAGCTGGATCATTCTGTTGGAGCCGATAATCAAAAATTGATATGATAATCCAAGTACAATATGTTAGATTATTAACTAATTATTTTGAGTAAACATTACCGACAACGTAGCTGATACTTTTGCCACTTTCCCGCAGTCCGCTGCTGGCCCTGTACTTCTTTGTGTTTGCATATTGTGTGCATATTTCAGCAGTATTATAACAGTGACTAGTGATGAATGATGTGTATAAAACAAATCAGGCAATTTGATGGATCATTTAGCTTAAATTCTAGTGTTCCACACTATACTGGCACTATATATCATTGTAAAAAAAAACATGAAATCTGACTAATATAAAACATAATGCAATAATAATTTATCTTACAGATCGAACTCCACACCAGATAAACCAGTACGTGGTTCGGTTATAGCGCAACGGATCAACACATTCTCGCAGAGCACGTCGCCCCAACCGACAACGCCTGTAAAATCTCCCACAAAATTAGAAAAGACAACCCTACAAGAGCCCACAAATGAAGAACCTAATGACCAACTCAAAACAAGCCCGCTGAAAAACATAGACAAAATAAAAATGAGCCTTGAAAGTCCTTCCCAGATACAATACGAGCCGATAATAGATCCTTCAGTGGATTTGAGCCCAAGCACAGAGAACGAACCGAGCTCTTTCAGCGCGATCAATTATTCTGAATATAATGAAACAACATACAGAGATATTGAAGGAAATTTGCAGCAAAGTGAACCAATGATCAAACAGAATATTCTAGAAAACGATATGTTCGATGCGTCCTACTCAAGTTCAAATGAGAACGATGATGATGATAGTGATAACAAATTCAGCACAATCAAGCGGTCACCATACACCAAGAACACGGACGCTAAATCTGAACTGAGTCGTCAGAATACCGTTATAGAAAATGTGAATTATAAGAAGGAGAATGGCACAACCACACTTGACGGTAAGTTTTACAAGTTGGTGACTTTATTTCATCAATTTATTTATTCAGAAGTTAAGGTGACAAAGGAGCACACAATCCACCTAATGGTAAGAGGATGCCATAGCCCATAGACACCTACATCTATGTCCAATTCGGAATCAAAATGCAGATGTGTTGTCAATCAAAATAAATAATTGAGCGCTTACTTCCGAAACTGTTTGCGAATTCGATTTGATTTTCGATTAAAAATTACGTGATTTGGAAACTGATTTTAAAAGCTTACTCTGCAAACTGAAAAACACGATCGAATTATCATCAAGCGTTATCAGCTCCATTAGGCACATCCGGATATTTGATTATACGGAGATCATTTTTAATAAATTAATAACCTACTTCTTAAATATGTTATTACATAAATAAGACAAAATAATAAAGAAAATCGTGCTCGTCTATCCAGCGCCATCTAGCAGCGGACAGCTAAAGACTTTGTTCTCGAACCATCATTCGTTTGTCCGTTAGCTACGGTTTCGGGAGTGAGATTGAATAAAATTCGACTGATTCAGAACTCGATTTTATTATTATTTATTTTATTCTTTATTGCACCAAAGATTTGTACAAAAGGCGAACTTAAGGTGAAAGCGCCAGGGTGGGCCACGAAATTCAAATTTTCTTACGTTTTTTTTTGGAATTTTCAGGTCAGGGTCAGGTTGGATGTTTAATAAAATATGATTCGCGTTCGTAAAAAGTATGTGTTTACAGAATTATTATCATTAAAATCACCAATAAAACCCTCAAATTCATATAATACCTTTGAATGAGTTTTTATGGAAGTAGCCATACAATGGGATTATACATTGTATGGCTATTTTCACCTTAATGTTATATGACATTCTCTACCAGATAACCTTGGGTAGAACAGAGTGAGCTTGGGCAGTTAGTATGTTATGATCAATTTCAATTCAAATATATACATGCAACACATATATACAATATACACATATATAAACAAATGCACATATTTATACATATATATCTCAATAAATCTATGTATAGTTTTTTTTATATATAAATTTATTTTGTCGGGAGTAAGCCGGCAGATCTCAGGTTCTTTACACTTACATATGAGGCATAGTAGCATTAACCGATTCGTTGCGGCACCAATTTTCGACAACTTTTAGCTGTGGCGGCGAACAAATATTTCATGACACGCCGGGCGTGTCAAGCGCCACAGACACGCCTATTGTGCCATCCGCCATGTGTAAAAGTAATGTTCTTTTTTATGCTCTTTTTACTTGTTTAGACCTAATTAAGTTTATTTGACATCAAACATAAGTTACAAATGGAAGGATACTTGTTTTTAGTGGGTAACTACGTGTTTTTTTACGCGTTTTCTTTGAAATTGAGAGTAAGTGACTTTTTTATGAAGAGATTACAAACCTTTTGTACTATTTTTTGTTGTTATAAAAAATCATTTATATAAGTTATAGTTAAATTTTCATCTAATAATAATATTTGTAAATATCAAACAATGAAGAACCATAATTTGAAAAAAAAAAGGTATATCATTCATTGATATTTACAAATGTTAAATATTATTTAATGTCATACAAATGTAAAAGTAAAGTCGATCTGAAAACGTCTAACTAGTAAGAATAGCAAAACAAGTGTTTTCAAAAGGAAAAAAACGCCAGCGCTATACGGCGGCGAGTTGACAAAAGACTATTTATTAGCGAACTTTTTTTTATGTATGAACGGTTTCTAACTGTTTCAAGCAAAAATAAACCTTATACCACATCACAAGAGCACATGGTACTTCGTAGGTCCATCCGGCCAAATTATAGTAACAAGTCGGCACTTATTACTATAATTAACTAGCACTAATAAGCAAAAGTGATAAAGGCATTGTTTTTTAGGGTTCCGTACCTCAAAAGGAAAAAACGGAACCCTTATAGGATCACTTTGTTGTCCGTCTGTCTGTCTGTCAAGACCCTTTTTCTCACGAACGCGTGGAGGTATCAAGCTGAAATTCATATCAAACACTCAAATCTACTGTCCCTTGAAGCTGTGAAAAAATCAAACTTCTAAGCCAACGCAATCAAAAGATACAGCCGTTTATGCCGCAAGGGAATCAAAACCTACAGGGTACTTCCCGTGAACACAGAATCATAAAATTTGGTACGAAGCAACTTATTATAGCACAGATAAAGGAAAAATTGTGTAAAGCATAAATTTTTAGTTACATCATATAATAAAAACATTTTTAATAATTTTAACCTACGGATTTGTTCGGAACCCTCGGTGCGCGAGTCCGACTCGCACTTGGCCGGTTTTTTTTTAACAGGAGAGTTGTTTGCTAGAAACTTGTTTACAACTTGAGTTTGTGAGCGATCGCAATGAGTGCTATTATTTGTTCATTTGTTTCTTATTAGAGTATTTTTTCACAACATGTTTTAAAAACCTATAAAGTAAAAACGGTACCATGTACAAGTTAAAAAAGGTTATCAACTCCTAAAAATTTCAATTTTTCAAAATATCCAGAAACGAAGCCGCAGGCATGAACTACTTGCAAAATAATGAATATTTTGTTCTGGATAAATTTTCCGAAAAAGCAATTTGAGCGAGTTATAACGATTTTAAAAAAAGACACGCTTCGCGTGTCATACACCACACACAAAAGTATTCGATGGCACGCCTGACGTGTCACCCGCACTGAACCGGTTAAGCTGCTATTTCCCACTATTCTGTGAGAGTGTGGTCGAACTAAACCATTTGTACTGCAACCATAATATATCTGAAGGGTGGGTATACCACAATTTGAGCTACCTTCATCTGAAGTCTTGGGTTCAATGCTCCATCGTTGTAATTTCAAACTGTTAAGCGTAATCACTTCATTTTTGGGCATCAACCTCCTCTAAGTTGGTAGGATTCGTCACAGGTTAGAAGGTTAAACGATAGAAACACTGTTCTAGTGCCACCTGATGGTAAGTGGCTATTGCAACCCATAGACCTCTGAAGGCTACAGACGCGTTGTCACGTCTGAGTACTAAGACTCACAGCCTGTAACTAGCTGTGTTGATTAAAAAAAACATTCCATCACAGGTCTTCACTGATTAACATAGATCTCCCTCAAAAACTTCGTCTGCTTTTGCACTTATCGACGCCATCATCTCATCTAGTAGAATTGGCCTGTATTGAACTTGCCTAAGGCTATCACTTGTAAAATTTCATTCTCCAATGTTTGTTGGTTCTTTGAGCTATATGGTTTACCAATCTCCAATGAAGCTATCAAGCTTTATAAGTATACCACAGAACTAAGTTTTTCCAAGAAAGTGTCAGTTGATAAGAATTTTGTAAAAGGTTTGCCCATACTCATCACGGTTTAAAAATGATAGAAAACTAAAACATCATGTTTGACAAACAAAATTTTAATTTCCTATGTCGAAAAAATAAAAACTTCTCATTATTCATCTGTGAAATTTGGATTAAAGTTTTTGTAGGAATTTCCGCCATCTACCGGTTGCTACATTCGTCAGTCAGCGGGGTCCACCTCGTCCCATCAGTCAGTCATTTGAGAAAAACAACAATAAAAATAATAGGGAAACGATGTTAACTCAAAACTCCATGGAATACAATAAAATTTGAGGCATTTGTTACAGATGTGTCTCCCGAGGGAATGGATGATGAAGGCACCATTTACGAAGACTTGGATGATGATCCTGGTCTCACAGCAAGAGCACTCTATGACTACCAAGCAGGCAAGTATACACATGTGAACAAACATACAGAGCTATATATTGTTTTCATCTTGACCTTGATCTTTATTGCTTGACTACGATGCCACCTGGTGGTAAGTGGAAGATAAAGTTCTTTACGGTGAATCATATTCTCTTAGCGTAACTAAAGTCTATTTACTGTTATTTAGGTAAACCAACAAGAGAATAAGTATACATTTTAATTCTTAAGTTTAGGACTAATATCCAAGCCAATTAATGGTGAATAAATAATTTACTTATTTCGTAATAACATTTTAAGGTTTATGAATTTAGTTATTACAGCTGGAAACATCTTAGAGTGAGCTTATCGATAGGATGACGGTATTTTCTGTTTAAACTAACTCTCTTGCCTCGAAGACACCCACATAGTAATCGGACGGAACTACAATCGCTGAGAAATTACATCACTCCTTTGAAACGTACACGTATTATCAAAGACTAAGCAAACCGTTTGGTTCGACTGCGTAGAAAATCGACAACATAGGAGGTGGATGCGCCGACCGTTTTGTTCTCCAATAGAATGGGAGGAAGGAATTAAATCACTTAATTCCTGTGCACACTAATTTTAGGGAATGGACAAGTGAAAAATATTATATCGATATTTTTGAACAGTGTCGATATGCTTATATATCATGTTTTGACTGATGTAGTAGGATAAGGGCAAACATTTTATTACTGAACGTTTTTAAGACGAAAAAAAATACAACAACAGCACATGAATGCTTTTGTAGCATTCATGTTCAAGCTCTATTAAAAATATATCAAAATTGATACGAATTCGATACTCTAAAATAAATATCGATAATCGACGATAAATATCGATAAATTTATGAGATAATATCGATATTTTTTACCCAAGCCTATAAGTAGCGGCACGAAAGTCTAGCGGTGAACGTTATTGCGTATAAATTGAAAATAAGGTATTATGGGGTAATAAGCGAGTCGCGGGGCGGGCGTGCGTGCGTCGTTCACACGCGCCGATTGGTTCTCCAGCATTCGTGCAATTCAATTCGTGCGTAATAGTACCCATGCGCAGCTATCCCCTCCAAGTTACGTTCAGCGCTAGGCTTATGTCCCGCGATTTTTCACTAATTGCTTACTAATGTTATTAGTGATATCTAAGACACCAAACTTGTAGAGTGATTTGAGATACTTTTTTTCCTTGTCGTATCTCGGTTATAGTAATTGTACTGTAACATACTTATAACTATTAAAATCTTGTTATTAATACGGAATTGCTAAAAGACTAACATGTAAGCACTTGCCAAATGGCTTCATCTTTATATATAAAAATTACGTGTCACGTTGTTTGTCCGCGATGGTTTCCTAAACTACTGAACTGATTTCAATGAAATTTTGCACACTGTGTGCAGTTAGCTCCAACTTGAGAGATAGGATAGTTTTTATCCCGATAAGTGACCTTCAGTATTTTTTATTACGAATTTAAGGATTTTTTATATGAAGAGTTGTCGAAAAGGGCAGGACAACGTCTGCCTGGCCAGCTAGTATTACTATATAATATAATTTTGATTTTACTATATGATATAATTCTAAATAAGTAGTTATTGAGATGAACATGGATCTATACGACAGAGAATCACATCTTAGCCAGAGTACCCTACCAAATAATTCGAAGTGATTTCATGTCTTAAAAATACATAGCAACGAACTCAGAGTTACACACAAACCCGAAAGGAATTATGTAACTTTCCTTTTTAAAATTTAAACAAAAAGTTATGTAAAAAAAACATCCACCGCGAGATTGTGTTACACCCATTTTAGTATGTTTATTCCACCTTGAAATTCCAAAATGGTATTTGTAAAACTTTGTCCTTCACATTTTGTGTGCATATTAAAATATATTAATATTATAAACAATGTTTATTTTCTTTCAGCGGATGAATCTGAGATAACTTTTGATCCGGGAGATATAATCACTCATATCGAACAGATTGATGCTGGATGGTGGCAGGGTTTAGGCCCAAGAGGGGTGTTTGGGTTATTCCCAGCTAACTATGTTGAGTTATTGCCATGTCCCCCGCGTTAATGAATTACGGTCTACATATTAACAAGGTAATAAGGTTCAAATAGTAATGGAGGCAATTAAGATGCATTTTATACATTTAGTATCCTTGCCCTATAAACCTTAGTATTAAAGGCATATGTAACTGACTGAATACTTTTAAATATATAACATTCATTATTCAATATTTGCCTCCGTAACTATGACCCGCTGTAAAGATATGGTGGTTTTTTTTTATTATCATGTAAAGCAGTTTTACACGTTTTACATTCTTCCATTCGTTAACTACTCATGAGTATGGGTTGTTTGTTAATAATATGTAGGTTTTTAAAATTTTCCTAGCTTTAAATTTGTAAAGACAAGAATTTCAAATATAGCATTATATGTTTATTTCCACATTGAGTGTACCTTAAAATATATAGGTAATGACATATATAATATTTTCCAATTAATTTCATAATAGGTATTCGCATTTTGTGTAAAAAGTCTCCAAAGTATTTAGCAACAAATAAAAAACGATTGGCAGTATTGATTTATTAACATTTTTTAAATTATATATCTAGTTGGAAGCTTTATTTTACTTTGATGGCTATTTATAAAAAGTAAGAATTTATTATAATATAAAATAATAAATTACAATGGCAACTTTTTATTCATTATTTGTGTTTTGGCTGCACTCTGATAATTTGATTTAAAATTATGTTTGTGTGAGTGCTTGTCAAATTGACACAATGAATTTTGAGAGCAATAATAACAATTTTTGATTATTGTTTTTTTCCCATTATTTAATATTAAGTATTATCAAGTCATTTTATTATTTAACAATCTAATGGACAACTCCAAGCAACTACTATACTTAAATAAATTACCTTCTAAGTTCTTACGAAATCAAATCTTATAAGGGTTCAAATAAATTTTAAAATAGGATTCTAATATGATTGTTATGAAATTATTAGTTATATTGTTCAAACGAAGAAGAATATTGAGTTTTCTTTTATTTTAAAACTGAAAACATTTTAATTATTTCATTTAAATTAACCACGAAGTTACAAGAAATTTTTACAAATGAATTTTCACTATTGATCCCTTTTTATATTTTGTAGCATTGTCTGTTAGGGCCTGCATAGAACAAGGATAATTGGTGGAATAAATATCTCCCTGAACTTACCACGGGATCAATGCTTCGATCATTTGTTCGCTGGAACTTCAATGAAGCGCATAATATTGTGCTGTAATGTACTAAAAGCTTAAGAAAATACTTCGCTCATTCCCGTAACGCGGACTTAAAGTGATACCTCGAAAATTTGGTGGTTTTTCTATTTCACATATTTCTTTAAGTTTTATTTTTATATGTAGATCACGAACCAATTTTTTGGTACATGGTTTTTGACTATATGATATTTTGTATTTTTAATCGCATAAAAGGAAACCACGATAGCGTAATTTTCTCGATAGAATAAAATTTTAAAGTAGACTAATTAGTTACATTTCTCCATGCCACCACAGTATTCTCACGAATTAGTTCATGAAATTGTTTTTAAAGCATAGTAAATAATCGTAAGTTCACGTAAACCATTTTTCAATCCATAACATAGTTATGTTAAAAAATATTTGGCAGTTACGCAGTTTATTTCCGAGCGCGTACTCAGTATAGCTATCTCATAATTTGCGTACAAGTAATTGCATTATTTTCATTTTGACACTCCCTCAGTCTTCCGTGAGCTTCATCAACGACGGGTGAAGCCACGCCCCCAAAATTACGATTAATTTTCAAGGTATTCTCTTAAATCCGCTGTGTGCGTTGATTGGCACGTTAATTGTATAATTTATGGAGTTTTCCGCGTACCTTAGTGTGGACCGGCAGGCAAAGCTGTCCGTTCTTTGGGGGACTTTTTGTACGCGGTACTTTAATCCTTCGTATATATTATATGATGTGAGTTAAGGAGTTATTTATTTTGAAGGACAAAAAATTCGTCGATGACTGTCCCTCGACTGTACAGGCCCTTATGCTTAGTAAAATAGAGCGGTTCTGAAATTTGGTAAATAATTTATTACTATATCGACAAAATCAATTCTTTTTTATTTAACTTAAATATATATAACATAAAATAATTCAATATTCTTAGATTTTGCGTCCTATTTTATAAATAACAAAATAATATTGGAACTAGTCTGACACCATTTTGTGACCACTTGTCACTTGAATAAGATTGTGTGTGGTGTAAAACACAGAGTAGAAATCACACTAAGCGACAAATTGATACTTCATAGTATGGAACGATGAATTTCTTGCAAAGCAATATTTATAAAAATTACATTATTCAAAAAAGAATATTCATTTGTCTTTAAATTGTGAAGTAAACCTGTACGAAAAATCTATACAACACACACAATATTGAAATTATTTATTATATAATATCAAAATACAATATTACTGTAGCATGGGCCATGCAAACTTTGTGCCAATTCGGCATAAACTTGTCAGTAAAATTAGTCTGTGCACTCTATGAAATTAGCCTGCAGACAGTCCCATTCTTATGTTATTTGCGTTGTATGAGAATACATTTAGGTGAACATTACACCGTTAACGTGTAGTGGCGGTGTAAGAATATCCACTGCTCCATATCATCCCGTGGGTGTCGTAAGAGTCGACAGAGGAAAACAAATCAGGAGATGGGCAGCAGCTTCTTGCTAATAACGACTAAAAATAGAAAACTGCGGTTTCCACCCCGCTTGCCAATCGTGGCAATTATGGCAAATATTCCCCCTATGAGGCAATCTATAAGGGAGGCCTATCTTCAGCATTGGACTCAATAGGCTCTAACGGTAACGATAAAGGAACGTTATACACAAATGTACTACATACAAAACATTTTATTCATAAATCATGTAACAATCACTATTTATTTAGCCTTAAAGCCTATAATATGTGCTTTGTGTAAGATTTAACTGAAATTCCTATACGTTGATCAAATTTGTAGGGAATCACAATTTCCTTAGACTGTTTACGCATTTGCTTTACAAGTACTTATGTTAATGATTATTTATAATTTATGACTACTGCCATTTCAGGCTGGGATTGTGAAGATTCGAGAAATGTTATAGTGTATAGAATTAATTTAGTCAAATTCGAAAACCGACAGTTTATATACGGATGTTTTAATTTATTATTTAAAACAAGCAGTTACAATTAAAAAAAAAACTATTTAGTCATTATAAAAATCTTCAATGCATTAATATTTTAATTAATGACAAACTAATGTCTCGCAATACATTAAATTCATTAAAATGTAAATCCAAATATATTTAGCAGCACATAATGCTGTGTGTTTACAAAAGACTGAGTCTATATATTTCAATCTCAGCCTTAGTCAAAAATTAGGTGATAATTTTTTTTCAGAAATATATTTTATTTAGCTTTAGTTATCGCTTTATTAGTAAATTTTTTTACTCCTTCTCTCGGGTTGAAACTATGGTTTATAAATAGTCTCTCTAAGTAAAGTAGTCCCTTAGGCGAGGCCCTCACATTCATCATAATCATAGACACACACCTGTCCACACAGAAAGGTAGGCAGAGACTGCGGACTTCCATTTGACAATATCCTGACACAACCCTCGCTTCCTTTATATCCGTATACCTACGCATAAATGCTCGTCGGTTAAGAGTACTCTTAATATGGCCCATCTTCAATGTATCGCTTATTTTGCCGATAAACTTTCGTCTAGGGCGTCCCTTTCCGACTCTCCTGGTCACAACATCACCTTAGACACCACACTTTTCTCTTGTCGAACAATTTCTCACCCTGTCACATTCTTCGAGAAATTTATCGTCAAATTCATACTGCATCATATTTATACATTTTAGTTTGCGTATTTCCACGCGGGACTTCTTTAATTAAACAGATTCTAGTTTAAACCTGAGAATAATTACGTTTTGTAATATGGTGGTTTATGTTTAGAGAGAGGTGTTTGAATGCCATCCGTTAATATACAATATGTCCTTCAGAGATGACAGAATTTTTAAGTCAAATGTATTCAATACTATTCATTTTTCTAGCGTATTTGCTTAATATATAAGTACTACTAGTTTAACCTTTTTCTTTGGGTGCGTTACCTTAATAAATATACATTTTACCATAGCACTTGCTTAGACAAATAATAACATAATAATCGAGAACATGGGCCAGAAAATTATAGTTTTTTTCAACTGTCCACTTGATGGTTACTGTTGTTATAGTTACTGCTGCACAAGGATACCTAAAGCCAACTTCAAGCAATAAGGACCACTGATAGATTGTCGTTGTCATAGTAAATATATATATGGCTAAAACTTTAGAACTTTTATTTTATTATAAAATTTAATATGGCATATCCTAGTATGAAAAGAAGGAAACATATTTTTCAATCAACAATTTATATAAAACAAAAATTCTCGAGTTGAAGACCCGTACCCAACAAACGAAATATATGGATGTCCTTATTAGACGGAGTGACGTCCCGCTGAGAAGAAATGCAGAAAGTCAATGGATGCAAGTGGTTCAGGACCGTATTTTGTGACATATCTTGGGGAGACCTATGTTCAGCAGTGGACTGTGGTGGACTGTAATGATGATGATGATGCATTTTTAATAACCCATGTTATTATATCTTATTAAAACAATAAGTACTTTCGTTTAGTCTAATTTTCATTTTTAAAACTGGTTAATTCTATAATTTATTTGAGTACCAAGGACACATACGGCATAGCTATCTATATATTTACTGTGTCGATGTGATATAAACATGAAATATCTCATATCCTGTAATCACATTCGCTCTGAGACTCATCGAACCGAAACGCAGCAGTGGGTGCATAGCTGCTAGTTGGCAGAAAAAAGATGGCACCAACAACAAACTCTTTAGTCAGAAGAAACCTAGCACCTAGTAAACCTAACATTACTAACCTCACTATCGTGTCTTACAAGTGCCAAAATCGTTTATAACCCCTTTTATACCATTTTGTAGTGAAAACTGTTTATAGATATACCCTGTAATATTATTGGCTTATAATTAGTGAAAGTAATCAAATGGTCTGATATAATTATTGTATACAAAAAATAATAATAATTAGGTAAGACACGATAATTCTGGCATGAATTATTATTGACATATCTTACTTTAATAGATTGTCTTCAAAATCTCACTATGTTTTTCTCGTTATGTCATAGTTTTCTTACGTATCAAATGCTCTATTAACTCGCTCTCATTTCAACGTTCCATTCGCAGAATTATTGTGCCTTAACACAATACAATAACAAACACAATTAGCTAAAGACTATATATAAATATGAACACTTGTTCAAAAGTAATTAATTTTTAGACTTTCCTGGATAGAACTACATCGCAATAATATTAAGACAGCGCAATTTTCCATTGGTCACAATTTGTCACAAGGTTAAATATTATATTATAGCAGCTGCACTTTTTTTGCAATATAATAAATATGTACCTTAGTCTTAAGATGTGTACAGAATTATGTAAATTAGTATAATTTTGTTAAATGTAATTGCTTATATTAGTCTGAAATCCGTCAAATGTAAAAACTTTTTACACACAACTCACTATTGTTGCTATTTTAAATATTTAGTTAATATGAATTATATATTTTAAATTATCGAACTCCAGTTTGAGAAACCCTGACATAATAACATTGTTAAGTTTAATAGCGAAGATTTAAAATAAGCATAATGATTTGTATTATGTCATATTTTTCATTCCCGTTAAGTTTTCGTTCCACTTGTTAAGTAATTAATGACTCAACAAAAATAATTGCAATTTTCTCCAAGATGAAGACTAAGCTTTGCCTTTCTATAGTAATATGAATGAAACCCAATTATTGTAATGGTATATGTGTTACCATAAGTGTTACAAACTGTAATACTTATTTTTAAATTTATGTTTACCCTAAATATTCTATGAGTTCTCAATTTTTATTGTCTAATATATTCACGCTACAGTTTGTAAAACTTATTGTATGTTTGTATTGCAATATTTTTATTATGTGTATGGTGCTCCATTGTATTGTAACATAGGTGTACATTTGTATCCAACTATTTTCGAAATAAACAAGTCCTAGAATCAAAAAGTATATTTATTTATTTGTAACAACGCTTTGTTAATTCGATATTATTACCACATTTTTATTACCTCCATCGACATATATGTACTACGTACTAGATTGCGCATTCCGAACATACACTATGTTCAACTAAACTGTGCTGTAATCCGTACAGTGTGTTATTTAGTGTGGTTTCAATATTCATGCAGTGTGGAGCGGCGCTAATAATACAAGATTTCAAATTAAAGTTTAAACCTGGCCGTAAATAACAAGTCAGTAGTCAAGTAAGTAAGATTATTTGTTATTCTAGTGAATAAATAGGTAATAATATCTTAATATTACATAAGAAATCAACTGCGTATGCGCGGCTTTACTAACTCCCTCGCATGCGCGAAGACATAGAGTAGTGCACATTTTTTGTTTAGAAAGGCTACACTAGTACGTAGTACATATAACTCAATGATTACTTCAGTTTCGCGTCTGTTTGGGTGAATTTAGTAATTGATTCTCAACCAACTTCCCGATCAGCTAGCGATTTGAAATTTTGTAAAGATTGTTGATGACATTGTTGTGAAACGTGGTAAATAAAAAAAAACGTTTTTACGACCGGTTATTGTATTTTTATCAAACTGTTTGCTTGACATTTTTCTTTGCTTGTCCACCTGATGTTAATGGATATTGTGGCCTGTAGAAATCTTCATCTACTATTGGTTAAAAATTAAAATGCAGATTGTAGTCATTTCCGAGTAGATATGAACGCCGCGCCAGCGCGACGCCGTCGCTGTGAGTTCATGTCGGCGTGAAGCACGCGGCGCGCCGGCGTGACGACGACCAACTTCCTTTCCCGCTCACACGCGCGGCCCGACCGTATTAGTTTGCCTTGTCGCCTCGCCAGTCGCCACGCACGTCGCTCACTCAGTCGAGTCGAATATTTCCCCGAGTGAACGTGTATTGTTGTGTGGTGTTAACAATGGCAGCAACTTCGACTGTTGCACGTATGTGCCGACTCAAGCCGGTGTGGTAACGGAATTAAATGTAATACTATCCCAGGAGGGTACCAGCACCCCTGGTAATGGAGAATCCCTTGCCGAGCATCCAAGATCAAGTTACTCCACTCCTGAGGAGGGACTTACCACTCCTGGGTGCTGAGGCTGACCCACGTATCCTGGGGGTGGGGGGGGGGGGGAGGGGGGAAACTCCGCTCAAAACAATAACTGCTCGGGGCAAGCTGAGCAACAAGGCCAAGGCGACCCCTGCCACGTGACTCTGTAACATCAGGGGACTTCACTCGAACCTAAACGTCATCCACTGCCATCACTCGAGACGGCGAAGACGGCCTTGCTCTTTCTGACCGAGACGCAGGTGTCCTCTCTGGCTGATACTTCGTATCTCTCCTACCTGTGGTACAAATTGGAACACTCTTTGTGCCTCGGGCTCGAGTTTGCATACACCTACATCAGAGAGGACGTCTGTTCTCGACGCCTCGGCAGTCTTGAAAGACCAGTCCATCATTTGACTACGCGTTGACAGCGACGACCATCCGCATGTTTACGGGTGCCTCTATAGGTCCCATAGCGATAAAGCTGAAAAAGACCGATTCATCGACCACGTCCAAATGGCTACAGATTCCTTGCTACAGCAGATCCCATCCGCAGAGATTGTGTTCCTCGGCGATTGTAACGCCCACCACGCCGAATGGCTCGGTTCATGTTTAACCGATCATGCGGGAAGATCTGTTCATGATTTTGCCTTGGCATATGGTCTGACACATCTGGTAACTTCGCCTACGCGGATTCCAGATGTGGAAGATCATGCACCTTCCCTGTTGGACCTTCTGCTGACCTCTCATTCAGATAGATATCAAGTCTCCGTCCACTCCCCTCGGCTCCTCAGATCATTGTCTAGTCCGGAGTGTGGTGCCACTCACATTAACATTGCGATTGCATTCTGCAGGCTGGCTAAAAAACCCGTCTAGCTATGCTTATGGTCATCAACTTGTTCTCCAAAATATTGGAATCCATTGTAAACTGCCAGCTCATGCGGTATCTTGTGGACCTTCAGATCCTTCAAAAGTGTCATTGCCAGGGCAAAGTCAAAGCACATCAGCAGAATTACCGCCAATACGGTTTTCGTCGGGGTCGGTCAGCTGGTGATCTTCTGGTCTACCTGACTCACAGATGGGCGGAGGCATATGAGTCCAAGAGGAAGCATTGGCCGTTAGTTTGAACGTTGCGAAGGCCTTCGATCAGGTTTGGCACAAAGCGCTTCTTTTGAAGCTCCCTTTCTATGGGCTTCCTGAGAAATTGTGCAATTGAATCACCAGCTTTCTTGCAGATCGAAGCATCTCAGTTTCAAAGCACTTCCCTTGTCGCCTCAGCCAGTATCATGCAAGTTGCGTGATCACTTGGAAGAGAAGGCCAAATTGGCTTCTAAAACGCTTTATGTGCTCAGCAGAGCGGGACAGTATTTCATGCCAGCACACCGCCTGCAACTTTACAAGGCGCAGGTTCGGCCTCACATGGAATACTGTTCCCATCACTGGGTTGGGGCTCCCCAGGGATTTAGTAAAAAAATAAAGCTGTTTTTGTTACCAACAATATGGTTTACTTTAAGTTTTTTTTTAAGAAATCTCTTTCTGATAAAACAATATCTAAGGCCTATGGCCAGCCACGCCGCGCCACCGCGACGCCGAGAAAATTTTCAGGCCACGCCGCCGCCGTGGATTGGCCTTCGGCGCTCATATCTATTCCCGAGGAAGACGGAATGGATGCCCCATAGCCAGTAAAAAGGGGTCTCCGGTTTTCCACACTCACCACATGATACACAACAGTAGTAGTAAGAGCGTGATCCTTCTCCGGTCGAGCCGACCCATTTGTGCTACAACCACAATAATTTCCATAGCTGGTTCTACCGCGTATAAATTCAAATTCTTTATTTACTAGTAAATAGGTACAAAAATATTTTGTTCCTGGTATTATCACAATATGTTGAAAAAACCTATTTATCTGTTTTCAACAGCATGCAAATGTCCAAAAGTTTTTATAATATAATTAGTTTCTAAACTTAAATCTATACATAACTATGAATGTCCTTTTACACATTTTATAAATAAATTGATTACTTAATATAAATAAATAAATTGATTCATGCTTAGATTTTTAATTACGACAACATGTTTTTTCTACCAGCCATCGCCGTAATGGAATTTTAAACTTGTATGGTAATTGCTTAATATGTGAGGTTATTTTGTTATAAATAGTGTTGCACATTACATATCTATTTTTGATAGCGCTTACTTTTTGGAATTGTGTCAAGTATAATTACCGGCGTCTAATTTGGCAAGATTCGTTATATGCGCAGAAGTCGTTTTTAGATCTCTTTGGTTATCAAGCGGGGCGCGGGAACGAGGTAGCATCGTTCCGAGCGCGCGATTGGTTTGCCAGTCGACTTCAGAGCGCGCGATTGGTTGACCAGTCGACTTCCGAGCGCGCGATTTGTACGTCCCGTTGTACATGCGCAAATTTTCCCCCACTACGCCAAAACCTTGCCAAGTTAGTTGCCGTATACTATACTATCGGGTGTCTCAGTAAGAGTGCACTTTTTCATTTTAAAATAAAAACAAGTATTTTATGACAGAGTTGTGATATTTTTATTGTATTGTAAAGAAGACATGTTCCGATTAAGTATGGAATAAAATATCTGGCAAATGACCCCCACGGCTCCGATGACAGGCCATTACTCTTTTCATGAAATTTTCCATGACTTTTGTACAGAGATGTGGCTGTATCTCACCGATGACGCGTTGGATTTCCGATTTGAGCTCAGGAATTGTTTCGGGTTTATTCGCATAAACCCGAGATTTCACAAAACCCCAAAGAAAAAAATCGCACGGCGTTAAATCGCACGATCTTGGTGGCCAGTTGACATCAGAGTTTCGTGAGATAATGTGTTCTGGAAATCGTTGCTGCAATAAGTCGATTATTTCATGCGCGGTGTGGCAGGTTGCGCCGTCCTGCTGAAACCACATGTTGTCCAGATCCATGCCGTCCAGTTGAGGCCACAAGAAGTCCGTTATCATATTCCTGTAACGAATGCCGTTCACAGTCACTGCAATTTCGGCCTCATTTTCAAAAAAGTAAGGTCCGATCACGCCGCCTGACCAAAATCCGCACCAGACAGTTACTCGTTGTGGGTGCATTTGTTTCTCATGGATTGCATGAGGATTTTCTGAGTCCCAAATTCGACAATTTTGTGTATTCACGAAGCCATCCATATGGAAATGCGCTTCATCGGAGAAAATGACTTTTTCCGAAAAATTGGTATCGATTTCACTTTGCTCCATTACCCATTGAACGAATTGCCGGCGCTTTCCGTGGTCTGCTGGTTTGAGCTCCTGAGTTAACTGAATCTTGTACGCATGAAGGTGGAGGTCTTTAGTCAAAATTCGCTGCGTAGTGCTTCGTGAAATTTGAAGTTGTTGAGAACGATGTCGAATTGATGTTTTCGGCAACACTCTCGTTTACAGCAGCAATGTTTTCAAGAGACCGACCGGTACGTTGACGCAAAGGATTCTTATTATCCATAATTGACCCAGTTTCTTCAAATTTTTTAACCACTCTTCGAATGGTTGACACATTAGGTGCACTTTCTCGGCTGAAAATTTGGCAAAGTTTGCGAGCGGTTTCAGCGTAACTTTCCCCATTTTTGTAATGAGTTTTCACAATTATAACGCGTTGTTCTTTCGAAAACCTCTCCATTTTTAATTATGGGAATAAACAGAGATGACAGCTGTCAAATTTCAGAGTTGCCACTTGCATGAAAAAAATATTCCAATTTTAAAAAGTACACTCTTACTGAGACAGCCTTTAGTTTACCCTACCCTGTTTTTGTAACATCTTTAGCTTGTAAAAACATGTGCTTGTTCTGCATTACAAATTTGCCAACCTCAAATATATTGAGGCAGGGAAAAGGAAGTACGTTTAAGCTCTGAAAATAAGGCTTGCATGATGTGTCCGATGAGATGTTACTTATAGTTTTAATACAGCGCTTTTGAGCTGAAATTACTTTTTGACAGTCTGTGTATAAACATTTTTAACCTTGTAATTTAAAAACTTATAAGATGAAGTCAACATATACAAGTGAAATCTTTGCACTCAAAATGGGTCCAATGAAACGAGGGGCTTTCGACCAACAATTCAGTAAACAATTTCGAAATTTTTCCACTTAAGATTATGGTGCGTTTGGGTAAGATCGGTGATAGGGCAAGTTCGTAAGATTGAAATTTCCGACGAATTATGCTATATTTTGAAATGCTAGCAATATGGTACACGACGCCATTTCATTCTGCCCCGACCCCAAGTTCCCGCCATTCGCTAGGGGAAGTAGGACGCGTGCTGAGAGGCATTTTATAAAACAAGATAATTTTTGTATTTTTTTTTGTCCATCCGGTCTTTCCCTATCACTTTTATTTGTGATTTTTAGCGAGAATATAGCTTCTATTGTTATTATTTTGTCTGTATACTAAGTTTTATGAAGTTACAGCAAGATAAAATTGATTCAAAGTGAAAGATCGCCGTAGGCCAAGATCCGATGTTTCCCCGCGCGAGTGAAGATCGGATGAATTTTATCCTATCTTTACTCGTTGCAAATATGGCAGTGATTGTTAAACTTGCATTTGTCGTGCATATTCTTTCGAAGATTGCTCAAGTGTCTACGGGACTCAGTAGTGCTATCAAATCTATTGTGCCATAATGAACTTAATTGAGTTTTATTACTTTTAAATACACATTAAAAACATTAATAATTCTTCACATTTCGCAACAATATGGTGGATGGATGAACTCAAAAATTAGAATTTTCGAAACTGTTAATATGCTGCTAACTTACGTCTTACTGAAATATTTCGTTTTATTAAATGTTACCAGCATACTTAGCTATTCATTAACTCAATAGCTTACAACTGATAATTACAAAACTTATTTAGAACTCATCTTCGGAACTTGTTGTCTGCCTATATATTTTGTTAGATGCCGATATATTTGCACTAGTGTTTGCTGTGATGCGCTCAGTGCTGCGGTCGCATTACTTACAGTAACAGTTTATCCACAGATGCTTCAAACAAGAAGCCCTAGAAATTGCTATTCAAAGAATACAAAACTTATAAGATAACGTTTATCTCATCTCATTAGATATTTATCCCATTAGATAAACTTATAACTAAGTTTCACGGGAAACTTTCGCCCCACGTTTCTTTTCCTGGTCTAGTCCACTTTGCTTTACTTTTTCCGACTTCATGCCCATATTTTGATTCTAATTAACTCTACAAATAGGCTCACACTTGCTGATTGACACACACTAAATAATCTATCAATTAACCAACTACAACCTGCTTCGCCATTTAAGGCTTACATTTTCCTCTACTCGTGTATATCTTTATTATCTTTACTGTTACATTTTATTTAAAAATTCTAAATTGTTTAAATACAACTTTCTTACCCAGTAAAAAAATCAAATGCATCCGATCTTTCCCTTATATTGAATAATTACATCTTATGTCATAACAAATGTTTTAGAACCATAAAATTACAATTTTTCTATATCAAGGATAAGATCGGATGCCAAGAAACAAAAGAAGAGAAAACCGTTTGGGGCATTTATGTTTCTAGTAATTTATAGATCATATTGAAATATGTTTTTGAGCGTTAAAGATATGACAAATACCTTTTATTAACTTTGTTCTCTAAGCAGTAGAAGTGGCTTTAAATTTAAGTCCGGTCTTAACCCTTGATGGCAAATTCTTCAACATGCATATAAAAAAGTATGTCTTGACTTCGCACATGTTTAAAGCAGAAACCGTTTAGTTTACAAAAGCAAAAGATTCTCATAGCTAAACTACATTTAACCGTTAATGATTTGCGCCATGTTCCAGAAATCTGACGTATACGGATGTCGAGAAAATAAAGTTTTTGCCACTCTTTCAACTAGTAGAAAATCTGTCCGGTATTACCCCAACGCACCCTAATTGTCACTGTGGCAGTCATTTGTTTTTTGAGTTGGGGTCAAAAACTACGATACATGATTTTCTTCCTAGTAACAAACGACATTTTATAATTCACATACTAATACCTCATACCATACTTAGCATATTAAGCGTTATCTCTATATATGTAAAAACAATGAGGACTAATAATATTCCACTCACCAGATGTCGCTAGTTACGACTGAGGAAAAGTTTCTTGTTACACAATGTCAGTTAATTGAGAAATTAGTTTTATGAAAATAGTTTATCATTATCTAGAATATTATATTAATACACAACACAATGCGTCAGTGGTTTGCTTTTTAATTTTTTGCATTTATAACTCTTTTTGAAAAAAATCTGCTTTTAGTTATATTTTATAGTTTGGTTTATTCATTTCTAATGTAGTTAATATAAAATAGAACTAATAATATATAAAGAAACCTTAAAGATTACATTTTCCTAAGAAATTATCATCCCCGCTATGAAATCTGTCAAATATTTTACCTCACTGTAAAGTGGCGCCGCCCTGGTGGCAGAAAAAGTCGTAGAGCCCTCATTGCTTTCAGTTTTTCTCGCTAAAACTCGAAAACGACTCGAACAATTTTGATGAAATTTTTTGTGTGCGTTTGAGTTGAACCCTGGATGGTTTAGATTCACAATTGGACCCTTTATAGGTGGCGCCGTTGTCGAGATCAAGAAATCACTCGTGCGATCCGGGCCGGATCGCTTGTTTGATATATAATTTAATTCAATATTGTCGTATATTAATAATAATATTTGCATAAAACATGGTATTTAAAAGATTTACTTACTGATAGATCAGCATGTTTTGCTACGGTTATACATAGCATGCAATTTTTTTACTGGAAGTCACGATAATTGAGATCTCATCAGCAAATAGTATATTCTTATGCTTTGTCATATAGAAAATGTAATTTAAGTACAACATATTTTTTTTTTACTTTTCTGCCGACTTCCAAAAAGGAGACGATACTCAATTCGAGTGTATGTTTTTTTTTATGTGTGTTACCTCATAACTTTGTACTGGGCGAACCGATTTCGATGATTCTTTTTTTATATGAAAGCTGATAGTTATCGTGTGGTCCCATATGAATTTTATCAAGGTCAGACCAATGGTTATTGAGTTATTCTTAAATAACCTATATTGAAGTCGCTTATATTGAAGTCGGCTGTACAAAATTTTTAATTTTAAATTATTTAAACCGAGAACACTTCCCTATGGAACGTCACATTCATTTGTTTCATTCAGTATTATGTCCCCCATTTATATCTAATTTAGTAATGTCATATTATTGCCTATTATAGAGATATGATGATATCCACTGAAGTGTAGGTCCTCTAATCCCAATCGTTTTAAACTTCTGTAACAGTAGGTAATGTGAAACTAGGTCAAAGGCTTTAGATAGATCAAAAATAGTCCCGTGGTAAAATTACTGTTATTGATATTTGACATCACTACTTTTTTGAGGGAGAAAATCGCCAATGTTGTAAGTAGATTTTACTGTTCGTTTGATATGTGACATTTATTACAAAATTAAATTAGTTTTTCTGCCGACTTCTAAAAAGGAGACGGTACTCAATTCGACTGTATGTTTTTTTTTATGTGTGTTACCTCATAACTTTGTACTGGGTGAACCGATTTCGATGATTCTTTTTTTATATGAAAGCTGATAGTTCTCGTGTGGTCCCATATGAATTTGATCAAGGTCAGACCAATGGTTATTGAGTTATTCTTAAATAACTTATATTGAAGTCGGCTGTACAAAATTTTTAATTTTAAATTATTTATACATGCATTTTTCTTATATTTTTGATGAAACGGGTAGTGTTATTGGTCGATAATTATTAATATCATATTCTCTCATTTTTTAAACAGCGGCTGAACTATCGTAAGTTTTAATTCATCTCCAAAAATTTCACACCAAAATGAAAAATTAATTAAAAATGTGAAGATTTCAATTAATTCATTAATACATTTTTTTATTATTTTTGTGTTTATGTCATCGTAGCCTTTAGAGCTTGTATTTTTTAATAATATTATTTTTATTTCCTTTCTAACTTCATATTGACAGCGTAAGAGAATCCTCATCCCCGTATCTTCCTGTGCTGACCAGTGTCAAATTATATCGTAGATGTCAGTACATGTACGATATAATTTTGGGCTGTAATGTGTGCCACAGCTTAGGACAAAGTTCGTAACTTTTGCAATGTCTATAGGTTCATTTCAATGGATAAGAAATAAAAAAGTCTTAAATTAAAATATTTAATACTTTAAAATTAACACTTAATTGAACTCATATTTTCTCATTTCAAACAAAAATAACATAATTATTTCACATTTTTTATCGAATGATATCTGAGAAGATGCCATGTTTCGGCAGCGAAATTTTATTCACCACATCAGGTACAACCTGCAAGAGAATTTTATCAATAACTAGGATGATCAATGACTAAAATTCATAAAGATGCGTGGAAATATTTCCTAAGAATATTATAGTCTTCGGTCTATAAGAATCTCCTATAGAAGGAAGGATATTCCGATAATGCATGGAGGGAGGATTTAAAACGCAATACCATTAATAATCACGTCGCTAAAAAGCAGGGATTGAATACCGGTACCAATTTCGGTTCTGGTTCTTCATTTAGGTCCTTATAAAGGTTCCTTTTCGGTACGGTTCCAGTTCCGGTATAGGTTCCGGTTTAGGTTCCGATGTACCGGTTCTAAATACCGGTTCCGAGAACCTGTAATCAAATTTCTCCAAATCCGTAGATTGGTATAAAAATTCCGTACAATTCCGTAGATGCTATTTCATAATATCCGTTCCGTTGAGGATCGACAATATTTGTTTTTGAACTTAGTTGATAAAATCATTCTGTCATGGAAAATTCTTGAAAAAAAAAAGTTTAATTGTAGTACAACATAGAATCAAGCTGCACATGTTAGAAAAAAGTACCATAAAAAATTGATTAAAATTAATTCTTTTCTTTGAATTAAATAATTTTTAGTAAAAAACAAGAAAATAACTATACACACCTTTATATTTGTGGATAGTTATACTAAAAAAATACGTTACAAACTTGATTATAACGACTGATTAAAGCGCATGGTTGAGCAAAATGTCGCGCTAGTCGTTATTTGTACAGTTTTTAGGAGCTATCTACTTTTTATTAAAAAGATATATCAACTAATAAAAAACACATTATATTTCTACATTATCTTGATTTCATAAGAGTCATATCGAATTTTTTTTAAAGGAAAAATATTAAAATAATCTCCATACAACGAAACCACATAAATGTGAAATAATTATTGATAACATGCATCTCCTCGTAAAGTAAGCATTATTTTATTTTGCGATTGACACTAATGGATAGGCAATTTATTAATGAAATCATTTCATTCATTTCTATCATATTTTTTTTCAAAATACTAAAATTTGATTTTATTAAGAAATTATTTTAAAAACTGGGCGTATTCACTGGCCACGGGGTTCAGGGTTGCTGGAATCAGTGAGCGCTAAGCTCTTGAAGGTGAAACTCGTGTTGTTAGTCACGGCGCGCCGTCGGCCAGCGCACATGCTCGCTCACGTCATCTTATCAGTCGATAATATTATTACTTATTAGGTTATTTATAGGTAGTATTATTTGTTTGTTTTCGGTATAATTTTTCGTATTAGTTATATATATATATATATATATATATATATATATATATATATATATATATATATATATATATATATATTTTTTTTTGTGTTTTTTAATGCGCGATGAAGCTTTTTGCCTGTATTTTCTTTGAAGTAAATGCAAATATAAAAATGAAGCACCATTAGCGTGTAAGGTTTGAATCCATAATTAACATTTAGACAAATATTATAATTTACACTATAAAAGCTAATTCAATATTATCAGTATAGTATACAGTTAAAAATAATCGTAATACCTAACCACAATATCTTATGATATAATATATATTATGATATAATACTCTGTCATAAGCCTTTTCCAAGTTCATGAACGCACAAAAAACTTTCTGGTTTTTGGCCAAAAATTTCTCCGCAATCATGCGCATGGAAAAGACTTGATCCGTACACCCCATCTGCTTTTTAAATCCAGCTTGCACATCCCAAATTTTTCCATCAGTTTCTTCCATAACTCTATCAATTAACACCTTAGCATACAGTTTACCCACAATGCTAAGAAAGCTGATACGACGGTAGTTTTTACAGTCCTGCTGCGACCCCTTTCCCTTATATTATATTGGGACTATAACGGCTTTGCACCAGTCTTCCGGTACCCGCTTCAGTTCCCAACATAAATTAAACAAGGTGTACAGCATGTCTGCAACCACACACTCTCCAGCCCTAAGCATTTCGAGTGATACTCTATCATATCCGGCTGCCTTACCTGCTTTCATGCTTTTCATTGCTTTCATTATTTCATCTACACTTATCTCCCTACCTCACTCCATTTCTCTCGGAATTTCGATTTCACTTAATTCAGACGACTCTTCACTCTTAAACAAGCTTTCAAAGTATTCCTTCCATCTCTTTAAATTCGAAACTTCATCATTCAGCATGCAGCCATTCTGGTCTCGTATAGCATTCATTCTAGGCTGTTTTGATTTCCCCTGGCAGATCTTACGAGCTTCCAGAACATTTTGAAGAAAAATTTGATCTGGAGGACATTATTTTTATTATTATCATACTGACCTTTACGCGAATCTCTCTCGGCATGAAGTCATGGAAGAATTCGTAGAACTCGAAGTGAGTTCTCACGATGTTCAATCTCGCCATTTCTTGTTTCAAAACATCCACAGCACTTGCAGACGCTACGTTATGACGACGCGTGTCTTTCGTGAAATTGTAAATTGTCTCCACCAGTTTCTCGGCTCGAACGCGAGCTTTGTAGTCGTATCTAAAATATTATAAATATAGTATTACTACTAGTACCATTACAACCACAAGAACACTAGGAAGACTCAAAGAAGTTACTAATCAGCTCAGACCAATAAAACTTTTTATTGTTCTGAGGTTCTCCGTTAATTCTTTGTACGTTTTTACCATGACTGTTTTGGTAATGGTTTCTTGCGCCTTTTTGCACAGGTCATAAACAAGTAAAAATACATTATATAATCTTCACATATCGAACAGTCCATTTTTGGACATGGGAATCTCTCACTTTTCCCATAGCGGTACAAGACAACAAGATTGTGCAATTTACTTGAAGTTGAACATGAACGACGAAATAGGCGAGGAACATTCAACAATTAATATGTTATGCCTCATATTATGCTATATGCACGTCAATAACTGGAGCGAATAATTAATTGTAAGTTAAAACAATTATAATATGGGGGTGTATCTTAAGACGCAAACGTCGGAAGGGCGGGGGAGTTCTAGCACGTCATTTTGGTCAGTATTGTATATATGAAAATTTTCAGATTGTTATAATGGATTTTACTTTTAAAACCTAATATTTTTAAGCTAATTATTACACCGAAGAAACCTGTTAAGTACACATGCCATTTAATAATATTTTTTTATTAATGAGTAAATTATGTAAAATTATTATTACTATATGGATAGATAGATAGATATAATATACACTGTTAGTAGGATAGAATTGGGGCGTCTGTGCCGCTAAAGGGCCCCATTCTCTCCAGTAGAGGTTCCACTTCATCTTTACTTTAATAATACTTTGTTTTGCTGGTCTGGTCTGAAACTATTTTTTTTCTTCTCCTCGAACATATATAAAAATAGTTTAAATTAAAAGATGAAGTTTTTATTTACATATATTTTATTGATAATCAAACAATCACTATTTTCAAAACACCATTTCTTAATACATAAAACATTTAACGCACAGATTTTCTTATCGAGTAAAGTATCTTTACAAAAAGTTCACAAATAATATTTAAATTGGGAGCTCCTATGCAATTTATATCTATGATAGTATTATTTTCATCACAAAGATCTTGCATCCATTTTATTTTTTCACATCCTTTTAACAAATCTTTTTTTCAAGTATGTTTTGATAATTCTGTGAAACTCTATAATCAACTATTTTAACAGTGGTAGAGCCACGCGGCAGCTTTTGCTGTTGCCGGATGGGCCGGCTCGAACCGGGGTGGCACCACGACCTCACAGAAAACCAGCGTGAAGTAGAGGTTTACCTCTGCGTTGCGCTTGGTGAGTGCAGGTGGCCGGAGGCCCAATCCCCCCCCCCCCCCCCATCAACATGGTAGTGGAATTAAATAAAAGACTACACCAGGAGGGTACCAGCACCCCTGGAGAATCCCTCCCTGAGCATCCACGACCAAACTACTCCACTCCTGGGCGTGGGTGCTAAGGCTGCCCCGCGTATTCTGTGTGGGGGGGGGGGGGGGGCGAAATTCCGCTCAAGACGAAACCATAATTCCTTTATGGAAAAATCCAATCAATTACCACCAGGGAGTTTTCCGGACCGATACGACTTAGGAACCTTCAAGAAAAGAGCTTACACCTTTCTAAAAGGTCGGCAACGCATCTGCAATTCCCCTGGTGTTGCGGATGTTCATGGGCGGCGGTAGTCACTTACCATTAGGTGAGTCGCATGCTCGTTTGACCCCTATTCTATATAAAAAAAAACTAAGCCTTCATTCCATCGAAACCCTCTGTGCTTTTCAATCCAGCAAATTTGATTTTTCCGTTCGAGAGATAATCAAGTGAACGGGTAAGGACGTTTAATTAGGAATATTTTGGTGTACTCTAGAGTGGCTATAGCAAATTCTTTTACTATAAATTCATTTTTGCTATTTTTTAATCCTTGAAGATCTACGATTATTGTATTGCTATTCAAAATATTTTCTTAACGATATTATTCAATGTTTTGTACTTGAATATACAATCATTTAAAATCAAACAATAAGCAGCTGTCTGATCTGGTATTTCTCGGTCTGTTTCGAGTTCAACTCTCATGTCGATCGAACCTTTTAAAGTTTTTTTTTATAGGATAAGGGTGACAAACGAGCACACAGTCCACCTGATGGTAAGTGGTTGCTGCGGCCCATAGACATCTACATCTATCCTCTATTACAAATCAAAAAGCAGATGCGTTGTCACCAGTGAGGACTAAGATGGAATGCCTCATTTCCAGTAAAAAGGGCCTCCGGCCACCTGCACTCACCAAGCGAAACGCAGAGGTAAACCTCTACCTCTCCACTGTTAAAGTTTCATGCTGTCTTGAACAATCAATTACAAATAATGGCGCTACTTCTCTGAATTCCTTTCAACCTATCAACGGCTCTGACCTGGTGTCCGTGATACGACTGTTGAAATCGTATAATAAAGATAACTCATTTTCTGAAAAAAATGACATTCAGTCCCTCATAAGGATAATATGATGAATTTAAAAATACTCTTACATCACGTACGTGACAATGGTCAAACTCTGCCATCGATAGTGCCGCGTTATGTTTGCGATTGGTTTGTAAGGCGATGACAACAAATCCTGGTTTCTCTATTTGCGATTAACTTTTATAGACCAAGTATGCTTACGTGTTTTGGGTAGCAATGAATACTCATATAAGTCCCAGGAACGGAACGCTAATGGAATAGCTCTATCTTTCTCTAAATGTTTTAATAGGTTGATTCTTTCCCTATCTGATACTTTGATGTGTGGAACTCTCTAAACAATTTTATTTATTATAATATCATCTACGACTTCACCTGTATTTAACTTGATCGCATTAAAATTCGTATTGCTCCGTAATAATACTAACTCGTGTTTACAATTAATTATATTTATTTTTCATAATTTTCTGCAAATCCTAATATCTTGTTCAATGTTATAGATGCGGAAAACAATCCACCACTAGTATTGCTTCTTCCTGCAGTTGACCAGCCCCAAACTCGTGCGCATTTGGATTCATTTTCATTTAAGGATAGAGAAGATTTTATTGTAGTAGTGATACCCGCATACTTAATTTTATCTATTTCTACTCCATTAAGATCATATCGTATGTTTTCAAATAGAAATAGTGCTGGATTATTAACAAAATGTACGTTTGATACCTTTTCTTTCGCGGTGTTGTTATAAACGTTCACGTTTCCCTTGATATATAAACTACTGAGTGAAGGTAGCACGTGCAGGTCTTGCTGATTAATAGGAATACGTATTTCGTCATTCTTGTTAAAACTAGTTCCATATGGTTTGTTTGAAGGATACTCGAAACTTTCAATGCTGTTATCGTATGTTTGTTGCGATATGTTTAAATAAAAGCCTTAAGAAACTCTTTGTTAATCTTGGTAAGCTTCTTTTTTAGCTGGAGAGGTGTGCATTTATGAGATGTCCTTTTACAACTGACTTGGATACACGACGTAGGTGGGCTTTTATTGAAATTTATCTTTTTTTTCGGATATGTAAATACAGTTCTACTTCTTCACCTCGTAAATTTATCTCTTTATTCTCAGCATCCAACAGCTTTATATTGATAGCACTTATAGAACTTTGGTTAACAGGAAAATAAATTAAGTTTCAGGGTATTTCAATTATTCGATAACCAGGTGGTACATTAGGTACAAATGCATAAATTATATGGGTTGCTTTCCCGTTGACAAATGAACCACTAAGTACATAGCATTCAATTCGCACGATGGTTATCGATAGAATGCTGACAGGATACTTTGATTCAGTGCTTACAATTGCTTTTATTGTTTTCATACCAAAGTCTAAAATTTTACCCAGTGATTCGCTTCTATTAAAGTGAACATCTTCAGAACAAAAAATATTTGTTTTCAATGTATTATTGTTATACGTAAGTTTTAATACAGTGTTCTTAATGTTATTTTTTAGATACTACTTATCTTCACGCACAATCCCTGACGGGGTAGCCAGAGAGAACAGATCGCCAAGTGTCACGATCCTTACATACCTCTTTCGCTTCTCTCAGATTCCTTATCTTCTTCATACATGCACATTCTTCTTCTTCTTCATACATGCATTCATATTTTTTAGATAATCACAAATATCTTGAAGCTTGTAAGACCCTTGAATTGCGATCATTTCTTTTTCACCATAATAAAATTTATTGTTTCCTTCATCTATATTGGGAATAGAATTGAAAGTTTAAAAATGCAAAAGAACACATTCGTAGTCTCCTCGCAGTTCCAATGTCGATGAATAGTTTGTTGCTAAAGAGACTTCCTGTCCCAGTTACAGACACAGTGAAAGAAATTTTTATACTGATACGTTTATTTATTTCATACACTATGTAAATGTTTTTTGCAGTAATTCCATAAAAATTTTAGACAAAGACAGTATGCATATATGTTTTTTTATAGGATAATGGTGACAAACGAGCACACAGTCCACCTGATGGTAAGTGGTTGCTGCGGCCCATAGACATCTACATCTATCCTCTACTACAAATCAAAATGCAGATGCGTTGTCACCCGTGAGGACTAAGATGGAATGCCTCATTTCCAGTAAAAAGGGCCTCCGGCCACCTGCACTCACCAAGCGAAATGCAGAGGTTAACCTCTACTTCACGCTGGTATTCTGTGAGGTTGTGGTACCATCCCGGTTCGAGCCGGCCCATCCGTGCGACAGCAAAAGCTGCAGTGTGGCTCTACCACTGTTAAAAAAAATATAAATATTTAACTAATTCTAACGGTGGCTTTAAATTACCAAAACTATCATAATATTCTACGTATTTATTGTGCTTTACAAAGGCTACCCAATGCATTCCAGGATTACTGTACCTATCCAAATTCAATATTCCACATTCTATCTTTCTCGGTTTCAAAGGGTATTTATTTCTCATGAAAACGCCGTAAAAGTATGGAATGTCACTTGCGTGTTCTAATATGTCTAGACTGTCTGGGCACGTCTGGGTAGCCGTCTAATTAGTTTTTTGAGGGGTTAAGATCCTGCCTGCTCCTTGTTTATGAGCTTTTTGATGAGTCTTTCAGATTCCTGAACTCTTTTGTGCTGCTTTTGAACCGTTAACAGCTTTTGCTATACCCGCTGCTCCACCAGCTAATGATCCTAAAGCTGATAATCCCACAAATATGGGAATAAGCGGTAAAAGTCGTCCACACTTTGGAAGAGGACTACAACCAGGTAAACTTATTCCTTTTTTATTACTAAATATTTTCTTTGCAGCTGCATAGGCATATTTTATAGCTGAGTGGTTGTCTTTGGATTAAAGTTTTTTTTTTTAAATGAGACTATTTTTTATCCCCTTCTTAAATGCTTTTATACCACTCCCCGTCCGCACTTTTGCTTTCATCGCATTTTTGACTATCCATGAGGCAATTTTTTCTTCTTTCTGAGCATCTTTCGATTTCAACCTCCTCATAGCCATATTCAAAATTTCTAAATCAGCTTTTTGTTGAGCGCTCGAATCTTTGTTAATGTAAGCAGTATCATGGTGCATGCAAGCTTCATCCAATTTGTTTACCCTTCGATCGCCTTTGAGTAACCGCTTTTGAAGTTTCGTTCCGGGGCCACAAAATTAATAGCCGGGTAAATGTAACTCAACGGTAAATTATCACGTTATTAATTATACCACTGCCCTCCTTCATCGATAAGTATAAAATGAGATAATTAAGTAATAATGTGTTATTTATATACCTAAACTATTAATTCACTTTTATCCACCCAACTATTTTCTTCATCACTCAAGCCTAACCATTTTACTAAAAGCTTATTTCCTTTTCTTTTAATAACTCTTTCAATAAGATAAAGGTCTGGAAATTTAGTTTTTTGTAATTCGTAACCGTAAAAAGAGCCTAGAATATTTTGATTGTGTTTGTTTTCTATTTGATAAGTTTGAGTTTGGTTTGGTTGACTTTAACGATACGAAATATTTCTGTAGACCAATTAGGGGTATAACCTTTATAAAAATTTTCTTTGTATTTGCTTATACGAACATAATCGCCAACACTTTATTAATCGTCAACGCATCTTAGGCTTTTGAGATTTCTTGATGTTTGACATAACTAAAATCGCATTTGAATCATTAATGTTGATAGGCTTGAATTTAGTATTGCGATGAAAGTATTATTATACTGCTTTACTACAAAATCTAAATTATTATGGAAACATTGCTATCACCGCATAGACTGAATATTTTGTAAAGGAGAGTTTTTAAGGTTCTTATTACTCGTTCTAAAATGGAGGCTTTTTTAACGGAGTATGTGGAATAATGATTTATATTATAATTTTTCATTAGAGTCTTAAAATAATCCTTTCTGTACGGCGTGGGATTCGAACCGCAACCATCAGGCTTTTTAGTCCGCTCGTAGTACAAACCATTGGTTAAATAAATTGATATAATATAGAAACTTGCGAGCATGTAGGCACTAATTTGGTTGGACTAAAAATTTGGACCTCTACTGGAGAGAATGGGGGCCTTCAGCGGCACGTAGCTCGAGCGAAACGAGAGCAAGTGACGCAGACGCCCCAATTCTCATTTTTGTTTGCCTCATTTTCACAGAATGAAAATTTGAAAATTGAATGAAATGAAATGAAAATTTACAACAGCTCATTGACTAAAGTAATTCAATTTTGCATGTGATTATGTTACTTGAGCTTAGCAACAATGGAAGCTCCATTGCTCTAAACTATTTTGTTCTCCGATGAATCCTAATGTCCTTGTATGGCATTGATGGAAATATTTGGGTAAAAATGCCCCGTTTCTGGTGAAACTTGTGACCAGTGCTGCATTGCTAAAATAGTGGTCTTTGGAAGTTTCCATAAAGGTTGCAAGCATTTCGAAGGACTTCGCGTCCACTTCCCAACTTGGTTTTCATGAATGACAGAAAAGGTGGTTTAACTACTCAATTATACGTCGACACGCCAGGCCACATACATGCACTGTGATGTTCTCTTTAAGGTCGAAACTAGCAACTTGCACTAGTTAGAGCGCCTAACTTGAATCCAATTGAGCACATCCGAGTCCAGTTCAAAGAAAAAATTGGGGCCGGGACTACAGCTCCTTCAACCTTAGATGAATTAAAAAATTCCCATGCCGGAACAATGGGAAGACATTTTGCAATATTTTATATTTGGACACCACTTGAAATTGACAAAAAATTAAAGTATTCAAGTATCATTACTTGTATACTTTACTTTCATGTTTTTCAAAAAAAAAGAAGAAAAAAACGTAAAAAGAGAATTTTTTCCATCCTATCCCCAACTGCAAATAATAATTATTTTTAATACTCACTTGGGTTCCAATTTAGCCTCAAGAAACTTATATAGCCTCTTTGTAATCCAAGAGGCGTTACTGGGCTGGTATCTGCGAGGCGGTTTGTACTTCATGTCGTCCAATATCTCTGCGGGTAGATTTTCAATGGGTATTAAGGTAGATTTAATTTGTTTAACTTTTGAATTTGTTTGTCCAGTTTTCATATTGATCCGACGCAGAGCTGCATTTGGCCTGGCTGGCATTTTGAAGAAATTAAAGGATTCCTTTGTAGTTGCTTTAAGGGAATTTCTCACTGCTTCTTCCTGAGAGACAAATTTTAAATAAAATAGAGTAATGTTTGATAAATATAAATTGTAAATACCTAATATTGTTTAATATTGTACCGTGTTTTGGCAGTATAATAATATTCACTACGTCATATCGTACTGTGGGTGTCGTAAGAGCCGGAAGAGGGAAATAAAGGGAAGCTTCATCCTGATATATCCTATGAGGTGATCTATAGGGGAGGCCTATGTCACAGTCGTGTGATTATTGTATTGTCATAAGAGGGGAGGTCAATAAGTTCTCGGAATGGCGGGGTTGGCGAGGATGAGTTTACTCATCCAGGTAGGCGCTAGTTCAGTGACTCATTGTTAGTATATATATATACCAAGTTTCAGCCTAATCGGGTCATTAGCTTTTAAGTTATTAAAGAATAAGCAAGTCAATTGAGAAGAACTAGCCACTATGGAGAAAACTAAATATCGTGCCGTCATTAAGTTTCTACCCAAACAAGAAAAGACAGCTCAAACCATTTTTTCAAGAGATGTCAGCTGTTTATGACTCTGCTCCTGAGAAAACCATGATTCAAGCAGGCAAGCACTTTACAAACAAGATAGAAGACGACCCCCGTTCTGGACGGCCGATTGAGGCTACCACGCCAGAAATAATCGAAAAAGTTGAAAAACTTGTATTGGAAGATGCCCGGCTAAAGAAAAAACAGCTTGCAGCAGTAGTTAAAGTATCAGAAACAACCATTTTAAACATCCTACTTCAACACCTTTGCATGACTAAAGTCTGTGCAAGATGGGTTCCGAGAATGCTTTCTGCGCATCAAAAACATGAGCGCGTCGAAGTTATCGCGAGTTTTTGGACCGCTGTGGAGAACAAAGGGAGGAAGTTATGGCCCGAATTGTAACTGGCGATGAAACTTGGGTTCACCATTATGATCCTGAGTTAAAGCAACAGTCGATGCGGTGGCATAAAAAAGGCACACTCCATCCTAAGAAGTATAGGGTATCTCAAGCGGCCGGAAAGATCATGGCTACGATATTTTGGGATAAAGAAGGTAACCTTTTGATTGATTATAAGGAACGTGGCGTTTTCATAACGGGAGAATACTACGTTTCTTTACTACATCAATTAAAAGAAGCTATTAAAGAAAATAGGCGAAAAAAGCTTACAAAATGCGCGCTGCTTTTTTTTTGCACGACAATGCGCCCGTGCACAACGGTGCGGTTTTGAACAACTGCGCCACCCATCCTACAGCCCAGACCTGGCCCCAAGCGACTACTATTTGTTTCCAAAAATGAAGAAAGAACTGCGTGGGAAAAAATTTGGCGACGATGATGAAGTGAAGTCTGCAATTTCGGCCTATTTTGACACCCAAGACAAATCTTTTTTTCACAGTAATTATAAGTTATTTGACAGATCTAATAAATGTATTAAAAATACTTTAATGTTTAATTTCATTATCCTTCCCTGTGATTCCGCAAACTTTTTGACTTCCCCTCATATATCTGCAAATTTTCATATTATTCACGTGTTCAAGAGTAAATGAAAACTTATATCTTATAATTATATATATAAGTTCTTAAATATCTAATATTTAGAAGTGGGTGAAAACTGAATTACAAAATCCATTACATATAGATTTATACAGACTACTATATTGCGTGTTAAAGGCGCTTTAAAAATAAATCAGCACAATTTTATTGAAATTCACCAAAATGGTATGTAGAGGTAGTGCAGCAGAACTATTAAAGAAAATAGGCGAAAAAAGCTTACAAAATGCGCGCTGCTTTTTTTTTGCACGACAATGCGCCCGTGCACAACGGTGCGGTTTTGAACAACTGCGCCACCCATCCTACAGCCCAGACCTGGCCCCAAGCGACTACTATTTGTTTCCAAAAATGAAGAAAGAACTGCGTGGGAAAAAATTTGGCGACGATGATGAAGTGAAGTCTGCAATTTCGGCCTATTTTGACACCCAAGACAAATCTTTTTTTCACAGTAATTATAAGTTATTTGACAGATCTAATAAATGTATTAAAAATACTTTAATGTTTAATTTCATTATCCTTCCCTGTGATTCCGCAAACTTTTTGACTTCCCCTCATATATCTGCAAATTTTCATATTATTCACGTGTTCAAGAGTAAATGAAAACTTATATCTTATAATTATATATATAAGTTCTTAAATATCTAATATTTAGAAGTGGGTGAAAACTGAATTACAAAATCCATTACATATAGATTTATACAGACTACTATATTGCGTGTTAAAGGCGCTTTAAAAATAAATCAGCACAATTTTATTGAAATTCACCAAAATGGTATGTAGAGGTAGTGCAGCAGAATCGATTTCTTCTCGTAGGGGATGTAAAATGCGAAATGCAAGATGGTCTGGTACTGAAGTCTGCCTGCCATACGTGGTATTTATACCCAATCCCTCCTATAACAGAAGTTCATGTCCAGCAGTGGACCTTTAAGAGTGATGGCAAAGAATTTAATTTCTAGCTTTCACTATAATGCAATAGTTTGTATTAATAAAAACTTAAGGTTTTGTATGACTATATACTATATACTCACCGCTTGGCGTCTCTTCTCCAAATTTTCTAGTTTCATCTTCTGTAAATACTTTTCCAATATAGCTTGCCGCCTCATTCTAGACATTTCATGATCAGATTCTTCAGTGGTATCATTGGGCATATCGGATGATTGTTGTGGGATATCTGCATTAGTTGAATATCCCTGTTCTGATACGTCAGTTGAAGGAGAGTTGTAAGAGCTTATATTTTCTTGGTTATTTTCTTTTGTATTTTCTGTCTCCTCTGCATCATTTGTTTGTTCCGGTTCATTGATTTCTTCATGAATGCCTTTTATTTCACCGTTATCACCGTTATCGCCGTTATCGTCATCATCGTCATCTTCAGATATATCCACATCCATGTTCTCGGGTAATTTAGTAGAGCAAGCTAGAGGAACTTTAACAGTCATATCGTGCCCATAGGTTTGTCTCTTCGCCGACTTTTCCATAACGAGTGCACGCAAAGATTTCCTTGGTGTAAAATCTTTTCCAAATGTTTGACGAAGAGTCTTTCTTGTTGTTCTATGGGAGTCCCAACATGATCTTTCTACACTTGAATTTTTGGACCCTTCATCGGAAATTGCCGTACTTTCTCTTAGTGGTGCAAGACTTGGTTTTCCGTGTTGAATTTTAATTATGCTTTTAGTTTTTCTGATGCTTTTGTCGTGTCTTTTTGGCGAAAATGATTCCATTTCATTTGGTACGTAATGTCGAATGTATTCTGGAGATTTCACGCCTAACTCGATTCTGTGTCTGCTTCTGCCAGTTGTATCGTGTGTTGTATAAAGCGTTACACGTCGGGTTTTGTTATTTTCTTTTGTATTATTAGAATCTGCAATATGATTATCTGCTTCTATAACTAAATTATTTTCACCTCTAATTAATTCATTTTTTGTTTCTAAGTCCAGCTTTGACTGCTTAGTCACACCATGAATACTTTTATCATTTTTTAATGTTTCTCGATTTACTGTTTCACTCTGATTTTGAAAATTATTCTGTTGAATTAATTCCTGATCTTCGTTATCATAATTTTTATTTTTTATTTCATTTTGATCTTCTGCGTCTGCATGAATACTCTTTTCTGATACTTCTTGTCTTAAATCTTCTGCCTCGTTATCTTCACGATTTTTATCATCGTTTTCTTCGTGAATATCATCGTCTTCATTTTCACTTTCTTCCCGGCAATTTTCTGTCTGTATTTCTTCGTCTTCTTCTTTTTGATTATCCTCACTCAGATTCTTTTCATCCTCATCTTCTGTATCCTGAACCTCTTCGTTATTTTCTATCTCATTATCTTCGTAGGTATCTTCATGAATCTCTTCACCATTTTCTTCCTGAAAAATTTCTTCAATTTCTTGTTGAACCTTTTCATCATTTTTTTCCTGAATCTCTTCATAATTTTCTACCTGAATGTCTTCGTAATTTTCTTCCTCATTATCTTCATCATTTTCGTCTTGAATCATTTCATCATTTTCTTGTTGAACCTCTTCATCATTTTCTTCCATAATCTCTTCGTCAGCTTCTTCCTGAATCCTTTCATCTTCTTCGTTTTTTTCTTCATCAACTTCGTCGTCAATTACGTGATTTTCTTTTTGATAATCCGCAACATTTTTAGCATATTCATAATTATTATCGTTTACATTATCTTTTTTTTCTTGTTGTGAAATTCTATGTACTTCAACTTTGTCATACACTTTCTCTTGACTTTGGTCTACACCCAGTTTATTTGTATTATTTATTTTTACTTTTTCTGTATTTTTCCGCTTATCAAAAGAATAATTCTCGCTACTATTATTATCATTACTTTTGTTGTGTTTTTGTAAAACTACGTTTTTGTCTAAATAAATTTCATCTTTGTCTACTAGGACCTCCTCGAGTGTTGTAAATTGTTTTTCATTATTATGAAGTTCATGGGTAGCTGGTCCTTTTTTCATATCTTCACCTGTTAATGATGAAGTAATAATAAGGTTTTCATCTCTTATATTGCAATTAACTGCACTTTGTTTATTTTGTAGATCGTCATTTATTTCTCGGGTGACAGAATAATTAGTTACATTTTTGGTTAATGTAATATTTTTTGAAACGTTTTTACTACTACTGATTTGTTCTTTTAACTTATCATTAACATACTTCAATTGGAATGAACTGGAAAGTTTTTGCGAACTATCTGAAGCTTTAAGATGAGATTTATTTTTATCTAATGTTGTATTTTTTTCATTGTGATTATTTATATTGCTGGTATTACTTTGTTGTCGATATGTTAAACTTTTATTATTTACATTTTCTTGGTGAGCTTCGTCTAGGTTAAAGTCATCATTTTCGTATTGCAAAATGATGTCATCATCATCATCATTTTGTATTTCCTCTAAAACTTTATCTTTTTTCGAATCTTCAGCTGCAATACGGATTTCTGTAACATTAGACATATTTTTGTTCATTCTTAGGTTATACTCTATTTTATCCGTATCAGTTTGTTCTGTACAACTCTTACTACTGCTAGCAGCGTCCCTAATATTATCTTGATCCTTAGCTTCATTATTATTTGTCATTTTAATGTTAGAATTATTTTTTTCAATGTGCTTTTGTTTGGAATTGTTATTATGGTGTTCGGGGCATGGTGATTCAATAAATTCTTCGCCATTTCTGAATTTTGAAATTTGGAACCATGTCGATTGTTTTGTTTTGTCGATTGCATTGTTATTACATTCCTTTGCAAGTTCTGTAGCTTCACTTGGCTTATTTAATCTAACTCTTTTCACAGGAGTGCTTCCTTCAATATTACCAAATTGGTTATCAACCATTGTAGATGATGGTAAAAGTTTCCATTCATCAATTTCTATATCAGTTATATCAGAAGTAGGTGAAGTTTCTCGAGGTTCATGTGAGGTTGACTTTTTTTGTTGCTTGTGTTCATTGTTTTTGGAAAATCCAAAAACTTTGGGTTGAATATCAGGAATTTCATCTTCGCTTTCCGATACAATAAATTCAGCAAATATATTTTTGCGTTTAGCGCCTGCTCGGTTTCCGAATAAATTGTGTGACTGGCCCTGATTTGCAAATTCTTTAGTCTTATTAGGCAATGTTCTGTTGATAGATACATTAAGCAGCGCGGCAGGGAATACAGGTTTGCTGCGTTCCTTTGTACCCCTGTTAAATAAGTCTTTTTTACCAACATTAATAGTTTTATCATAGTTAATTTTGCTCCGATGGAGTTGTGCCAGGCTTTCTCTATTGTCCATTATTTTACCAAATACTTTCAATGATTGACTATCTTTTTGTGCGAAAAGTTTTCTTTGGGGTATAACAATGCTGCTTATTGATTCAGCATCACTACTTTCTGGTAAATCGACTGTGTAATTTTTTTTCTCCTGACTGTAAAAATAAAATTTTTACCTATTTTAAATGTCAAAAAATATAATTAAAAATCATTAAACAAAATCTAGGCGACAAGGGTAAAAACGACATAACCATCCAAGTGCAAATCAAAGTATATTTAACTCGGGCCGTGGCGGTGTAATAATATCTACTAACCCATATCTTTTCGTAGGTGTCGTAAGAGACGACAGAGGGAAACTAAGGCGGTAATAGCATCTTTCTGATAACATCAAAATAACAATAAAAACACTGCGGTTGCCAGCCCGCTCGCTAAGCGTGCCAACTATGGCAATTTGGGGTGAGAACAATAGCTTAGTAATGTCCTGTATTGTAAAAGGTCATCATACATAATGTGACTATAAGGGGTTATTTTGCTATATACGGCCAATTTTCAGAAAAGGTTCAGAATCAGTAATATAGGCGAAAGGTAAAAAAAAAATCAAACATTCTGTCCTTTATATCTTTTAAATTCATAATGCGTGGTAATGCATTATTTTAACTGATTGTCATTCATAAATATCTAACGTTTACTATTTTACTTAGCACGTACACATTCGTAAGGGTCGTTCGGTTACAAATTTAGTGGATTGCGTATGGAGGCCCTATACTATGGCCTGCATATACGTCGGACCTTTCACCGTTAGACCGTTAGACTGTCTGTGGGGTGAAATAAAGAGTCTTGTCAAAGAGGTCCAAGGTTATGAAGACCGCCGCAGAAAAATTATTGCCGCATTCACAGAAGTTAAAAGTGCTCAAGCACAGATAATAAGTGTAAAAAATAATTTAAGAAAACGTGCTCGTCTATGTATGGAGAGAAAGGGATTCAATTTTGAGGTAGCATTAATTATTGGGACTACTTGCGTAATTTTGTTGTAAATAGTTTATTACAATTATTTAATACGCCATAATAAAGAGAGGCATCGGTTACGTCGTTGATAAATATTTTTTTTATTTTATATATTATGACGATCCTAGGTCCGTTAAAACTGTAAGGGAAAATTGGAATCATAATTCGGGTCGTGTAGTTATTAACTTCAGCATTAATAGTGAGCGTATTACTAAGAAAGTAAACAGTAGGCCAGAAGTTTATGAATAGAATCGCACACTGTCGTCGTTGTTGTCCATAAATCACATTCAATTTGGGATAATTTAAAATAAAAGTAGATATTACTCGTATTATGTACCCTTATTTACTCGTATTTTCAAAAACTGCAATAACTGTATATGATAATTTATACGTGTCCCGAAACTCAACGTCAAGCGGGCACTGGGCGTAAGGGGGGGGGGGGGGGGAAGGGGGGGGGGGTTCATACAATCCCCGAGGAAAAAGAAGAAAATCCATATCAATTCAGTTATAACTAACTATGAAAATGAGAAAAATCGACACCTTAAATCATATCATTAGGTATTGTTTTTACCACAAATTTCTCAATTTTACCACCACGGCAAGAGTAACAAAGAGACGAACCCCAGTCCCCAGCAGCCCCACTATTCCTGGCTGCGGTGGTACCCATGGTAACGGCGAGGCAGGGGGTGCAAAGAATCTACAGTGGAGTTTTTTTGTCTAAGACGACTCGACCTGGCAACATATAACGCACGCACCATGAGCATGCAACTTAGAACATTATTTTACGAACAAAATGATATGTTTTATGTGCTTTCATCTATATTCCGAAGCGCTAGGCTAGACTTATTTTAGTCTCACTAGAGGGCACACTTATATATTAAGTCTTTGTATACGCAATAATCCATGCGCACTACACAGTTAGCAGCGGTCGTTGGTAGTTACGCTTAAATTGTTATTAATATTTATTGAACATTATTCTAATTTCTCGTGCGTTGCATCTTTCATAATAATTAATTTTGCTTACACAATAACTATAGTATGTGCCAAATCGATTGAGAAAAACGGACAATGACCTTTCGGTCGTTTAACCAGGGGTTACAAACCTTCAATATATAGGCACATTTTATATGTAGTACTTTCTTTATTTATAATGATTTTTTTATAATGATTGATATAATATATATTTATTAACTATTATTAAAAAGTTATGTGAAAGATCGCTGTAGAAGAAAAATCATCTATTGTTATAAAGTACTTTATTCATTTAACAACAAAAAACATTAATTTATAACACATATAAAGATTCGAGTGATAACGACACCGAATAAGTACGTACTTATGCAAAAGATAAAACTTTATTTTTAATATTATATAAGAACTTTATTTTTATTCGGTGCAATCATCACTCGTATCTTCACTTGATGAACTATCTGTAACATTAATTATAAAGCGATCTGCAGTTTGGTCAATTCTATCATCCATGCCACGCATTTTTTGTTCAACCTTAAGGACATGCTGAACACAGTTTTTCCATTTATCTGGCGTGATTTGAGTTAAACCATCTTTAAGTAAATTTTTAACATCTTTTAACTTGAAAGTTGTATTTTTTCGTGCAACGTACCCTTTCACATCTGCCCACACAAGTTCAATGGGGTTAAGCTCACAGTGATAAGGAGGTAACCTTACCACTGTGATGCTTTTTTCTTTTGCCATCTCGTCGGTGACGTAACTTCGATAGTTATCTTTAACTGCCTTTATTTTTTCCATTAAGTGGGTCTTTGTGTCCGAGGGCACGTATGCGATCTGTTTAGATTCTAGCCATTCCTGCATATTTTGTTTCCGCCAAGACATTGTTGGGGTTTTTTCTAAACGTCTGGAGTGGTAACTAGCGTTATCCATAACTATGACATCGCCGCTTTGCAGTTTTTCTATTACTTTTCTAAACCAGTCCTCGAAATGGAGAGCGTCCATACTCTCATGGTAGTCACCAGTAGATGATGATTCAAATACCCAATCACATCCCTCCAAAAAGCCATTTTCATTGCCAACGTGTACAACTATTAATCGCTTTCCTTTACCCGAAGGGGCTTTCGCGCCAGTAGAGTAGCCTTCTAACCGTGATTGACGAGAAGATTCAATTGTGGTGTCTTCCCATACCTTTCCCATAGTATGACCTGCGTTAATCCATGTTTCGTCAAGGTAAAAAATGTTACGTCCCTCGTTTCTTAATATTTGTATTTCTCTCAAATATCTGGTACGCCACAGAACTATCTCTGGGCGATCTATTAGACCACTTTTTCTGTTTCTCTTTATATATTTGAATTTTAAATGGCGCAACACACGTCGCAGGGAAGTTTTGCTCAAGTTTGGCAACTGGTCATCTTGATTTATACTGAGCAAAATTTTGTCTAAAGTCGGTAATTCTCCTGCAAGAAAGAACTGATGCACTTTCGCTCTTATAGCCGATTTATCAAAATCGTCCAACTTGTCAATTACAGACTTTTTTCTTTTATTAATTATTCCCTTTTCTGGTATTTTATGGGAATCTCTATACACGCTTAATACGCGATATATAGTGCTCTTGCTGACTCCTGAGATCTCCGAAACCTTTTCTACCATATTAACGTTTGAAGGATACACGTCTTCGGGCCAGGTGTTTTTGACATATTTGTATACATTAATGATAATCTCTTGTTCCCCGACTGACAAAGTGGTAGGTTTTCTCTTTTTTACTGGTGACGTTAAAGGTGCTCCAGAAGATGGGCCTGTAAATAAATGACAAAAATATACTACCATAGTACTACATCACATAAATACATATTGTTTTAGAAAATAAATACCACATGGTCACATAAAAAGAGCGCTTTAAGAAATAGAAAGGCTACGTCGTCGCATTTGTACCTATTTGTACGTACCTGCTACGTTTATTATGGGTCGGCGACGTCTCTTTCCACTTGATGTTGAAGGACCGGGTCCTTCACCAAATTCTCCTGAACTCATGTCGATTTAGTAACGACCGTCACAGTAAAACTAATATAACAGATTCAAAAAACAAAAACTTAACGATATAACAAATTTAACAGTAAAAACTCAACTAAAACAATGCAATGAATGCTATGAATTACCCGAGACGTACACACGCAAGCGCTATCCGAACACGAATGAAAACAAAATGGCGGACCGGCCCAAAAAAGGTGACGCATCTCTGGCTGCCATTGTCACGTTTCTTTTAGAACGAACTGACGTAACGCGCGTTTTGTTTATTTTAAAGGGATGAATTTGCAAAAGCTCAATATGGTGATTATATTGCTTCAAATATTTTTTTAATATGAAACTGTTATTAAATGAATTGCTGCGTTACTTACCATAAATTGAAATATAAAATATAACACATTTTTCGCGATGTACCGTAAGATTTTACTATGTTTATAGGAACCACAGACAATATTATTTAAGAAACAAAAAAACAAAACATATGTGCTGACCTAGAAGTGGGAATAATATCAATATTTAAATATTGTTATCACATCTAAATTGAGATTTTGTAAGTTACGCCTTTTGACACTCGGCTCATATCTGAGGTCATTGTCCGTTTTTCTCAATCGATATGGCACATACTATAATATTTATGCGGCCCTGTTTTGTTTTTGTTTAAAAATGTCGCGAAAGCAATGTGTTTTAAATGTGACCAATTTGGTAAGTGATTAAACTTCCGGCAGGCTACTTATGCAAGAAATAAAACACTTAGTACAATATAAGCGACTATTTACTCGTGAAACGATTCATCTAAAATAATAATTTTTAAATGCCTTATAATTTACAGCCTAACCAAACCACAGCGCGATTCAAAAGTTGCATAAATCTAACAACGCCATCTAGTCGTCACCGAGGAACAATAAACTAAATATAATAATAAATGAAAATAATTATCTAAAGCTTAACAATTTACATTTTTATAATATGTTTATTGGTGTGTATGTTTAATCCGGACATACCGCCCACCAAGGACATAATGAGAAATGTCCTTCAAACCGCCCACCATGCAACTGTCCAAACTGTAACGAATCAGCAACTAATAATTTATTTAGTTACAGGTAAAATTGCTATCTTAGAAGTAGGTCTTTTAATTAAAGAACTTTTGGTACGTATTGTGACGACTCGCGTGATTTTATCGGGTCCCGGATGTTTTTGCTCGATCTTACCTAGCAACCATCGCGCCGGGGGTAGATCGTCCTCCTTTACTAAAACCACATCACCCACTGATGGTTCTGGGTTCTGATATTCCCATTTATGCCTTTGAAGGAACTGATGAAGGTAATCCTGGGACCATCGACGCCAAAAGTCCTGCATCATTCGCTGGTGGAGTTGCCATCTTCGCAAAGTATACATATTTGACGACTCATAATTTACATCAGGAACTACTATGAGTGGTTCCCCCACCAAGAAATGACCAGGAGTCAAAACTACGACCTCGGTTTGATCCCCTACCCGAGACAATGGCCTCGAATTAAGACATGCCTCTATCTGAGATAATACTGTGGCCATCTCTTCATACGTCAACGTAGAGTTTCCAACTACTCGTTTGAGGTGGAACTTTGTGGACTTTATTCCTGCCTCCCATAGTCCACCGAAATTCGGAGCGCGAGGAGGAATAAAATTCCATTGTGTTCCATTGGTCGCGAGATACTCTGCCAGTTCAGGTTTAAATTTAGTTTTTTCTTCGTTGAACAGACACAGTAACTCTCGAGCAGCGCCTACAAAATTTGTACCATTATCGCTGTATAACTCAGCACACCTACCTCGTCTTGCGACAAACCTTTTAAAAGCGGCTATAAACCCTTGAGTAGACAGCTCGCTCACGACTTCAAGATGTACGGCTCTGGTCGACATGCAAATGAACAGAGCAATATATCCCTTGTAAGACTTGTTACCCCTACCCTTTGAAATTCTTATATTAATAGGCCCTGCGTAATCGACTCCGCTGACAAGAAAGGGCTTATTCGGTGTCACACGGGCGGAAGGTAACTGTCCCATGAGTTGAGATGTGGACCTGCTTGAGTAACGCGTACAAGTGACACAGCCACGATAATATTTTTTAATTAGAGCCTTCGCACCCACAATCCAGTACTTCGATCTCAAATAGGTAATCATGAGTTGCGGGCCTCCGTGCAGGGTTTTTTGGTGAGCATCAGCAATTAAGAGTCCGCTTAAGAAAGATTCTTTAGGTATGAGAATCGGATGTTTCTCGTTAAATGACAGCGAAGACATTTCCAGCCGGCCACCTACTCTAATTACACCTTCCGAATCTAAAAATATATTTAATGTCTTTAACTTTTTCTTTTTCTTATCTATTATGCCGTGTTTTCGCAATTCTTCCAACTCTTTCCAGAATCCTTCTTCTTGACATTTTTTAATACAGACCCTTATCGAATCCTCAATTTCCTGTCGCTCTAATGCTTCTGAACTTGGCCTACTACTTGAACCTTTTCTTATTCTTAACCAACGTCGACAATAAGCAACCACACGAACAAGCTTCGAGAATGAAGAAAACCTTTGCCACAAGCTTGTGTTAACGACCGCTGTATGAACTTTAACCTGCTCAAGATTTGTAACCAGGTGTTTTGGTTTTGTAAAAATAATTACCTTATTTTTTAGAAACTCTGGGCCTTCAAACCATACAACCATTTCTGATAGTTCCACCGGAGAAATACCTCGTGATGCACAATCCGCAGGATTATTCTTAGTGGCTACATGGAACCAGTGATGTGTATCCAAAATCTGTAGGATTTCAGAAACTCGGTTAGCCACGAAGGTCTTCCACCGGCTTGGGTGATTGTTAAGCCAGGCTAAAACCACCTCACTGTCAGTGAATGCATGTAACTGATCCCTTTCAACCTTCATGACTTCTGCTACCTCAACCATCAACTTAGCCAAAAGTACGGCCCCACAAAGCTCAAGTCTAGGGATAGACACCTGTTTTATGGGAGCTACTTTTGTTTTAGCTGTAACTAACGAGACGTAAACATTTCCCACTTCATCTACCACTCGCAGATACACGACAGCCGCATAAGCCACCTTCGAAGCGTCGGAAAATCCGTACAACTCGCGCTGATATTTACTGCACGTGTGTATCCAGCGTGGAATTTTAATATTCTGTAAGGCAGTTAAATTTTTACGGTAAGTAATCCATTCACTTATTAAATTAGTAGGAACTTGCTCATCCCACCCAATACCAGCTAACCACAGCTTCTGTATGAGTATTTTTGCTGCTATAATGCAAGGAGCTAACCATCCGAGTGGGTCAAATAATCGGGATATATCAGATATGATTCTCCTTTTTGTTACAGGTTCCTCCTGCGGTGCAAGATCTACCGAGTACCGGAAGAAGTCACCACGCGGATCCCAGGTAAGTCCTAAAATCTTAGTTGTATCATCTATCTTAATCCTTAATTCCTCATCCTTATTACCCTTTGCTTTCCATATTTTAGCTAATATTTCCTTAGAATTGCTTTTCCATTTTTGCAACGGAAACCCTCCTTTCGCTAACACTTCGGTTAACTCTTTATATATTTTATAAGCATCTTCTAGGTTGTCCGCCCCGGTCATCACATCATCCATGTAAAAATCATTTAAAATAATTTTAGCAATTCCTGGCTTATTCTGACACTCCTTATAGGCTAATTCTTGCAGTGACCGCACAGCTAAATATGGAGCACATGCGGTGCCAAAGGTTACGGTAAGTAATTCAAACTCTTGAAGCTCCTTTTCAGGACTATGTCTCCAAAGAATCCTCTGAAATGGGGTATCTTCCCGATTTACCAACACTTGGCGGTACATTTTCACCACATCCGCCACCAAACATATTTTATATTGTCTCCAGCGCATAATTATGTGACGTAGTTCGGCTTGCAGTGGCGGCCCAATCAATAAATCATCATTCAATGACTTCCCATTGCTTCCCTTACAGGAGGCATCAAACACTACTCGGACCTTGGTAGTATCCTTATCTTCCCGGACTACTGCGTGGTGTGGTAAGTAAATAGCTGTTTCCTTAAATTTATCCTTCTCTGTAACTTTTACCATATGATTTAAGTTTAAATACTCCCTTATAACTTGTGTGTAATCCTCTTTTAACTTAATGTTCTTTTGCAATTTTAATTCTAAATTTCTCAATCTTTTTTCAGCTATTTTCCTGAACTCACCACGCATGCAGTCCGGATTGGCCATACGAAACGGCAGTCTTACGATGAACCGACCGTCTCCATCCCGTTTCGTAGTATCCTCAAATAATTTCTCACATTTAATTTCATCATCTGTGAGCATTTTTTTTGTTACAGGTGGTTCGGCTTCGAGTTCCCAAAACCTCTTCAGCATATTGTCCACTTCCAGATACGAATGCATCACAGTTATGTGAGAATGGATATTTGACGTGCTATCTACCTCACAGACCCCAGATATTATCCAACCGAAAGCAGTATCCTGCGCCAAGAGAGATCCGTTGAGGTTTCTTTTAATGCCTTCCTGAATAATTTGACTGTATATCTCCGCACCTAATAAGATGTCAATCTTATTAGGCGTATGATACTCAGGGTCAGCCAGATCATCCAGAGTCAGGTTTTCCCATCTTACCCTAGTTGTCTTCGCAACTGGGAGAAGAGACGTAACCGACTTCAGGACATGTGCATTAACCTTAACTTGAAACCTAGGATCAACTCTCGACCTTAAATTAATTTTCACTGTGGACTTGGAAGTCACACTTTTATCTCCACCTACACCAACTACGGTATTTTTGGCCGCAAGCCTTTTTAAACCTAATTGCTGCACCATAGCCTCGGTAATAAAAGAACCTTGCGACCCCTGATCTAATAAGGCCCTAACTGGGAAATAAGTACCGTCTCTCGACTCAGCTTGCACCACAGCTGTAGTTAATAAAACCATTTTAGAACAGTTCCCTGTCGAAAAACAAGACACAAGTTGCTTATCTAAACTTTCTGCTTGCACAGATAACTTATTACTGCTTGCAGCAGTATCCTCCTCAGTTGACCTTCGACTGGTCGACGAGGTTGTTTGATGAATCGTCTCAACTTCAGCACTACCAGAACCAGAATCACCACTGGGATGTAATAAAGAATGATGTCGACGTTTACACACTTGGCATCGGACAATATTTTTACACATTTTAGCGGAATGGTTGCTATTTAAACAAATAAAACATAAGTTTTTATCTAACACGAACTCACGTCGTTTCTCATTACTTTCTTTTCCGAATTTTTTGCACGCAGTTATTTTATGATCCGCACTGCAATACGCACACGATATAATCGGTTTATTTTTAACAACATGAAAAGATTTAGTAAATTTTTTCTCACTGTGATGTACCTTAGAATCGATATTTTCTAGACCTCTAAAACGCCCTATTAAAAAATTGGAAAATTGTTGAAACGTGGGTAATTCGTCACTTGGATCTGAAGATACCTTTAACTCCCATGCCTTTCGCGTATCTTTATCTAATTTAGCGCTTATAATGTGGATAATCAGGATATCCCAAGATGAAACATCCACACCAATATTTTTTATTGAGTCTAAACAATCTGAAGTTGTACTAATTAAGTTTTTAATTTCAGATGCTGATTCAGACGACAAACTTTTTTGACTTAGTAGACGCTTCAAGATGCCGTTCGCCAAAAACCTTTTATTATTATACATACTATCTAATTTCTCCCACGCAACTTGATAACTATCCGACGTCACCTTAATGTTGCGTAATAGTTGCTCGGCTTCCCCGGTTAAATGTCCCCTTAAATAATAAAATCTTTGGGCATCATCCAGTGACTTGTTTTCATGCACAAGCCCTAAAAACAAATCTCTGAATGTCTGCCACTCTGTGTACTTACCGGAAAAGGTAGGTATTTTTATTTCAGGCAACTTGAAACGTCTTTCTGAACTCTCACATTGACTATTTGAACTTGACTTTACTTCTGACTCAAGTGTTTTTAATTTATACAACATTTCTTTTAACTCAGTCTTGAATTGAACATATAATTCTTCTACATCATCATACACACTATTTTTGTGATAATCCGAACTATACAAATCAGTTCGCTTAACCTGACTAATAATTTTAGTATGAGTGTCTGTAAACAAAGTCCACTGTTGTTCCAAGTTATCTAGCCTTGTTTCAATATAAGCAACCGTCAAACGATCCTTAGGAGACTTTTTAAAATTAGTCTTAACTTTTAGCATTTTAGCCCTTATGTCTTCCTGCAGGTCATTAAACGACTCCATTTTAAATTTTTTAATTTGACAATTTAATCACTTATAATTCTTATCAATATAGAACAGAACAGTAATTTATTCTAATTGACAAAGTTAAACTCTAAACAACTGAATTATTTTTCTAAGTCAATATTTTTACAATCCTATTTTTTCTAAGTCCAAGAAACAGATGAGCAAAATTTTACAAGTCTTTTTAACTTTAAATTCTAACTAAAATCGGGCGTGGATTCGCCGTCTCAACCAATATTTACTTAAAACTATTACAAGTCCTAAATTATTGAAATTATTCTAAGTTACTTCACTATCTTAAATTTTCTAAGTTCCACTAATCTTTAAAATAAGGTTTAATTTTCTAGTTAATTTCTTCTATTATAATATTTAAAAATGTACTCACAATTTATCACCGCACACACTCACTCACTTGTCTTCGCTATAATGCACCTGTGGCGCCCTCTAGCGCTCCGCAACCTCCACCGCTGCTGCTTGCCGCTTCCCGTCCGTCGCTCCTCCGGGTTGTAGACACCCAGCTCCTCCACTGCCTTGGCGCTGCTCGTGGCGCCTCGCTGAGGGGATGTTCTGGACAGCAATCCACTGCCAGTAGTGACGACACGGGTGGTACTACTGTACCACTGACGCAGCAATAACTCAAAAAACACGCCTAGCCTATCCGGCTCGAAGGACCATGATTAAACTTCCGGCAGGCTACTTATGCAAGAAATAAAACACTTAGTACAATATAAGCGACTATTTACTCGTGAAACGATTCATCTAAAATAATAATTTTTAAATGCCTTATAATTTACAGCCTAACCAAACCACAGCGCGATTCAAAAGTTGCATAAATCTAATAACGCCATCTAGTCGTCACCGAGGAACAATAAACTAAATATAATAATAAATGAAAATAATTATCTAAAGCTTAACAATTTACATTTTTATAATATGTTTATTGGTGTGTATGTTTAATCCGGACATTTGTGAATTGTGAATTTTAGTGTGCAGGGGGTTTCGGAGGCGATAAATCGATTTAGCTAGGATTCATTTTTAGAAAATGCCGGTTTATCTGTGTTTTCAGGCAATGAAAAACTGCTAAAATGTCATTAGAATACGAAGGTAAATTTCGCCACTACGTACAAGGTTATAATAGCTCAGGTGGGAAATCGGGCGGTCCCCAAACCAAAAGACCCCGATTCGAGTCCAGATGTGTTTATTTTTTCCCTTTTTTTTCCAAGTTCCTTCTTTTGTAAGAATTAAGCGCCATCTGTTAGGCAGACACGACGAAATATCGAAAATTAAATTTGAGTAGCGCATAGCTATCTCTAGTATATATACAGTAATCTATGGCACGTACCCTCAGGACAGAAGAGAAGATCCTGGAGTTGGAAGAAGAGATATACAAGTTGGGCTGGGACATAGGATTATTCGAGGTACGAAGAGAGGGGATGACACGGTAATCTTCGAATCCGGCAACTTGTTCTATCATCGGAAGGGCGACCATCTGTTCCAAGAAGGAATCTCGGATTTATCGTCCACAAGTCTCTCGTTAATAACGTTGTAAAGATTGGGAGTGTGTCGACGAAGGTTGCCTACCTTAAACTCAGAATCACGAAACGGTATTCGCTGAAAGTCATACAGGTTTAAGCACCAACCTCGGCACATCCCCATGAGGAGACGGAGGAAATGTATGAGGATATCTCTAGAGCCATGCATTCACCAAAAATCCACTATACGGTGTTAATGGGAGACTTTAACGCAAAACTAAGCACAAGAGACATAGGTGAGCTGAAGGTGGAGAAATTCGGAATAGGGCAACGGAACCTAAGGGGCCAGGGGCATAGGGGACAAAGACAATCTTTATGATGAACTCTTTCTTGCAGAAGCGGCTCCACAGAGAGTGAACCTGGTCGATACCCGACGGTCCGACAAAAAATGAGATTGACTTCATTATGACGACAACTGTTCAGTGACGTCTCAGTGGTCGCGAGGGTGAAAACTGACAGCGATCACCGAATGGTAAGAAGCACGCTGAATTTAAAGTTGGAGAGGTCACATTTAATGAAGAATTCTGATGATATCCCCGAAGTCAGTCTGAGTGAGATTAGAATGGCTCTGATAAAAACGGCAAGGCTCCGGGCGAGGATGTACAGCGGAGCTTCTGAAAGCGGTTGGAAAACCAGTACTTGAAGTGCTTCAGAAGCTCTTTAATTCCGTCCTCCATGGTGGCACTACTCCGGAAACGTGGAGCAGAAGTGCGCTGCTCTTGGTCTTCAAGAAAGGCGACAACGATCTCTTAAAGAACGTTCTTTATTAGAGTTATTACGAATCGTCTCGCACGCGGTGGCACGTGGCCACCATAGACCACATACATACCCTTCGGCAAATTGTGCAGAAGACCGACGACTACAACCTGCCACTTTGTCTTGCGTATGTGGACTATGCGAAAGCCTTTGATTCAGTAGAATTTGGGCGGTTCTGCAGTTCCTTCAGCGGTGCCAAGTTGACTGTCGGTATATCAAAGTACGGAAGTGTTTGTACAGTTGGGCTACGATAGCTATCCGAGTACAGAACCAGAGTACAAAACATATCCAACTGCAGAGAGGTGAACGATAGGGTGACTTTATATCCACGAAACTCTTCACCGCTGCATTGGAAGATATTTTAAATACTACTAAATACGGTATGAATATCAATGACGATCACATCAGTCACCTTCGATGTGTTGACGATATAACCTTTATGTCAGAATCACTAGAGGACCTAAGCAATATGCTCAATCACCTCAATAGTGCTTCCCAACGGATAGGTCTTGAGATGAACATGGACAAAACAAAGAAAGTTGTTGACGAGTATCTTTACCTAGGACAAATTGGCCGACTAGGTAAGTGCAACTTCAACCGAGGTCAATCGACGGATTCAACTCGGCTGATTAGCGTTCAGGAGATTACAACACATCTTCCCGTCAGATAAACCTCAAAATTTGAAAACAAGATTGTACAACCAGTGCATGTTGCTAGTGATGACTTATGGATCTGAGACGTGGTCCTTTACTGCTGGCCGTATGAGGAAGCTCAAGGTCGCTTAGCAAGCTATGGAGAGAGCCATACTCGGAGTTTCTCTGCGTGATAAACTTAGAAATGAGGATATCCGCAGTAGAACCATAGTAATCGACATAGCCCAACAGATTAGTAAGCTGAAGTTGCAATGGGCCGGCCATATAGCTCGAAGAACCGACAACTGATGGGGATGAAAGATTCTCAGCCTCGTACTGATCAGCGAAGTGTGGCGCGGCCTCATACTAGATGGAGTGACGACCTGGTAAAACATGCAGAAAGTCGATGAATGCATGCTTTATAGCATTCCTTGGGGGAGGCCTTTAAAATTTTGTTTTCGGATGACAACATTTTTAACATCGAAGAAAGTTATAAAAAAAATGATAAGGTGTATGCCCACAGCAGTGAAGAAGCCAGCACGCGTACTCCGAGGGTTCAACGAGGACATTATCCTTCGTCACTCATGGTTTGGCTTGGAGTCTCATATTCAGGCTTAACTGGGGTGATTTTCTGTGAAAAAAGTGTAAAAACCAGTACCGAGGTGTACCAAAATACCGTCCTAAGAAACATAGTGGAACCTCTTTCTCAAACAATGTTCAAAAACAGACATTGGTAATTCCAACAGGTTGACCTCCCGTGGAATTGACTTTATCGGACATGAAGACTAGCCCTCTTTTTAGTCCAGATTTAAACCCCACTGGATTACAAGACATGGCAACATTTGGAGGAAAAAGTTTGCGCTAAACCTCAGCAGAATTTGGAAAGTTGATTAAGGGTGTGTATTCAAAATGGGGAGGGCATTTTGAACAATGTGAATGAATAATGATTTCTTATATTTATGCGAACACTACACATTGAATAAAACTACTTTTACGGATTTTATCGTTTACGTGTGTCAAAATATCTACTAAAAAAGACATTCGAGGAAGCGCTAAGATCTTAAATCAGGCAAGCAAAAGTTGTTAATAACGGTGATTCAGCAAAAACGTACCGATCTATGTTTCATTAATAAAACCATAGACAAATCGTCCAGTGACAGTTTTATCGACATTTGATTATAAGAATTGCATGGAAACTTTAGATAAACGTGAAACAACTAAATACAATGAATACAAAAATAAACATATAGATAAATACCAAAAACTAACAACCAAATCAAATGTCCAACACCAAAGTCAACGTAAGAACGGAACGCAACCATCGAAAACAGACGCGAGTAATAAAAATTTTGGCTAAAGGTATGAATTTCGCAGAAACACCGCAAAAAATCCCGTATGAAAACATTATCTGTAGTGTTGAGGACTGTCTGTATAAAAATAATATTACTAATGAAGATGTTGAGGCCATACGTCAAGACATTTCCTTGTTACGTCGAAGCTCAGCGCCGAAATTAAATCTTCCCAAAGATGAATTTATTGCATTGAAAAACTTACGCAACAGACCAGAATTTACGATTCTCCGCGCAGATAAAGGTAATGCTACGGTTATAATGGATACGTCGGATTACAATTTAAAAATACAACAACTTTTATCGGATGAAAGTACATACGCAAAGGTCAAAACAGACCCTACAACTAATACGCTTAAAACAACTAGCGATCTAATAAAGAAATACTCCGAGAAATTGAATCTAGACGTTAATTCAATAATACCTGCCTGTGCCAAACCACCGAAGTTGTATAGGTTACCAAAAATACACAAACCGAACGCTCCATTACGTCCAATAGTGAGTCAGATCGATTCTCCAACTTACAGATTCGCTCAACACCTAGCAAAAGTTTTATCACCACTCAGAGGACACACAAGACCACATACTAAGGATTCATACCATTTTGTCAGCGAGATAAAAGACCTATGTCTTACTGACAATGAAACTATGGTCAGTTTTGATGTTCAGTCTCTATTTACATGCCTACCTGTTGAAGACTGCATCTCAATTGTAACTAGGAAACTAGAGGAAAACAACATGCCAGCAGAATATGCAGTATTATTCAGACATTGCCTTGGCTATCTACTGTGGAAGGAACAGTTTTACAAGCAAGTAGATGGTGTTGCGATGGGCGCACCGGTATCTCCCATTGTCGCCGATATTTTCATGGAGGACTTTGAGGAGAAAGCCCTGCTTACTGCACCAGTAACTCCAAGTTTCTACAAGCGGTACGTAGACGACACTTTCACAGTTTTACCATCAGACAAAGTAACTGCATTTTTAGAATATCTTAATTCCATAAACTCTAAAATTCAATTTACTATGGAGTTAGAGGCAAATAATTCTTTAGCTTTCCTAGATGTGTTAGTCATTCGAAATCCTAATAACACCATAGGTCACACTGTGTATAGAAAAAAGACCCATACAAACCGATATTTAAACGGTGAATCCCACCATCACCCTTCACAGTTAGCTACCGTGGGCAAATCTTTGTTACAGAGAGCACGAGGGATCTATGACAGCAAACACCTGGCCGCCGAGCTTCAGCACGTCAAGCAGGTTCTGCACGACAACAAGCTTCGAGTTCCGCGCCTACGTCACAGTGACCGGGTGAAGCCAGCCACAGTCGAGCGTGTGCCTGCTGTACTACCATATGTCAGAGGTATCCCAGACAAGATTGGCTACATCTTGAAGCGAGCTTCTATTAGAACATTCTTCAAGCCGCCGAAGAAGATTAGTCAGTTCTTACCATCCGTCAAGTGCAATATCCCTCTACAAGATGCAGGAGTATACAAGCTTGATTGTGAGTGTGGTCTCTCATATATAGGGCAAACAAAACGATCGATAAAAACCCGCGTAAAAGAACACATAGCTGACGTGAAGCACCAACGTTCCGGTAAGTCTGCAGTTTGTGATCATATCCTAGACGGCCTCCGCCATTACATTAGATTTGATAAACCACAAGTTCTCGCGAAAGAACATCGATTCTTACCAAGGACCTCCGCCATTACATTAGATTTGATAAACCACAAGTTCTCGCGAAAGAACATCGATTCTTACCAAGGTTGATACGTGAGGCTATTGAAATTAAAAAAAAAACATCCAAATTTCAATAGATAGGGAGGCTGGGTAGTACCACCTGCTTGGGATCCTGTAATTCATAAAATTAAAACTAAACCCAAGCATACCACTGCAAGACTTCAAGACAGTTCATTCTGCGTAGATCGGACCAAAATTAATAATTAAAAAGCTGAAGGTACTCCGGGTTAACTTTAACATCGGGACGTCAACCACCTCAGTCCCCCGTGACCACGGTTGCTGGAAAGCAACCGAAACGTCGGGAATATAAAATAACCTAATTAAACGCGATACAATCCGTAAAAGTAGTTTTATTCAAAATGTGAATAAAATTGTATTCTAAATTAAATTACCTTTCATTTCATATATAATTTCTATATAATTATCAAAAAGTGTATCATTAATCTTATAAAAACACTTTGACAGAACTTATGACCTGACTAAGTATTTAAATAGGTTTTCAATATTAGTTTTTTCCATGCTTGACAATTTTCAGGTAAAGCACTTAAATTTCATATTTGAGCAATTCAACTTTAACACCAATGTTGTTAATTACAATTTTAAATACTGATTGACCACATTTGTTGGTGATTAAGAAAAAAGTTTTGTGAAAACCAGCATGTCTGGCAAACTAAAATTAATATATTAATATTCAGCAGGGGGACATAAAATGTAGGCTGTACTTTAAATGTCTACTTCTTATCTCATTGTTTGTAATATATTACTATTCTCTTACAGCTTCTATCATCATCATCGTTACAGCCCTTCACAACTCCACTGCTGAACATAGGCCTCCCCCAAGGAATGCCACAAATCACGGTCCTGAGCCACCTGCATTCATCGACTTCCCGCATGTCTCACCAGGTCGTCACTCCATCTAGTGGGGGGTCGCCCTACACTTCGCCTACCGGTACGAGGCTACCACTCGAGAACCTGTATTCCTCATCGGTTGTCGGTTCTTCGAGCTAAATGGCCGGCCCACTGCCACTTCAGCTTACTAATCCGTTGGACTATGTCGGTTACTCTAGTTCTATTGCGGATATCCTAATTTCTAAGTATATCACGCAAAGCCGAGCATAGCCCTCTCCATAGCTCGCTGAGCGACCTTGAGCTTCCTCATAAGGCCAGCAGTGAAGGACTACGTCTCAGATCCGTAAGTCATCATTGGCAACACGCACTGGTTGTACAATTTCGTTTTCAGGTTTTGAGGTATGTCTAACGAGAAGATGTGTCGTAGTTTCCCGAACGCTGCCCAGCCGAGTTGAATCCATCGATTGACCTCTCGGTCGAAGTTGGACTTACCTAGTCGGACTATTTTTCCCAGGAAAACATACTCGTCAACAACTTTGAGCTTAGTGCTCTCAACAACTATCGGAATAGGTGTGACATGGACGTTAAACATGATTTTTGTTTTGTCCATGTTCATCTTAAGACCTATCCGTTGGGAGACACTATTGAGGTCATTGCGCATAGTGCTTAGGCCCTCCAGCGATTCTGCCCTAAGGACTGTATCGTCGGCAAATCGAAGGTGAGTGATGTACTCGCGCCATTGATGTTAATACCGTATCCTTTCCAGTCCAGTAGCTTGAAAACGTCTTCAAATGCAGCGGTGAAGAGTTAGAGGGATATAACGTCACCCTGCCTTACACCTCTCTGCAGTTGGATAGGTTTCGTACTCTGATTCTGTACTCGGATAGCCACCGTAGCTCTACTGTACAAACACTTCAGCACTTCGATATACCGACAGTCAACTTGGCTTGGAATCAAAGGCTTTCTCATAGTCCACTACGCAAGGCATAGTGGCAGATTATACTCCTCTGTCTTCTGTACAATCTGCCGCAGGGTATGTATGTGGTCCATGATACTAAAGCCTTTTTGGAAACCGGCTTGTGCGGGAGGCTGGAAGTCGTCAAGTCTGCGTGCGAGACGATTCGTAATGACTCTCGAAAACAGCACGTAGACGCTGTTCAGAAGGGAAATCGGTGTGTAGTTCTTCAAGAGAGCGTTGTTGCCTTTCTTGAAGAACAAGACCACCGCACTTCTGATGCTCTCCAAATTAACGTTTAGGTTCAGTGTGCCTCTAATCATTCGGTGATCGCTACCAGTTTTCACCCTCGCGATCACGGAGATATCACTGAACAGTTGTCGTCTGGTCGTCATAATGAAGTCAATCTCATTTTTTGTCGAACCATCCGGGCTCGACCAGGTCCACGTCCTGTGGGGCCGCTTCTGGAAGAAAGAGTTCATCATAAAGAGTTCCTCTTTCTCCATGAAGTCGGCCAGCTGCTGGCCCCTTGGGTTCCAATGCCCTATTCCAAATTTCCCTACTTTCAGCTCACCGTTCTCTCTTGTGCCTAGTTTTGCATTGAAGTCTCCCATTAACACCGTATAGTGGGTTTTGGAAGAACGCATGGCTCTAGAGATATCCTCATACATTTCCTCCACCTCCTTATCGGGATATGCCGAACCTGTATGACCTTCAGCGAATACCGTTTGGCGATTCTGAGTATAAGGTATGCAACCCTCGTCGAGATACTCTCAATCTTTACAACGTTGTTAACGAGAGACTTGTGGACGATAAATCCGACACCTCCTTGGGACAGATGATCGCCCTCCCGGTGATAGAGCAAGTTGCCGGATTCGAGGATTACCGTGTCCTCCCCTCTCTTCGGATCTCGGATAATCCTATAATATGCCAGCGTAACTTGTCTATCTCTTCTTCCAGCTCCACGATCTTCTCGTCAGTCCTCAGGGTGCGTGCGTTGTATGTTGCCAGGTCGAGTCGTCTTAGGTGGCAACCGAACCTCCACCGGAGATTAATTAGCACCCCCTGCCCCGCCGTTAACATGGTCGCCACCGTAGCCAGGAATAGCGGGACCGCCGGGGACTGTCTAATCATTGGGGGGTATTTGCCATAGTTGCCACGCTTGGCGAGCGGGTTGGCAACCGCAGTTTTTTTTTATTGTACTTTTGTTGTTATCAGGAAGATGCTGCTGCCCATCTCCTGCCTGTTTCCCTTTGTCGACTTTTACGACACCCACGGGAAGATATGGTGTAGTGGATATTCTTAAACGCCACTACACGGCATTCATGTTGTCAATCATTGTGTGTGTGTGTGTGTGTGTGTGTGTGTGTGTGTGTGTGTGTGTGTGTGTATGTGTGTTTCTATCTCACTATTCCGCTATTTCAGTAAATTCTCTGTTTCTTCGTAACCTAATTTCATAAGCCAATCTTTTAACTTTTTTTTTACATTTATATTTTGTTAGTTGAAAAATTGAGTGTTGTCTATTAATTTTATTATATAACCTGCCTATTCTGTACTCATAAAACTTCTGGGCGAAAGTAGATTTTGCTTGTATCGTCTCGCATACCTCATAATTTCTTCTCCTGGTTTGTATTAAATTAGGTGTGAACTCAGTGCAAGTGTGTTTTTTTTAAAATTGTAGACAATATATATAATTGCCGTACTGTAAGCACTTTAGCTTCCCTGAATAAACTGGTAGTTGAGAATAATTTTGGCTTATAAAGTGCAACTTTAAGAATCATTCGTTGAGCTCTTTCCAATTCAAGCATGTGTGTCTTATTGGAACCTCCCCAAACGGTAATACCGTAGGTTAATATAGATTGGCACAAAGATATATAAACAGTTTTTAACAAAGTCCAATTTGTGACATGTCTTAAATTTTTAAAAATGTAAGTAAGTTTTCTGACTTTTTGGGTTAAATTTCTTATGTGTGCTTTGAATTTAAGATTATTATCTATTGTAATACCTAAGTATTTAATTTCTTGTGTATTTATTATATTAAAGCAGTTGCAGTTTGAACTAGGAAATTGATAACATGAATGAGCTATAATTTTATAATTGTTAATATATTTTGGTAATTTTCGAATCGAAAACGTAATATATTTGGTTTTATCAACATTAAGTGAAAGTGAATTTATGGCTAACCACTGACAGACTGTATTAAAACCTTCTTGTGCAATATTAAAAACTTCTTCCTATGAATCCCCATAAAAAGTTAGTGTAGTATCATCGGCATACAATATTATTTTACAATTTTTTATATTTAAGTTACAGAGTTCATTAATGTAGCATAAAAACAGCGTTGGGCCAAGTATACTGCCTTGTGGAATGCCGTAACTAATTGGTTGTTCATCACTTACTATATTACCTATCCTAACACGCTGTGTTCGATTATGTAAATAATCCTTAAGAAGAAGTAACTGTTTATCCCTTATGCTCAACTTTTCTAGTTTATCCCTTATGCCCAACTTTTCTAGTTTTCAGTAAACTTATCGAAAGAGACTGTATCAAACGCTTTTTGGACGTCAATAAAAATGGTTAGACATTTTTTTTTACTATCCAATTTCTCGACAATAAAATTTGTTAAGGCGTGTACAGCATCAGTTGTTGACTTTCCCTTTCTAAAACTGTATTGGGCATTCGAAATTATTTCATTTGCTTCAAGATATTTAATAAGCCTACATCTTTTCAAAGATCTTAGAGAGGGAAGGTAATATTGAAATAGGACGATAATTTGAGATACAGCCTCTTTCGCCAGTTTTAAATATGGGAATGACTATAGATTTCTTTAATGAAGGAGGAAAGATGCTTTTTGATATACATAAATTAAAAATATGTGTAAGGGGGCGTACAATTAAGTCTTTAAGAAGCTTTAATACTCTAGCAGAGATCCCATCCCATCCTGCACCGCTGTCTGACTTAAGGCCTAAAATGTGCCTTCCGATTTCTTCTTCACTAGTGTTTAGGAGAACAAACGAGTTACACTTTGATGTTCTTTTATTTATTTTGTGAGGAAGTAAGGGAATATTTAGTGGAATTTTATTCGCTAATTCAGCACCTATTTTAGCAAAGTATTCATTCACCGCGTTCATAGATTTAAGGGGACTTATTTTAGCTTTGAGAAGGTCCAGCGGTGAATTCTTAGGATGGTCACGATTATTAATTTTTTTTATAGCACTCCAAATTTTTTTATTATCATTACCTGCTATTTTTAATTAGTTGCTTTCATAATTTCTTTTACATTTTTTAAGAATGTTATTACAATAGTTTCTATATCTTAAGTATGTGATTCTTAGTATCTCATTATAGGGGTCTTTTTTTAATTTAAAGTGCATTCTGTCTCTTGTTCTTATGCACCTAAGTAATCCTATTGTTATCCATGGTTTTATTGTTATTTTACTTCTTGGTATTTTTATGTTAATAGAATTTTTTTAAATAAATTTTTGTAAGTTTTCAATAATAAAGTTAATGGATTGACTTGGATTCTCATCATTGTTAAATATTACATTGAAATCAAAATGATTGCAGCCTTCAAGTAAAGTCTCATAATAAATTTTTTGTTTAAGTTTTATTTTCGATTGTATCAAACATTTTTTTGTATTTAAACAGAAGAACACAGGTTCATGGTCTGTAATGGCAGATTGCAAAATAAAAGTATATGAATTTAATTTCGTTTTTAGTATGATATGATCTAAACAGCTATTACCTCTAGTAGGTGTGTAGTAAGCAGGGGTCAAACCAAGGAAAGATAAAGTTTCGAGATAGCTGGATGTTGTTTGGTTTAGGTCTGCAATATTAATATTTATATCCCCTATAACTAGGATATTTTTGTGTTGAGTGTGTTTTACTAGTATATTATGCAGAGACTGAATAAAATTGTCAATGTTATGAAAACTGGGGGGTCTATAAATGGCAATTATAACGGTGTCATTATTTATTGTTAAAAGTAAACAATTTGCCTCTAAAATATTTAAGCTGATATTATAAGTAGTAACTTAGGCAACTTATATTTTAGGGTTTCGCGCAAAATAATTCAGACACGGGGGAACTCGCGGGGAACAGATAGTAAGTAATAATTGAGAATTTGCCAAGCTTGTACTTTAAATACTTTTATACTAATACCTTAAAATATCAGCATCAATATATTCCTCTACATTTTCATCTTGGTCTATTTGTTTATTTTCTATAACTTCCATAACATCCTCCGAGTTCTCCTCAAGCCTTTTCCACCAACTTTTACCTAAACAGTTTAAAAAATAAATTACTTGTCAATTCAAAAGAATTTGAAATTGTAGTCTAGATGGCTATGATTTGTGAATTTATTAATGCATAAACAAACTAACAAATACTAAAGTATATAATATACACATTATATAACTAGTTTTACCACTAATTAATCAGTTATGGTACATGTTACATGTCAAAGGGAAATAATGAGATTTTTAAGATGAAACAATATTTTGAAATAGGATTTTTTTGTTAAAAAGTTACCCCCATTCTTCATATATCTCCAGTATTATGATCTCACAACACTGCATAACTATGCTTCAAAGTTTTAAAGGTAAGTTGCTTTATTATGGAAATTATTTACAAAATTAATCTTACCATCTATACGAAAAAAATAAAATTGAAGTGTCTGTTTGTAATATCAAAATTACAAATTTTTACTAAATGCATATCAAAATTATATATATATATATATATATATATATATATATATATATATATATATATATATATATATATATATAATAATAATAATAATAATAAGCCTTTCATCGGACAAAAATAGTATTTCTTTGTTATTCATATATTTTTCTTTTGTTCCATTTTTGTGTGTCCGTTTGCCAGGTGGCAAAGGCCTCCTCCAATCTTCTCCATTCTGGCCTTTCTATGGCCACTATCAAAATTATATACAGTACTTATAACAAAAAAACATTTTTAAAATTTTTGCCTGTCTGTTTCTTCTGACTAATCTCCAAAATGGTTGGACAGATTTTGACAGGACTTTCACTGGCAGATAGCTGATGTTATACGGAGTAACTAAGGTTACTTTTATTTTCAAAAAAAGAATTAGGGTTCCGCACAAAACAATGAAAATAAAACCCATGAAATCTCCACATAATAAATTCCAAGCGAACAAAATTGCAGGGAACAGCTAGAATATAAATAAATAAGGAGTGATGTGATGGTTTCAATAATTCAACAGTGGTAGAGCCAGGCGGCAGCTTTTGCTGTTGCATGGATGGGCCGGCTCGAACCGGGGTGGTACCACGACCTCACAGAATACCAGCGTGAAGTAGAGGTTTACCTCTGCGTTTCCCTTGGTGAGTGCAGGTGGCAGGAGGCCCTTTTTACTGGAAATGAGGCATTCCATCCTAGTCCTCACGGGTGAAAACGCATCTGCATTTTGATCTGTAACAGAGAATAGATGTAGATGTGATGGGCCGCAGCAACCACTTACCATCAGGTGGACTGTGTGCTCGTTTTTCACCCTTATCCTATAAAAATAAAATCCACTATCCCATACCATCCTGTGGATACTGTAAGACAGACAGAAGGCAAATCAGAGGGACAGCTATATCTAAAAGATCCAATCTAAATGATTCCATCTTGAAATAATCAAAAAAACTGTAGTTGCCAATCTGCATGCCATGTGTGGCAACTATGACAATTATTGTCCCTATAATGCAATTTATGGAGGATGACCATGTCCATCTATTGTTTTTAAAAAAATAAGAGTGACAAAACAAGCACACAGTACGCCCAAATAAGTGGATATTTTGGCTCATAGACATCTACATCTATGCTCAATTAAGAATCAAAATGCAGATGCATTGTCACTCTATTGACATTCTATTGTGGAAAGTCAGAATGTGTCCAAAAAGGCATGTATGGCAATTCACAATGCTGTGTTAGTCCCTACTATAATGTAGGGTAGTGAAAGTTGGGTGCGGCAAAAGAAGCACGAGAGTAGAATAAATGCTGTAGAAATTTTTAACAGTGGTAGAGCCACGCGGCAGCTTTTGCTGTCTCACGGATGGGCCGGCTCGAACTGGGGTGGTACCACGACCTCACAGTATACCAGCGTGAAGTAGAGGTTTAACTCTGCATTTCGCTTGGTGAGTGCAGGTGGCCGGAGGCCCTTTTTACTGGAAATGAGGCATTCCATCTTAGTCCTCACAGGTGACAACACATCTGCATTTTCATTTGTAATAGAGGATAGATGTAGATGTCCATGGGCCGCAGCAACCACTTACCATCAGGTGGACTGTGTGCTCGTTTGTCACCCTTATCCTATAAAAAAAAAGAAAAAAAAAGAAATACGGTTGTTAAGGAGTATGTTAGGGCTCAATCTGAACGACAGGGTGAGAAATTGTGTGATAAGAGAAGAGTTTGGTTTGCCAGAAAATGTTGTGACCAGGATTAAGAAAGTAATGTTTTGGTGGTTTGGTCATGTAGAAAGAATGAATGAGGAAAGAGTGATAAAGTAAATTTATATTGCAGAAGTGAACAGCAGAGTCAGAAAGGGACACCCTAGGTGAAAGTTTATCAACCAAATTGTTGTCATATATTGAAAATGGGCCAAATTACAAATACCCTTAACCTACGAGCATGTATGTGTAAATATATGATGTGGAGGAGGCGAGAGAGGAGGGTCAGGATCATGCCAAATGGAAGTCCGTAGTCTCCGCCTACCCCTATGGGTGACAGGCACGAGTGTTTATGTTATATGTATTATCACCCCTGAAGACTAAGATGAAATGCCTCATATCCAATAAAAAGTATCTCTAGTTCTATACTCACCATAGAAACCACAGCAGCATTGAGCTGCTATTTTACTCATATTCATGCTACAACCATAATATAGCTGCAGCATGGCTTTACTAAATAAAACTTGGTTTTATTTGACTATAATGAATGAATGTAATGAATTTATAAATTAATATATGAATAATCATATATATAATCATATATGATATCATCTGAAAACTTCCAATCTGAGTTTTTGTTAAAATTGGCTTCTCTCACTTATTGAATCCAGGACTTGTGACATAAAGTGTACTTTACATATAAAGTATATCACTGGAATAGAAAGAAGAAAATACTTACGTCCTGGAGCTTCAATATCCGTATTGTCAGATAACACAGATCTCCTACTTCCGAGAGGAGATAATACAAATGAGTTCATTTTATGCTCTTGAACTATAGATGAAAGTTTAACTGAGGTGTTGGACCTAGCTGGAGATCCAATACTGCGAGAACCTCGAAACCTATGTTTTCTTGGTGTACTTATAACACCTTCAGAGCGAGCAGGGGATGGTATTCTTGTTCTTGGCATATTTTTTTATAGACTGAAACAAATACAATTATATTATATTATATACTTTCACTGTTATTCAATTATTTAAATAAAAATAACCAAATAAAAATTCCAACTGTTTATGCTATGTGATTGCAGCATAAGGCAAGCAGGCAACCGTTAATGCACCAACAAAACTTCATTTTGTTGGTGTGGTAAGAGGTGACTAGGGAAAAGCCAGTAAAATGTTAAGGTTTCCAGAAGATGGAGGTGTAACCATCTCAATTATATCAGTAAATTGCACAGACAGGCGATAGGCAGTAGTGTTAAGTGTGAAACAGATGGTGTGCAGATTGTCGATCTGCTTCCCAAATGTGACAATTAAGTAAAATTTTCCATACATAGGAAGGGGCCCATGTACTGGACACATTGACTTCTAAAGGCCTGCGGCGGTGCCGTCGTCGCACCACTAGTTAAACAAATCAAAGTCTTAATCGCGATATAAGAGTTTCAAAGTAAAAGCAGTATGTATAGAATAGCAGGCAGAACACCTTACCCGGCGGGAAATCTCCTCTTTTCCTTGCCCAGCCACAGGCCTCTTAAAAGAGGAATATTCATTGTTCCTCAAGTGTTTAATGGCACATAATGATCATGATATTTTATTTTAAATGTCCCTATTTATATAAGAGTCAATAGTTTGATTGAGACAATTTTAACTACACATAATGCCTTGCACCCTAGATGCAGCTACCTATCAATAACTGGCTCAGTGGTGGATTTTTACTGACTGATGATGAAGAGGAAAATACAGAATTTGAGATTTTATGCTACTGTTTGAAACTTGGTTTACTAAACATAAAAACATATTAGCATAAAACAAATTCTATTTACACAGCAGGTATAACAAATAACATCACTGGCACCCATGATTTCACTTTCATTTATTTACTTCAAAGAAAAGTAACAAATTTTAATATAGTTTCACTCGTTGCTATTCATTATTCTGTTTTATGTGGTATTAAAAAGATGACGCCGGCAATTTTAAATACTTACTCGAATTCTAAATAAACTTTGTAGTCTTTGACTTTTATTTAAAGCTTTATCCACTGTTCATAAATAACGAAACGTTCCATTCAATTGATAAATGCTAATATCAATACTTAGTTATTTTATTAATTCAATCAATAGTAGTAAAATATAATACATATTGAACGAATTACATGAACTTTGATTTATTTGAGTTGTTGCGATTTGCGACCGTTTGTTTGCATCAACTTTTTAAATAATCGTAGTTCCTTTTCAAGAATTCATAAAGTTCTTAAAATTATTATGTTGAATTTTTTGTAAAAATTTTCGACATTCTGTAAATATGCATTTATGTAAAAAAGTAATCTATATGTTTAAAATTATAGTAATATTTTATCTTTACTTTCTAATTAATTGTTACCAAATAATAGTAGCTCCGGCATGTGACAAGAATAATATGGTTGGATTAGTTACATGTGCGCAGAACCGAAGAATGGAACGTGAAATTAGTTATTGTTGTTGTTGATTCAGCAGTTAAGGCAGATAAAAGTTTTAGATTATACAGCCTATTCTGATTTTCATTTCGTTTTCAATGCCCTTCACAATTTGCTGACGCGTCACATTGTGAAATTTTGGAAAGATTTCGGTAACATACTAACTTAATAATATATCGAACCCTCTAAATGGATAAAAACTATCGAAGCACTACTTGTTACATCGTTCTCACTAATAGTTTACATGCGTAGCACATTTACACAAAATCCAGGTTCCCAATGAGGGCATCCACGGCTTTTTCTGCCACCAGGGCGGCGCCACTTTAGAGTGAGGTAAAATATTTGACAGATTTCATAGCGGGAACGATAATTTCTTAGGAAAATGTAATCTTTAAGGGGTTTTTCTGTATTATTAGTTATATTTTATATTAATTACATTAGAAATGAATAAACCAAACTATAAATATAACTAAAAGCCGACTTTTAAAAAAAAGAGTTATAATGTGCAAAAAATTAAAAATAAAAACACTGACGCATTGTGTTGTGTATTAATATAATACTCTAAATAATAATAAACTATTATTTAAAACTAATTTCTCAATTAACTGACACTGTGTAACAAAAACTTTACCTCAGTCATAACTAGTGACATCTGGTGAGTGGAAGATTATTAGCCCTCATTCGACTGTATTTTTTATGTGTGTTAACCTCAGAATTTTTTTCTATAGTCCGTTCGCGTTAAGAAAATAGTGAGTCATCAGTGTAACTACAGGGTAAAGGTGTATTCACAGTGGAGTAAAAATTCTTTTTTTTCCAACATTTAATTAAGTTTAATGGAAACAAATTTTCTTAAAATTACTTAAATCACTAATCAGTATCGCTAGATTCTCCAGTTACATTAATTATGAATGAATTTTGTTCTGCAAGTTCCATGATGTTATCCAAATTCCACATGGTATTTTCTTCGCGTATCACTTGGTCGCAGCACTTCTTCCAACGATTAGCGTCTATTAATGTAATTGCGTCATCTAATATTTTTTTATGTCACTCATTTTGAACGTGGAGTTATTGGCACCAACATAATTTTTTATTTGGGCCTAAACCAATTCAATTGGATTAAGTTTGCAATGGTAAGGCGGTAGGCGAAGAATTGTAATGCCATTACTTTTGGCAGTCTCATCTATTAAATATTTTTTATATTGTGGGGCGATTTCGGCAACTTTCATTAATAATTCTTTTTTTAAATAAGTCATGTCCATGGATTTGCCTTTGCTTTTCAACTGGTCACTGTGAACTCGACTTTCTACATTTTAATTGGCTGTGGGGCGTGGCCAGGCTGGCGGACAACGATTACTCACTATTTTCTTAACGCATACGGACTATAGGTGAACCGATTTTGATGATTCTTTTGAAAACTGGTATTTCTCCTACAGTAAGGAATCCATATATATATATGCAATAAATTACACCACAAGTAATACTAGTCTATAGAAGTGGAGAAAAATAAAATATTAAATTAAAACCCGTAAATTAAAAAAGTGAAATTTTCAAACAAAATAAGTAAAAGTTTTCGGGAGCGTTTCACTAACACCCGGTATATTTGGAAACAACTGGGAACAAAACTTATTCTCATGAATGTCAGCAATTTGTTCCAGAGAATCTTATGATGTATTTTGAAATATTATTGATATATAATTTCTAAAGTTAGTTTGAAACAACGGAAAACAAAAAGTGTCATATAACTTATTCTCATGTATGTCATAATTTATTCTAGAACATTTCATTTTGTATTTGCAATATTTTATACACATGTAAAGGAAATGCTGAGTCAACCGCTTCAACTTGTTGCTATGCTATGTGATGTGCTGACAAAGCAAATAGTATCCTTAACTAACGCGAGTGGCCGGCCATATACTCGCGCGAACGTCGTTCTAATGCTATGAAAAGATGTCATCCACCATCTCTGTTCGCGAGGATAACGACGTATATTTATTTCTATGACATTGATATAATCAGCTATATTAAACAGTTTCAACATCCATTGTGTTGGATAAGCGAGTGACCTAGTGCGAAGTGTCGCGCTTAATTGTGCGAGTAGAGCAGTTTGTGGGCAGATAGGGCAACACCGCGGCAGCGCAAGGAGCAGAGCGAAGAGCAGAGCGAGGAGCAGCGCGAGGACCATAGTGTGGCTGAGCCTAAGCTGAGCTGAGTTATGGCACCAAAGCTCTACAACAAATTGTCTAAGGACATACGACGCCACCAAGAACTGGATTGTGTTAAAAATAAGCCACTAAAAGTTTTAACTGACAATACATTTTACTATATTCATGAATTTCCTCAATTTAAGTGGCATCCATTAATTATTGGTGGGTGTGGGTGTTTCTGCAGATGGACGGATGACCTGCCCATTATACTACAAATGTTAGATCATTTTTAAAAGATAATTATCGAGATAAGTGGATCGGCTGGCAAGGACCTATAGGGTGGGCCCGCGCGTTCACCCGATTTGACGCCCTTTGATCACTTCCTACGGGGGACCATAAAACAACGCGTCTACAGTACTCCTATCAACAGTAAGGCTGATTTGCGTGACCACATAATTAGCTGTGCGAATGATATTCGCAATGATCCCGAAATGATAAAGAGATCGACACAACAAATTTTAATTTGCGCGATTTTGTGCCTACAACAACGAGGTGGCCATTTTGGACACATGATGCATTAAATTTTGTGTAAAATAATAAATGGGTAATTGAACTCTTTTGTATTAATTATCATCCCAAATAAACAATCCTTAAGAACAATAAATGGCGTGATCGGGGTGTCATTTTTTAACACTTGATAGAAAATGTTATGAAAAATCTAATGCGATGAAGAATAACTCAAAGTAATATAAAAAGTGCGTAATAGGAGCGTCTTATTGAGAAATTTTACGATTATTGTAAAAATAGATGAAAAAAAAGGGTTTTGCTAAAAAGACGTGTTTATTTTCGATTGAGGGTAGTTTTTTTCCATAATTTTTTATTATATGAGGACGCCTAATTACTTCCAATCATTATGGAGTTTGTTTCATTGCGATAAATCATTTAGTTTAAAAGTTACACCGTTTTGTTTACACTGGGGTCAAAGCATCGAACAAAATTTTTAAAAATTTCATAAAAAATATAATTTTTTTTTTAGATTTTTTAAATATTTCTTCCATCGATAAAATTAGGCATAGATTCCCTCTTTTCGATATGTGCACTTTGTAGACTCACACTATACACGACGGCATCGTAAACTGCTATACGAGGACTGATTCGGGAATCTTCTTATCAAGCAAGCAAGAGCAAGCTTTACGCACGAAATTCTACTTACTATACGTGGTAGAGCCATGCTGCAGCTATATTAGTAGTATAGTTGTAGCACGAATGGGTTGGCTCGATCGGGGAAGGACCACGCTCTCACAGAATAGCAGAGTTAACTAGCAGCTTAACACTGCTGTGTATAGTGAGTGTAGAGAACCGGAGACCTTTTTACTGGAAAAGAGGCATATCATCTTAGTCCTCACGGGTGACAACGCATCTGCATTCTGATTCGCAAATGAGGATGATGATAGACATCTACATGCCTATGGGTCACAGCAACCACTTATCATCAGGTGGACTGTGTGCTCGTTTGTCACCCATTCCTATAAAAAAATCCTACCAACTGCGCCAGACAAGATTCGATTCGCCCAAGGGCGTTTTTAAAAAGACTTTATTTAAAACTTAAGATTAATAATGTGCGATACACTAATTAATACTACTTAAAATGTCCGATATATGTGCGAGCCATAACATTAAGCTAAACAACAGTTATCAGTATGCCTACGAAGGACCACCCATCTTTCAGACGCAATTTAACAATTTACACGCCCACGCTTGCGCTAGAACTGTGATGGATGTAGAAAGCTATAAAGTTGAGGACAGGTGGCCTGGACCGTATTTTTGACATTCCTTGATAGTGTGACCTTTATTCAGTTCATTCTAATAGCAATAAATGGCTGTATAAATAGCAGTTGTTTCGGCCCGCCGCTCACAGATACCTCTTGCGCCGTCGCCCCCGTACGGTTGTTCGTCGGTGCTCGGTCGCTAGCGGGGTCCGCTAGCTGACCAAGTACCCGTCCCCGTACGAGAGTTCCTTGGTCGGTTCAGTCGAGGAATAGAACGTCAGTCCCGTCCCGTCCCGCCGAAGTTGCGCCGCCGCCCCCGTGCGGTTGTGTTAGCTGTCCACGTTCATCGTCCCCGTATGGTGGGTGCCCTCTCGCCTCCGCTGGCTTCGCCGCTCCCGTGCGGTTGTGTTAGCGGTCCGCACCCACCGGCCCCGTACGGTGAGTACCTACCCGTCTCCGCTAGCGCTGCCGCCCCCGTGCGGTGGTGTTAGGTGCCCGTGCTCACTGTACGGGGTACGGTGAGTGCCTTCCCTCCCCGTTAGTGCCGTCGCCCCGTGCGGTTGCGTTAGCAGACCGTGCTCATCGTACCCATACAGTGAGTGCATTCTTGGTCATGCGACTTCCACATCTTCACTCCTCTAGTACCGCTGCCCCCGTGCGGCTGTGTTAGTTGACCCGCGCTCCCGTCCCCGTACGGTTGTGCGCAGCACCCCTTCCCTAAGGGGGTAGCTTCCGATTCGGTGAAGAGGCCATACAGGCCAGAATCAGTCCCACAGGTGGTGTTTAGTAGCTAGGCACTTCTTAGTGAGTCCGACATAACCACGCAGCCGGCTTCGTGGTATGCTATGAGCATTCACCACCTCCCTCCCCCGCTTTCGGAGGGTCGCCTTGCATTAGGCGCAAAAAAAGAAAAGCTCGCCGCTCACTTAGCGGTCAGCCACCGCAGAGTCTACATCACCTGAAGATGCCTCGTGTAGAGGCGAAACACGTATCGTATTGTCGTCAGTGGTGTGTCTTTCCTAGTGAAGTGGTGTTGGGAGTAGTGGTGCTGGGATTAGTGGTGACGGGGATAGTGCACGCTATTTAGGGAGGGCGGGAGGTGCTCTTCAAACTAGGTAAGACGCATCGTTTTATTTTATCGAGCGGAGGTAATTTTTACCAACTTCAATGGAAGAATTGTGACAAACGAGCACACAGTCCCCCTGTTGGTAAGTGAATGCTGTGGCCCATAGACATCTATATTTATCCTTGATTAAGAATCAAAATGCAGATGCGTTGTAACCCCTGAGGACTAAGATGGAATGCCTCGTTACCAGTAAAAAGTGTCTCCGGCTCTTTACACTCATGAGAGCAATGTGTATCATTTTAATTACTTTAAAGCTATTAAGAAATAGTGAAATGATTTTGTTACTCGCCGTCGGTTTAAGTATAAATCCTAGGATATTATAAATAAGCAAATTCAGCTACTTAATGTCAGATGTCGCAGTAGTACCGTAATCAGATAGTACAAATAGAGAGCATTATGTCTTTTATCTAGGCTTGCCAACTCCAAAAAAGGCATTTTCGGGATTACCCAACTTGACATCCGGGACTTGGGTATATTAAGCGGAACACAGAAACAGAAACAGAAACAGAAACTTTTTTATTCAATATAGATTATAAATAATGCTTATTGAAAGTCACTCTTTTGTATAATTACCACTGGTTCGAAAAAAAAAACCTCTGTCCTGGGAAGAACCAGCAAGAAACCCAGCGGGACTTTTTTTTTAAAAATAACAGCCTACAATCATGTATGTTACACAAATTAACAACACAACAAATTAGAAATAGCTTGGTAGCGATCACCTCATTTCCGGGGGTTATTATCATCTATAAATTCTTTAATACTATAATAACCCTTTTTATACAAACTTAGTTTAATAAAGTTTTTGAACTTTGAGCAGGTCAAATTTTGTATATTTTCTGGAATTTTGTTGTAAAAGCGTATACATCGCCCCAAGAATGAATTACTGACTCGATGGAGTCGAGTAACCGGTACTACTAGCTTGTGTCTGTTCCTAGTATTTGCAGAATGAATATCACTTATTTTTGTAAAACTACTTTTATTTTTGTGTACGTACATTACACAACACACCACATATAAATTGGTTAGAAAAAAAACACATTGCTTATAAAATTCCATGCATTTTTAATCAAAATTAATTTAAATTTGTAGTTCAGCCTTGACAAACAGTCAACAAACACCTTATTTCTGCTGTCTGTCCATGTATTTCCACAGGGAGAAAACACTCTCTCTGCTGAAGCTACAGCTGAGGTGTAGTTGGTACGAGATAGATACTAATATCATATAATCACTGATTTCCGGGACAAAAGGCGTCCCGCAAAGGATTACGGCGGGACGGTCCAAAATTGACCCAGAAGCGGGAAGTCCCGGAAAATCCGGGATGGTTGGCAAGCCTATTTTTATCCAAAATTATTCAAAGATTGACGAACAAATTTTTACTCGACGCTTGGCACAATTAAAGGCAAAATACTGATCGATTTTAAGTTGACATTGCCGTACATCACCAGATGCTCCAACAACTACATGACGTAATAACACAAGAATAATCTATGGATTTTTACATTCCAATGGTGCATAATGCGGTATATTTACGCAAAATTCATTAGGTAACGACACGTCAGCTCATGTCATGACAATACAAGTAAGCCTGCAACTGACAGTCAATTAGGCAGTACAACTCATAATATATTACAATAATAATGTACTCTGTGGGCCGTGCGTATTAGAGTAATTACACACATATGCATACTAATTACTTTGAGACCTACTGCAGCTTTGTTAGATCTAATTCTGATTTCTAGTATGTTATAAGGTTAATAAATAACCAAAAGCCAAAGAAATATTAAGTAAAATAGGTCGGGGAAAAAGTTTCTTCGTATTTTGTTTGTATAAAATTAAAAAAAAATCTATTTAGTTGTACTGTCTGTATTTGGTTGGTTTTAATATCAATACATATAAAACATTAAGATAGAGAAAAATAAAAAGTAAAAAACACTTTCCTGCCATTTTGCAATTGTTTTTCTGTCCACCAAAGTGAGTGAATCTTACGAAGAAATTTAATATACTTATTTTGAAGTTTTATTACAAAAAAGGGAAAATAGAAATCAAGCATCGAAAAAAAATTATGACGTTTATATGTCAGTAAAAGTAGCACAAAGTTGGTTCAAGCGTTTTCAGTCCGAGAATTTTAATGTCAAAAATGCAGCTCGCTCTGGTCGCCCTCATATGCATAAAGTCGATGCCATTTTTGAAAAAGTGGAGCAAGACCGGCTTATTAGTTGTTACGACATAGTCGGGGAATTGAGAATTGACCACAAAACAGTTGGTGTGTCAACCATTTGAAAAAAGTCTGGCTATACAAAAAAGCTCGATATTTGGGTATCACGCGAGCTTGTTGAAAGAAACCTAATGAAACCGAACCATTTTTGAAAATATTGATCAGTGGCGATGAAAAATGGATCGCCCACGACACGAACGTGCGAAAAAGATCACGCTCTAGGGACATTTATGCTCCACAGACTGTAGCGAAACCCGGATTAACCGGATTACAGCCTGGCCAAGGTAATGCTGTGTGCATGGTGGAATTGGAAGGGCATCGTTTATTATGAGCTTTTATCGCTAAGCAAAATCATCGATTCGGATCTCTACTGGCAACAACTAATGAGACTCAAGCGAAAAATTGAGAAAAAACTACCGGAAAAAATGATGATAACGCCAGACCACACATATCTTTGGCCAGTCAGCAAAAATTGAGAGAGCTTGGTTGGGAAGTGTTAATGCACTACCATATAGTCCTGACCTTGCATCCTCAGATTTTCACCTGTTTCGGTCTCTTGAGAATTCTTTGGGTAGTGTTAGGTTCAGTACCGGATTAACTAAGCGTGGGGCTCGTAGCAAATTCTATCGAGGGACTTTTCTCTATGGGTTCTTAAGTATATTATGATAAAATACAATTCAATACTTACGTATATTTGCTGTCTATAGGTTACAATTTTGTTGGTGTTTAATCGTAAAGTAAATTACTACCCTGTTAGACTCTGACAAGTACAAAAAGCCAGAGGTGAGATTTGTCCTGGCAATTTAAAATGATTTTAATAAGAAACTAACCATTTAAAACTGACGATACTACCTAAATAATTCTAAATCTCTTTAGTATGTACATATTTTAAAGTTTATATTTATAACAAAATATATTATATTTTAGGAATAGGTATATTGTATTAATGGTGTAGTGTTTCTTTTATTACTTTTTAAATTTTTACAAATTAACTTCTCTAAATTTCATGTTGGCAAATTAAGAAATAATACGATCTGTACCAACTCCTCTTAGTAAATTATATTCTATATTCATCAGAGAGAAAAATTCAGGCGTTCTCATAGTGTTTCTTAATTTATCTTTTATATGGTTCGATGTCGAAAATGAACGTTCACCAATGCAGTTATTGATCACCTGAGACAATAAGTGCGCAAAGCAGTTTCTAAATTGTGGAAACGTGATTCTAATTAATTATCAATTAGGAATTTATAATATTGAATTTCCAGAGATTAGTTTTTCGTACTGTCAATCGTACCAGCCACATCCGTTTTGAGCAGCTCGGCAAACTGCACAAATTCGCCGTCTATGCTGTCTTCCAAACCATTTGCATGATTACTGACCACAATTGGAGTTTCTTTTAAAATTATCTTCTTCTGTAATAGATTTTAAATGTCGAAATATTCCAAAAACACTAGTTAGATTTTGGTATGCTTTCATGAATGTATCTAAAGCAGATAGTAAGTTATCAATAATGACAACAAATACCTCAATTTCAAACTATTCACCAGTTGTTTCTTTTTCAACAAATTCGTCAAGTGTATCAGAACCGCTAAAATGTTCATAATTTGTGTTTCACTTGTGTCATCTTGAAGTCTGCTGCTGATATTCATGACATCCCGTTACATTTTTGGCTTTTACTTCAATATCTGATAATGTGTATCGCATTGTTTAGACATAGTAAATGATTCATAAAGGGTATTTAGACGATTGCAGCGACGCAGTAGTCGCTTGCAGGCGGTCTAATATTCCATTCCACGTAACTCTCATTATTTCTCGTAAATCGCACAATATTGGACCAACAATGCAACATTTTGTGGGTAAATTTATATGGGACCACCCTTAAAGAATAATTTATTTAATAAAAAAAAAATCATCAAAATTGTTTCACTGTCTGCGAAGATGTCGCGTAACATATATACGAAAAAACAACAAACTTGAATTGAGAACCTCCTCCCTTTTGAAGTCGGTTAAAAGTCACAGAATTTGAATAAAACGTCATATAAAGCTTAAAAAGAGCCCAGGCAAAAATCGCATTTTTGTAGAGACCATTCCGTATTTATCTGTCGCTATCTTTCGATGTGGAGAATGGAGTGACGACCTGGTAAGACATGCAGGAAGTCGATGGATGCAGGTGGCTCAGGACCGTGCTTTGTGGCATTCTTTGGGGGAGGCCTATGTTCAGCAGTGGACTTGTGAAGGGCTGTAATGATGATGATGATGATGATCTTTCGATATGTCGATGCTTACAGATATTTAACGATAAAATATAAATTATCTGCGCTGTGTGTGTATTAGTTTCATACACTTAAAATATAATGGCGTATAGACCAACATATTGTGTAATGGTGGCACTTCACATGGCTATTTGTATTTGCGTATTTGGGGTATTTGACAAATAACTTCCATGTGTGGAGAGTATATTTGCCATAATTATTGCCGTATTTGCCTATTTGGCAAATATAGCCAATAACAAATACGGCTTACCGATCGTCTGTCGGTTTTTCAAGGCTCATCAAAGGAGACAAATAGGCAAATACGCACATATACTGGCCACACATGGTCGGGCTCATAAGCGCGCGAACTGTCAACCAGTACGGACGGACCTGTTTATATCCTTTTATAAGTGATTATTTAGGTATCTACGGAAAATGAATTGGAACAAAGAAACCGTTGTAAGGTTTCTAGAACTTTACCAAATGAACCCATGCATTTGGGACCCTGGAAACGAGGTGCAGGTCAAAAAAGAGTCACTTATGTCTATAGAATAGAATAGAATAATTTTTTATTCAATATAGATCACGTGTAATTCTTATTGAAAGTCATTTTGTACTTTACCACTGGTTTGAAAAAAAACTCTGTCCTGGGAAGAACCAGCAAGAAACCCAGCGGGACTTTTTTTTAAAAGAAAATTTTACATTAATGGTTGTTGAGGACAGCTAGAGACCCGCCGCCCCGTACCCCGTTACGCCCCGCGCACCCCGCACACCGGCGCTGATCACGTGATGTCGGCGACCAATCAGCGCGAGTGCGGCTTCATTACCATCGTGCGGCGGACCCCACAGACTGAGACGCTCTCTTGCGAAATATAAGAAGGGCGTTTTGGTCTGTGCGGCGTTCATTTCACTTCGGAAGCGGCACTCGAGAAGACTACAAAAGAAGACTCAAGACAGCAAATCAAGACTCCACAACTGAAGACCTCTTTCTGTACATATTAGATAGTTTATTTTAATAGTGCCGAATATTGTAAATAGTGTAATACAGTATAGTAAAAAGTACCATCTTTTCTTCGAGCAGTCCCCTAGTATAGCTAACCTCAGATCAGTCAGTCATTACTTAATCAGTCATAAATAAATACAGTCCACTTACATCCATTATATTCTTGGTCCATCGTCGCCGGATTCAAGCCAGAAGAAAGAAGCAAGAAGTAAGAAGAAACAAGAAAGAAGGCAATTATAGAAGAAAGAACATAATTATAGAAGAAAGAACATAATTATAGAAGAGAGAAGATCATTATAGAAGATCTTCAAGGAAGAAAGAAGTTCGTCGACGAAGAGAGAAGTTCGTCGACGAAGAGAGAAGATCGTCGGTACTAATTTCTTCCCTGTTTCTTGTTACGCCTACGTCATATACGTCATATTGTCTGTTTCCAGACAATTTCTTGTTTCTTTAACCGCGTTTACGCGGCCAGGTGGTTGCTCCCTAACGGTGCCAAACTGTGACCATCTGGTAACGCCCTTGTGGCGGGAACGACATCCAATACGTGCGTCTTTTTGAAGACGATACGTACGTCTTTTTGAAGACGACCGGAGGTCGCAACGTGGGACCATGAGGAAGACACGAAGCCAGAAGATACGGAACGATGACGAAACGCCGGTAGGAATGCGTATATTCGAAGAAGCACCCGCGTCCCCGTCCGATTATCTCGCGATAGCACAAGCGCCCTCCGCCGCGCCCCAGGCCCCTCTCGCGCCCGCATCTACGCCCACGCCCGCGCCCCCGCCGCCGCGCCCCGCTATGTCCGTGTCTACGACCGATCGCTTAGGAGAAGTTAGCACATCCGCGCTGCGCACAGAGACACTCGCCGCGATTATTGAAGATCTTCCGTCTACAGAAACTAGTTCGATAGTACGTACCGTCGCGCCTGTAACAGACGTTGTACATAGGCCCGCACCTCGCGCCCCGTCGGTCCGCTCCGTTCGTTCAGCCCGGTCGACAGCTAGCGCGATAGCTAAGTTAAAACAAATCGAATATAACGCCGCGGAGGAACTAGCTGCAATTAGGAGGAAGCAATTGCAACTCGAAGAAGATCTTATTAAGAAGAAGTACGCTAGGGACGTCGCGCAACTGCAAGAAGAAACAGATAGGGAAAGTATTAACGAAGACGAGTTAGTTGAAAATAGGGTACGCGTTGATAGGTGGTTAGAGAACGTAGAGACTGTGCGGGGGGAGTCGCCTTACCGCCCGTCTCAGCCCGCACCCCGCATCGAGATAGAGCAAGCCCTACCGAATAGGGAAACCGGTTACGACCACGCTGAAGATGCCCAGGGGAGGACGGTAGCGAATGAGGTTCAACCACGTCGCGTAGAAACGATACAGAGGGATAGTGGAGTCGCCGTAGAAATGAACCAGGTGGATCGTCGTGTACGGGTTACGTCGCCGTCGCGCGTCCAACGCCGCACTCTATCGCCTACACATAGATCGCCACATCGCCACGTGGATCGTAGATCACCGTCGCCGTATAGGGATGTAGGTGTACATAGATCGCCATCGCCACATCGCCACGCGGATCGTAGATTATCGTCGCCGTGTCATAAGGATGTAGGTGTACATAGGACGCCAGCGCCACAGCGTAGGCTAGAGGGAGATAGGGATAGAGATAGGTCGCTTACTCCGCGAGGGAAAGAGAGGGGTATAGAGCGACTAGCGGAAGCTCTAGAGAATATGATTAGAGTCAGGCCCGCTGCCGCGAAGCAGACGCAGGACTTGCCTATTTTTAACGGTTCGGCCGCGGAATGGTTAGCCTTCAAAGCCGCGATGAAAGAATCCACGCGTTTATATGGATTCACAAATACGGAAAATATGGCAAGGTTAAGAAACTGTCTACGCGGTGAAGCTAGCGAGGTAGTATCGGCACTGCTGTTTACCGCAAACGATCCAGCAGATATTATGCGAACATTAGAGCAGTGTTTCGGCCGCCCGGAAGTAATTATCGATCGAGCGTTAGAGGAACTGAAACGCCTTCCGCGCCCGGGTCAAACCGCTCAGGAATTGAATTCGTCCGCGATTAAGTTACAAAATATAGTATGTATTTTGCAGAACGTCGACGGCAAAGGATATTTGCAAAATCCAATGCTGACTAGGGAAGTAACTAGTAAACTAAGCCCTCACTTACGGTCGCGTTGGTGTGATTATGCGGAGAACTACGGAAGTGCAGACGAACTGGACATCGTTACACTGTCTAGGTTCATGATGAGAGAGGCTGACCGTGCGTTGAGTCATGCCTATACGTCCGTAGCGCCGACTAAGGAATCGCCCGTAGGACGAGAGGCGCCGCCGTCGAAACGAGTTGTATTAACACGCCGCGTAGAGAATAGGGCCCGCGACGTAAAGACGTTCACCGCCCAGGAGGACACCGGTAGTGCCTCTTGTATGTGTTGCGGGGGTGAACACGTGATCGCCAAGTGTAGAAAGGTAGCACAAATGGGTGTGGACAACCGGTGGAATTAGGTAAAGGAAGAGGGGGTGTGTTTTCTGTGTTTAAATAGTAAACACCGACGGTTTAGATGTAAAGCCAAGAAATGCGGCGTCGACGGCTGCAACGCCCCCCACCATGCCCTCCTTCACACCCGCAAGACCCGCGCACCTGAGACATCGGCAAAACCGGATGAGACCGTGCTCGTCGCGTCTAATGTTGGTAGTAATGCGTCCGTATTATTGAAAGTGTGTCCCATTACGTTACGTGGACCACGTGGTAGGGAAATAGATACGTATGCGTTGCTTGACGAAGGCTCGACTATTTCGTTAATCGACGACGACTTAGCGCGCGAGTTAGGAGCGGAAGGACCGGTAAAGCCGCTGAATATTAGAGGCTTAAATAATAGTCAGCGCGAGGCCGATAGCAGGCTAGTTAACATAGGCATACGTGGCAAGACGCGCAGTGAGATGTATAGAATAAATGCGCGGACAATAGCAAATTTAAAGATAGGTTCGCAATCCGTAAGTAAGGAGTGTTTACGTTTAAAACACTTACGCGACCTACCGAGTTCGGTTTGTTATGACGACGCAAAACCGAGATTATTATTAGGCGCCGACAACTGGCATTTAATAATCACCCGTAATTTAAGGATAGGACGTCGAAGGCAGCCTATAGCTGCACGTACGTTATTAGGGTGGGTAATACAGGGAACCGTGCCGCGATTCACGTGTAGGGAAGACGATGAGACCGTATTACACGTCGTAAGCGTTAGCGGACGGTCAGATAGGGACGTCCGAACGTTTGCCAGTCAGGACGAGGAGCTAACGGAACTCCTCAAACGGCAGTACGAGATCGATTCCATAGGTATCTCGCTAAAGAGTAGGCCGCGACGAGAAGAAGAACGCGCTGTCGAGATATTCCAGCGCACCGCATCATCCGCGCATCAAGAAGATCGGCGAGCAATACCAAGTTGGACTGCCATGGATGGACGACAACGTGCGGATGCCACTCAGCTACGAGATGGCCGCTCGAAGACTGCGGACGATCGAGAGAAAAATGGACAAGTCGCCGGAGTTTCGAGACGCCTACACAGCCCAGATAGACAACCTCCTGGCAAAAGGATACGCAAGGGAAGCCGAGGGGATAGAGAGAGAGGACCCCAAGAGCTGGTACCTGCCTCACTTCGCCGTACGGAATCCGAAGAAGCCGGGGAAGACAAGAGTGGTTTTCGACGCGGCAGCGCGTGCGTCCGGTAGATGTCTTAACGATTATTTACTCGACGGCCCCGACTTTTTACGAAACCTACCGGGCATACTGTTTAGATTTAGGGAGAACGAAATAGCCGTGTCCGCGGATATTAGGGAGATGTTTTTACGTGTGAAGATCGACCGTCGCGACCAACCCGCGCAATTGTTTCTGTGGCGAGGTAACGAGCGATCCAGCCCACCGCGGGAGTACGTTATGACATCGATGATTTTCGGTGCGAGGAGCTCGCCGTTTCTCGCACATAGTGTTAGGGATCATAACGCGCGCGCACACGCAGAAACACATCCGTTGGCGCTTAACGCTATCGTACGTAGTCATTATATGGACGACTACTTAGACAGTTATGCTACGGTAGATGAGGCGGTAAATACGGCAAGGCAGTTTTCGGAAGTGCACAAGAAGGCCGGTTTCACCTTGGCAGGTTGGAATTCTAACCACACAGCCCTATTGGAAGACAAGCCGGAGGAACTACTGGCGAGCAATCCTAAAGAAGTAGGCTTAAGGCAAGACAGCCCAGGCAGGACACTAGGGTTGTTATGGATGGCCGACGAAGACGCCCTGACGTTCAACACCTCTATGAATAGGGTGCCACAGGAAGTAAAGGCGCTACAGCGACCACCGACTAAGAGGGAAGCATTGAGCGCAGTCATGTCGGTGTTTGACCCGCTCGGACTGCTTAGCTACCTCACCATCACCGCCAAGATCCTGCTTCAAGACCTATGGCAAATGAAGAAGGTCGGATGGGATGATGAACTACCCGAGGAGGCAGCGGATGAATTCCAGAGGTGGCTGCGAGTCGTCGAGGAGGTGTCACGACTGCGACTGCCGAGGTGCTATGCTCCTACGGGGGGAGTGGTAGAGCGTCAGCTTCACGTATTCAACGACGCAAGCGAACGTACGTACGCATCCGCGGCGTATTGGCGTATACGATACCGCGACGGAACGATTAGGGTACGGTTAGTGGCGGCCAAGGCGAAAGTCGCCCCGATAAAGGCGCAAAGCATACCGCGTTTAGAGTTGCAGGCGAACTTGATAGGCGCGCGACTCGCGGAATTCGTACAAGGCGAGCACAGAGTGGTAGCCGATAAGGTAGTGTATTCGACAGACTCCACTACGGCGCTCCACTGGATACAGACCGATACGGCGCGTTACACTCCATACGTGGCTCATAGGTTAGGGAAGATAACAGAGAAGACGTCACCCGAGCAATGGAGGTGGATAGCGACCGCAGACAATATCGCGGATCAAGCGACGCGTGTGAATTATATGAATAAAGAAGAGAACGACAGATGGTTCACGGGACCGCCATTCCTGTACGAGGACGAAGACAGATGGCCTCGCCGTCAGGAAGAGAAGGCAGGCGATGATGATGAGGAACTGGAGGAAGTCGTGGCGCACCAGAGCGACACCGAGGACGCTCCACACCTGCCGGACATAGAGAGATTCTCTTCCTACGAGAGATTAATAAGGGCCACTGCACGGATACTACAGTTCGTCGATGCCATAAGAAGAAGGGCGCACAGACTGACGTTGCAGCACATCCAGAGAGCAGAGCGGATGTGGATAGAACGCAGTCAACAAGAAAGCTTCGCTGAAGACATCAGTCGACTGCAGCGAGGAAAGAACCTGGCAACCGGGAGCGCGTTGAGGAAGCTCGACCCCATATTGGAAGATGGCATATTACGAGCTAGAGGACGAATCAACGCAGCCGATGTGGACAGCCAAATGAAGAGGCCCATAATACTGAACGGACACCACCGATTTGTAAAGCTGCTTGTGGAAAAGGCGCATCAGGAAGCAAGCCACGCCAACAGGGAGAGGGTAGTAAACGACCTACGCACGAGATATCATATCCTTCGATTACGACCAACCGTAAGAGAAGTGGAGCGGAGATGTCTGCGGTGCAGGGTACGCAAGGCGACACCACGGCCAGCGGTTATCGGAGATCTACCACCTGAACGGTTAGGGGCATTCGCGCGACCATTCACCTACACCGGAATCGACTATTTCGGGCCTATAACAGTTACGATAGGACGTAGGCATGAAAAACGGTGGGTAGCGTTATTTACCTGTTTGACGACGCGCGCGGTGCATTTAGAGATAATTTATTCCCTAACGACGGATTCGGCGATATCGGCATTGCGGCGCATGGCGGCTAGGCGTGGGTGGCCACGGGTCATCTACTCTGACAACGGAACAAATTTCCATGGGGCGGACACCGAACTACGACGGGCAATGGAGGAGTGGGCACCCCTGCTGAAGGACTACGCGTTGACTCGGCGGACAGACTGGAAGTTCATCGCGCCGGGCGCGCCGAACCAGGGAGGCGTATGGGAGCGTCTCGTGCGCTCAGTGAAGACCGCGCTCGAAGCCACTCTACACCAGAAGAGCCCGCGGGAGGAGACGTTGGTGACGCTCCTCACAGAAGCAGAGAACACGGTGAACTCTCGACCGTTGACGCACGTACCGGTCGACATCGACGAGGAAGAGGCGCTGACACCCAACCACTTCCTGCTGCTGGGACCATCGAGCCTTCCAGTAACCGCGCCGTGCACGCCTAGTGATCGTCGGGCGTGGAGAGCGGTTGCGCCGCTTGACTTGACTTGGTTGCGCTGGTTGCGCGCGGGGACTCGCGGGATGTGCAGCAGCGACAGCTACAAGAAGGGGACCTCGTCGTGGTGGCAGACAGTAGCATGCCAAGGAACATGTGGCCGCGGGGAATTGTAACACGGACCTTTCCCGGACCAGACGGCGTGGTGCGCAACGTGGAGGTGCGGACCAGGGGCGGATTGCTGCGGCGGCCGGTCAGGAAGATCGCCGTCCTCCCGAGAGAAGATTGGGCTCGCGAGCTACGCCGGGGGGAGGATGTTGAGGACAGCTAGAGACCCGCCGCCCCGTCGCCCTTCGTACCCCGTTACGCCCCGCGCACCCCGCACACCGGCGCTGATCACGTGATGTCGGCGACCAATCAGCGCGAGTGCGGCTTCATTACCATCGTGCGGCGGACCCCACAGACTGAGACGCTCTCTTGCGAAATATAAGAAGGGCGTTTTGGTCTGTGCGGCGTTCATTTCACTTCGGAAGCGGCACTCGAGAAGACTACAAAAGAAGACTCAAGACAGCAAATCAAGACTCCACAACTGAAGACCTCTCTCTGTACATATTAGATAGTTTTATTTTAATAGTGCCGAATATTGTAAATAGCGTAATACAGTATAGTAAAAAGTACCATCTTTTCTTCGAGCAGTCCCCTAGTATAGCTAACCTCAGATCAGTCAGTCCTTACTTAATCAGTCATAAATAAATACAGTCCACTTACATCCATTATAATGGTTGTACAAACTATATGAGTACAAAATTTATTTTTGAAACAGCTTGGAAGCGACCACTTCATTCCCAGGGGTTATTATCAACCATGTATTCATTTATACTATAATAACCCTTTTTATACATTTTCAAATTAACATCTGTGTATCGAGGTTACAAAACCAAAATAAAGAAAAGCGAACGATCCGGATCAGGTGCAGCTGATGTGTACCAACCAAGTTGGTTTGCATTTTTATTTACGGATAGTTGATTTTTATGCAGTCAGCATCCACCAACGCCTTGCTATTGGTCGTTTTTTCATCGCTGTATTTTTTTTTCGCATAACATATAATAGTAACATGCGTTTAAATAATAAAATCGAGCTGCAAGTGCAACGTCCATTTTGTAGGTACAACTACTTTCTGCTAGCAAACATGTTTAATTTTTTGGTATTTGGCTCCATGTGTGGACGGCTGTATTGTTTATTTGCCCGTACGTCAAATTTTTTGCCAAATACGGCACCATGCAATCACAAATACAAATATATTGGTAAATCCAATTGGGCATACCTTAAGCGCATTAAAAAAATTACGTATAACATGATTATACGGAATTATTAAAGTAGTTTAAATACATTTCGACCGCACTATCGGCTTCAACACCCTCGAAAACCATGAAAATGACACCCATGATGAAAAAATTGATACCTATTGCAGCCGCCATCTTGGATTTACATTTCGACAGCACTATCGGCTTCAACACCCTCGAAACCCATGAAAATGATACCCATGATGAAAAAATTGATATCTATTGCAGCCGCCATCTTGGATTTACATTTCGACAGCACAGGCTTCAACACCCTCGAAAACCATGAAAATGACACCCATGATGAATAAATTGATAACTATTGCAGCCGGCATTTTAGATTTACATTTCGACAACCCTATCGGCTTCAACTCTCTCGAAAACCATGAAAATGACACCCATGATGAAAAAATTGATACCTATTGCAGCCGCCATCTTGGATTTACATTTCGACAGCACTATCGGTTCCAACACCCTCGAAAACCATGAAAATGACACCCAAGATGAAAAAATTAATATATTTTGCAGCCGCCATCTTGGATTTACATTTTGACAGCACTATCGGCTTCAACACCCTCGAAAACCATGAAAATGACACCCACGATGAATAAATTGGTACCTAATTCAGCCGCCATCTTGGATTTACATTTCGACAGCACAGGCTTCAACACCCTCGAAAACCATGAAAATGACACCCATGATGAATAAATTGATATCTATTGCAGCCGGCATTTTAGATTTACATTTCGACAACCCTATCGGCTTCAACTCTCTCGAAAACCATGAAAATGACGCCCATGATGAAAAAATTGATACCTATTGCAGCCGCCATCTTGGATTTACATTTCGACAGCACTATCGGTTCCAACACCCTCGAAAACCATGAAAATGACACCCAAGATGAAAAAATTAATATATTTTGCAGCCGCCCTCTTGGATTTACATTTTGACAGCACTATCGGCTTCAACACCCTCGAAAACCATGAAAATGACACCCATGATGAATAAATTGGTACCTAATTCAGCCGCCATCTTGGATTTACATTTCGACAGCACTATCAGCTTCAACACCCTCGAAAACCATGAAAATGACATCTATGATGAAAAATTTTATACCTATTGCAGCCTCCACCTTGGATTTACATTTCGACAGCACTATCGGCTTCAGCACCCTCGAAAACCATGAAAATGACACCCATGATGAAAAAATTGATACCTATTGCGGCCGCCATCTTGGATTTACATTTCGACAACCCTATCGGTTTCGACACCCTCGAAAAGCATGAAAATGTCACACATGACAAAAAAAATTATACTACATACTTACTTTTAGTACGTACTACTATTATTTATTCTGTGCTTTTAAATATTGTAATAAAAAATCTCTTATTATTATTATAATCAAGTATTTAAGAAATTTGGTTATTCGAATATTGTGTATTTGTACAGCGATATTTTTGAGCCGCTGAAAACAACCGAAACAATGTCCACTCACGACGGTGACCAATATAATGTATTCTGTGACGGCGACTGAAGCCGAACTAAACTTAATACAAAGGTACTCTGTGAACTAAACTACTCTGTGGCTGTAGATCCCCATTTACAGAAACAATTTATATACGAGGCAACCAAATCAACAAAAATTTCGCCATTTTGGAGCCGAAAAAAATTAATTATAGCTAAACAAAACAAAATTACACTGCCATTTACATTCAGTGGCTTCCCACATGATAGATGAAGAGATTAAAAAATAGATTGAGTTAAACAATTGATATTTTCAAAAGTTATAGTGTTTACAAGCCACAGGGACATGATAAATCCACACCATAAGCCACTAAAACCCTTTTTTTTATTTAAAAATAGCAATTAATCGATTTAAAAAAATTATTAATAAGTTCAACAATCATTTATCTTTCTAACAATGTGCTTTTTATATCATTTATATGTATAATATGATAGCTAGATACGATTTTATTCGATAAAATGTTGGAATTTTAATTTCTAGGCGATAGTAGAACATTACCTTGCGCTTTCGCTTAAGGTATGCAATAGCCATTACTTCACATTTTGTACAACCGGCTTTAATACAAAGTATTAAGAATAACTCAAAAACTATTGGTCAGACTTTGATCAAATTTATAAGAGACCACATGTGAAGCACCAGCTTTCAAATAAAAAAGAATCACCGAAATCGGTTCACCCAGAAAAAAGTTATGAGGTAACACACATAAAAGAAACATACAGTCGAATTGAGTACGGTCTCCTTTTTGAAGTCTGTAGAAAAAAGAGGCACCTTTGCTACTGCATTTTTTACGAGGAAATAAATTTTTAATGTCAACGTTATTTCATTTATCAACCGTTACTGTTAGAAAATGACTCATAAAATGTAAGAATAGGATTTTGGTATACCTAATCATAATATTGTTTTTCTTCCCTTTGTTGTAAAACTCCTAAATATTTGTTCGACGTTAGGTACTATGGATTTTAAATATAATGCATGTAACATGCAATTTCATTAATTAATATGTGTATTATAATAAACGTTAATAAAGTTACATAATGTGCTACTATAAACATTTAACTTCCAGTTAGCGGTAAGGTTAGACAACGAGTTGTCACAAACAATTATAACAAAGAAATATCTACCTGTTACTTAATGTTATATAAAAATATATTTCCATTTTTTTTTGGATGTGGATATCAAAAGAAAAGTATTAAGAAAAGTTAAAATATTGAGTCTACAAGTATATCTTTATATATAAAAATTATGTGTCACATTGTTTGTCCGCGATGAACTCCTAAACTATTGAACTGATTTCAATGAAATTTTGCACACTCTATCTAGTTTGGTCCAACTTGAGAGATAGGATAGTTTTTATCCCGATAAGTGATCCTCAATATATATATATATATATAACGGGAATGAATAAAACTATGAAATTTTAATAATGAATTAAATAGTTTAAATATATCTATCATATCAAATATATATATCAATTCTAATATTTTATCTTAATTTCATTAATATTAATTTAGCCATAAAATTTCTTAAGAATTTAGGATTATTTATTATTGTTGTATTTCTTTAAATTAACCAATGAAAAGCCAGAGGTTCATAGCTTGATTAATAAGGTGTTCACAACAACCAATCAGAGCGAGGCTCGCTGGTGAAACGCCTCGAGCGGAGTCGTGGTGCGACTGGATAAAAAAAAGACAAAAGAGGAGCGGATAGACTCGGCGTGGGGTACAGTTTTGTTTTTCTGTGTGGTGTGGTGGTGTGTGATGGTGTATGTCTGTGTCGCATTACGAACTCGCTGCTTTTTAATTAGTTTTAATATTCTTTAATAAAATTTAGTTAGTGTTATTTTCTGTAAAGTTTAATTTAAATTTAAATGAGTAAAAGTATAAACAAGTTTATTATTTGTGTTGTGTATAGTGCTTGTATTTACCCAAAATGTCGCCCAAAAGACCTGTTGATAATAGTGACGTCATTGAATGAGACTTTTCTTCGACATATATATTAATGTATTTTAAATTTTCTTTTTTTTTCTTTTTAGGGTGATGCTGATTTGTATTTTATTAAGATAAGCAGAAAAACCAGCATACGGGCAACTGAACAGACACATCTCTAAATACTTTCGGCGAGACGCAACTTCAATACAGCTCCTATTGAAAAAGTGTTTTAGCGAAATCAAGACTCTGGAGTCTTATTCGGAAATATGTACGGCCGAAAAAGCCAACTGTTGAAGTTGAAAAATGACTGTGTCAGCGTTCCTTCGGCAAATTGTAGAGAAGACCGAGGAGTACAATCTGCCATTTTGCCTTGACGGATTTAAAATATGTAAAAATTTGGCTGGGCTATATTCCCCTGGGTGGTATTAATTTGACTAAGGATACAGTATTAACATCAATGGCGAGTATATCACTTACCTTCGGTTTGCTTTATAGTCCTTATGCCAGAATTGATGGAGGACCTCAGCAATGTGCTCAATGACCTCGATAGTGTCTCGCAACGGATATGTATTAAAATGAACATTGACGAAACAAAGGCCATGTGTAACGTGCATGTCACACCTATGCCGGTAGTTGTTAGAAGCATTACGCTCGGAGTTGCCGTCAAGTATGTTTAACTAGGACAAATAGCCCGACTAGGTAAGTCCAACTTTAACCTAGTGGTCAATCGACAGATCCAACTCGGCTAGGCAGCTTTCAGGGGATTACGACACTTCTTCTTGTCAAGTATACCACAAACTTAAAAACAATCCTATACAACCAGTGCGTGCTGCCAGTGATCTATATGTGATCATCTGACGTGGTACTTCAATGCTGGTCATATGAGGAAGCTTAAGATCCTCCAGCGAGCTATGGAGAGGGCTATGCTCGGGGTTGCTCTGAGTGATGAACATAGAAACGAGGATTTCCGCAGTAGAACCAGAGTAATTGACATAGCCCAACGGGTTAGCAAGCTGAAGTGGCAATGAACCAACCATATAACTCTAAGAACCGGAAAGCGAAGAGCGGGACAGCCCCTCACTATATAGAGGGACGACCTGGTAAGAAATGTAGGAAGTCGATGGATGCAGGTGGCTCTGCAGCGTGCTTTGTGAGATTCCTTAAGGTTTGTATTCCCCAGAGCTGCCCCCTCTCCCCAGGAGACGTCCCAAGAACGTCCTTCTTGACCCTGATGATAGGATCACTTCCTAGAATATGTAACCCCTTCCCCCTCCATAGGAGAGGGTCTCCGATTCACTAACATCGTTACACACAGACATTGAGACACTACTAGTACTAGTCCAGAACACTAGGGCACACCGCTTTCGCCGGTGAACGCGAAGTCACAGACACATTCCGTACACGAGTTTTAATATCCGTCATACGGGACTTTTACAAAAAGAAGTCCCGGCTTCGCATTAAATTCTGAATCTCGACTATAACGCCACCTAAAGGGTTCAATTATGAATCTAAACTATTCTAGAATTAACTTAATTACACACAAAATTTCCTCAAAATTGCTCCAGCCATTTAGGAGTTCAATTACATACACACGAACAGAAGAATTATCTTACTACCCTACGGATATTATCCTATCATCCTACTATCCTGGCTCCGTGGCGCAGTGGCTTAGCAATGAGTTGTAGCGCTGGGGCCACGGGTTCAAATCCCGCACGGAACAAGTATTTGTATGGCCTACAAATAATTGTTCCGGGTCTGGATGTTTGTCCTTGTGCAATTTATGTTTGTAAACTGCCTCCACGATACAAGAGCAAATCCTAGTTTGGGGTAACATATATAATAAAACAGGATAAGAATAAAGTAGGAAATTAAAGCCTGTATAAGAATGGAAAAACCACAAACTGCTTCTGGAGCTTGAGACAATTATGAATATTGTTTATTTCATTCGAAAAGCAAATTACGACGTTACAGAAGTTCTTGCAAGGCATCATCATAGCAAACATCTGCATAATCGAGTATAGGCAACACTTGTGCAGTATTGCGTATACATGTGCTAAACCATATATATATAAACCGACATAGCCCAACGGATTAATAAGCTGAAGTGGCAATGGGCCGGCCGTATAGCTCGAAGAATTGACAACCGATGGGGAAGAAAGGTTCTCGAGTGGCAGCCCCGTTCCGGCAGGCGAAGTGTAGGGCGTCCCCCAACTAGATGGAGTGACGACCTGGTAAGATATGCAGGAAGTCGATGGATGCAGGTGACTCAGGACCGTGCTTTGTGGCATTCCTCAGTGGAGGCTTATGTTCAGCAGTGGACTTGTGAAGGGCCGTAATGATGATGATGATATATATATATATATATATATATATATATATATATATATATATATATATATATATACTCTATATTTCTGCGGTGTTTTGTATGGTGAGTGACGAAAACCTGATATCCTGTTTGTTGATTATCCTCTACACTCCAGATTAGAATAAACCTAGCAAGCTAACAGCATAGCAAAGTGGCGAAGCAATCAGCTTTATAGCGGTTTCTAACGAAAAAAAAAATTCAAAATAGGAGGTTCAGATGCCTGGGTGATCAGTAATCGATTGCTGAAAACAGAATTTGAAAATTCGAAACCGTTCTCGAGATAATCGTAGGACAGACGGACAGACGGACGGACAGACGGACGGACAGACGGACAGACGGACAGACATCGTGAAATCAATAAGTGACTTCGCAAGCTTCGACACTTAATAATTAAGGCTTAATGACATTATATGTATGTTTTCCTTAGTCTTATTACGAGTTAATTCTACATGAAAATAAGAAAATCAAAACGATTTACTACTTACTAAACGATGACTTTATGTGGCCTAAAGATACCTTTCTGATATGTTCTTTTCTTTTGTTAATTTCGTAAATAATTTAATAAACAACTCAGTATTCGTTATTGTATTGGATAAAATAACAATTTTTTTTGTATGTTTAAATTAGTAAGAATTATTCACGTACTTTTGTTTGAGAAAAATCTGAACTTTAAAATGAATTTTTAAATGAAATGGCTAGCATAGCTTCGTGCTTTAGAAGTCAATTAAAGACATTCGTCTCAGTTCTCTATTATGGCTGAGGTGGCAAAGCTTAACTATTAGCCTAGAAAGGATCTAATGACACTAGCTTTGCGGTAGAAAAACTCAAGAAACTTTTTTTTTTATAGAATAGGGGGCAAACGAGCATGCGGCCATAGTATAAAGACAGGGGAAGTACGTTATCTTCATACAAACGCACTGCGCGCGGTTTGTATGTGTGCGCCATAGTATCTATGAGGCGCCGCACGCACACTTAAACACAATCTCGAAGTATTTCTCAATGCGCCAGTCGAGGCTAACACCGCACGAGGTTCGCGCGTCACGTAAGCGAGTCACTTATTATAGCATATAATTTTTACTTGAAGATGAGATACCTACTTACTTATTTTTGTTGTATTAGTTATCTATTAGACAGAGGAAGAATAGTAACTAAGTACCTACTTACGGTTATAAAATCGTAATCTGGGGGCACGGCAGTGCCCCCGCCAAGTCGAGCAAAAAAGCGGCACGGCCGTACCATCCTTTTCTCGAAGCAGTTCAGGCCATATCCGAAACTCTGTAACTTCGTTATGGATAAAACTAGAAGCCTGAATTTTTACTTACCAAGTAGGCAATGTACAAACTCGGTATATTTCAAATTTAATTGAATTTGAACTAGTAGTTTAAGAATTATAACTAGTCAAAGTTTCTCAATTTTGTCACTCACTGACTGACCGATCATCAAAACTCTAAGGCACTTCTAGCAGACATAGAAACTTCAAATATGGAATACAATTATTGTTTAATATATAAATCAAGGAAAAATTAAAATATTTTACAATTTCGGTCCAGTTTTCGAGATACACCAACTGCATAAATAACTTTGTAATCCCATATAAACATATAGTATTACAAAGTTACATTTGCAGTGAATGAATCAGTATATGTATAATGGAATAATAGGTGTAAATAGCTACCTAGATATAACTATCTACAAAAAGAAATGAGATGCCATCAAAAACATAACTTGTAAAAGAAGCCAAGTCTCGCAACTCAGTTCTTCTAGCGTAAAAAGTTGTGAGATCCATGTAATACCAAGTCGGTTAATTTATTCAGTCCATAGATTGATACATAGATTGACTTGGCAATCGCACATAACAGTCTAATTTAAAATATTATGTATTACTTGTGAAATATATTGTGTTTTCATGCGGTTGCCAAGTCAATCTATGTATCAATCTATGGACTGAATAAATTAACCGAGTTGGTATTACATGGATCTCACAACTTTTTACGCTAGAAGAACTGAGTTGCGAGACTTGGCTTCTTTTACAAGTTATGTTTTTGATGGCATTAATTATATTTGCAAAAGTTATTTATAAGGATGCGGATATATTACACATTAAAGTTTAATAACAAGGCGTTTCGTAATAGTTGAAACCGAAGAAAGTATTTTTCTGTGGCTAATTTGTAATTTTGTAATAAATGTGTGATTCAATATATATATGCTTGTATTAATTAAAAATAAAAATTAATATGGTCCTTTATGTGTGCAAATACTATATTATGCCTATTAAAAATAAAAAGTAACTAGTATATACTAAGTAAATAATTTAAACACGAGCTCACACACCGCCCCGCCGGTTTATTTTATCCCTTTTTTTATAAATAATACAGCTCTGAATCTTAATACATTTCTGTATTTATTAGGAAAACCATTGTTGACCCTTATCGACTAATGATCACTGAATTAGTTATACAGAGATGTATTATCTTTGGCAAGGGCCGGGCTTTAAACTAATGATTTGGTGAAAGTGACAACCCTGAGACAGTAGTGAGGTTAACTCCGGCACAATCCGCGATATAATTGCCATATCGCGGATTGTGCCGGAGTTAACCTACTTGGCCTCTCTTTATACTATGATGCGGCTCACCTGATGGTAAGTGACTACCGCCGCCCATGAACAACCGCAACACCAGGGGAATTGCAGATGCGTTGCCGACCTTTTAGAAAGGTGTAAGCTCTTTTCTTGAAGGTTCCTAAGTCGTATCGGTCCGGAAAATTCGCTGGTGGTAATTGATTCCACAAGGAAGTCGTGCGAGGGAGAAAACTTCTTCTAAATCGCACAGTGGTGGACCGTCAATCATCTAGATGGTATGGATGGTAACGCGAGTTTTGTCGCGATGTGCGATGGTGAAATTGAGCGGCTGGAATTAGTCCGAATAATTCCTCAGAGCACTCCCCGTGATAGATGCGATAAAATACGCAAAGAGATGCAACATCTCTACGCAGTGCCAGTGTATCGAACCGATCAGAAAGAACTCGGTCGTCGACGAGTCGAACCGCTCTGCGTTGGATGCGGTCAAGTGGAAGGAACTGGCACTAGGGTGCCCCGGCCCAGAGATGAGAACAGTATTCCATGTGGGGCCGAATTTGCGCTTTGTAAAGTTGCAAGCGATGTGCCGGCATGAAATACTGTCTCGCTCTACTGAGCACGCCAAGCTTTTTAGAGGCCAATTTGGCCTTCCCTTCCAAGTGACCACGAAACTGCACATTATTCGATATGTCGACACCAAGGATTCCGATACTGGCTGAGGCAGCAAGGGGTGTGCCTTGAAACTGAGGAGATACGACAAAGGGGTTCTTTTTAGCGGTAAACGCGCAAACTTTTGTCTTCTGGGGATTGAACTGGACTAGATTTAGTCGGCCCCAATCCGAGACTGTTAAGCAAAGACTCGACTTCAGACACAAGTTTGTCCCGGTACTCGGCGACGTTTTCCCGAGAAATTTTGGCACGGCCGGTATATAAGGCATCACCAGTGCTGTCGTCTGCATAGCAATGAATGCAACCAGTTAGCAACATATCATTGATATGCAGGAGAAACAGCGTTGGTGATAGCACGCAGCCTTGTGGAACACCAGCGTTGATAGGCTTGAAATAAGAGCATGCACCGTCTACTACGACCTTGATGCTCCGATCAGCAAGGAAATTGGTGATCAATTTGCACAATTTCTCGGGAAGCCCATAGGAAGGAAGCTTCGAAAGAAGCGCTTTGTGCCAGACCCAATCAAAGGCCTTCGCTACGTCCAAACTAACGGCTAATGCCTCCCCCTTGGACTCTACTGCCTCCGCCTAGCTATGAGTTAAGTAGACTAGAAGATCACCAGCTGATCGACACCGACGAAAACCGTACTGGCGGTCACTAATCAGCTGGTGATCCTCAAGGTACCTCATGAGCTGGCAGTTTATAATGGCTTCCATTATTTTGGAGAACAAGGAGGTGATGGCGATGGGCCTGTAGTTGGACGGGTCTGAGCGGTCGCCTTTTTAGGGATCGGGTGCACCAAAGCTATCTTCCATGAGTTCGGGACTACGCCTTGGGAGTAAGAGTACCGGAAAAGACGCGTTAAAACCGGTGCCAACTCCGGAGCACACGTCTTCAGCACAATGGGAGGGACTTCATCGCGCCCACTCGACTTGCTGACGTCCAGGGAGAAGAGTGCTTTGCGGACCGAGCGCTGTGTAAATCGCACATCCGGCATGGAGCACTCACATCGCGGGATGGTCGGCGGTGTGTTCCCCCCGTCATCTAGAGTCGAGTTGGACGCAAAAAGAGAGCTCAACAGATCGGCTTTCTCCTTTGCGGCATGGGCCAGTGAGTCGTCCTCTCTGTGCAGAGATAGAAGAGATGGCTGACAGAAGTTCCCTTGGACAGCCTTGGCGAGAGACCAGAATGCACGGGTTCCCGAAGGAAGGCGAACTAGCTTCTCGACAATTCTGCCGATGTGCTCAGACCTTGCCTTGGCAATGACGCTTTTGAAGGACCTGGAGGCGGAGTTATACTTCTTTTTAAGTGCGCTGGTGTTTACATCTCGAGACGTTGATGCGTCAGCCCAGGCCTGGTAGCACTCCTGCTTATAGCGTGATGCTATTTTACAGGAGCGACCAAACCATGGCTGGGATCTGCCTCCGATGGGCACCATAGAGGATGTAATAAAAAGTTCCATACCCTGAAGTATCACATCAGCAACAGAAGCGGCAACAACGCTGGGATCTTCCGGCGAGAAGCAAACCCGCCAAGGGTAGGATGCAAAAAAATACCGCATCCCGTCCCAATTAGCTGACCTATAGTGCCAAACACGGCGGCAAGCTGTAGATCGCAACTGCGATTGGAGCGTGAGTGGCACCGTACCGGATCAGACAATGGTCCGAAGAGCCCAGAGGGGCATCGACGGAGACCTGATATCCGTCCGGATGAGAGGTCAGCAGAAGGTCCAACAGGGAAGGTACATGGTCTTCCACATCTGGGATCCGCGTAGGCGAAGTCACCAGTTGTGTTAGACCATATGCCAAAGCAAAGTTATAGACAGATCTACCCGCATGATCGGTTAAACGAGAACCAAGCCATTCAGCGTGGTGGGCGTTGAAATCACCGAGTATCACGATCTCTGCGGATGGGACCTGTTGTAGCACGGAGTCTGCAGCCATTTGGACGTGGTCGATTCTAATTTTGACCCTGGGCAGGAGAGATACCAAGTATCAGCCGGAGAGGACACCTGTGTCTCGGTTTGAAAGAGCAAGGCCGGCTTAGCTATCTCCAGATGGTAGTGGACGGCGTTAAGGTTTGAATGAAGTCCCCTGATATTGCAGAAATCCACGGTTAGCGTGGGAGGGGTTGCCTTTGTCTTCTTGCTCCGCTTGCCCCGAGCAGGTTTCGTCTTGAGCGGAATTTCGCCACCCCCAGAACCAGGAGTGGAGTAGTTTGGCCGTGGATGCTTAGCGAGGGATTCTCCAGGGGTGTTGGTACCCTCCTGGGGTAGTCTTTTATTTGATTCCACTACCATGTTGATTGGGGGGGGGGGGGGGGGGAAATGGGCCTCCGGCCACCTGCACTCACCAAGCGCAACGCAGAGGTAAACCTCTACACTTCACGCTGGTATTCTGTGAGGTCGTGGTACCACCGCGGTTCGAGCTGGCCCATCCGTGCGACAGCAAAAGCTACCGCGTAAAACTAAATTAATGTTTCAATTACATATAAGAACTTTTATCTCCCAGTTACAAAAAAAATACAATAACATGCTATTATTGTCAACTTGTTAAACTTCATCTTAATTAGTTATGGCGATAAAAATAGAAAAAGTTTATTCATCTAACATTCCTACCAGCCTATAAAGAGTACACTGTTGAACGTAGGTCTACCCCATGAACTACCTCATGTGGGGGTGAGGGATATTTGACATAGTTGCGAAATGTGGCAACTACAGTTTTTTATTATGATGAGTCTCTTTATCACCTTTTACGACACCCACGGATTAATATTAAGATATAATTTGACGGCTTCGTGGCGCAGTGTCTTAGCAATGACTTCCAGCGCTGGGGACTGCGGTTTCGAATCCCGCACGGAACAAGTAGTCAGACGGTGTCTACGTCTTTAGTCTGGTGGTCGGAAGCGTGATTGGTGATCATATGATTCCAGGTTCAAATCCCGGGGCGGGCCAAAAATCAGTTATTTAACCACCATGCTTCGAAAATCATGCATAGGCGTCGGTCCACACTCGTTTGATTGGCTCAGCCACTTTGAATTGGAATTTGACTTGTGCGCACTTTTACAATGTACTCACCTTTAGGAGCATTTGTACCGTATTCTTTTTCAATGTAATTCAACATTTAGCAAAACTGTTATTCTTATTTTTTAGAATTTTTATGTGACATATCGAAAATAGACAAAGGATACATGTACAAAACCTAACATAAAATTAATAATCATTGGCAAATAATAATGTATTATGTATTATTATATATAATAGACCGAATTTCAGACACGGCCGCTAGTCTCAACAGAGACTAGTCATCTACGTAAGACAAGATTATATAATGCACGAGTGTGTGTGAGTGCACAGGTGCATTCCCTAATGGCTTACTTTCATAGTCCGATAGGACGGCAAACCGACACTACCGTATATTATTGAATAATATTAGAATGAATATTAAAAAAAACATGCGTGAGTGTCGTGGAACACACTTCCAACCCAAGTTCCTTTCGTAGTATATTATTACTGATAATAAGTACAAATAAATGAATTTTACTAGCGTCTATTAAAATAAAGCATCCTTCAAAATAAAATAATATTTCTTTCATGGCAAGATAAGAAAAAGTGCGAGGGAGTTGGATATGATTCCATCATATCCATCATATCGTCAAGGTCATCTACACTACGACAGAAGGGGTCATGACGGAAAATTCTTACACTTTTTGTCACCTAGCCCCTATCCACCAAATTCATACCGTCCGATAAAGAACTTCATTCCAATAGATATTCTGGTACGGGACCAGCCATTTCAGAACAATTTTAACATGTACAACAGTCGCATATACGACCACTATGACGCTTAGGCAATAACGGCAAATATAATACGATAATAGTAATTTTAACGCATCTGTATTTTATTCATAGTCGAGAATAAATTATACGTGGTAAAGCTTTGCTGCAGCTATATCAGTGGTATAGTTGTAGCACAAATGGGTCAGCTCGACCGGGGAAGGACCACGCTCTCACAGAATACCAGCGTAAATTAGTAGCTTAAGGCTGCTGTGTTTTGTATGGTCAGTGTAGAAAGCCGGAGACAATATTAGTCCTCACGGCTGACGACGCATCTGCATTTTGATTCGCAAACGAAGATACATAGATGTAAATGTCTATAGGCCACAGCAACCACTTACCATCAGGTGGACTGTGTCACAGTGTGTCACAGATGTCTTGTCGTCACAGCATCTACTTACTATCTATGAGATTGACTGTGTGCCAGTTTGTCACCCATATTCTATAAAAAAAAATATGTATATAGGGGGATCCCTATATACATGATGATGATGATTTTTAGGGTTCCGTACCTCAAAAGGAATAAACGGAACCCTTATAGGATCACTTTGTTGTCCGTCTGTCTGTCTGTCTGTCTGTCTGTCAAGACCCTTTTTCTCAGGAACGCGTGGAGGTATCAAGCTGAAATTCATACCAAATTCTCAAGTCTACTGTCCCTTGAAGCTGTGAAAAATCAAACTTCTAAGCCAACGCAATCAAAAGATACAGCCGTTTATGCCGCAAATATTATGCCGCAAGGGAATCAAAATCTACAGGGTACTTCCCGTGAACTCAGAATCTTAAAATTTGGGACGAAGCAACGTATTATAGCACAGATAAAGGAAAAATTGCGAAAAGCATAAATTTTTAGTTACATCATATAATAAAAATATTTTTAATAATTTAACCTACGGATTTGTTCGGAACCCTCGGTGCGCGAGTCCGACTCGCACTTGGCCGGTTTTTTAACCTTGATTAAATTTCGTGCATTCCTGCAGTTTTGTTATCGAACCCACTGGTCTCCGAAGAATCTATCATAAAATATTATTATCTTAAACTCTAACGTAAGTTAAATTTATAATACGTCCTTTATCGTTATAAATTTCAAGCAATTTCATTTTTCAAAGGAAACCTAAGGATTTAGAATAGCAAATTGAAAAAAGTAACAGCATTAGGGAAATGGGTGTTTCAATCACTGTAGCTTTATACTTGAAAGCTCCGTTTTTCCTTTACGATGCAATTGAATTATTATATGCAAGAAACGGTTAAAAGAGTAATTCCTAGTTTTAAGAACTCTTTTTTTATTTTTTTTTTATTTATTTGGATTGCCAACATTAGAAACAGCAATAAATGTTAGGTTACATAACAGTAATATAAATTTTACATGATCAACTGCTCTTATAATTATAGGCAATCACAGCATGCGTTGTGTTACAAAACGTTAAACAAATTTAATAAAATTATGTTAATTAAAAACAAAAAGAAAATAAATAAAAGCTGATTTGTACAACTGCAGTTTAACGTACGTCAACATGCTTAAGTTTGGTCTAGAATTGAGTGAGGGTATCATAGTAAATGTCAAGGTCGGCTATATTTTTGGTGGGTTTGTTGTACAGACGAGATTGTAAAGAGAGAGACTCTTTTTTATTAAATTTTCGTCTAGTTTTTATACCTATAATAAACTTTATATAAAAGAAAGGGAAACGACCACATAGCACACGTGATTGTAAGTGATCGCCGCCGGCCATGAACATTTGCAACACATTGGACTTTAGGATTTTTGTTTTCGTGTTTTTTAATACTTTTGTTTTCGTTTTTTTTTTGTGCTAGTAGTTGTGCAGGTCTAACAAGACCAGTACCATATCTGCTGTGGCTATAGTTCATTGATAAGCTCTATATACTAACTCCTACTAATATTATACACGAGAAAGTTTGTTTGTTTTCTACGTTAATGGCTCCAACACGGAAAAACTACTGAATGGATTTTGATGAAAATTAGCTATATTACAGATAACAAACTAAAATAGTGTATAGGCTCTATATTTTGTAAAACAATTTAATCTATTCTAAATTAGTTTTTATTATCCATGGTGCTAAAACTTCACCAATATATTTTAATTGTTTGGCGTGTGCACCGTAAACTATAGTAGATAGAACTTTAATCTTATACCTGAATTGAGGTTATGGAATATTTTAAGCCTGTTAGATCTGATTAGATCTTAAGTGATTTTGTGGCAAAGAGTTTCAAGGCTCAATTGGGCTAGGCTTTTAGAGATTCCACAAAATGGTTCAGGTTCAAATTGTGTACTCTTCGACCCTTTTCATTCGAGCTTGTCAGTTTGTTCTTTGCTTACAATACCGCATGAGGAAATCGATCTGAAAACGATCCTGTTGTTAAACCAGAGACCGTTATTCGGTTCACGTGGACTCCTACTAGTGCTGCTTGACTATCAAAATTAGGAAGGCTATTTATTCTACAAACGTCCCTTTGAGAAATCCCTAAAACATACGAGTTATGGTCAGATCCAGAAAAATCACTGGTGAAATCAAGACTCCAGAGTCTTATTCGGAAATCTGTACGGCCGAAAAAGCCAACTGTTGAAGTTGAAAAATGACTGTGTCAGCGTTCCTTCGGCAAATTGTAGAGAAGACCGAGGAGTACAATCTGCCATTTTGCCTTGACGGATTTAAAATATGTAAAAATTTGGCTGGGCTATATTCCCCTGGGTGGTATTAATTTGACTAAGGATACAGCATTAACATCAATGGCGAGTATATCACTTGCCTTCGATTTGCTTTATAGTCTTTATGCCAGAATTGATGGAGGACCTCAGCAGTGTGCTCAATGACCTCGATAGTGTCTCGCAACGGATATGTCTTAAAATAAACATTGACGAAACAAAGGCTATGTGTAACGTGCATGTCACACCTATGCCGGTAGTTGTTAGAAGCATTACGCTCGGAGTTACCGTCAAGTATGTTTAACTAGGACAAATAGCCCGACTAGGTAAGTCCAACTTTAACCTAGTGGTCAATCGACGGATCCAACTCGGCTAGGCAGCGTTCGGGGGATTACGACACATCTTCTTGTCAAGTATACCACAAACTTAAAATCAATCCTATACAACCAGTGCGTGCTGCCAGTGATCTATATGTGATCATCTGACGTGGTCCTTGCTGGTCACATGAGGAAGCTTAAGATCCTCCAGCGAGCTATGGAAAGGGCTATGCTCGGGGTCGCTCTGAGTGATGAACTTAGAAATGAGGATTTCCGCAGTAGAACCAGAGTAACTGACATAGCCCAACGGGTTAGCAAGCTGAAGTGGCAATGAGCCAACCATATAACTCTAAGAACCGGCAAGCGAAGTGCGGGACAGCCCCTCACTATATAGAGGGACGACCTGGTAAGAAATGTAGGAAGTCGATGGATGCAGGTGGCTCTGCAGCGTGCTTTGTGAGATTCCTTAAGGTTTGTATTCCCCAGAGCTGCCCCCTCTCCCCAGGAGACGTCCCAAGAACGTCCTTCTTGACCCTGATGATAGGATCAGTTCCTAGAATAAGTAACCCCTTCCCCCTCCATAGGAGAGGATCTCCGATTCACTAACATCGTTACACACAGACATTGAGACACTACTAGTACTAGTACTAGTACAGAACACTAGGGCACACCGCTTTCGCCGGTGAACGCGAAGTCACAGACACATTCCGTAAACGAGTTTTAATATCCGTCATACGGGACTTTTACAAAAAGAAGTCCTGGCTTCGCATTAAATTCTGAATCTCGACTATAACGCCACCTACAGGTTCAAACCGAGTCACAATTATTGCATTATGTAACAGTCACTCGATGCGATCCGCACACATACGTAATATTAGTGATTGTTGCCCCGAACCGGTCGCCTGCACTCGTCGCGCATACTATGATTCCGATATTGTTTATAATGAACTGAAAGATGTGGACTGGTCATGTACAGGTGCGATGAAATGTCCTCAAGAAATTTACAGTTATATAAAAGAAAAATTCACATTAGCATATAATAAAGCCATTAAATACTATAATAAAACCAAATTTACTAAATCAAATATGCCTTGGATAAATAAAAATATAAATAATTTAAGTCGCAAAAGAGATATAGCTTTTCGCCAATGGAGAAGAGATCCTAATAACAATATTTTGTCTAGAAATTATAAAAAAATACGTAATAAATTAAATAAAGTTATTGAGTATTATAGAAATACTTATTTGAGGAAATTAATTAATGAAAATTATAGAAATCCTAGGAAACTTTGGCAAATTATTAATGCATTATATGGTAGAAGTAGTCCATCAATAGATGGATTGATATTATCTGGTTTTTCAGCACAAAAATTGTCTCCACAGGCTATTGCTGATAAGTTTGCGAGTGAGTTTAAAGATGCCGTTAAGAAAATAATCCCTAGTTGCCATACAAATTTATTAAAATGTAGTTCATATACAAAGCCTGCCCAAGTTAGTATGCGCTTCAAAAAAGCCACCCCTAAAAACATTTTTCATTTAATTAAGAACCTTAATGCAAAGAAAGCTCCAGGTTTAGACAGGATTAATGTATTAGATATCAAAAAGATAGGTGACAAATTATGCACTGCCATCGCTAACCTTATAAACGCAAGCTTTTTAGTTAGTAGATACCCGGAAGGATTAAAGACTGGTTGTGTGCGACCTATCTTTAAAAGGGGTTCTAAAGGAGTTGTAGCAAATTACCGGCCCATAACTTTGTTACCCGCTATCGACAAAATAGTGGAGATCATTTGTGAACAGATGCATAACTTTTATAAGCTAAATAATATACTTAGTACGAACCAATATGGGTTCCAAGCCAGTAATAGCACTACAACGTTGCTGCGAGCATTTACGGACGAGATCAATAGTTATTTAAATGAAAAAGTTCACGTCTTAGTAGTATTTATTGATTTCTCCCGTGCTTTTGATACGCTTGATCATAAAAAACTAACAACTAAGCTAGAAAATACTGGAATCCGAGGTGTAATACTAAACTGGTGCCAAGACTATCTGAAAGATAGAATTTATAGAGTAAAAATAGATGAATGCCTAAGTAAGCCCGTATCGGTCTCGACAGGTACGGCCCAGGGGTCGGTGATCGGTCCGCTGCACTTTCTGGCTTATGTTAACGACATGACTAATGTACTTAAATACTGTACCTCTTATCAATTCGCAGATGACACGTGTATCATATCTGCTGCAAAAGATCCACAAGTAGCATTTAATCATTTGCAATACGACTTCAACAACTTAAATAAATGGTGTCATGACTCAGGCCTAGTATTGAATGCAGCTAAAACTAAGATGCTACACATAAGATCTCCTTATATTAGAGAGAAAAGTACATCGAACAATCTTATAGCTCATGATCACAGTTGCCTTCATAATTCGAATTACATTCACTGTAGGTGTCCACCAATTAAAACAGTAGATTCTCACGTGTACCTTGGATTAGTAATTGATAGTGCATTTAACTGGGCCCCCCAAGTTGAGCAAGTATGTGACAAATTACGAGCTTTCCTCGCAAACTTAAGAATCATAAAAAAACAAATGACTTTTAGGACGCGATTAGCTTTATATAACGCGTTTGCTAACTCTATAGTCAACTATGGCCTATCCAGTTATGGGCGAACTTTCAAGTCATATCTGGATAGGATATATAATCTTCAAATAAGAATATTAAAACAAGTGGTCTCACATAACGTAAAAAAACAATTTTCGTCAAATGAAATACAATTATTTAAATATTGCAACATACTACCCGTGCACGACCAGTTCATACTCCAACTTCTTAAGGAAGATTTTTTTAATAATTCCATTAAAATAAAAGTGGAACATAATAAGGGTACTCGGGCGATCACTCGCGGCAAGTTAGTCACGACAGCCGCGCGGAACACTTACGGCAGACGCACTGCTGTATACTTGATTCCTAGAATCATAAATAAATTGGATCCTGAGTTTAGGAACTCTATTAATGAAAAAAATATAAAAAACAAACTAAAGATCTTTCTAGTGAGTTCTTTGGATAGCAAGGATCGAATAGTTATATGAATAAGTATAGTAACTTTGTTTCTTCTTTCTTTTTTAAGCATAGCGAACGTAAGCACAGCAACTAAACCTCAGTGGTTTGCGCTGTGTTCAATATGTATTAAAAACTGTACAATTTTTATGGGTAATAAATGAAAAAAAAAAATTATGAATCTAAACTATTCTAGAATTAAATTTCACAAAATTCCCTCAAAATCGCTCCAGCCATTTAGGAGTTCAATTACATACACACTAACACAAGAATTATCCTACTACCCTACGGATATTATCCTATCATCCTACTGTCCTGGCTCCGTGGCGCAGTGGCTTAGCAATGAGTTGTAGCGCTGGGGCCACGGGTTCAAATTCCGCACGGAACAAGTATTTGTATGGCCCGGAACAACCGGGTCTGGATGTTTGTCCTTGTGTAATTTATGTTTGTAAACTGCCTCCACGATACAAGAGCAAATCCTAGTTTGGGGTAACGTTTTTAAAAAAGAAAAAGAAAGAAAGAACCACTATAATATTATTAATGTGAAAGTTTGAGAGGATGTATGGATGTTTGTTACTCTTTCACGCAAAAACAATTGAATGCATTTTAATGAAACTACAATAATACAGCTCATACATTAGAATAACACACAAGCTATAATTCATTAAGATATTGTGTAATTTAGCCAATATATAGCAATAAATGTTAAGTAACTCTGAAAAAAATCTGTCATCTGCAAGCTATTTCGTCGTGAACACGCACCACGTAAAAACATGTGAACCGATTTGGATGGTACTTTCACTGGCAGATAGCTGTATAATGTATATATAGATGCTGTTATAAGGAGTAACTACTTTTGTTTTAGGGTTCCGTGCAAATAAATTCACACGGGTGAAGTCGCGGGGAACAGCTAGTATGTTCATTATACTACATATATATACATAATAAATAAATATAGCAGTTTAATTTAAGCGCCTATAATATAAATAAATAAAAACAGGATAAGAATAAAGTAGGAAATTAAAGCCTGTATAAGAATGGAAAAACCACAAACTGCTTCTGGAGCTTGAGACAATTATGAAAATTGTTTATTTCGTTCGAAAAGCAAATTACGACGTTACAGAAGTTCTTGCAAGGCATCATCATAGCAAACATCTGCATAATCGAGTATAGGCATTGAGTTATACAAAACTAGAGAAGCAAACCACATTGCCGCGCGTCGAAAAAAGTGTAACCACTAACCAAACGCGACGACGTAGTTTTGAAGCCATTAAAATTTTAAAGTAAACATATATCTGTCTCACTTACACAAGTCGCGGAAAACAATATCGTCCCTAAGATTAGATAAAGATAGACACACAAACTTGCAGTGGCGGGTTGGTGTTGCATACTTTATGAAATTTTACCCAAAATGAGCAATATAAAGGAGTTTTTTTTAAAGTTGCAGTAAATTGTTTTTATTTTAAATTTGTATATTTTCTTATTAGATGAACAGAAGTAAGCATAACTAATGAAATAAAAGATGTTTTTATATATTATTTTTATTGTACTAATAAATCAAACAAAAAATAAAGCAAATAAAAAAACAATTTAAGGTTTCTTAAGCGAGATCTGTGTTGAATATGTATAAGTTGTGAAATCATCAGCAAGTTTTTGTCTCTTAAATTTAGTCTCATGACATTAGCTACAAAAATTTTGGTTATCAATAAATTTCGTTGATTTTCTTGTTTACAGAATTTCCATACTACTTAACAACTTTAAAAAGTTTTTATAATTTTTTTGCAACAATACTGAGGATAGTTAATGGATTCAGGCGTGACTCTGCCGAAGTATATTTGTAAGATAATATAAATGGTTTTAATCTGTAATACTAATCCGCTTAAATATTCATAATAGTCCATGCTCTCAAACTCCGCTATGAAGCATCAGTTTGTTATATAATTGCCTTTTGGATTCTTTTTTGTGTGTTTGAGTGTATAATTTACTTTCGTGGTACAATCTTATTTTTAAATATTTATAAATAATGGCATTAATCAATAAAAGGGAATGATCAACTTGTATTGAAGATAAATGATTTCCCGGGTGTATTGCAAATTCTTTTAATAATTTATTTCCTTGAAGCTCTTTTAATGTTTTTGTAGCTAATGTCATAAGACCAAATTTAGTAGACAAATACTTAGTTTCGGAAAGTTTGCAATGCAAATTTATTAATATAAAATAAAATAATAAAATATAATTAATAGACCATTCATGAATAAACTAAAATAAGAATGATTAATTATTTTGTATAAAGGTTGAAACATAGTGTTTATTTTTAAAAAAACAATTTTACTTGTTTATTTTAAAACAAAATTAACTTATTCCATAAATTATATAGTCTCCCATTAATGTGGAAAAATCACAAAGGCGGAAAAGTGGCAACATTGAAGCTAAATTGCAATATTCGATATTTTATTTAATTTTTTAATGTTTTAAACGTTAATATGAATATATAAATTAAAACTTACGTGTGGAAAGTGATTCCGCTTGATTTATTATGTTTTTGTGACCTTGAATCGCATTCTTTCACTACGCATTTGCCCATTTTTTGTCGTGAATTGTTCGGCTTAACTCGGACAGCGTCACATTGAACATTGAACCGACGTTCGCTGGGCATATGGCTGTGGCCTTATGTGAAGTGGCAACGCTTTGGCGCGGCAATTACTTATCGAGTGTAACATATAAATCAATGAGTATAGGCAACACTTGTGCAGTATTGCTTATACATGTGCTAAACCATATATATAAACCGACATAGCCCAACGGATTAATAAGCTGAAGTGGAAATGGGCCGGCCTTATAGCTCGAAGAATTGACAACCGATGGGGAAGAAAGGTTCTCGAGTGGCAGCCCCGTTACAGCAGGCGAAGTGTAGGGCGTCCCCCACTAGATGGAGTGACGACCTGGTAAGATATGCAGGAAGTCGATGGATGCAGGTGACTCAGGATCGTGCTTTGTGGCATTCCTCAAGGGAGGCCTATGTTCAGCAGTGGACTTGTGAAGGGCCGTAATGATGATGATGATATTATAATACTCTATATTTCTGCGGTGTTTTGTATGGTGAGTGACAAAAACCTGATATCCTCTTTGTTGGTCATAGTAAGGTCTAGGTCTACACTCCAGATTAGAATAATTAAGGTTTAATGACATATGTAGGTATGTATCCTTAGTCTTATTACGAGGCAATTCTACATGAAAATAAGAAAATCAAAACGATTTACTACTTACTAAACGATGACTTTATGTGGCCTAAAGATACCTTTCTGATATGTTCTTACCTTTGTTTAATTTCGTAAATATTTAACTAAACGCCTCAGTATTCGTTATTGTATTGGATAAAATAACAATTTTTCTTGTATGTTTAAATTAGTAAGAATTATTCACGTACTTTTGTTTGAGAAAAATCTGGACTTTAAAATGAATTTATAAATGAAATCGCTAGCATAGCTTCGTGCTTTAGAAGTCAATTAAAGAGATTCGTCTCAGTTCTCTATTATGTCTGAGGTGGCAAAGCTTAATTAATAGTCTAGAAAGGGTCTAATGAGACTAGATTTGTGGTAGAAAAACTTGAGAAACTAAATTAATTTTACAATTACATAAAAGAACCTTTATCTCCCAGTTACAAAAAAAAATACAATAACATGCTATTATTGTCAACTTGTTATACTTCATCTTAATTAGTTATGGCGATGAAAATACGAGTAGAAAAAGTTTATTCATCTAACAGTCTGATTCGCTGACGTATTATTTATTCTAAGTATGGTCTTCAATAGAACAAAGGATGGAAATATGTTTAGGTCACTTGGAAGAGAAGGCCAAATTAGCCTCTAAAAAGCTTGGCGTGCTCAGCAGAGCGGGACAGTATTTCATGCCGGCACACCGCCTGCAACTTTACAAGGCGCAGGTTCGGCCTCACATGGAATACTGTTCCCATCTCTGGGCAGGGGCTCCCCAGTGCCAGCTCCTTCCACTTGACCGCATCCAGCGCAGAGCGGCTCGAATCGTCGACGACCGAGCCCTTTCCGATCGGCTCGATTCATTGGCACTGCGAAGAGATGTTGCATCTCTTTGCATTTTCTTTCGCATCTACCATGGGGAGTGCTCTGAGGAATTGTTCGGATTAATCCCAGCCGCCAAATTTCACGAACGCACATCGCGGCAGAACTCCCGATACCATCCACACCATCTGGATGATTGGCGGTCCACCACTGTGCGATTTAGAAGATGTTTTCTTCCTCGCACGACTTCCTTGTGGAATCGATTACCATCAGCGATTTTTCCGGACCGATACGACTTAGGGACCTTCAAGAAAAGAGCGTACTCCTTTTTAAAAGGCCGGCAACGCATCTGCAATTCCCTCCCTGGTGTTGCAGTTGTTCATGGGCGGCGGTAGTCACTTACCATCAGGTGAGCCGCATGCTCGTTTGCCCCCTCTCCTATAAAAAAAAAAAAAAAGGTTAGTTCAGTAATAGTAAGGTTAAAGGTAAACGGCTCTGTGCCGGACGGGCGTAACTCTTCGGAGTAAATGTTGTCGAAGATACTCCGCGAGTCGCTCACGTCCTACACCTGTAGGTTCCGGAATCCTCCCACTGCCGTCTTTCACTGCCGTCTCTGCGGTTGCTGCGGATAAACTGTGGACTGAGGTTCAAAATTAAAATGCACGATTATAAATTAAAATAGCAAGGGAGTGGCCAGCGGTTCGACTAATTAATTTGTCGCGAAATTTTACAACTATTTATTTATTTATCACTATTATTCAAAACGGTTGGTCAACTATGGTTGTTCACTATATATTTTAAAATATTTAATTCAAATGAGCGGTAGTATAAAAATATCTGTCCGGAGTAGTTGGTTCTTTAACACTACTGACTAGCAGTATTAATCAACTAAAATTAGTTGAATTTAACACTTGTGTAACTGCGAATATCAGTTATCACTTTTTCCGTTTAGCTAACACTTTTCACTATATGTCACACCGAATTTTCAGTTGCCACTTTTTCTGCTAGCTAACACTTTCACTATTCACTATATATTTCTGCTAGTCACTGCAACTACTACCGGATACTACTGCTGGGCACTGGTAGTTCTTCCTACTACAATATTACAATGTTTCGCCCCCATAAGGTAGACTTCGGCTATACTCTAAAGGGAGCCGCTTGCCATTTCCCATTTGCCTCTTTATTTTCAAACATTTTTCTTTATGCAAATGGCACAAATTGCAACATTTTCTATATAATACTAATCTTAATTCTAACACGCTATACATCATTAAATAGACACTTTTGGTCTTCATTAGTACGTGATAAAGGATAATTAATATATTTACATTCAACAAAGTTATTAAGTAAAATGTCCTAAACTTTTACACTAAATGGGCATATTAATTCTTTAATTATCCTATAACTTTTGAATCGTGCTTAATTATACGAAATACTTCTTTATTATAATGATCTATACAACATATGCTAACTAAATATCATATTTACAACTCTTTCAGGACACAAAAATATTCACATTATTTTTTAGCATAAACCATTACGCAGTTAATTTAAATTTCCAGAAAGTTCTATAGCGCGGCGCGCTGTGATTGGTCGGTTTTTCTTAAACAAAATAAAGTTGTTTATATTAACTATTATTAAACCGACCTTCTATACAAACATATTGAGAGTTGTAAATACATGGTAAAACTACATTAACACATTATTCAATCGAATTTTTCCGTATTTTCACTTTTTAAACAAATTAATATTCTTTAATCACTTTTTTGTTTAAAGTCATTTTGGCCGTCTCGAACATTTCTCCCGCCGTGCAGCGTCGCGAAGACTCGTCGCAGCGGCGCTGCATAAATTCCGGTGAGAGACGTTGCCTCTACTTCGGCAGCGGCACGAGTTTCCTGGTTGGCCTCTTGATTAGTCCGTTTGCTGTGCGTACCTCCACAGTGCGGATCTATCCGTCCGCCCCGGGGTATATGTTTTCAATCCTTCCTCGTGGCCAGGTGTTACGAGGTAACTGGCTGTCGGCTATGAGGACTGGATCGCCCACCTGGAGATCGGGGCCTTGACCATGGGCCTCCCGCCGGTTTTGAAGTTCCGGCAGATATTCTTTGACCCAACGCTGCCAGAACATGTCAGCGAGTATCTGGGAGCGTCGCCAGTGTTTTTTGCTGTTCGCATCTTTTTCACTAAAAACTCCAGGTGTTGGCAGTCTCGCAGATCCTCCCAATAGGAAGTGATTTGGAGTGATGGACTCGTTGTCTTTGCTGTTTACTGTGTACTCCACCTCGCAGAGCAGCGTGGTCAAGACATCTTCGTGCGGATGTCTCTCATGAAGGACGGTGTATAGTGCCGTCTTCACGCATCGAACAAGACGTTCCCACACCCCTCCCATAAAAGACGCGGAGGGGGTTATAAATCGCCATACTATGCCTCGTCGGCTGGCTTCTTCTCGGAAAGCCTCTCGAAGCTCCTTGTCGGCACCGTGCATATTGGTGCCTTTGTCAGAGTAAATCTCGGTGGGACATCCTCGGCGTGCTGCAAATCTTCTTAATGCCAGTATGGCAGAGTCTGCGCTGAGATCTGCCACAATTTCCAAAATGTACAGCTCGTGATGTAAGGCATGTGAAGAGAGCCACGTATCTCTTCTGATGCTGACGTTCCACTGTTACGGAGAGTGGCCCAAAATAATCCAGGCCGGTGAACGTGAACAGTCTCTGGTGATGTGCGAGACGCGTGCTGGGATGATCACCGGTGGCTGGCATGGATGGTTGTGCCTTTCTTATGCGGCACTGAACGCATTGGCTTACTATTCTTTTAGTAGTGGGTCTTAGTCTGATTACCCAGTAATGCTGTCGAACCTCGTTGATGGTAGGTTCGGTCCCGCAATGATGCAGGCTACGATGCGTCCAATCAATATACAATTGGGTGATGTGATGATCACCATCCAATATAGCCGGCCCTTTCATATCTTCAGAGACTCCTTTTACAGCGGCTATGCGACTTCGTAGCGCAATGATCCCGTCTTTTAATTGTATTTGAAGCGGTCGTAGGCGGCTATCATGGGCGACCCTCTTATCGTTACGGAGATCGGCTATCTCTTGTGTGAAGGAGTCTTCCTGGATGACATGTATCAGGAGCTTTTCGGCCTTTCTTATATATTCGGCCTCCAGTGTGATGTATTTGTTTACATCTTTATTTTTCACCTGACTGGGAGGCTGCGCGAGACGTCGCGGATTACATTTCAATCTCCTCCAGTCGGGGTCTTCCTCTCTATTTCTTTTCGTCCTTTTGTAAAAGGTCCTGTCGGTGGTTTTGCGGCAGAGTGTTATGAATTGAAGCACTCTGGCCGTAGCTCGCACTAAGCGTTCCCATTTCGAAAATTTCGTCGGATCGGGAATGGCTTCTCTGTATAGCGGAGCTCTATACCTTTCTGTGATGGTGAGGGATCTTTCTTCACCAGTAGGTTCGGATGACGTGGGTTTTTCGGTTGGCCATGCTGACGGTTCTTTGTATAGAAATGATGGGCCACTGTACCACTCGTGGTTAGAGTCGAAGTTAGGTGGTACGTCCCTCGTAGCGGTGTCAGCTATATTCAATTTTGTGGGTACCCAGCGCCAGTCGTCCACTTTACTATTGTCCTCGATTGCTGCTATTCGATGTGCCACAAAAGGTTTGTAGCTCCTGGACCCTTTCTTTATCCAGGTGAGGACAGTTTTGCTGTCGGTCCAATAAGTGACAGCTTCGGGCTTTACGCGATGCTCCTGAATGACAGCAGCAGCTACGCGACTTCCCATCACGGCGGCTTGTAACTCAAGGCGAGGTATGGATGTTACCTTGAGCGGAGCTACCTTCGCCTTGGCCATGACGAGGTTCACGTGTATTTGCCCATCGGGTGTCATTGCTCTGCAGTAGACTGCCGTTGCGTAGGCGCTCTCACTGGCATCGGTAAATACGTGCACTTGGAGGGAGCGTGCGTCGCTGTATCCCGGGTAGCATCTTGGTATGCTTACTGTTTTGAGTCGTTCCAGGTGTTGGATCCATGTGGCCCAATGGTTACTTAGGTCTTCGTCCAACTCCTGGTCCCAGTCTGTTCCTCGTCTCCATGCTTCCTGCAGTATTTGTTTTGCTCGTATGGTAACTGGGGAGGCGAGGCCGAGCGGGTCATACAGCGACATCACTATTTTCAGCGCTTCCCTCTTTGTTGGTTTCTTTTGCAGCAAATTGATTGGAAGTCGAGCGAGCTTTAAATTGAAGCTCAGCTGATCGGTACTCGGTTTCCAGATTAAACCGAGTATTTTTTCTTCGGTTCCCTTGTTGCCCAGGTTGACTGATTCAGTCGTTTCGTTGTCAGGTTCTAACTCTTTTACAATTTCTGGCGCATTGGAAACCCATTTCCTTAATGTGAAGTGCGCGTTTTTGTGTATATCGCGTACTTCCTTCGATATTCGCATCGCATCTTCCAGGGACTGGAAACTGTCAAGATAATCATCCATGTAATGGTTTTGGATGATAGCTTGTACGGCTTCTGGATATTTTTCTATGTACCTTTTAGCGTTCCAGTTTTTTGCGAATATAGCTGTGCAGGGTGAACTAGCTGCACCGAAAATGATCGACGTCATTCTGTATTCTTGTGGAGCCTCATCGCGTCGATCTCCTCTCCAGAGATATCTCAAGGCATCCCTGTCTTCGGGTCTCACTTTGATTTGCATGAACATTTCTGCTATGTCCGCGGAGACAGCAACATTGTGTCGGCGAAAGCGCATCATGACTCCTGGTAATGACTGTAGTAGGTCTGGACCCGTGAGCAGGAAGTCATTCAATGCCATTCCTTTTGTTTTGGCTGCGGCATCGTGTACTATGCGAAACTTTTCTGGTTTCATCGGGTTATGGACATCGAAATGGGGTAGATACCATGTCTTTCCTGGTGTACTATTCTTTGGTGCTATTTCGGCGTAGCCAAAAGTATTAGGGAATTCATTTCTTCGTTATACTTCTGCTTTAGCTCTTCGTTTCGATCTAGTTTTCTCTCGATAGAAACGAGCCTGTTTATCGCCGTTTCATAATTTCCAGGCATTTCGATGTCTTTCTTTCTCCAGAGAAGCGCTGTTTCTATGTGCCCGTCTTCCAACTGACGGGTGCTGCTATTTAGTATTTCTTCGGCTTGCTTCTCTGGATCGGAATCTGGTCTTCTCGGATTTATCATTAGAGATTCCAGCGCGAAGTATTCGCGGAGTTGGTCATTTATGTTCTCCTCGCTCGTGTACAGCTCGTTGGCCGTTTGGACGCGCTGATGCGGGGCTTTAGTGTGCGCCCCGTGTAGCACCCATCCCAGTTCTGTGAGCGAGGCGATTGGCTGGTGCGGTGGACCTCTGCGGACTTTAGTGGCTATTAAGAGTCTCCAGTTGTCTTGTCCTATCAGGATCCTGGGGTTGCCTGAATCATATATCAATTGATCCTTTAAATCTTTCAAATGCTTACATTTTTCTATGTCTGTTGCACGCACAGTCTGCGGCCCCAAGTTTAGGCTGGCGACCGTGCGTGCTCTGAATGGCACCCTTTTTCTATGGAGACTCTTCAGTGACACTTTGACTCTTTGGGAGTCCGGCGAATCGAGGGTAGTGTTCCCGATAGCTGTGATCTTGAATGGGTCCAACCGCCCTGTAGCTCCAATTTGATTGGCAATCTCTTGATCCATTAATGAGACTGTCGACCCATCATCCAGCAGAGCGTGTGTGTTTATCGCTCCCGCCGGTCCAATTACTCGAACTGGAATTATCTTCAAGTAAGCTTGATGCTTTGATACAGCGAATGAGTTTGCAACTGTTTCTTGAGGTTCTTTTAGTGTGACCTCTGTCTTCTCTTTTTTATTATGATGAAGAAGTCGATTGTGTGTCGCGTTGCATCCTTTTATTCCACACTTTGTGGTTTTGCATCTGTGTGTCTGACTTCTATAACGTAGACACCGGAAACATAAATTCCTTTGCTTGGCGAGTTGCCATCTTTTATCAATATCTGCTTCTTTAAACTTGTTGCAGTCGGATCCGTAATGACCCTCTTTTTCGCACACACTGCATTTCGGAGATGGCTTAGTGGTAGCCGTGTGCGTCCTATGTACTGGACGATTATTTTGCGCTCCGTTTATGATTTCAGGAGGCGCAAATGCACTGCAGAAGCGAGCTTGCTCGGTTATAAATTCACTGAAGGAACCGAGGTCTGGTCTCGAGTCGTACTTTTCTGTATAAATTCTATACCACTGCGCGCGTATAGAGTTTGGCAGTTTGTCTGTGAGGTGTCGTAGCAGCTCTGCGTTAACGAGGTAATGGTCTCGTTTGAGTGCTCGAAGAGTGACGACGCTTCCCCTCACTTTGCTCGCGAATGTACAAATATCTCTGGGTGCCTCTGTACAGCGTGGTAATCCCCGTAATTTTTCGGTTTCGGCTTGCGCGATTGAATCTGGACGCCCGAATTGTAGCTCCAGTTCTCGCATAATCTCATCTGGTTTAGCATGCCCGATGAGTTCTGAACTGACTGTTTCCAAGGCTCTTCCTTGTAGACTTCTTCGTAGTCTTGCAGTATTTTCTATGTCATTGAAGTAGCCTCGGGTTGTTTCATAAATGGCACGGAACGAAAGCCATTCGGTATGTGCTCCGCTAAAGCTCGGCAGCGTCATTATCGCTTTTGATGCTGCGAAAGTATTCGACGATGCACTCTCTGGTTTTGGTTTGTCAGCGAGTGCGGCTATAGCGGACGTGAGCTCCGATATGAATGGTCGGAGCACCCTGTCTTCATTGCTGACAGGTGCCTGGTTAGGCCTTTTTGTTATGGGATTCTTGGTTGCTTCTTCCGGATAGGGATCCTGGTAGGTGGACTCTGATACAATTGGTAGGAGCCCCCTGTCTTCATCAACCTTGGAGTCCTGGCAAATCTTCTGAGGTATGGGACTCTTCGGTATATTTTCTGCATTGGGATCCTGGTAGGTGAGCTCTGATACAACAGGTAGGAGCTCCCTTTCTTCATCAACCTTCGAATCCTTGTTTGTGAGCTTCATCGGCGGCTCACTGAGGTCGACAACCTCCGGGGGTGGCTTTGTGATGTTTTTATTAAGTGGGGCCTCCCCACCGGTGGTTGCGCCTTGCGTTGGCTTTTGCTTGGCTACAGAATTTTCGAGCCAAGATCGGACATACTCACTTTTGGAGTGACCATCCTCATCATAGTCGTCCGATTCATCATCTTCTTCAGCCATCTGTAATGAGATCTGTGCGAGTTCCAATTTTATTCTCAGCACTTCCTCACGAGCCTTCAAAACTTTTTTATTGGGCCGGATGGTCTTTTTTGACCTTGTACTTCTGTCGGCGTGACCCCTTAGTGGCTCTTCGGCGCGGGAATATACCCAGGCTGTTGGCGGTGATGCACAGCGAATGTCATCGTTGCCTTCTATCTGTTCCCTCTGCTTCGGTGTACCAGCTTTAACGGCGGCTGGCACTGGCAGGAGTACCCCCCCATCGCGGGGGCAAGCTATCTGTTCTCTCTGCTTCGGTGTACCGGCTTTAACGACGGCTGGCACAGGCAGGAGTACCCCCTCATCGCGGGGGCAAGCTGGCGCCTCAGCGCCTTCTGTTGTGGATGGTGAGCGTGGTGGCATCTGGTGGCGGACGGTGTCGGTATTGTCCGACGGTCCATCATCCAGACCGACAGTCCACGCCATGGCTCCCCTTCCTTGCGAACGAGTGATCGGCATCTTGATTCTGAAAATTCAGCAACTTTAAAACGGTAGTGACTATGTACCCGGTTCCGAAATACTAACGGATTGACGAATCCCGTTCGAATGACCAGCAAATGTGGTCCGGTGTATACGGATGATTCGGCTCAAAAGACCATAAAATGGTCCGATCGGCAGTACAGGCGGATAGATCCGGCTCGAAGGACCATAAAATGGTCCAGCCGGAAGTACAGGAGGATGAATCCGACTCGAAGGACCATAAAATGTGCCGGACGGGCGTAACTCTTCGGAGTAAATGTTGTCGAAGATACTCCGCGAGTCGCTCACGTCCTACACCTGTAGGTTCCGGAATCATCCCACTGCCGTCTCTGCGGATAAACTGTGGACTGAGGTTCAAAATTAAAATGCACGATTATAAATTAAAATAGCAAGGGAGTGGCCAGCGGTTCGACTAATTAATTTGTCGCGAAATTTTACAACTATTTATTTATTTATCACTATTATTCAAAACGGTTGGTCAACTATGGTTGTTCACTATGGGTTGTTCACTATATATTTTAAAATATTTAATTCAAATGAGCGGTAGTATAAAAATATCTGTCCGGAGTAGTTGGTTCTTTAACACTACTGACTAGCAGCTATTAATCAACTAAAATTAGTTGAATTTAACACTTGTGTAACTGCGAATATCAGTTATCACTTTTTCCGTTTAGCTAACACTTTTCACTATATGTCACACCGATTTTTCAGTTGTGACCTTTTTCCGCTAGCTAACACTTTTTCACTATATGCCGCACCGAATTTTCAGTTACGACCTTTTTCCGCTAGCTAATACTTTTTTACTATATGCAACACCGAATTTTCAGTTGCCACTTTTTCTGCTAGCTAACACTTTCACTATTCACTATATATTTCTGCTAGTCACTGCAACTACTACCGGATACTACTGCTGGGCACTGGTAGTTCTTCCTACTACAATATTACAATGTTTCGCCCCCATAAGGTAGACTTCGGCTATACTCTAAAGGGAGCCGCTTGCCATTTCCCATTTGCCTCTTTATTTTCAAACTTTTTCTTTATGCAAATGGCACAAATTGCAACATTTTCTATATAATACTAATCTTAATTCTAACACGCTATACATCATTAAATAGACACTTTTGGTCTTCATTAGTACGTGATAAAGGATAATTAATATATTTACATTCAACAAAGTTATTAAGTAAAATGTCCTAAACTTTTACACTAAATGGGCATATTAATTCTTTAATTATCCTATAACTTTTGAATCGTGCTTAATTATACGAAATACTTCTTTATTATAATGATCTATACAACATATGCTAACTAAATATCATATTTACAACTCTTTCAGGACACAAAAATATTCACATTATTTTTTAGCATAAACCATTACGCAGTTAATTTAAATTTCCAGAAAGTTCTATAGCGCGGCGCGCTGTGATTGGTCGGTTTTTCTTAAACAAAATAAAGTTGTTTATATTAACTATTATTAAACCGACCTTCTATACAAACATATTGAGAGTTGTAAATACATGGTAAAACTACATTAACACATTATTCAATCGAATTTTTCCGTATTTTCACTTTTTAAACAAATTAATATTCTTTAATCACTTTTTTGTTTAAAGTCATTTTGGCCGTCTCGAACATTTCTCCCGCCGTGCAGCGTCGCGAAGACTCGTCGCAGCGGCGCTGCATAAATTCCGGTGAGAGACGTTGCCTCTACTTCGGCAGCGGCACGAGTTTCCTGGTTGGCCTCTTGATTAGTCCGTTTGCTGTGCGTACCTCCACAGTGCGGATCTATCCGTCCGCCCCGGGGTATATGTTTTCAATCCTTCCTCGTGGCCAGGTGTTACGAGGTAACTGGCTGTCGGCTATGAGGACTGGATCGCCCACCTGGAGATCGGGGCCTTGACCATGGGCCTCCCGCCGGTTTTGAAGTTCCGGCAGATATTCTTTGACCCAACGCTGCCAGAACATGTCAGCGAGTATCTGGGAGCGTCGCCAGTGTTTTTTGCTGTTCGCATCTTTTTCACTAAAAACTCCAGGTGTTGGCAGTCTCGCAGATCCTCCCAATAGGAAGTGATTTGGAGTGATGGACTCGTTGTCTTTGCTGTTTACTGTGTACTCCACCTCGCAGAGCAGCGTGGTCAAGACATCTTCGTGCGGATGCCTCTCATGAAGGACGGTGTATAGTGCCGTCTTCACGCATCGAACAAGACGTTCCCACACCCCTCCCATAAAAGACGCGGAGGGGGTTATAAATCGCCATACTATGCCTCGTCGGCTGGCTTCTTCTCGGAAAGCCTCTCGAAGCTCCTTGTCGGCACCGTGCATATTGGTGCCTTTGTCAGAGTAAATCTCGGTGGGACATCCTCGGCGTGCTGCAAATCTTCTTAATGCCAGTATGGCAGAGTCTGCGCTGAGATCTGCCACAATTTCCAAAATGTACAGCTCGTGATGTAAGGCTATACAAACATATTGAGAGTTGTAAATACATGGTAAAACTACATTAACACATTATTTAATCGAATTTTTCCGTATTTTCACTTTTTAAACAAATTAATATTCTTTAATCACTTTTTTGTTTAAAGTCATTTTGGCCGTCTCGAACAGGCTCCTTCATCTCACGGGTGACCACCCACTTTAAACAAAGGAGACGTGCGTTGTCACCACTGAAGACTAAGGTGATTTTTACATGGGTAAATGCCTACGCTTAGTCGCCTCGCGGTGGCAAGGACGGGTTATGTCGGGCTCGCACCGACTAATACCCCATGGAGTTCCACCTTCGAATATTGGCAGGGCGACGGGAACGCTTTCGCACACCACGGCCCCACTAGCGCCGGCCGCCACATGGCAGCTCTTTCTCGAGGGAGGACCTTTCCTCCCCATTCTCCTTCTCAGGCAAGGCGCACCAGGAACACAAGGCACGCCCCTCTCCACGGCCTCCAACTCCACTTGCGTATCGGCCCACCCCGATTCCGATACTCTTTACCGGAAGTTCAGATTGTAGCTTTTGCGGACGATACAAATGCGGTAATATCGGCACAAAATACAAATGATCTCAACGATAGACTAAATAGAGCTCTTTTAACGTTTTCTCAGTGGTTTAATGCAAACAAGCTTATGCTGAATACAGAAAAAACTAAAGCTATACTATTTAAAACCACAGCGAAAACACGAGATACCTTGAACATCAGATTGCATGAGAAATGCATACTACTTGTACAATCGGTGAAATTCTTAGGTGTTTATATAGACTCGTATTTAACATGGAAAAATGAATTAAATAATATGGAGAGCAAAATCAGCTTTGCGTGCTATGCTTTGAGAAGCTTAAGTGAAGAACTGACTACGGAACAATTAAAAATTGTATATAATGCTCTAATAGAATCTCGCTTAAGATATAGTATTAAGTTTTGGGCAAATAGTTATGCCTATAATGTAAAAAAAAAGCGTTTATTCTACAAAAACGAGCAATTAGAATAATATCTCGCATAGACCAGAGGCAATCATGTAGAGAAAATTTTATAAAGGAGAATGGGATTTTTGGACCGAAGTTAGCTAATTGGTTTATACTTAAAAAAATTGGTCATATTTTTATAAAGTAAAATACAAAAAAGTAGCTCTTTTTCTCTTCTAGAATTCGAAAAAAACAATAAAATAAGTTAGAAAATCGATTGTAGTGTATTCTTTATGACAATAAATCGATTACCATAAAGAATACACTAGTGAAATCTTCTTATTTTGAAACTTGACTTGACAGTTCAAATTTCAAACTATTTACTTAAAAGAAAAAGACTTTCGATTCAATTTGAAACGAGCGCAATATAATCGATTCTCAATTAAATTGAGCGTTTTAATATCTATTTTCGATTATTTTTCTATGTTAAGGAGATAAAAAATAATTACGTACATATCTACAAAAAAATAATAACTTAACTTAACTTATCTTCACGCACAATCCCTGACGGGGTAGCCAGAGAGAACAGATTGCTAAGTGTCACGATCCTTACATACCTCTTTCGCTTCTTTCAGATTCATTATCTTCTTCATACATGCACGTCTAGGTATCCGAGTACTCTTGACCCTCCCCTCTTCGAGCAGTTTGCTCACATGGTCTTCGAAAGTTAGTCTCGGTCTACCTCGACACCTTTTAATATTAACTTTCGCGCTATATATTTTCTTCACCATTCGGTCTTCACTCATTCGCTCAACGTGCCTTAACCATCGAAACAAAAAAATAATAAAAATACAAAAAATCAACATTCCAACAAGTAACAGTTACAACAACAATTAAAGTAATCGATCACAGATCTATATCCCTAATATTCACTTCACTTAGTTGTTGTTTTAACTTTCGTTAATCGTTTCACCATTTCATTTCATTATTAATCACAGCTTTTTTGGTGATTTTATACTGATCCTGCTTTTATATATTAAATTAATTATAGTGAAAAATAGCCTGTTATAGAGTAATAACAGTGAAAAATCACCTGTTATAGTGTAGGTAATAGATAATCTCACTTTTACTTATTCTACAATAACACAGCTCCTAGATTGAAAAATCTTGCCAGGTTTTCAGCTATGAATTGTTTATATATACGCTTTCAAATAGTCCTACTTTCATCTTGTTAACACTCGGGCCCAAGAATGTATGGAGACGTCTCCTTCGCCTTTGAAAATCTTCACCGTGCCCTGTTTGTATATTCTAACTTTACTCACTGATCTTGTCAAACATCCGAACAGATATGAAACCGATGATAAAATGGCAAGAAGATACCACACGAGACGAAAGAATATACCCAATGTATTTAAAACAAAACTACAGGTTGTTGAGCATAGCGTTAGAAATCAAGCTGTAAAACTTTTAAATAGACTTTTTAACAGTGGTAGAGCCAGTCAGCAGCTTTTGCTGTCGCATGTATGGGCCGGCTCGAACCGGGGTGGTACCACGACCTCACAGAATACCAGCGTGTAGTAGAGGTTTACCTCTGCGTTTCGTTTGGTGAGTGCAGGTGGTCGGAGGCCCTTTTTACTGGAAATGAGGCATTCCATCCTAGTCCTCACGGGTGAAAACGCATCTGCATTTTGATCTGTAACAGAGGATAGATGTAGATGTCTATGGGCCGCAGCAACCACTTACCATCATGTGGACTGTGTGCTCGTTTTTCACCCTTATCCTATAAAAAAAAGACTACCTAATGGCCTAAAACCATAAATAATGTTAACATATTTAAAGAAAGGTTAAAATATTTTTATTGGAATAATGTTTCTATATGTACAGTGAATGATTATATTCAATTTGGTAAAGAGTAATGTTGCATGCATTATTTAATTAATAATTAATTTGTGACTAATGATACGCGGAGGCCATGGGGCCACCAAAATCGAGCGCTTAGTGGTACCCGCTTTCCCGCCGCCGGCTTCGCCGCCAACCAAATTTCGGCCGCGGAGGGTAGGGAAAGCGGCGTCTTGCAATACCGACACTCCCCTCCCCCCGCGGCCCCACCACCACCGCATCAACGGTGCGGCCCCGTCAGAGTCGCGGAGGATAGGGCGAGTGGCGCATCGCCAATCGCGACTGCAGCAGTAGGGAGAGAGGAGAGCTCTCTCGCCTCAGCCCACCGACACACATCCAAAGTGGGCTCGCCAAGCCCATTCGGTGTGGCCACCTCGGGTCGGCCCTACACCACGAGCCAGCCAAGGGGTTCCTCTTTGTTCACTGCAGGTGACCAAGCCAGGGCTACTAAGAACCCCGCCACGACAAGGTGGGAACTCGTTCAGGGGGGGGGGGGGGTGGATGCCTCTCAGCCTGTAACTATACTGGCTTTCTAACCCTTCAGAATGGAACACAGCAGTGCTCGTACTCTTCCTTGGCGGCAGAAATAGGTAAGAGGGTGGGTATCCTTCATTAAAAATTAAAATGTATTGCCATTCCTGCCAGCCTATAAAGAGTACACTGTTGAACGTAAGTCTACCCCATGAATTACCTCATGTGGGGGTGAGGGATATTTGCCATAGTTGCGAAATGTGGCAACTACAGTTTTTTATTATGATGAGTCTCTTTATCGCCTTTTACGACACCCACGGATTAATATTAAGATATAATTTGACGGCTTCGTGGCGCAGTGTCTTAGCAATGAGTTCCAGCGCTGTGGACTGCGGTTTCGAAGCCCGCACGGAACAAGTAGTCAGACGGTGTCTACGTCTTTAGTCTGGTGGTCGGAAGCGTGATTGGTGATCATATGGTTCCAGGTTCAAATCCCGGGGCGGGCCAAAAATCAGTTATTTAACCTCCATGCTTCGAAAATCATGCATAGGCGTCGGTCCACACTCGTTTGATTGGCTCAGCCACTTTGAATTGGAATTTGACTTGTGCGCACTTTTACAATGTACTCACCTTTAGGAGCATTTGTACCGTATTCTTTTTCAATGTAATTCAACATTTAGCAAAACTGTTATTCTTATTTTTTAGAATTTTTATGTGACATATCGAAAATAGACAAAGGATACATGTACAAAACCTAACATAAAATTAATAATCATTGGCAAATAATAATGTATTATGTATTATTATATATAATAGACCGAATTTCAGACACGGCCGCTAGTCTCAACAGAGACTAGTCATCTACGTAAGACAAGATTATATAATGCACGAGTGTGTGTGAGTGCACAGGTGCATTCCCTAATTGCTTACTTTCATAGTCCGATAGGACGGCAAACCGACACTACCGTATATTATTGAATAATATTAGAATGAATATTAAAAAAACATGCGTGAGTGTCGTGGAACACACTTCCAACCCAAGTTCCTTTCGTAGTATATTATTACTGATAATAAGTACAAATAAATGAATTTTACTAGCGTCTATTAAAATAAAGCATCCTTCAAAATAAAATAATATTTCTTTCATGGCAAGATAAGAAAAAGTGCGAGGGAGTTGGATATGATTCCATCTCGCTTCCTTATAGCCGTCAAGGTCATCTACACTACGACAGAAGGGGTCATGACGGAAAATTCTTACACTTTTTGTCACCTAGCCCCTATCCGCCAAATTCGTACCGTTCGATAAAGAACTTCATTCCAATAGATATTCTGGTACGGGACCAGCCATTTCAGAACAATTTTAACATGTACAACAGTCGCATATACGACCACTATGACGCTTAGGCAAAACGGCAAATATAATACGATAATAGTAATTTTAACGCATCTGTATTTTATTCATAGTCGAGAATAAATTATACGTGGTAAAGCTTTGCTGCAGCTATATCAGTGGTATAGTTGTAGCACAAATGGGTCAGCTCGACTGGGGAAGGACCACGCTCTCACAGAATACCAGCGTAAATTAGTAGCTTAAGGCTGCTGTATTTTGTATGGTCAGTGTAGAAAACCGGAGACAATCTTAGTCCTCACGGCTGACGACGCATCTGCATTTTGATTTGCAAACGAAGATACATAGATGTAAATGTCTATAGGCCACAGCAACCACTTACCATCAGGTGGACTGTGTCACAGTGTGTCACAGAAATGTCTTGTTGTCACAGCATCTACTTACTATCTATGAGATGGACTGTGTGCCCGTTTGTCACCCATATTCTATAAAAGAAATATATGTACCAGGCGGTCCCATAATGAACTGGCCTGATGTAGTTCAACGCGACATGTCGCTACATGTTGTGTTGCATTAAATAGTACGTTTATCGTGTACTTAATATAAGAAACATGCATCGACAGGAAATGCTTAGTCTTAGTTTAACAGGCATTTGAATAACGAGAGTCGCGTATTTTTTCAAAATGTCGAAAACTGAGTATCGAAATGTCATAAAGTTTCTGTTTAAAGAAGGTTTATCCCCTGCCCAAATAAAAGAACGATTGGATGGCGTGTATAAGGAGTCTGCCCCCTCCTATAGCACAGTGAAAAATTGGGTGAAAGAGTTTCGCCTCGGGAGAGAAACCGTCGAAGACTTTGGCTACGACGGTCGACCTGTGGAAGTGCTCACTCCTGAAACGATTGCTCTTATCGAAGAGGAGGTTCTGAGTGACCGCCGTTTGAAGATTAGAGAAATTGCAGCAAGGCTCGGGCTCTCTAATAGTACCGTTCATCGCGCGATCCATGAACATCTTCACATGAAAAAAGTGAGTGCAAGATGGGTACCGAAACTTCTTTCAGCGGTACAGAGACAGGAAAGAGTGCGCTGCGCTTCGGAGTTTTTGGATCTTTGTGGCGAAAATCCAAAGACTGTGATCGAGCGGCTAGTGACTGGTGATCAATCAATCAATCAATCAATGTCTTTATTCATTAACAATAAATTGTGTACGAATATTACAGGAATGTCCAATTTATATTGCTAAAACTTAACTTAGTTGAACAAAATAAATTAATTAAATAATCCAACAATAAAATAAAATAAATTAAATTAAATAATAAATGTCATTGTAACTTTCCTATCTATATCATTATTCTATTAATATTAACGATTAATATTCATCACAAATGTTGAATAATATATTGTTTACATTATATAATAAAGAAAAACCATTTAAAAGAAAGCTAGCAAATGTCAACCTACTCCATAATTTAAAAAAAAAAAAAAACTAAACTTCCAAAAAATAAAAAGAAATGAGAAATAAACAAACCATTAAATTTCTTATCATTTAAATAAATATTCTGACTACTCTATAGTTAAAATTCATCAACACTATAAATACATTTCTCTATAAGTAGTGCCTTCAACTCTGTTTTAAAAACACTTAACTTTTTTATTTCTTTTAGTTTTTTAGGCATCTTGTTAAAAAGTAAAACTGCCTGATAACGAGGACAGTGTTTTACAATTTCCAGTTTAGGTATAATAGGCAAAGTCAAGTCCATCCTTCTGGTGCTTTCTCTCTCTTTCATTTCTTCATCACTTTCATAAAAGTGTCTGTTTTTTATAACATCAGTCAGAAGTATCAAAACATACAGGCTGGGAGCTGTAAGAACTTTTAGCTTTTTAAAGTATTCTTTACATGATTCCCAAGGCGGAATGCATACCATTGCTCTTATAGCTGTTTTCTGGGCAGTAAATGCTTTTTTCATATTATATTTATAGCTATTGCCCCAGAATTTGATGCTATATCTTAGCTTGGATTCAACAAGCGCATAATACACGTTTAAAAGTTGATCAATTGTCAATTCTTCCCGCAAGGTGCGTAAGGCATAGCTAGCTGAACTTATTGTGTCTGTTATGGCCGCCAGCTCAACTTTCCAATTTAGGAGATCGGCCAGATGAATTCCCAAAAACTTCACAGAACTTACAGTTTTTACTATTTCCCCATTTACATTCACTTATGATGCAACTATGATCTTGTATTATGATCCACAAAGCAAGCGTGAGTCAATGGAATGGCGTTATAAGGGTGAAAAGCCCCCTAGAAAGGCAAAGGTGCAACAATCGACTAAAAAACTGATGTGCACAATATTTTGGGATTTTCAAGGCATTTTGATGGTGGATTTTAAAGAACGTAATACAGTCGTGAACGGCGAATATTATGCTTATTTAATATATAAATTACGAGACAAGATAAAGGAAAAACGAAGAGGCAAGCTGTCTAAAGGTGTCCTGTTGCTCCATGACAACGCCCCTGTTCATACCGCTGGTGTTTCGAAGGATGCAGTTCGTCAATGCGGGTTCACAGAAGTTCAACATCCACCTTATAGTCCAGACATGGCCCCGTCCGACTATTATTTATTTCCAAATTTAAAGCGGGACTTAAGAGGAAGAAAATTTTCAAGCGATGAAGAGTTGCAGGCGGCCGTCTTCAGTCATTTTGAGGATATGAAATGTGATTATTTTTATAAAGGTTTAGAGATGTTAATTCACAGATGTCAGAAGTGTGTTAGTATTCATGGTGATTATATTGAAAAATAAAATTGGTTTCGTTTCATTTCCTTCATTGGTTCATAGTTAGGCCATTTCATTATGGGACCGCCTACGTATATAGGGGGATCCCTATATACATGATGATGATGATTTTTTAACCTTGATTAAATTTCGTGCATTCCTGCAGTTTTGTTATCGAACCCACTGATCTTCGAAGAATCTATCATAAAATATTATTATCTTAAACTTTAATGCAAGTTATATTTATAATACGTCCTTTATCGTTATACATTTCAAGCAATTTCATTTTTCAAAGGAAACCTAAGGATTTAGAATAGCAAATTGAAAAAAGTAACAGCATTAGGGAAATGGGTGTTTCAATCACTGTAGCTTTATACTTGAAAGCTCCATTTTTCCTTTACGATGCAATTGAATTATTATATGCAAGAAACGGTTAAAAGAGTAATTCCTAGTTTCAAGAACTCTTTTTTATAAATTTCTAGTTTTTATACCTATAATAAACTTTATATAAAAGAAGGCGAAACGACCACATAGCACACGTGATTGTAAATGATCGCCGCCGGCCTTGAACATTTGCAACACATTGGACTTTAGGATTTTTGTTTTCGTGTTTTTTAATACTTTTGTTTTAGTTTTTTTTGTTCTAGCAGTTGTGCAGGTCTAACAAGACCAGTACCATATCTGCTGTGGCTATAGTTCATTGATAATACTAATATTATACATGAGAAAGTTTGTTTGTTTTCTACGTTAATGGCTCCATCACGGAAAAACTACTGAATGGATTTTGATGAAAATTGGCTATATTAAAGATAACAAACTTAAATAGTGTATAGGCTCTATATTTAGTAAAACAATTTAATCTATTCTAAATTAGTTTTTATTATCCATGGTGCTAAAACTTCACCAATATATTTTAATTGTTTGGCGTGTGCACCGTAAACTATAATAGATAGAACTTTAATCTTATACCTGAATTGAGGTTATGGAATATTTTAAGCCTGTTGTATCTGATTAGATCTTAAGTGATTTTGTGTCAAAGAGTTTCAAGGCTCAATTGGGCTAGGCTTTTAGAGATTCCACAAAATGGTTCAGGTTTAAATTGTGTACTCTTCGACCGTTTTCATTCAAGCTTGTCAGTTTGTTCTTTGCTTACAATACCGCATGACTTTAAATCGATCTGAAAACGATCCTGTTTTTAAACCCTAGACCGTTATACGGTTCACGCGGTCTCCTACTAGTGCTGCTTGACTATCAAAATTAGGAAGGCATACGATCTATTCTACAAACGTCTCTTTGAGAAACCCCTAAAACATATGACTTATGGTCAGATCCAGAAAAATTACTGGTGACAATATACTCCACAAAGTAGTCGTGTTATTTGTTCGAAACGAATTCAATAAACAAAAAATTAAATTAAGTTTAAAAACATTTTAAAAATAAAAACGGTCAAAAGACAAAAGGGTTTTTAGCATTAATTTATCAATCGGTGTAGTGTATGGCGGAATAAAAGAATATCCGAGTAACGGCCTCCTCATAACTCGATGAGTGACTTAGAACTTTTGCATACTACTGAAACTGTAACATTAACTGACAGGTTTACGCATCAATAAGGTGAAGTGTCAATAGTTCGAAGAAATGACATGGACAGAAGAAACGAAGTCAAGAAGAGGAAGGCAAGTGCAGTGTAAAGCAGTCTTCAATAGATGGGTTGACGACCTGATTAGAAGTAGATTATTTGCACTTTTTGTGACAATGACAATTTGAATTCCATTTGTGATGCTACGATAGTGTAGATAAGACAGAGCACTCAATATGCACTTTGACAACATACGTTTTACGTTTATCCTTTTCGATTTAACAATCCCACCGCTCTTTGCAATAAAATGCGATTGTTTCGAATAAAAGACAATCGCTCGTTTGTATGTATTGTTTCTTGCCCGATATTTCCCACAATTTGGGCATTATTTTGAAAACGTTTACCACAATAGCTTTTCGAGATTAACGTGAAAATGGTCAAAAATAAAATCTTTTATTAGTGTGTGTGTTTTTTGTGACAAAACATTTTTAACGGATTTATATTTTTTTTAGCTCGTAACTATTCATTGCTTAACATGTAAACCTAATTGTCATGCTTTATGATCGCATGGGTATTAGATACCTTGCCATGTTATATTGGTGGCCATCTCGAGGGCTTACACTTCGCCTACCGGTACGATATTTTATATTAAGATGTATTTTATATTTTGGTTACTGTGATTATGCTGCGGATATTATAAGTACCTTATTATAAAGTCTATGACGCAGAGAACCTCCGAGCATAACCCTCTCTATAGTTCAACATTATAATATAGTGACCTCGCCAGGCTGTGCTTTGCAGCAATACATGAGGTTCTTCCCCGTCTAGCCGACGAATCCGTGCTGCAACCATATTGGCGTAACTTTATAACGTATTAGACGAGTGCTTTTATATATAACTGAGACGTTAACGTATAACCTATTCAATTACTTTATTGTACGTAAAAATCACTATTGCCCTTTCGGGTATGCTTTACCGGTTAACTTTATTTTTCCTTACATGACTTCAAACAGATAGAGGTTCTCAAGTCGACTGTATGTTACAAGTCGTGTGTATGTATATTACGCGATATCTTCGTCGATTGTGAAATGATCTTAATGATTATTATATATTTTTTTTAAATAATCATTTCAAGATTTAAAAAAAAATTATCATTAAGATATAAGAAAACGAGCAAACGGATGACCTGATGGTAAGTGAAAACCGCCGCCCATGAACAACTGCAACACCAGAGGAAGTGCGTTGCCGGCCTTTTAGATAGGAGTAAGCTCATTTCTTGAAGGTCCCTAGGTCGTATTGATCTGGAAAAATCGCAGGTGGTAAACTATTCCACAGGATGGTCGCACGCGGAAGAAAACTCCTAGTAAAACGTACAGTCCGAGACGTCCCCCAATCCGAGACATTGTTCAGCAAAGACTCGACTTCAGACAAGTTTGTCCCGGAACTCGGCGACGTTTTTCCGAGAAATATTGGCACGACCGGTGTATATAGTATCACCGGTGATGTCATCCGCATAGCAATGAATATACAGCGTTGGTGATAGCGCGGAGCCTTGTGGAACACCAGCATTAATAGGCTTGTATTCCTTTATATAAATATAAATTGCTTTAATTCTTTTATGCATTATGTTTTAGCTTCGACTTCAGAAACTATTATGTAGAAATTATTTTAGTCTTTCTCGCTCTCAGCTCAGCTTTTACTTTTATTAAAATTAATATATTAACCGAGAAAAGTGTATCATGCTTCAGTACTACGAACACTTACTGTTCGGTTTCTATTTATGCTTGAAAAAATCTTTAGTTTGTGTTATTTCAGTTCCTTTTGCATGGAACACCATAGCGCTCATAATAAAAATAAAATACCTCTTTGTTCTCCACCGCGATGCATTGTCGAAGATGTTGAAGTACATTTTGTCGTTGTGGTGCTTCGAGGCGTTGTATTTTAATTATGAAAATAATGTTATGCGGATTTTAAATGCGATAACATTGAAAAAGTAATATATTGTTAAGTCATGACTCATGAGCTCATGACAGACACAGCTGGACGTATGACGATACTTAAGATCATTCAGAAAACTATGGAGAGGGCTATGCTCGGAGTTTCTCTACGTGATAGACTTTGTAATGACGATACCGCAGAAGAACTAGAGTAACCGACATAGCCCAACGGATCAGAAAGCTAAAGTGGCAATGGACTCTGACCATATAGCTTGAACCTTGTTCATATACCTTAAATCTATGGGGAATAAAGGTACTCGAGTTGCAGCCTCGTACCGGTAAGCGAAGTGTGGGGTGCCCCTACTAGATAGCACTATCAACTTGGAAAGAGATGCAGTCAGCAAGTCAGCATTAAGCAGTAGCGCTCAGCACCAGCAAAATAGCAATAAGCCGGCCGTACCGGTAGGCGAAGTGTAAGACGACTGCTCTCGAGGTGGCCACCAATATAACAAGGCAAGGCATTTAATACCTACTGCGATCAGACTTTGTAATGACGATATCCGTAGTAGAACTAGAGTAAACGACATGGCCCAACGGATCAGTAATCTAAAGTAGCAATGGACTGGTCATATAGATTGCAGTATTGACAACCGATGGGGAATAAAGGTACACCAGTGGCAGACTCGTACCGGTAAATGAAGTGTAGGAGGCCTGCAGCATTGTGTTTTGTAGCGTTCCTTGGCCTATGATCAGCAGTGGTCATGTTATTGGCTGTAATGATAATGATGATGATGATCATATTTTTCATTACGTGAAAGGTAACCTACACACCTTTTTTTTTAGCTGTGTTTGTTTTTTGTAGTATTTACGATATTTATGAACGTGGTTGTGTTTCATCCCGTTGCCTCACAAAGCACGTAAAGTCTTAGGTTCTGCGCCATTTGTATTTCCGGGTCATGTCGGATTGCAGTTCCACCGGACTATGAGACCGACTATAATATAGCTGCAGCATGGCTCTACCACGTCTAACCACTTCTACCAGATGTTGGCCGGGCGTTAACGGGATGGTTCGAACGCCTTCTATTCTGTCTGGCATATTGCCTTTACAACTACGTAGATTCTCTTATGACACCATCAAACGCCCAATATAAAGATCAATTATTAAGTGGCGACGCTTGCGAAGTCACTTATTGATTTCACGATGTCTGTCCGTCTTTCCGTCTGTCCGTCCGTCTGTCCGTCTGTCCGTCTGTCCCACGATTATCTCGAGAACGGTTTCGAATTTTCTAATTCTGTTTTCAGCAATCGATTACTGATCACCCAGGCATCTGAACCTCCTATTTTGAAACTGATTGCTCAACGGCAACCGTTAGAAACCGCTACAAAGCTGATTGCTTCGCCACTTTGCTATGCTGTTAGCTTGCTAGGTTTATTTATTATATATTTACACAAATACTACACATTGGACGAAATCAACGTTCACGGACTTTATCGCGCTTATTTTAAACTAGCTGTTCCCCGCGACTTCGCTTGAGTGTTAAGGTTTTTATGTTTTAGTGCGGAACTCTAATACTTTTTCTAAAATAAAAGCAGCCTATGTTACTCCTTATGAAATCAGCTATCTGCCAGTGAAAGTCCCGTCAAAATTGGTCCAGCTGTTTCGGAGATTAGCCGGAACAAACAGAGAGACAGACAGACAAAAATGTTAAAATTGTATTTTAGTTGTAAGTACCGTACTTACTTTCATATGCATTCAGTAAAAAACTGTAATTTTGACATTACAAACAGACGCTTTAATTTTATTTATTTGTATAGATAGGTTAAAAAAAATCAGTAAAATTTGGTAACATTCAACGAGTGAAAGGTTTGTGATGGTGGTTTATCCGAATCCAGCATTTTTGCGCCGATAATTGCTTCCACGATTATTTATTTTTAAGTGCATTTTCAATAATTAATTAATTATAGCCAATCACAGTCCATGCATGGATGCAGGTGGCTCTGGACCGTGCTTTGTGGCATTCCTTGGGGGAGGCCTATGTTCAGCAGTGGACTTATGAAAGGCTGTAATGATGATGATGATGATGAATCACAGTCCATTGCTGAATAAAAGTTTCCCCAAAGAGTCTCTTTTAGAAGGGCAATATTTTTCATAGTTGCCACGCTATACAGGCGGGTTCGTAACCTCAGTTTTTTATTTCCAGTTGTTATTAGAAAGACGCTGCTGCCCATCTCCCGATTTACTTCTCTCTTAAGCGATTCTATTCTATTATTCTATTATACAAATAAAATAAAAGTGTTTTGTTTATTTCCTGGTATAAATTCAGATATCCATAAAATTCAGCGCGGATCACTTGAAATTGTTTGGCACTGCTCCAAATACCTTGGTTACCTTGCTGTATACAACGCATCCTATGAATATATACTATAGAACACTTTCAATAGGTTATAACTTTCTATATTTTAATATCTGAATCTAATATTTTTTTAAATATTTTAAATTGAATTTAAAATTAGTTTTACAATATAAAATTGTTTTTTTTTTTACCTTGATCTGAAGGTATTATGTAACGGAATATTGTAATTAGATATTCACCAACTTCCAGACGTTTGAACAATCTGAAATTTTTTAGACACAAAGAACTGATGACAATAGACTAATTAGGGTATACATATACCTACTAGATAATAACTTTATCAAGTTTTGAAAACAATTTATTTCGTTATAAAACAAAATACGCACAAAATACAACTAACTAAACTACTTAACCTGCTACACAAAAAGAACATTTGTACTACCTAGAGACCATTAAAGGTCTAAAGATAATCCAAATGTTCAAGCCCACTACCAGTTGGCAGCGTACCCAGCATGCTGGCGGCATTACCACGCTGAATGGCAATGCTTATGCGTTGCGCCAAATAAACGCCAGCATTTTGGTCACGCGTCGCGTCAACCAGGCGCTCTGATAAGTCTTGGAAAAGAAGATGAGCTCCCGGTCCCCAAGGACCCAACGTCTCAACTCCAAACGGCTCAAATATGTAACCACTACCGAGATTAGCATATTTGCGCCGCTTGTGCTGTTCCGCTGAATGAGCCGCCGCGCCAGCCTTACTCCGTGTCTCTGAAAGATGTGACGGTGCCATTGTGTCAACGCAAGTCGCGTCCCACACAAGGGGCCGTCCCATCTTCCAGGGCACAAGTGTCATACCGTCAGGCCTTTTACCATCGTCACGTGCAAGGCCACTCGGTTCGAGTATAGCTGCAACATTGGCGGTGGCAAAAGCCCGGCGTATGATGTCATTCAGGCTAGCGTGCCGACCCATTCGCCCAGCACTTCTTGAGCAGGAGAGACCGTGGTGACCGAGCTGATCAACTACAGTACCACACTGGCAGCGATGGGCCTCAAAGCACCTTGCACCCAAACGTAAACTGACGGCGAGACGAAATGCAGTCGGGTCCAAAAGGCTACCTGTGTTAAAAGAAGGCATAGCTTGTAACCAAAGCCCAGATTCCCATACAGAGACTGCAAGAATACGGGCATGATCCGCGATACTAGGACACGTATCTAAAAGTGATTTCCGTGCTAGATCGCAGATCGGCCGATCCCACAGTCTCTGCGAAGACAAGGTCCTGGGAAAATCAGTATTTGGACAAGCCAGCCTCCAGGCATTCTTGGCCTCACTTGAATGAGCTACAATTACATCGGAATGGCCTAAAGAAGGTGCAAGGATTTTTTCTATTAATTTATACGAACCATGAATGGAGGACAAGAATGCAGGTAGCGCTACACTGGAAATTTTGCGTACCCCTAAGCCTCCCAACCTCACTGGTAGGGAGGCTTGCGACCACGTCCTGTCATCCATCTCAACATTCAAAACCGATACTAGCGCGTTTTTAACGACATTGTCTAGGCTCGAAAGGAGCTCACCGTGTTTCCACAGTGGACTACATCGTAAAGTGTAAGTAAATTTGGGAACGAACAAACAGTATTTCATAATTGTAAAAGCCATATGGGCGTTAATTTTGAGCAATCTTTCGGAAGCATTCATGAACTTTTGAATTTTTTCCTCAACGAAAGGTGAAAAAGATTCCTCTAATATCGGTGAACCCAGGAGACGGAGGGAACTCCTGTCTACTGATTTGATATTGGGAGCCAAATCATTAAATTTTTTGATAACCGAATCTTTATCTGGACAAGAATCGCAAACAAAGAGTTCGCATTTTGAAAAATTTAGTTCTAAGCCAATCAGACGGAATTCGTCAATGAGAATTTTCAAATCATTGAGCACAGTGCTCACGTCGCCTCCTAAGGTTCCGTCATCCAAGTACCAAACATTAAGCTTGGACTGGAGACGTTGAATAATTGGATGAATGGCCAGGGAGAAAATCGCGGGTCCAAAAGGATCACCCTGTTGACAGCCGACAGATGATAATAAAACATTATTTTTGTATGTTAATTTGGTGGGACTGCCGTAGCATTGCCAAAGAAAGTTGAAAAGGTCCGGAATTTTGTCTTTGACTTGTGTCAACAGGGCACCTCGATCGACTGAATTGAAAGCGTTTTTCACATCCACCTTTAGCAGCACCTCTCCACAATTTTGATCGAGAAAGGTACGAAGTGAATGAACAGCAGCCTCACACCCGCTCCGCGAACCAAAACCAAGCTGCATTGGTTGAAAAAGGCTGCTTAAAAGAGCAACCTTTTTCCTACAGCCCGCTTTGGCTGCGAGGCGGCGATATGTGGTGCCAACCGCAATAGGTCTGATACCACCGTCTTTTTTTTTAAGTGCGCATAAATTGGCGCCGTACAAAATTTCAATGACGTCACCATTGACCCGCCCCGATAACATGAGATTAAACAGTGCCGTCATGTCTTTCAAAAGGGTCTCGCCCACCTCACCAGAGCTAAAAGATAGAAGATCTTTTAGATGTTGAGGGGTTAGGCCATCTAGTCCTCCAGCTGAGCCACTCTGGAAAGACATAACCGCCGCTGAAATCTCCTGGGCAGTGACTTCAATGGCAACGTCATCTAACTTTGGTGGATCAGGTAGGTGGAGATTCGCCGCTGCAGGTGGATGTTTGTCATGAAGGGACTTAACCGTGTCGGGTGTATAGGGGGCGATAGAGTCGCTAGAAAACAAGACACGTGCGGCGCCTTTGATATCGCCATCGCTAATTTTGTTCTCTACTATTTTGAAAGTGGCCGAAACGTCAGATTTTTTGGAATTTTGATTATTCCGCTTTTTGGGCGGAATAATGCTAGCAAGATCTAAAGGATTTTCCTCCAATGCTTTATACTTTACGCAGTTTTCCTTTACTCTAGTTGTAAGGGATTTTTGGTTTAAGGGATCAAAATGTACGTAAAGAACATTGTATGGAAAAAGAAGGAGATGTTCCCAGGCTTGTTTGGAATTTTTCGAAATAGCATTTTTAATAGCCGATGATAAACAACGGGCAACCGAAATTCGAGCACCGCGCGGAATGCGTTTCAAAACCGGAAAAGAATTTTTGAAAGAGCTTAAAACCTCCCAAAACGGTTTGGAAGGAGTAGCAGCGCTGGTAGAACTACTACTGGCTACTGTTTCGGAGCCTGTAATCGGAGCCGAAAGAGGAATTTGAAATTTTTTGTGGCATCTTGTGCGATGAATTTTGAGTCCTTTTCGGCCTTTAAAAAGTCGAACCTGGGGACACTCCGGGCACTGTATCATGTCCCCCAGCGACTCCGTCAGAATTTGGGAAGCTGCATTGCTCACCGCACTACTATGGGCACAAAGTGCCATAACAAAATTTTAGCTTATCTTAATAATCTTAGTATTTCTAAGTCGGCGTGATGACCGCCAGACGTCAGGCGTTGACGCCGCCCGAAATGCGCAGGCTCGCCGGGCGGCGTTGACCTCGAAAAACCGACTACCGATGGAGTAGACAGTGAGTCTCGGACGTAGTGTAGGGCGGCCCGTCTTGGTAGTGTTACAACCTTGTACTTTTCATAGATATTTAACTGTGTAGTGGCGTAAGAATATCCATAACTCCATTTCATCATCGGAACTAAATCAGGAGATGGGCAGCAGCGTCTTCTTATCGGTAACTAATAGTTGACGCCGAATACAATGTCTCCAAACGAATATTATTAGTAGTTGAGGCCGCAGTCAGGACAAATAGGTTGCTCAGGACAAGAGCACTTATTGTCAAATATTCGACGCGTACAAATTGGTACACAAAACAAAATTCCAGCAGCACTGATCAGTCCCAACAACGATATGCAAATCATATGAGATTTGAATAAAAGGCCGCTTGAAGCGGAATTTTTTTGGTTTCTATTGATACAGATCGCGCTTGGATGAATCAGGATCTTAAATGATATTGTTTAGCGAGTAGGTTATTTGTTTATATGTATTATTACTGCAATTAACACTTTTTTTAAGGTATTGTTCCATTGTTGATGACTATGTCCTAGTATTCTCACTAGCGTTTATACTTGGCGTTTATGCGTTTATATGTTTATACGTGGTAGAGCCATGCTGTTGCTATATTAATAGTATAGTTGTAGCACGAATGGGTCGGCTCGATCGGGGGAGGATTACGCTCTCACAGAATGCCAGCGCAAAATAGCAGCTTAATACTGCTGTGTTTCGTATGGTGAGTGTAGAGAACCGGAGACCTATTTTACTGGAAAAGAGGAATTCTATCTTAGTCCTCACGGCTAACAACGCATCTGCATTTTAATTCGCAAACGAAGATAGATGTAGATGTCTATGGGCCACAGCAACCACTTACCATCAGGTGGACTGTGTGCTCTTTTGTCACCCTTATTCATTAAAAAAAGGGTATTTTAATTATTAATTTTATAGGATAAGGGTGATAAAGGAGCATAAATTTGACATGATAGTATTAATAAGTGGATACTGGGACATCTATCTATATCTGTTCTATATTAAGAATCAAAATGCAATGCATCAAGATGAGTCATCACCCCTGTGGATTAAAAAGGAATGCCTCGTGTCTAATAAAAAGGTCTTCGGTTCTCCACGCTCACCATACGAAACAACAGAATCAAGCTGATATTTTACGCTGGTATTCTGCGAGAGCGTGGTCCTTTCATGGTTGAGCCGACCCATTCGTGCTACAACCATAGTATGGCTGCAGTGTGGCTCTACCACGTGTGTCACCCCATAAAATTCTAATAAACTATATATTATTAGAATTTTACGGGGTGTTCATGAAAACGGAGGGATGAATAAATAGTAACACCTAACTCATGCGTTAATAAGTAAATTGTAATTGATTGAGCTAGCCAAAAATATTAAAAAATAGTTGAAAGTTTGCTTATTCCATTATTTAATAAATATTTGCGACTGTTACAGTAATGTAAATTTAGTTTGAATATCTTTATATTTTGGGGATTGATGTGATTTTTTTATAGGATAAGGGTGACAAACAAGCTCACAGCCCACCTGATGGTAAAAGGATGCTGTGGCCCATAGACATTTACATCTATCGTCTATCAAAATGCTGTTGCATTTTCACACCTGATGAATAAGATGGAATGGCTCATTTTCAGTAAAAAGGGGTAAAAGCTGCTATTTTACGCTGGTATTCAATGAGAGCGTGGTCATTTCCCGCTCGAGCCGACCCATTCGTGCTACAACAATATTACAGCTGCGGCGTGGCTCTACCGCATATTATAAAACGTAACTATTGCTTACTATTGATCAGTAAAAATTATGGACATTTTTCCGTCACGTGATCCAAGTGTTATAATGGCGACTCTGCGGGCCGTGAGCTAAATCCGTCATATTTTTTTTATATCAGATATATTTTGTTCATGTGCACCTTTTTATCGAATTGAATAATCTTGAGTGATCTTTATGTGTTGCTGTTCCCGATAGGCATTGAAAGCAGGAGAATTTTCCTTCATATCTGCAGGTAAGTATAGTAATGTTCACATAAATTACCGTCCAAACCAGCATTTCTACAACCCCTTTGCCATTTTCCACAACAGTTACAAAGGCAGTAGGGTTTGCTTGTGATCATAAATAATATGAACAATAAGATAATAAAATTTTAGTTTTATATATTAAAATAATAATATGTACCTACGTTTTTCACACAAAAATATTCTTACCAAAATTGGGGTATTTTACCTCATTATATAACAGTTACGTAATTGGTTATTTCTGGTTTAACGTTCCGATAAAATGATAACGACCGCGTAATTTGAATTTTATAACTAACGATATTGTTTTCTACTGGAATTAGTGTTCGTTATACGTTTCGTTTACTTAATGTTTTAATGCCATCAGGATTTCTTATTTTGTATGTATGTACGGCTTCAATTACCTACCGGGTCCAATTATAAATCTAAATCATTTTAGGTAAACATAAAAAGTTTATCTGTTAGTAATTAAATTTAAGATTTTTTGTAACTACCAGGGCGGCATAATCGCATCAGCGACAAAGATCTTTATATATGAATAAAAAAAAAAACTATTTTAGAATCAACTTGATCACATACACACACACACACATAATTTCATTAAAATCAGTAAAGCCGTTTATGAGTACAAAACTTTAGTATTGAATGAAAATTAAAGCTTCTTCGGTTTACCTTAGTTTTATCCTTTATTATTTAAATCTTTTGAACCAGTGTTCAAAATTACTAAAAGAAAAAAAAATGATCACGGACGGCTCCGTGGCGCAGAGGCTTAGTCATTGAAGAGTTAAGTGGACAAAGGTGTTAACTAGCAAATAGTTCTAAACGAGTAATGAGTGCTTGAAAATAATAAATAATCAAATAAACTTTGTAATTAAATCTTATAGTTTTACAATACAATATTAGTACCAATAGTTAGATAAGATTCATTATTATGTATATTATATTAAAAAATAGGTTATTCTATGCAAATTTATTAAAAAAAAACATTGAAAATATGAACATACCACCTTTGTTTACTATACTTAACTTACAAAGGCTCTATGTGGTAAAAAATAAAACACCATTATTTATATGAAATACTTCTATTTTTAAAAACAATTTATAATGAATTATATAATTTTTATAAGACTATTTATTAATTATTGAGAATTTCGAATATTTATGTAAGCCACTGATAATCCTGCTCAATATACGAGTACTCACAAGTTGTGTTCTTATATCACCATTTTCTTTTGAAATTTTACCCTTGTGATTTATATTTATATCTAATGAACACTGTTAGGATAACGTCACATTTTTTTTACAAGGGAGACTTCCAGAAATGGTGTGTAGGGGTCTTAATTTGTCTTATAAAAATATCTGCCAAAGTCTTCAATGTGAATCCACTTGACATTATATTTTAAGTTGAGTTTTTGTTTTAATGTATTTGAGTTAGGTATTATTAACCCCAAATCGTCTTGTAATGATTCATATCTTCAATAACCGAATTTTTTTGATGCCATTCTAATTCATCATCAGTACAGCCCTTCACAAGTCCACTGCTGAACATAGGCCTCCCCCAAGGAATGCCACAAAGCACGGTCCTGACTCCTGAGCCACCTGCATCCATCGACTTTCTGCATGTCCTCATATTCTCATTTTTAAGCTTATCACGCAGAGAAAACCCGAGCACAGCCCTCTTCATAGCTCACTGAGCGACCTTGAGCTTCCGCATACGGCCAGCAGTGAAGAACCACGTCTCAGTTCCATAAGTCATCACTGGCTACACGCACTGTCTGTAGTCTCGTTTTCAAGTTTTAAGGTATACCTGACGAGAAGATGTGTCGTAATTTCCCGAACGCTGCCCAGCCGAGTTGAAACCGTCGATTGACCTCCCGGTCGAATTTGGACTTACCTAGTCGAACTATTTTTGTCCCAGGTAAATATACTCGTCAACAACTTCGAGCTTAGTGCTCCTAACAACTACCGGCACAGGTGTGACATGGATGTTATACATGATCTTTGTTTTGTCCATGTTCATCTTAAGACCTATCTATTGGGAGACATTATTGAGGTCATTTAGCATTATGCCTAAGTCCTCCAGTGGTTCTGCCATAAGGACTATATCGTCGGAAAATCGAAGGTAAGTGATGTACTCGCCATTGACGTTAATACCGTATCCTCTCCAGTCCAGTAGCTTAAAAACGTCTTCCAATGCAGCGGTGAAGAGTTTCGGGGATATTACGTCACCCTTTCTTATACCTCTCTGTAGTTGGATAAGTTTCGTACTCTGGTTCTGGACTCGGATAGCCATCGTAGCTCTACTGTACAAGCACTTCAGCACTTCGATATACCGACAGTCAACTTGGCACCCCTGAAGGGACTGCAACACCGCCCAAATTTCGACGGAGTTTTAACGTTCTAATTATATTTCTGTAATTATTAGGAGTAAATATTTTTTCATTTCTTCTTAAAAGTTTTTCTAAGCGGCCACAATTTCTGTCACAATCTAAAAATGTGTGACCTACTTCTGGAAATTCGTGTTCAATAGATGCAAACATCCATATGTACACATACACGCTTATCTATGGATGCAAACATTTTATACGAAACCAACCATAAAAACAAATTATTCCATTTGAACTGAACTAAATTTCGTAGTCAAAAATTGTGCGTTCTGAAATAGTTTAACGTGTTTAAAAGGCTATAATTTAAAATACAAAACCAATACCTCGATCCAAACTCATTATAACACTGGTGATTAAATATTAATACAACCGTTGTGAAAGAGGATTTGAAAAGAAAATGATTCTATTTTACATTAGCAAACGTAAACTATAGTTTATAACACCTTTGTTTATTTTTTTAATGCTAAATAATGTTATCATTGCGAAGACGCAGAAGATTTATTGATTGATAATCACCTTATATTATTCCAAAAGTAGCAATGATAATGGTTCTTTGAAAATATTTCTGCTGATAATACATTTGCAAATCTGAAATATATACTTGATTGGCAGTTAACACATTTGCTAGGGTCTATAACTTTGTAACGAATTAGAGTTGGCGTGTTTTAAGTTCATGAATTGATTTATCATCAGTTAAAACCTATATTCATACAAGAAAGTCGCATTTTTTATTTTTGTTAGATAACACCTTTGTCCACTTCAATTAGTTGCGGCGCTGAGGGCCGAGAGTTTGAACGCCATACGGAATTAGTTTTTTATGACCTACAAATAATTGTTCCTAGTTTGAATGGTTTCTTTATGAAATTTATGGCTATTACACCTCACCACGAAATCAGTGTCTGAAATCAGTGGCTCATTTAGAATAGAATAGAATAACTTTTTTATTCAATATAGATCACAAGTGTAATTCTTATTGAAAGTCATTTTAAAGAGCATAAGAGCCTTCGTATTGACCTCGAGCTGTGTTATTACATCTCTTTTGCTCAATTAACGTTGCCACTTGGAGAATATTATGTACAAACATCAATATATACTGTTCTCATTTTTGGAACGCGGCACCCCAGTGTCAGCTCCTTCCACTTTTTAAAAGTATTCAACGTAGAGCGACACGAATCGTCAACGAAAAAGTTCTTTCCGATCGGCTTGAGCCACTGGCATTGCATCTTTATGCATCTTCTACCGCATATACCACGCGGAGTGCTCAGAGGAATTGTTCGGATTAATTCCAGCTACTGAATGCCACCATCGTTCACTGCGGCAGAACTCGCAATTCCATCCTTATCATCTCGATGGCTGGCCACTACTGTGAGATTTACGAGGACTTTTCTGCCTTGCACGACCAAACTGTGGAATTTGCTATCACCAGCGGTTTTTCCGGAACGTTAAGACTTAGGAACCTTATAGAAAATAACCTACTTCCTTACTAAAAGGCCGGCAACGCACCTGCAATTCTCCTGGTGTTGCAGATGTTCATGTGCCTTTACTCATACTTACCATCAGGTGAGCCGCATTCTCGTTCGCCTCCTCTTCCATAAAAGAATATACCAGTCATAGTACATGTATAAAATCTAACCAAATTGATATTATATAGCCATTTGTATTATCGGTATCGATATTTTTAAAACGTAACAATCATAATAATTACACAGAACATAATTTTTAGTTTCAGTATTCAACGAATGAAGAGAATGAAATTAATTTTCTGCATAACCTACGTTTATAGGAAATCGATTTACTTCGAAATTGTACATCGCTTATATACAGTAAAAACATTACTTCGTTAATTTGCAACAGAGTTACAAATTTATGTTGTCAACTCTTGCTACAATCACTACACTGCATCGAACATTTATGCGTTTATATGTTCAAAATGTATGAATGTATTTTAAAATGTTACCGTGACTCAGTAAAATATGCTTTATTTAGCTAATGAAAACAGTAGTTGAATGCACTATGTCAACATGATTGAAAATATATAAAATGTAGTTTTTAAATAGTTTTAATTCATCTAAAATATATTATAATTTCTATAATCAAAAAAAAAACCTTAAGTCTTTCTTCTTGCGGTATGGTATTAAGACCACTGGCTGAGTTTTCTTGTCTATTGAAGTCTTGGAGTAAAAAAATAACCAACCTTATTGTCTTAGTGGCAACATATCACGATTACAATTAAATTAAATGACACAAGTACCTTTTTCATACCTTTGGGAGGAAAAAGGAAGATCTCTCACCGGGTTGATCAGCCCGGGGAGCGGCCAACGCTCCATATGAAAGTTTGGAGATATTCTATATGTATATAGCGCAGTACTTCGGAACTTCGATAGCGTGATTTAGGCTTCAGTGCGTTTAGCTTGTGTCGCGACGACAGCGCCGCCACATCACCCCCTACTCAGATTGGAAGCCGATGGTGCAGTCTAGTTGTTGACGAATGTGCAACTGCCAGTGATTGCCTTGTAGTCTGCGGTGAGTCGAAAAAAAGGCAAGTAATCTGCGAGAGTGCCAAACACTAGCGCAGAGAGTAGTTTGAAGGAACAGGAAACGTTATTCCAGTGCTGCGATGAACCATGTAAAGCTAGATGGCTTGCAGGATCGAAAGACTGCAGAGGGAACTTTTTTTAGAAAAATAATATGTTGATTATTGATAAATAAAAAATATTCTAGGAATATAATCAATACGAATATTATTTTCCTGGAATAGCTTTAAAATCATTTTTGAAGAGTATAAAAAATTGCAAAAAGTGTTAGCATTTATTTATATTAATATTTAATAATATATTTTTGTGTACTTTGCACTATGAAATATTTTAATTTATCTTCTTTAAGTAATTCTAATTTAAAATAAATTAAGAGATATTTTTTATAACATTTAATGTGGCTCGGTTTCTCTATCACAATACAATACTTATGTTTCACGGGAGCTCTCGTTTTTTAATATGTATCGTACGATATTGACAAACGCTCATAAAATTACGTTAACGTTGAGAAATATCGCGTTTTTTATAGATTATGGGTGACATACGAGCACACAGTCCACTTGATGTTAAGTGGATAATGTGATCTATAGACATCTACATTGATATTCAAATAAGAATCAAAATGCAGATGTGTTGTCACAATTGAGGACTAGATGGAATGCCTCGTTTCCAGTGAAAAGAAAACACAGCAACATTAACTGCTATTTTACGTTGGTGAGAGCGTGGTAGGTCCACGCCCCGGTTGAGCCGATCCATCCATGCTACAACTATAACATAGCTGCAGCGTGGTTATACCACGTAAAAATTAAAATAATATTTCAATTTGAGCACGTAACTTATTATTCGTTCAGAAATCATGTTTCTGTGTATAATTTCGTATGGTGACTGTAGAGAACCGGAGACCCTTTTTACTGGAAAAGAGGCATTCTATCTTAGTCCTCACGGCTGACAACGCATCTGCATTCTAATTCGCGCAAACGAAGATAGATGTAGATGTCTATGGGCCACAGCAAGCACTTACCATCAGGTGTGTGCTCGTTTATCACCCTTATTAAAAAAAATACAGAAATATTTATAGAATAAGTCTGTCACTTTATTTGGAACGAAACTATATTTTTCAATAGATTTTTTTTTATAGGATGAGGGTGACAAACGAGCACACAGTCCACCTAATGGTAAGTGGTTGCTGCGGCCCATAGACATCTACATCTATCCTCGTTTGCGAATCAAAATGCAGATGCGTTGTCACCCGTGAGGACTAAGATGGAATGCCTCATTTCCAGTAAAAAAGGCCTCCGGCCACCTGCACTCACCAAGCGAAACGCAGAGGTAAACCTCTACTTCACGCTGGTATTCTGTGAGGTCGTGGTACCACCCCAGTTCGAGCCGGCCCATCCGTGACACAGCAAAAGCTGCCGCGTGGCTCTACCACTGTTGAAAACACAATGTAATTACAATAACAGTCGCCTGTTAGGCTAATAATCGCAATCGCACAATATTTCGAATGTGAATTGTTGCTTCCCGAAATTTAATTTCAGTCTCATAGAATATTTTGACCGTTCGAAGGTCATAAAGGAGTATGTCATTTAAAAGTTCTAAAATTACGTTCGATCGTTTGCCAGAGGGGACTTGTGTATGGCATATTACATTTTTTTATAGGATAAGGGTGACAAACGAGCACACAGTCCACCTGATGGTAAGTGGTTGCTGCGGCCCATAGACATCTACATCTAGCTGCGGTTACGCATCAAAATGTAGATGCGTTGGCACCCGTGAGGACTAAGATGGAATGCCTCGTTACCAGTAAAAAGGGTCTCCGGTTCTCTACACTCACCATACGAAACACAGCAGCATTAAGCTGCTATTTTACGCTGGTATTCTGTGAGAGCGTGGTCCTTCCCCGGTCGAGCCGACCCATTCGTGCTACAACCATAATATAGCTGCAGCATGGCTCTACCACGTTAAGAAACATTTCATTTAGCATAAGAGTTTGCGTCAAAAACTCCATTATCAAGCGTAATAAAATGACCGGATTAGATAATAAATAAATACACTTTCAGACAGAAATCTTTATTAAGGTTTTTTTTCTAACATTTAATAATCGAAAATTAAATGTATTAAATGTTACACTCAGCATAAATTTCACAATACGCGAACATCTCGGGTTCGATCGCTACCGGTTTTTAATAAATTTTACTATTTTTATTAAATTTAGATTGCAAGAATACTTATTGATAGCCGTTTATGTTTTTCACTCTGGTTCAGGAAAAAACTGTCCTGGGAAAAGCAAGAAGCAAGAAATGCAGCGAGACTTTGTTTTTGCAATATGTGTAGTATAATTACGATAAATAAATGTGTATTTTTTAATACTAGATTAACTCTTTTTAAATAACATGTGCTTCATAACAAAAATATGCTTTTCGAGAGATAGGATCTGTTTATTTTCTGAACTTTAATTACGTGGTAGAGCCATGCTGCAGCTATATTGTGGTTGCAGCACGAATGGGTCGGCTCGTCCGGGGTAAGACTACATTATCCCAGAACTTCAACCGCAGTTGATAAAAACTCTTTCCGTGGTAGAGTCACACTGTAGCACGAATGGGTTAGTGACAAAAATCAAGGATACTTTGTATTAATAAAGAAGCGTTCTTTCCTTTTTTTCTCTAGAATACGGGTGACTATATATATCAGTAAAATTGGCTTATTTCTATTAACCTGAGGTGACAAACGAACTCAAAGTCCACCCGATGGTTAGTGGCCACTGCAGTCCATAGACACCTGCAACGAACTTCAAACAAAGAAGGTGATATATGCGTTGTAACCACTAAAGAATAAAATGGCTCACAGAGTATACTGGCTCTTTATATCCTTCCGATCGTCCTTAAGCCGACCCTTCGTACTACAACCATAACACAGTTGCATTATGGTTCTACCACGTATAAAACTCACCTCCAGGTGGTGTGGATTCTCGTTGGTCACCTTTATTTGTATAAATACATACATATAACAACAACAACAACTAGTGTGAAATATGGCCGGAATATAGCTTTGTTAAAATAATATTTCGATAGCACATAATAGAAACGATTAATTAATTTTAGATGGTGGACTACTGAAATTAACGTACGGTGAATAATATTTATTACATAACTTCCGGGACCTTCATCTCATTTAGTTTAGCAGATAGATAATTAATTATTCTTGAACAACAATCAATAAAGGGATAACGATCGTATCATTTAAATGGTATCTACTTGTTATATCGATGTGGTGTGTAATTAAACACTCGGTTGGATACAAAATGTTCTATTACGTTTGACCACAAAGCTTATTACGCGTAAAATAATTAATGTTGCGAAGTACGATATATTTGCCGTCAATTATAAATTACGGCAAGCGAGGGCAAGGACGGGTTATGTTATACTCGCACCAAGTATAACCTCATGGCCACGGGTAACGTTTACGCAACATCCGTGGCCCCATCATCACCGGATGCCCCATGGCGGACCCTCGGGAAGGGGGAGATGACACTCCTCCCGCAGATCGGAAATAGACAGTCCACCAACGCGCATCTGGAGCGGATCTATACCTTGGGCCGGCCAAGTGGGTTCCTCTTTGTTTAATGTGGGTGCAAAAGCCACGGGTATTAACTTCTCTCCCCTACGCTATGACAAGGTAGAAATCTGTTTGGAGGTAATTGTAAATTACTACTAACTGACCCGGTAGACAGTGTCCTCCCAGATTGGTAGTGGGTATAACCAAAAATTCATTCTGAACTTTTTACAGTAAAAAATCTTGTTCTTCATGTTACTCTGAGCTGGGGGATCCATGTCTCCAAGTTTCTGGAGCTCTACGTTCTCTTTATCGCTTAAAAAATTTCTTCCCTTTACGAATAAACTTACGCAAGTACAGTTACTTACTGATTATGCAACCCAGATTTAAACCAAAATCTTCTAAATAAGCTAAAGCGCTTTCTCAACAACTGTACAGATATATTTCTCAACAAAAACAGTTAAATGTATTTTCAGTCTTCGTAAGTACAATCATATTTCTCACTATCGCTCTCGCCATAAATGGCTCACTTTAAAACAAAGGCGTGGCTCTAGAAATTTGCTTGTTCTGTTCTCTATCTTAAATTATTCATACACTCCTTCTTATCTCAAGGACAAATTTCAATATCTTTCCATAACGCGTGATAGAACTCTGCGTTCCTCATCTAAGTATAGATTAACTATCCCTACATTTCACACATTTCGTTGGAAAATCCTTCGCCATTAAGGCTGCACTTTTCTGGAACTTCTTACTCGTAGTCGTAAGAAAAACCCTTAATAAGACTGCTTTTAAAAGATTGATACGTGAATACGTTTAAATGACATCAGACGTTAGACCAAACGATAACATTGACCATACTGCTCAATGTTATCGTTTGGTTACCTTTGCAATGGTATTCTTTACAACAAAATTCCAGAAAATATACAAAATTTGACCTGCTCAAAGTTCAAAACCTTTATTAAACTAAGTTTGTATAAAAAGGGTTATTATAATATTAAAGAATTCATAGATGATAATAACCCCTGGAAGTGAGGTGATCGCTACCAAGCTATTTCTAATTTGTTGTGTTGTTAATTTGTGTAACATACATGATTGTAAGCTGTTAAAAAAAAAGTCCCGCTGGGTTTCTTGCTGGTTCTTCCCAGGACATAGGTTTTTTCGAACCAGTGGTAATTATACAAAAGAGTGACTTTCAATAAGTATTATTTATAATCTATATTGAATAAAAAAGTTTCTGTCCTGTTCTGTTCTGTTTGTTGTAAGTTTATTTATAAGTTTATGTTATATATCTATTTGTATTTAAAATATGTATTTGTCGGAGATTCAACAGAGAATCTCAATTCTGATCTGGGAAATATCAGGACAGTGTTAATTGTTAAAAATAATAAAAGTGTAAGTGCGGATGTTCAACTTGCTCTCTTGCTTACGCAATTAATCATTATCAGTAATAAGGCAACGTAACGCACTATATAAGTATATTCAGAATAGCGAAATTACAGTTCGACCACACTGTAACACGTTTCCGCCACGATCACACACCAGTGTAACGTAAGGTACGTAATTACTTGATAATACCACAGTATAATAAACATACAGTAGGACGACGCCTTTGACCTCGTGGGAAATGTCGACAACGTCTAGACAGCGTATGGAGGTTAAGGTTGTCACAAATTAACAACTTTTACTAATTTAATTATTTATTTTAGATCTACATCGTCATCAACATTATGATTACTAATATAATAAATAAGTAACAATTTGTTCTTAGATTTTTCCTAAAAGTACTAAAAACGTTAATTGCACACCTCACAACGTGAGGGAGTGCTCCATTCTCGATATGTGGCCATACCTCAATTTCGCTACATAAAATCGTTCTTATACTCTTAGCTAGACATCAAATCAATATTATTATTAACTTTACAATGACTACAGATATTGAATTATTAGTTTATTTTATAATTGATTCTTTAGGATTTCGAAAGTTCTTCCAACTAAATCAGTTCTTCCAATAACTTCCATCCATAATTTGCATCTGGATTTTTTTAAATACAATACTTATTAATAAATTTTCATAATTATCACCCTCAGAAACCTTAAAATTGACATCTATATTATATTATTAAAAAAAATCATATGAAAATTGATGCCGTTTTCGTAATTGGCACCCCAAGAAATCTCGAAATTGACATCCATAATATTAAAAAAAATTATGTCTACCACCTTGGATTTAAAAATGAATTCCATTTTCGTAATCAGCACAACAAGAAACCTCGAAATTGATACCCATATCATATTATTTAAAAAATGTCCGCCATCTTGGATTTGAAAATGGATGCCGTTTTAGTAATCAACACCCCAAGAAACTTTGAAATTGACATCCATAACATTAAAAAAATAATATCAACCATCTTGAATTTAAAAAGGAATACCATTTTCGTAATCAGCACCCCAAGAATCCTCGAAATTGATACCCATATCATATTATTTAAAAAATGTCCGCCATCTTGTCTTGGATATAAAAATGGATGCTATTTTCTTAATCATCACCCCAATAAACCTTGAAATTGACATCCATATCATACACATATTAAAAAAATGACCACCATCTTGGATTTAAAAATAAATGCTATTTTCGTAATTAGCACCCCGACAAACCTAAAAATCGAACCCTAAATATTAATATTTTATAAAAAACTTCGAAAGACCGAAGACGAGGTACTATAGTATGGTGTCAAACCTTAACCTGTCCAACCACACGATTTAGATGAAGAAAAAAAATCAAACTTCGAAACAGTAATGCCCAGCGACTAGTAACTATTTTTTACGTCCGCCATTTTTTTACGTTGGCAATTTGGCATGACATGACAAAATATACATAATGTAATAACAATATTTATTTACCTTTCTTCCGTGTGCGGGATTTGGTGAAATCGCAGATCTTTATTTATTCGAGATGACGACTTGCAATCTCTCACAGCACACGTCGTATGAACCATTTTAATTTATAAGTATCAACACTAAATTTAAAAATTATAAAAGCAAACGCGCGTTAACCCTGGAAGTCGTGTCCCGAGCTACTAATACGATTGGCATGAGCAGGTCGGGCTCGTCCTTCCCGCGTCTCACCCCTCACACCCCGCACGATTGCCCTGTCTAGACGTCTTCGTCGGACGACTGTATGGAGTTATAGACTGTGATAACACCAAAGTATGCAAACAAACAGCAACACTACTTACCTCAGTGTAACACCGGGTAGCCTCTCAGCAACACCAATCCTCGTTGCCTGCACTAGAAGAATTACAACAACGAACAGAACATACGACACTATCTTAGCACTAGTAGAATGACTACACTCGTAGAAGGACTTAAGCGGAATCTCTCGCGCACGGCGCCTACAGTGAACTTTATACTATAGAAACAAGTGGTGGTTTCTCGATATACCCTCAATTCCACCTCGATCCAACCGGTATATATGTTCCGACACGACCGTCCTAACGTACGACTGTCCTTGGGCGTGTCTTCATGCATTTTTGTAACAAGCCCTATTAGTCACCAACTCGTCCGCTCGTCCGTCCAGACATGAGTAGCTACATATTATTAGTTCGCAAAACTAATAGTTAGATGGCGCTGCTTGTTGCACTATGGTGCCATCAATCCACGACATATTTATATATGTTTTGTATTTGTATGTAGATTTATATATACACTTAACTTTCTTTTTCTTATTTTTTGTTCTTTTATTTTTGACACCCACCACAAAAGTCATAATGACTTTTGTGGTGG